>OZ016505.1:4889054-5604054 GCA_963966595.1 Physocephala rufipes
ATATCTATATATATATATATATATATATATATATATTATATATATATATATATATATATATATATATATATATATATATATATATATATATATATATATATATATAATATATATATATATATATATATATATATATATATATATATATATATATATATATATATATATATATATATATATATATATATATATATATATATATATATATATATATATATATATATATATATATATATATATATATATATATATATATATATATATATATATATATATATATATATATATATATATATATATATATATATTATATATATATATTATATATATATATATATATATATATATATATATATTATATATATATATATATATATATATATATATATATATATATATATATATATATATATATATATATATATATATATATATATATATATATATATATATATATATATATATATATATATATATATATATATATATATATATATATATATATATATATATATATATATATATATATATATATATATATATATATATATATATATATATATATATATATATATATATATATATATATATATATTATATATATATATATATATATATATATATATATATATATATATATATATATATATATATATATATATATATATATATAATATATATATATATATATATATATAATTATATATATATATATATATATATATATTAATATATATATATATATATATATATATATATATATATATATATATATATATATATATATATATATATATATATATATATATATATATATATATATATATATATATATATATATATATATATATATATATATATATATATATATATATATATATATATAGACTGTTAAAAAAGGATTACGATTTTTTAGTTTTGTAGAAAGCTATATTTTTTTTATTCTTTTTGTAAAAATCCAAAATTATGCTAGCATTAAAATTAAAATGTTAAAAAGATGTTATTAAATACGACAGACATAGTCTAGGAATGTTAAGCATAATGTAAAATCACAATCATCTACGAATACTAACCACGTTCACAAATTATCTCGACAGCATGAGGTTCCATTAAAATAGATTCTAAGCAACGGTGCACAGCTGAACCCAGAATTTCATCCAACAGAAAATTTACGATGCTGTAAGATAAAAATATAAAATAATATTTTGGCAAGTGTGTGTGTGGGAGCGTGTGAGCATGTGTGGGTATAGGTGCGAAATGCAAGTGTAAATTTGTGGGCGTGGGTGTGGATGTGAATGTGTGGGTTTATGTGCGCATGTGCATGCACGTATGCAAACTCAAATATGATTTAAATAAATATCAAAACCCTACATTGAGATATATTGCTTGCACGAAATTCTCCATGGTGCTAGTTTTGACGTGATCGTGCAAGCAATTCTCTCAGTGCACGACTAATTAATATTGCTTATTCTTACTTTTCATCTGAAACGAAACGCCATAAATTCATCTGTAGATAATGAGCATCAACTTGAATTTGCTGTAGCCCAAATTTGCTAAATGTTCGTAAGCGCACACACTCCAGAAGTGTCTGAAAAGATATAGACAAATTATAAAAAACAAAACTACGCAATAAGAAGCAAAGCTTGAATAAAAGAAACTTGTGATAAATTGATCAATTCGTTGGTAATTGTTTTTGTGAAGCACCTTCAAACTTATTTTAATGATGCCCGTTACAATAGACACTTTCGAAAATTCAACAGCAGTAAAAATATCGACGCGCTCGGAGAACAAGCGATGAATATTTGATACGTAACTGGATTCTAGTTGTGAAGGCGTATAATTCGACCAATTCGAACGATACTGTTGCTGTTGCTTTAATGCTGTCATATTGCTGTAGTGAGTACGTCGACTGGAATCACTGCTAGCCGCCGTTCGTGTACCGGTTTCATAAAGGTTTGCAACTACTTCTTCAATTGAAGACAGCTCTTCAACTACGCGTTTCATGACAGCGCGCACCGAACGCGGTTCGAGACAGTTAAGCCAATCACGTGTTTCAACACTTTTACGTAGCATCTAGAAATGGGATTGTATGGAATTTTCAAATTCAATATGAAATTTTTCTTTCATACTCACTTGAGAAATATTGTTGCCTTGTAGACGAACATAAGCTTCGAGTAAAGTATGAGCTGTTTCACGCATATCGGCACATATTTCAGTCTCGTGTGTTAAAGTAGCGCTATTCTCCGAATCGATTTCATATAAATCGTCAACAAGAGCAATCTATATATGATAATAAATTAAAACAGATCGTTAATTAAGATGAATCAAAACTAAGAAACTACCAAAATGTGGACACCATTTTGTTCCATTTCAAGACAAGTCTTCGAAAGGACCAATAGTAAATTTGGTGGACTTGAAGATGAGGAGTCAGCAAAACTGTTCACTACTTTGGAGATGTGTCTCAGAAAACCTTAATGATTAAACCATAATTAAATTATGATGATTTGTCTTATCTTTCTCCTTTTAACCAATTCATTACCAATCAAGAGATTCTCTCTGATGCCCTCAACACATAGCGTTCCTTTATATTCCGCCTTAATGTTAAACGACCAATCCGCTTGAAGAAATACCAGTAAATCTTGCAAAACGCCCTTCACTTTCTCCACTGAAGAAACATAGAGATTTGTAATCAAATCATTTAGATTAGGACCGCCAGCGGAATCACTCTTTGCTGAAACTAAAGACAAGCGTACCGCGCTAAAGTTATCAGCAAAATGATCTTTTAAATTCTTAGTATGAGTATCACAAAGCTGATGTGCTGCCGTGATAATAATGTCAACTGTGTTGCGTTGAATTTCAATACCGCGACAAATGTTACGCATTGCCAAAAGACGTCGATGTAAGCGATCTAAACCACGCAACATCACTTGCGTATCGCCATAGCCGACATCGGATTCAACGCGATCCTGTATAAGAGATAGATATTTGTCGATATTCTCGTTTAGAAACACGTTGAGATTCTGGAGAACAGTTTCTTGGAAATCGTCCCTGAAAGTCGTAACAATGAAAACAATGAAGATGAAGGATGGCAAAGTTGGGTAAAAATGAATTTATACCGTTCATGGTCATATTGTTTATCGACAAACATATCAAAATATGACGTAACCACCAGGGTGAGATCATTTAGGAAGCCTTCAATGCCCATATCAACAAATTCTATCATATCCCGCTCAGTTTGATCCTATAGAAGACATCAATTTATTACAATTATTATTATATGTATCCTATATCGTTTTAAAACGAACCTGCAACATAACAATTTGTTCGTGTAGTCGCTTGGAAGCGCAACACAACAATTCTCTCGCCAAATCTGATGCCTTCTCGTCCAATTGCAAAAGTAATTCTCCGATCTCAGTTAAAGACTGCGCCGTATTGCCTGCCGTTTGGAAATCTTTCCTTAATTTCTCTTTTAATTCGCACATAATCGCATCGCAATCACGTTGAATGCCATCGAATGATGGCTGATTGCCATATTGTTGGAACACCTTTCGTGCGTGCATCCAATCTTGCACCGCCTGCGCATAATTCCCCTCCTCAATTAATAGTTTTAATTTAGCTGGCAGTGTGGAAAGAAATTGCAGACGTTTGAGTAAAGAATGCTTTTCCGAAAGTTTGCAGAGTTGGGAACGTGTTCCTTGCAATGTTCCCGTTATTTGTTCACTGAATGTGGTAATGGTTTGCATTTTTGTTTTGAGTAAATTCATGTCAGTCTCCATTTGTTTGAAATCTGTTTTCATTTTGCGAATTGTCTCTGTAGCCGATATGAATTTGTTATAATTCTCATAGACCAATGTCTGCATATCGGAATGCAGTGTTTGTGTTTTCTTAATGATTTCCGATTCCGTATCCATAATTTCTTTTAATGATGACTCCTAAAATTAATAGGTTTTAGTTTGAAGCACAATAGCTAAAGTAAGTACCTACTTTCAATAACTTCTCCAAATATAATTCAGGCTCGAAACTGGGGCTATCCATGTCGTATGGATTTCTAGTGTTTTCAGCCATTTTCCTAGCTTTTTTATTATTTATGAAAAATTATAAATAACTTTCAATTTTAGTATTAAAAAAGTAACTTACCTACTTCGTATTCCCTTTTCCAAATCTAGAATATCTGGTTAATAAGAATTCTCGTTTACAAATCAGGAAACATATGAGAATGACAGCCTGGGATGAGAATTTGGCATCACTTTACTCTTTTAAAAATAACACCAAGCGATGTACAGCAATACCACGAAAATACCAACCATTGTTTTACTTTTCGTCTAGAACAGCTGATTTTTGTTTTACCGGAAATTTTGAAAATTTGTAGACATAACATCCTTGATTTATACAAGGTTTAACAGTTGAAATTGTTTCTTATTAATGTAAATAAGTAAGATTAGATGCCATAATTGAATGAATAGCTAACATTGCATTATACTCCCAGGATTTTCATTTTGATTAATAGTATTTACCAAAAAAATTTTGCTGCTGAAGGATATGAAACATTCTTTTTCCAAAACAAGGCAGTATATTAAAGCTATCAATCTCAATGCAATGATTAACTTCAAAGCAAGGTTTAACAAAATTGTACACTATTTATTCTATTAATTAAATATAATTACAATCTATTGTAAACAAAATTTTAGCCTATCTTAAAATTTATATCTAGTACAATAATAAGCTTCTCTAATTATAATAAACCATTAATTACTAGTGACTTTTCTTAGAAAGAGTAATTTTATTTTATTACCTGAAAATAATTGTTGTATAAGGACAATAACAAAAACAAAGGCTATGAGATATGTGAGGCGATAAATCGACTCCTGGCAATAAACGATTGATACAATTGTGCACGCATAGAATAATGCTCCGACAGTTTTTTTACCCCAAACTGACCTACCCTGAAATTGCCAAATTAATGTCAGACAGACCAAAATAATTATGGATGGTATGAGAGTATGATCTGGAATTGAGCTACGTGAATGAAATCTCCAGTATTGTATAAAAGCTATAGCGGCTGGAAGATTAAGAATGATCACAAAGACGAGAAATACCAGTAAAGAAATGTTCATATGGATATGCATTTGATCCGTGAAAAGTTTTGGTTTAACGTTTGGACTCCTTCTATTGCTTGCAATGCTTTTCGCAATTTTCAAGAAATAGACAATGCTCGCAAATATCAAAGTAAACTCTCCAGTGGCATAGTAAGCTATTGAGACCAAGAGTACAATTATGGAAAATGGAAAAAAGTAACTGAGTATATTGCGCAAATGTATACTCAGACCTAAGAGTTTGAAGCAGGCAGATAAAAGTCGTATAACTCCATAAGCCAACAATAGACCCAACCAAACTGTTCCGGTTATTACTAGAGTAATAATCAATGACGTACTGTGTATAATGGCAATCACGAAAATCGAATTCGTTGAGTGATCTGATGTGAGAAATATTGGGAAAAATGAGGCAATTTTATGAAAAACAAAGCCGGTACCTGTTAGAACAACCAATTTTATGGGTTGCATGAACGCTGAAAGAAATGGGAGAATATTTAATGAATTTTCAAAATTACTGGAAGAAGCATCGATTTGATGTTTAAACCCTAGGAGTAAATAAAATGCGACATGCGCTGGTATGTATTGGGAGTAGAGTTTGACGGTCCTTGCTAGAGTACCGCCAATCGAAATCTTATAACTAACTGTGTACGAACATTTTGGATCTACGAATAATTCTACAACTGCAGAATTGATTATGGTAATATCGTGTGGTTTTTCAATTGGGACAGAGAATAGAAAGCTTAGAAAATTTTGTTTTTTATGATGATATTGTTCAAAACCAGGAGCCCACGGTACAGACGTTCTGGCAGTAATATAATACGGTTTCATACATGAAGGTTCTGCTTCTATCATTATTTCCAATGCATGTATAGGATCGTCAAGATCCGGGAATTGTAGTCTGTAGTAAGATTTATCCTTCAATGTGTTTAGAGTTTTCTGTCTACCAAAGAATGATGGAAAGAAAGAAAGCAAGACAACTTCTAAAATAAGCTCATTGCTCTCGTTGAGATCAAATACATGAACATGTAAAGTAACTTGCTTGTAGGGTGGTATTCGTACTACTATATGAGTCCAATTCTCAGAAATTTTCTTAAAAGTCAGCGGTGGTATAACGATATAATAACGGTCTTGATTATCCGGAGGAAGATGAATAGAAAAATTCGTGAGATCAACTCCGTTGAGGCATTTGTTGATTGTTGGGTTGGCTATGGTACATCCATAAATCCATCCCCTATAATTCATATTAAAAATTTCAATATAAATTGTAGAATCTTTGATCGGAATCATTTCTAATAATGTTGATTCTCGTTGAACTTCGTATAGTTTTGTAAAAACATTCCTAGCGTCCTCTCTCCATATGCCGGAATTTGTATTTGGGTCTACTACAGCATCACGAATATCCTCTTCATTATGATAACCGAAAAGTGTTCTGGCCTTCTTTATGCGAATAGTTTTATTAGCGATGAAAGAAGAATCGTTACTTAGTATGGAGAATAGGAACCGATTTATGACCAGTACTAGTTGAAGACACCAAACTACAGCCAGGTGATCACAACTTAACCAAACCCTCGGTACAGAAGTTGTTAACGCATGTACGTCACTGTAGCGCGAAACTGTTAGGCTATCGGTAACCATTAAATCTCTATTGCCACCACCAATAGAAACTAGCAAGATTTCGTTTACGTTTTTTGCATCTGCTTCAATTTTCCTTCTCGACTGTATTAAATCATTGGAGCCGCCGGCATCGATTCCACGATATACCAATAAAAATTTATTGATTTTCTCGTAGAATTCGCTCATAGCATTGTCAAAATTCACTACAGGTCTATCCAATGGTGTCGCTATAAAAATTATTGTATTAATTACTCCTGCCAAACTGATGTTATGCGTTAATGCCGATTGTGCAATTTTACCACCTACAGAGTGTCCAATAAGGATTATTTGTTTGGAGCTTTTATATAAACTTAAGATAACTTCAATGCAATGTATTAAAAATAATTGCTGATTCCTTAGGTATCCACCATGAAGAGCACTTAGCTGTTCATTGTAGTCAATGGTAAAGTAGTCCAAGTGACGCCAATCTCTCGAATTAGAACCTTTCTGCAGAGCCACTGATGCTAGAGATCGAACTTGTTTATGCGACCCCCCATTACCGGGAACAAATAATACTGGTGCACCGCTAAAGCTCATTGTACGCGGTTGTAGAGGTTGGCCTTCATAATAATAATACAATCCATAATCGGGGTGTTTTGATTGCTCGGTTTTCAGCCTGTAATACTGCGGCTTTCCAAACATGTAAGTCATGCGGCAGGAGTTTACATCAACGTCCTTGACTTTTACAACTCCGTATAAATATAAACTGAAGCCAAGTACCGCTAGCAATATAAACAATTCTTTAATCATTACAATTTTTCTGAAATTCCGCTCCTTGTCCAAATAACAGTGATAATATATGAAAATAGTTTGTAGAACACGAGAATGATTTTGTTTTTACTCGCTCTACTGCATCGTAAACTTTCCTGCGACCAATCAAACAGAGTTCACTGCCTCTGCGTCTCTGCTAAAAAATAATTTGCTAAAACCTCTTATATTTTTAAGGCGCTGTTGTATATTGAACGCATTCAATTCACCCAACACAGCAATGAGCTATAAAGCTGTCAAACGCATAGCTTGAACACGTTCAATTCGTTGACTGTAGCAATGAAGTCGCCGAAGTAGAATTTAATGATTATCAGAAGTTAGTAAAAACTAGAATGAAATATATGCGACACTTTGTATTTAAAACGAAGTTACACTGGGCTAAACGGATTGATCAAAGGTATTTCAACAAATATAATATGAGAACAAAGTCATATAAATAAACATGGAATTTCGTCAAAATTCCGTCAGTTAGAAGATGCTACTAATTTTAGAGTTGTCTCTTGCAAATTTGTTCAACATGCCTAATTTTTGGCTCTTTTTTAACATAGAATAATATTTAATTTCACCACCAGAACACTATTTTGGTCGTATCTAGACCATTAACAGCAAATTTATCTATTTGTTTTCTTAATTAATCGTAAATAATCATTCCATTATCGTAATGGGAGTTGACAAAGATGCCAGTAAACCAGAAACAGATTGATAGTTTGGCCTCACAAAAGTTTGTAATATGATAGGGTATTAAGAAATTTTCTTTGATGCATTCACGATCGTTAGACTAGATGCAAAGTTGAAAAAGAATCCTCCGAAAAACAAGATAAAAATAATATTGACGTTTCGTTTGGATTTATAAAGTAAATAGCATTAAAGGAAGTCGTATATAATGTATTTCACATGAATGTCCTAATTCGCGTTGCCTTGCAAATAAAAAACGTATTCGAGTTATTAAAAAATAGTGCAACGAATACAGTTTTGGTGGGTATATAGACCAGCGTTCGATTACTAGAGTCGCTTTCAGAGAAAAAGAACAAATCCAATCAACAAATTGCTTTTGAAATGGCTCTGCAACAACTTGATGATGAAGCTCGCCAAGGAGCTCTAAAAGAAGTCAAAATTATGCTACAGCGTCCCGGACAACTTGAGAAAGTTGAACAGTTCAAGCATCGTGTAGCTCGGAAGAAGGCTTCTATGGAGGCTCTTCTTAAAACTGGAATGCAAAACCAACTGGAAGGTGTGCGTGTTGGTCTCAAGCAGCTCGAGAGTTGTAAAGCAGACGTGCGCGCTGTGGATGAACGAATGAAAGTCGTTAAAAAGCTGTTGCAGGATGTGCCCGAAATCTATGATGCTTTGGAAGTTGTACGCGAGGAAAATACTAAGCATTCACAATATGCTGCAGCGATGGAAAACCTTAAGCATATTTTCAACGTAGAATCTAGTGTACAAAAAACGTTGCAACTTATAGAGGAGGATCGTTTACTGCAGGCTCATCAATCTCTTTCGGACTTAGAAAATTCAAGAGATGATTTGCTATTCGAATTGCACAAGCAACCAAAACAACACGCTTCCGACAAGATTACTTTGAAACGTCATTTCGAAAAAGTTGAAATGGTTTCAGCGGCAATGGAGAAAAAGCTATGGCTGATATTAAATCGGGCTTTGAATACAGTGCGTAAGGAACCAACTGTAATTGTTACTGCTCTGCGTATAATCGAACGCGAAGAGAAAAGTGACCAATTTGCATTACAACAGCAAAAAGTGACTGGATTTCTGCCGCCCGGTCGCCCTAAAAATTGGCGTAACTTGGGACTTAATGTGCTACGGGAAGCGGTGGCAACACGCATAGAAGGCTCGAAATTAGAAGAGCGTGAAGACAATAAAATGTGGCTAGTACGGGATTTGGAGATATTACGTCAAATCATACTTGAGGATCTTCGGGTGGTTAAATTGTTATGTGTACCCTGCTTCCCACCCCATTATGATATTTTTAATGAATACGTTAAGATATATCACGCCAGTTTATCTAGTTATGTAAGTATGGTTTAAGATTGATGGAGGCTAACCACTTATGTGCTATTCTTTTCAATTGGCACAGTTGGATAATATCGCCAAATCGGGATTGGAAGGAAATGAGTATGTTTCCCTTCTCTCCTGGGTTATGAATACCTATCCCGGTCCCGAACTAATGTCGCATCCAGATCTGTGTGTGGATATTCAACAAATGGTCGGTCCTCTGCTGCGGCCAGAACATCTTAAATCACTTGAGGACGATTATTTGCGAAACATGCAAAGTAACTATCAAGAGTGGATGATTAAAGCTGCCGATACTGAGAAACAGGAGTGGTTCTCTGATCAAGCGCCTGATCAAACCGATCAGTTCTATCACACATCAGCTCCTGTTATTATATTTCAAATGATCGATCAACATCTTCAGGTTACCAATACTATACATTCCGAGCTTACTTTTAAAGCTTTGGTTTTGAGTATTCAGCAGGTGGAAGTATTTGGTCAGACCTATCTTAAAAATGTCATTGAATTAAAAGATCATCATTTCCGTAATCGTGATCAGATCAAGTATTTTACTCATCATATCATCACTATCGTAAATAATAGCCAACAAATGGCAGAGCTTGCACAGCAGATGAAACAGTTGTATTGGCCTAAGTCGCGTACCGAACATTATGAAGAATTTGAAAAACTTTTAGATACTTTCCAGAGCATCCGCTTGCATGCAGCCAACTATTTGTTGGAAGAAGCATTTTTAGATATGGAAGTCCATTTTAACGAATTGTTTACTCCAAAATGGTTGGTCTCTACCATTTCTATGGATACAATTTGTGTTACACTTGATGATTACTTTCAGGTTTAACTCAAAGTAATTTGAAATTAAGTGCTCCAAAATATAAAACTGTATATTTTTCAGGACTATAATCATTTGAGGCCTGCTAATTTTGAAATGGTCATCAATGAGGCGCAGAAATTGCTTGCCAAGCGTTACATACGAGCATTGCTTTCAAAGCGGCTTTCCAAACCACGTCCGGATTGTGATGATATAACTCGTAAAATCAATCAGGAGACTAGACGTTTTAAACAGCTATTCGAGAAAATTGCTCCTAATATTTCAATGACCGATTCTCCGTTGGACGTCATTCCGACACTCGCAACATTGTTAACTTGTGACATAGAATTACTAGTTCTCGATTTACACACACTACTTGGAAGCTATCCTTCGCTGAGTGAGGATCAGATTGTGCGACTGTTTTATATACGTAATGACGTTAAGGCTGGTGAGGTAAGAGAGAAAGTACAGGATGCTATGAAGTCGAAAAAAGCTATGGTTAGCATAGCGAAGCAAGACTCTCTCTTTAAGGAGATTGTGTTTAATGATAAGCTGTGGTAAAATGATAAAATATCATAAATATGGAAAGGATAGGATAAATAATATCTGATCAATTTTAAATTTTCAAAATTTATGTTGAAGTTAATCATGAAATATATATTTAATTTTTAATTATGATTCTTGAATTATTAGTTATTAATTATTGAAATCGATATGAATCGATATTTACTTTTGATCCCAGTATTATATTTAAAACGAGGTATGAACTCCAAGTTTTGTTTTGCTTCCGAAAAGTGTGATTTTCCCAAAATGTTCCATTTATATAATGATAATCCATTAGAAGTACATATAGATATTCTTTAATTGTAATGTAATATGATTAATATTATGAATAAAAATTATGATAATTCAAATATTAAAATGATTTTATTAGCTTTTTAGTCCTTACAGACAACAGTCCTTACAAGTTTTCTTTCCAAGGCGATTCACCCAGGACGAACCGCCTTATAAAATAATATTTAATATTATATTTGGAAAATTATAACTACTTATAATTATAGTTTATAATTTTGCTTATAATTTTTCAATATTGCTTTTAAAGAAATATGTGCAAGCTATTACATATCATTAAGTTATATAAATTGACAATATTTCACTTCTAGTGTGACGTAGCTGGGCGGAACGAATCATTTTCGTAATCTAATGGTGGTTTATGCTCATGCTCTAGCACTTTGTGTGCTACAGCTATTACCATCTAAATTGTTATCATCCACTTCTTTCGTCGCGCTATTTCATCTCTCATGAACTCTCACGATGAGATTCAAACATTTTTTCATAAAACTCTCCCTCTCTCTATGTCTATCTGTATATATTCTCTTGGTCATGTTGCGGATTTAGCAAAGAAAACGCACATTTAAGAGAAAGAACCCTAAACTTTATAATCCATCTTTACATCATCATTTAGTGACACTTGGTTATTCACTCTGTCTAGACAAAATTATCAGGAAGAAAACGTGAGTTCTTATTGGTTTTTTAGGACTTAAAGAAAATTGAAATTTTGTAATACATTATATTCCTTCCCTTTTTATAAAACAGTTAAAAATTAAAAGTTAAACATGTTTTCGGATTGGTGAATAAATAAGGTGAATGGAAAGGGTTTTGTCTAGGGTGGTGATATTTTTCCACGTGTATTTGTATCGCGAACCTTGAAGAGAGAGGGACGTGTTATTTTCTTGCTATAAATACTGTTGATAAATATAATTGACGAGGGATAAGAAGAAAGGCTGTGTGTTGAAAGTAGTTTTATCTTGATTATGAAAAACACAAACAAATATATCAATTATACTAAAATAGCAGAATTTTGATTTTTTTTTAATTGTATTAAAGATACAACTTCTGTGAATCCTTTGTTATCAAATTTCATCAACATGTAACTGTATCCATCGAATATCAATTCGGTATCAATACTATAAACAATTTTTTTTGTTCAAACATTGTCGAAGCTCAATACACCCTACACAGACATGTGTATAGGGCTTTGATAACAAAGTGTAAGCTGATAATTGATGAAAATTTTTGTGATTGAAATTCATATGATATTTACAAATATGGTTCAGAATGCCATTAATACGCGAGTAAAACATATTGGTACTAGTACCGTGCTTTGATTTATGTATTACGTTTTATGACCTCGACTTATAGCTACTTTCAAGCGTCACATTACAGTCAAGGCCAAACCTGAGCCAGTTTTATCGCTGTCGATATGACTTCACGTTTTGGTATCTTGCCAATGTGCTACGAATTTACAATCAAGTGTTTTCAAACTTGGGTTACCGATTTTTCCCAGACTAACGATAAGCGATAACGCTTCTTTTCACAGACATGTTGATTGATGTGCCTGGAAGACTAAGGTGATTAGGGTTGGGAGCAAAAATTTACATACATAATGTTCTATATTTGTCACGCCTTCTTTGCAAATTAAGAAACGAGAGGTTAATACTTACCTCTTCGTAGGGTACAAAACAATAACAATACACAATTCTATGATTACTTAAGCATGAATTCCTCCTATTTCATGCTTATCAACAATATTAATTTATCAGTCGTGCATGATAGCTTATTGTCGTGCACGATTCATTCTTCATTTCTGCGTATAGACGTTTACACGTTACCACGTTGGTCACGAGTCGGACCACTATTTTTACTATTTTTATGCGGTTTTGGTCATTCTATATGATGCGTATATAATTCGCATATAGTTTGAGTTCTTTATTTGTATAATTTATAGAATTGTAATTAATATGTTTCTTTACAGATTTATTATCTCTCTTCTACATCACTACCTTTCACCATTCTCCCCCCAGCGCACAATGAACAGCCCGAAAATTGTGATTATTGGGGCTGGTACATCCGGTATAGCGTGTGCCACAAAACTTCTTGAATACGGTTTCAATGATGTGATATTACTCGAAGCGGAGCAGCGCATAGGTGGTCGCATACACACCATACCCTTTGCTGACAATGTCATCGATTTAGGAGCGCAATGGTGTCATGGAGAGAAGAATAATATCGTTTATGAATTGGCACATGAGCATAATTTAATTGAATCCACAGGCGATATTTATGAAAGATATCAATGCATTCGATCAAATCAGGAAGTTGTACCAGATCATATTAGTCAACGTCTGAAAGATATTGTCAATGAGAGTCTCGTAACGCGGCAAATGGTATTAAGAGATTGTAACGGGTCGTTGGGTAATTATCTGACAAATACCTTTTATGAGGCACTACGACAGCCTGAAAATTCCGATATTGATTTGACGATAGCGAAAGAATTCTTTGAAAACTATCAGAAATTTGAAAATTCTGTGGAAGCATCGGATACTTTATATGAAGTTTCGGGTAAAGGTTATTTAGAATATTGGGAGTGTGATGGTGATATTTTACTCAATTGGAAGGATAAGGGCTATGTGGAATTTCTGCGGCTACTCATGAAATCGCGGGAATTCGGTACAGAGTTGGGTGTTTTGGAGAAGCGTGTTCTCCTAAATAAACGCGTTGAACAAATTCGTTGGAAGCGTAAAGATGCTTGTGTGGATTTAGTATGTGAAAATGGAGAAACTATCATTGCTGATCATGTGATAGTCACCGTTTCTTTGGGTGTACTCAAGGAGCAGCATACACGCCTTTTTGTGCCACAATTGCCTTCAGAGAAACAACGTGCCATTGATGGTTTGGCCTTCGGTACAGTCAATAAAATTTTTATTGAATTCGCCGATAAATTCTGGCCCGACGATTGGACAGGTTTCACAATGTTGTGGCGCGAAGAGGATATTGATGAAATACGTGGTACCTCACGTGCTTGGTTGGAAGATGTTTTCGGCTTCTATAGCGTCAGTTATCAAGAGCGGATTTTATGTGGTTGGATTATCGGTTCGAATGGTCGTTATATGGAAACGCTGCCGAAGGACGAGATACTCGCTGGTTGTGTGTATTTATTTGGGAAATTTCTACCCTGGAAAATTCCTGAAATAATCAATTTCTGTGCGTCTGCCTGGTACACAAATTCTAATTTCCGCGGATCGTACTCGTTTCGTTCCATGTACACCGAAGAAGTGGGAACTAGTGCTTATGAATTGGGGCAACCCTTAACAGTAGGAGTCAATAGTAAACCATTGCAAAACTGTGAGCCACATAATGCATACGAAGCAACGAATGACCACGAGATGCGTTCTGAAAAACCAATTGTACAATTCGCCGGTGAGGCAACCAGCGATCATTATTATTCGACAGTGCATGGAGCTGTAGAGGCTGGTTGGCGAGAAGCGAGACGTTTAGCTGATTTCTATAAGACTACCAAGACGATGACAATGGGGAAAAAGTCGCAATTATAACAATTGCAGAACTCGAAGTAGCTCGATAGCTGCTAAGAGTTCTGCTGCTAATTTTGTCGAAATTATTTATGTTGTTCGAAATTGTTGCGAAATTTCGAACAGAGTTCGAGTTATGAAATTCAAGTTTTGCGGCTTCGGTATGTTTGGAGGCTAGATTAAAAATTATGTATATATTAAAGTTATAAAACTATTCTTCTTAAAACCTCTTTCTATGCCGATCGATTTTTTTAACTTTTATTTGAAAAAGTACTGTTCGAAAAATCTTAATGTACGTAAACAACTTTTTAAAAAATAACTGACAGTTTCTTCGAAAATCATAAAAAAGTAAAACGAAAATAAAAACATAAATATTCTTTTGCTTAAATAATAATTTTTGTGCTTGCAAAACGTTATAAATTATTACTAGTCATTGACTAATACTTGTTGCCGGTGTATTCGCATAATGATCAGAAGCTCAATTCAGTTGAGCTTCTCCAATAATCATTTTCGAATTAATACAATGATTCATAATGATAGAAACGAAGGTATTGATTATTGGCGCTGGGGCAGCATGTTTAGCCTGTGATACAAAACTTGTTAAAAACGGTTTCAACAATATTTTAATATTGGAAGCAGAAAAATGTGTTGGTGGTCGAATTTTGACATTATCATTTGCAGATAATGTAATCGATTTGGGTGCCGAGTGGTGTCATGAAGATGAGAATAATGTTGCTTATGAATTGGTTGCTGCCAAAGGCAAACAATTCCTGCTCGATACATCCGGTGATTCTTATGTGATAGCTATATATATATACTCGTTCGAATGGTGAGATACCGTCCGATGAGCTTGTGGAACGTTTAAGAACTACGCTTGCCAATATATTTCGAACGCAAGAGGAAGAAATTCGTCGATATAAAGGATCTCTGTATAAATTCGTAACAACGAAATTTATGAAAAAATTAAGGCGTGCGTAAAGATGAAGTTTCCGCAAGCGGTTTTAGGGATTATTGGCTGTGCGAGGGTGATTATCTGTTAAACTGGAGGGAAGGGGGTTACTATGAATTAATAAAATTGCTATTAGAGGTTGAAGACTCTAGTAATGATTATGGCATGCTGAAGGATAAAATTATTGTTGGTATGAGAGTTGAACAGATTCGATGGAAACAAGATGGTAGCGTGATTACCATTAAATGTGAAAATTCGCGAGAAATCTATAGTGCTGAGCATGTTGTTGTGACGATATCGCTCGGAGTTTTGAAATAGCACTTGCGTACTATGTTTCAACGTCGGCGAGAGCATTGGCAGATCCTTTGACTCTCTTTGATCCTCGTGGTAATGAATCGAGGGATTCGTTAAAGCGATTAGTTTTAAAGCCGATTTTGTTATTTGCTGGCGAAGCAACTAGTGATCATTATTATTCGACAGTTCACGGAGCGTTGGAGTCTGGTTGGAGGGAGGCAGATCGTTTAATTACATACTACTCATATGATAGCTAAAACATCCGTACTCGCCCTACCCATAAAAGTTGACAATAAATAAATTAATTTACTTTGATTTAATTAGAGGAAAATTAATATTTTCTACTTCAAAAAAAGATAAAAATATGTTCTTATTCTTTTATCAATTGAGGTTTAAAATTTAACTTTGAAGCTTTTGCGATTGATTCTGCATACAAAGGCAATCTTTGGGTCATTCTGAATCCCCAGAAATCCTTGACTTGACGGCACAAATTCAAATCTATCTCGGAAATCAGAAGACCATCTCTAGTGCGGGAGAGACCCTGCAAATGCAAGAAAAATAATTCCGATTTAGGGTGCTAAACCTTGAGATCGAACTCTTACAACTTATTTTCTATTTATCTTACCGGTGTTCTGGAACCGTCCGGAGCAGCCACATACGATGATCCGTAGAATGGTCCAAAGATTTTATGCGCTTTTTTACCATCACCCGACGTCCATTCGTTTGGGAATTCCTCACAGCCGACACGATTTATGGCAATTGTGAAATAGCTATTTGCAATCGCTGCATTACGTGCCTCAATACCCCATAGCGGTTCACTTAAATCACCGACTGTTGCCGAAGGATTAAATACAATTTCGGCACCATTCAATCCGAACATCATCCAATTCTGTGGATGATGACGACCGAAACATATATTTACCGCTATACGTCCATACTCCGTCTCGAATACCGGATGGCCAGTATTGCCCTCCATATAGTATGTCGATTCATTAAAATCACCCACCCGGGGAATGTGATTTTTCCGATGCTTCCCCATATATTTCCCCTTATTCGAAATTATGACTGCCGTGTTCCAGATAATATCACCATGATCAGTATCTCGTTCTAATATCGGCGAGATTATGACCATATTATAAGCTTTAGCCAAATCCTCTAGCATTTTAGTGGTGGGTCCATGTTCGGCATCCTCAGCGAATTCACACCATGGGAACTTTTCGCGTGTACAAAAGGCAAATGGCATAGCTGCAGAATAAATAACAAGATATTAAGCTCACTTTTCCAGTGCCTCGACGTGACTTCTGCTGCGCCTCGACTACTTACTCCAGGCTTCTTGCAAGCAAATAATATTAACATCAGCCAATGCGGCCGCTTTTATCATAATGCATACCCTCTTCCAAATAGCTTCGCGTTGTTTATCGACCCGTTCGGTGGTCGGTAAGACGATGGAATTTTGGATGGCCGCCACTCGAACGATGCGCGGTTTATTAATGTGTTCGGCTTTGGCATGGAAGCGATAGCCTTTGATTTCGAAATCATAATCTGCAGCAAGATTTTTTGATTCCTTGGGGAGTTCCAGGGGATGACTATGTAATAAATTACAAAACATTTTTTTCTAAATTTTGTTAGCGCACAAATATTAGTATTTAAAACCAAACTATTGGATTTAGTTTCAGACGCGACAGTTCCAAACAGTAAGAGCGCTTTCAGAGCAATTAAAATTACTCTAAATGTCACTTCTTTCGCGTGGATCTGGTCTGAATTCCCAAGTCCTGAACATACTCGAACATAATTCCGGAATATAGTTAGAATTGAAATTGTACTGATTCCCCGTGGGCCTGATAATTTTTTCCTCCATCTTTATCTTTCTAATCCATCTGAGAATCGCTGTTATGTCAAAGTATTTTAAGCATATTTTTTATAACTTTCAAGAGACCTGCGATCATTTTGGACGCACTTCTCAAATATAATAGATTCGATTATTGCATTATGCGCTTTATATAGTATTTATACATAATCCACTCACTCATCACTTCGTCCATAAAGTATCCGTTTCACTTCCTTCAATTCATTTGTTGCAATATTTGCTTCTAAACATTCTTCCAGACTTTTCAAGGAAAATTCCTCCATGATAACACAATAATTACCCGTTTCTAATTAAATCCACAGACGACCTTGGCTACGGTTGTTTTAAATATGCCTGCATTTTTTTTCGTACGATAAGAAAAAATCGCTGACAAGTATCTGAGAGAGATTGAACAGCAAAACAGAGAGATATAATGAGATAGGACATTTCGCACTATTCCACACGCATTTGCTCAATACCAATTGCAAATAAAGAACGGTGCATGGGTTTCGAGTGGAAGGTGAGTTAAATTTTAAGCGTCAAATGTTTGGTGAGTATGGTTGAATCTACTTAGGATTACTATAAATTTTTCCACAAACGTTACCACTTGATAGTTAGAAATTAGTTGCGTAATGAATAAAAGTATACCTGTGAGAAAACTGGATACTGCTTTTGGTTTCTCGGCCTCTCGGAAATACAATATTTGGTCTTCTATTAGGGGAACAACTGCCCCATGAGACCCTGCAACAATCGTTGCAGAAATCACACCTTTTGTTTTTGTGGGTTGAAATAAGTTGTTGTTTTTTTCTACAAACTAACCACCTTCTTGCACAGAGCGAAACTATGCTTCTTTTTCGTTTCCGTTTCGTCATTTTTCTCTGCTTTGAGAACTTATAGGTAAGCAGCAGATAAAATTTCGTTGGGCACGAATGAACAAAGGTTGTTAGTGCTTATCAGTGCATTCCAGGAATAAAACTGGATGCCGGGGCCGGGTGCCGGTTGAGTGTCAGTACCAAAACAGCAAGTGAGTAAAACGCGAGCAAGGAATCTTTCGCATGGGTGTGAGTGAAGCGGCATCGTAAAAATTTGTTCAGTAACATTCAGGACGACGTTTAACGGGGAGGGTGTTTTTGTTGCGTAAGCAAATGGATTGCTAATGGAAAACAGACCTTATGTAAGCAAGCTGACGAAATTTTTGCACACTACAAAAATTCCGAGTTTATTCTCAAAGCCAGCGTCGCAGTCTTTCCATTCGTTTCGATTAATGTAATAAGGCCATAAATGAGAGAAAGTAATAACAACAATGTGGTGGAGGCTCACGTATTGTATACGTGATGTAAATAATATATAAAATGAGTTATCTCTGGTTGAGAGTGTTCTATCTCTTAACATTGTTCGCTAGATAGAGAAGTTATCTCGAAATTTAAGAGTTTGCGAGTGTTTGTATGCTACCTCTTTATATCTGCTACTGTTTTTTTCATTAAAAGTGTTGCCATCCTGGAAGTATTTTCAATTTGATTCTTTTACTATTATTCCTTTATGTTTTTTTATTCCTTTTATTTCTTTTAATTATATAAACACTCTTTAAATTTCAGTTAATTTATAATAAACGTGCCAGTGGTTTAAACCGTTTTCAAAAATGAACAAATGTATACAAATGTAATAAATAATGTAACGGCTTGAAATTGAGTTATCAAATAATTATTTTATTTTGCTAACATTAATATTGTAAAATGTTGTTTTATGGCCACGTTGCGATGTAAAATAATCATTTTTATTTTTATAATTTTTCTTAAATACATCCCATACATACGCAGTACACTCACTTACATATTCCCATGTATTTATAATAACGGACTTTGATGGCACAAATGAGATTATAAATTTATCTCTGAATATTTTATCAAAAAATATCAACATCGAAACTTTACAACATTGTGTTTACATTTGTTTCAAATTTTATCTCCAGAGAAATTTCGTTAAGAATCGAAACGAGAAGAGAATACATTCAAATATATTGTTTTTAATTTTTATGCTTTGGTGTCGAATTTTTCTTCTTTTATAAAGTTTTTTGCCATTTTTAAATATTTAATCATGTGTTTATGCAAAATAGCTTTTAAATAAAGCCTCACGTCAGTGTTTTTTATTGTACCCAAGTTGCCGGTGCCCAGAGGGGCTCATTCTCCGCACGTTGTACACAATGGACCAATTTCTCGAAGGCTGTGGCGAGCTGATCGTTAACAATTTCTGCATCAAAGAAGTGACCATACAGGAAGTCAATACGTTCGGCCGATTTCAACATATCATTAAATTCTTCGTCCTGGAAAATGTGAAAAATTTTCAATAAGAAAAATCCTTAACTCATATTTTTGATCAAGTTGTTCTGGAACCGATTTTTAACTTACAGTAAACCCTCTAGAATTTCTCTCATCGAAAGTCGATTTGGCTCTCGCGTCATTTCGTGTTCGTTTCAATATCTCGAATGACGGCGGTTTTATATGAATCATGTATGGCTTTAATTGAACCGTACGCAAAGCCTTAATAGCTTGATAATGCGGACTAAGTACGCAAACACATCCGGCATTAACTATCGATTTAACACTCTCTCCTGAAGTGCCATATAATTGACCTTTATATTCGCCATGCTCGATAAATTTGCCCGCTGAAATGTCAGCTGACATTTTCTCGCGCGACAAAAAGATATATTCGCGACCAGCTACCTCGCCGGTACGCATAGGACGTGAGGTGTCTAAAAAGGGTATAATACTCCCCCATTTCAGGTATATGATTCCGTGACAAACCCTAAAAAAGCACAACACAGAAACTTACATGGCACTGGACTGCGATATTTCTCAGGATCACGCGCTATAAGACGCCGCCTCAGCTCATTACGGCCTACACCCGGTGCTCCTATAAGTACTATTGGACGATACACTCCTGGTCTGGGATAAAGTTTGGCAACCTCCTCATATGTCGCGATCATTTCACGATCGAAATCATCGTTCTCGGCTAGATCGTACATGATCTTTTTAGTTTTCGGTTGCCGACAAGAGGCACTACTACTAGATGTAAACAGTGGGGAGTTCGGAGGGGTTGTGCATATGGAAGCACAAGAACCTTCTACTCGCCATAATGTATGATTGATGAATGATTGAAATGATTGAGGGAATTGAAGTGAAGCATGCAATATCATTCGAGTACGAGACTCGAACCATAGAGAAGGAAAAAGCGTATTGATTCGATGAGTGAATAATGCGGGTGTATAGAATTATATCATCAAGTTCGTGTGTGTGTGTGAGTGTGTGTATTGGTGTGTGCTCCGCGGATCAATGCTTGGCACTTACTTTTTGAATCGTTCTCGTTCGGTTCACGTTGCGTACGTTCGTGTATGATGCGGCGCTCTTGCAACGCTCGACTGGGAATAAGACCGGCACGAGCAGTGCGTTCACTTTCTTTCCTTGCCTGCCACCAGTAAGCATCGTCCTGGAAATATCGTGAATTATGTCGTCAACTCAGTTGCAAGGAAGGGCTGTCTTCATATCGGAAAAACCCCCTACCTGTGAAACAATGTGCAGTACGTCACCGCGCTGGAATGATAAACCCGCCTCCTTGCACGGTATATATGGATCATTCTCCGGATTATAATCGAAGTGTGAACGCACACGTACTTTGGATTCCCTTTGACCACCATTACCATCAGAGGGAACCAGCTTAAAAGTTATGGTGCCTTCTGAATTTTGCTAGAAAGATTTTTTTATAAAAAAAGAAATTTAAAGCAGAAATAAATTAATATTACGTTTTGTAAACTCTCTCAGAATTTCTCACCAAAATTGTTAAGACATCCCCCGGCGTCTTGCCTTCAACATTAATATTGTTCACTTCAATCACTTCGTCGCCCACATGAATGAGACCAGATCGATCCGCCGCACCGCCGTGCATTATACGTGCAATTATAATCTTGCCAGTTTCTTCATCGGTTTTGATTGTGGCGCCCTAGAAATTGGGCCGGTTTTGAGTGGTTTAATAATTTTAAAAATATTTTCAAAATTAAATAAAAAATCTATAAATAAACAAATCAGTCACATGAGCTCAAATAGATAAAAATCACTTCGTTTTTAATTTGTCGCGGGCCCCCGGAGAAGGAAAGAATATAAAAATTCGAAACACGAAATTGTCAAGGTTTTTGTCGCTACAGCGTAATTTTCACCACTGGAAGCGAACGCATATCCCGCGCGAACTCTTCAATAATATACACGATATCATGGCCGACGGAGCCATTGAAGGGTAAGTTCTCTATATAGAAAACGTAGCAACATTTAGTCTTAATCAATGGTATATTATTTACAGTCGATCCCTTCCACTCTTTTTCACCTCAGTTGAACTTCCTGGAGTAACAAAAAAATTGACTGTTGGGACTTATGTGATACCGATAAAAACAGGGCTACTTTATCGAAGATTGTAGTCAAGAATGGGCTAACGAAGGCCTGCCAGAAGGGTCATATTACCCACAAATTTAGTTAATTATTCTATTGAAAATCAGGTGTTTTAATAAGGGTTTCATGAAAACTTCAGATCGATGATCAATTTCTAAAACTATTAAACTATTAATTAAACTATTAATTTAAACTATTAATTCGATATTTCATTTTAGTCAGTATTACGAATTTGCTGTATTGACAAACATTAGATATGAGCTCATGTCACCGATGTGATTGAAGTGAGGAATAAAATGAAGATTTTTTAGAAAAAAATAATAAAATATACATAGAGGTGTGTGAGGAGTGACTGAAGTGTATATGCAAATAGTTGCTATTTTTTGTGAAGTTTTGGTGTTACAAAGTTGTTGGATTTTTAATAATAAATAAATTGAAATGTAAGTAAGAAATAAATAAAACAATGAAAAAATACAAGTAAAGAGTTTAACGTATACTGATTTCCGAAGAAACGATTTCCTATTGTTGAAACTAACAATTAGCATTAATTAATTAGTGAATAATTAAGGTCAATATGGGCTGGACGCATAGTTTCTTTTCAATATTATCTAAAAACATCGCTCAACGATTGACATTTTATGAGTAAGAGAAAACGTTATAATTATTTGTGCTTTAAAATGATTGAAATGGTATCAAACTCGTTTAAATTACTGTCATGACTAACACTGTAATAGTGGGTGTTATCACAATAGTTTATATAATTTATCAGTATCATATTTTCTATCGCTTCGAATCCTACTTCACCAACTTTGCGAACAATTGGGAATTAAAGTGCCCAAAACACTTTCTGTTTTAAACTTTTAAAAGTATTCAGCACAGTACGAAAAGGAATCACCGAAATTGTTGATGGAACGACTATATAATTGTTGGCAATACTGCTTTCAATTTGAAAAATGGGTTTGAATATTTCAAAACTTTCTTAATTTTCTATCGCACCGATATGATTATGAGTTTATATCACATTTGCCACCATCCGTGTTAAAATTATCTTCTTTTTTTCAAACGAAAAACACTGTCAAATGATACCGTTATTTTGTCTACCAAACGCCCATGTGGTCTGAGGTCATAATGACGAATTAAAACTGAAATGAAGCAGAGGATCTATTGAAGGACTTGTACGATTTCTTTGATTTTGGACTTGATAAATTAGGATTTTTTATACGCAATTAATTTTAAAACGATCTCATAAATTACAAGATATTAAGATACCACTAGATTGTTGGGGCTCTGGTAGAGATTTAAGCACGAAATTACGTTCCTTGTCTTCGTTTGAAAATGATCTAAATGAAGTCGGTGTTCTATTGCGATTTCGTTTCACTACAAAGGTTTTGTGTTATGAATAATAAAAAGAATATTTTTACATAAATATTAGATGTGTTTTTAAATGTGTGGGTGTCTCATGCTTTACAAAAGTCTCCTGTTAAAAGAGTGACTACTTACAACGATTGGTTCCGCACTTTGTGCTCCTGACTGTGGTTTGGTTTGTTTTAATTTTAAATGTTAAAAAATAAATAATTTGAATAATTGATATTAATGAATCATAAAATGAATGAACTATTTTGGAATAAAAATATGTAAGAAATTGTCGGTGATGAACGATCCTACACGCGCATCTCTTTAGGATAATAATGATACAAAGTGAGCTATAATTCACTTAGAAATAGAACATTTTTCAGGAAAAACATCCTTAAAACACTCCATTTGTGTGAAAACTTGTGAAAAAAGCTAAGGTGTTTCTGATGAAACTGAGGTGAAATAGTCTACAGAGTTCTATAACGAACTATGGTGAATATATATTTTTCAATACTAGGGAACTCGCAAATAAGAGCCCGGACCGAGCGTCCCTCCCTTCCTGATCGTGTTGAGTGTAATAAATTCGGAATATTCATGCAACTTATTAGTGATTACTCTAGTGTGTATTACTGTAGAATGATCTCTAGTGATTTTTTTCTAAAAATGCTTTGCAATAGCATTATTTTGTGTCGGGATAAGTAACAGAAGGATAATGCGCTATGAACGACGGATTATATTATGTTTTAAAATGTGTGATGATTTGAGTGATTGTGTTAAGATGATTGAAAATATAACTAAGGAATACCTACCAAAGGCTCATTGCTTTTCACAAGTTGCACAATTTTAATGGTTTCTTCATCCTCGTCCATTTCGATGGGTATCTCAGGCAGATGTGGATGGAAATCCTTTCTAGCAACGGCATCGTGGGCATAGAGCAAACTCTAAAACAAATACATTTACACATTTTAAAAGCACGTTGAAGAAAAAGTTTTAAAATCTCATTAAAAAATCACTTGTAAATGCGAATTTTGCAGCAAATGGAAAACTTCCTTGCAATCCTTATTCACGTGGCAGTGTGGAGATAATTGTTCCAGCACTTCATAGAGTATCTGAAAATGAAATTTTTTATTGTATTTTATTTTTAAAATTCAGGATATTCTATATCCTGCGTTGAGAGCAGGATACCTACCTCAAACCTACCTGCGTTGATGTCGAGAGCAATGGCGCCAGACGATCATCGCGTCCCATTTTGGCCACTTTACTATGGACATTCACCAAGGCATTCAGCTCCTTTGACTTGAGCAGTGTTTTCAAGAAATCGATTTCCTGATCATTGTACGTACTCTCCACGTCCTTTAGCGATGAGATTAATTTATGAAGAGCTGCAAAATGCGGTGAAGCGTTTGTTAAAAACATATTGTTTCTGTCGTGGTTTGAGTTTTGCCCTCTGGTGAGTTTAATAGTAATAGTTTTAAATTATGTAATTTGTTAGTTTCTTACCCGGATCCCAATTGGTCTCACCCGCCATTACTTCAGCTGTCATTCTATATTAGTCCTTACGTCAGATCAAACGTTTTTCTTACGTCAGTTGCTGGAAAGGACTAACGATTGAAGGTAAGAGGAATATGATTGCAAATCAATTTATTATTTTATATTTCTAAAAATATATTGTTTTTACTTCAATTTAATTTTTTTTAATTTTTCTGCTTGGAGTGACTGACTTATGCCTACGTAAACGTTACTTTATCTGACTTCTAATAATTTAAACGATAATTGCTCGTCTATCAAAAATAATTTTCGCTAATGCCAAAATGGACGCAATCGTTTTGAATTCCAAAAAAGGATGTAATAAGTCTTCATTATATTCAGAAACAACTTCTGGATCTTTGTTTCGTGTTAGACACTAACATTTCGTAATGTTATATTGACGCATTGTAGACGTAAGTATCCTTCGTTAGAATCAAAGATATTAATTAAATTTTGTTGCTTTATCATTTTTTGTTAATCAAATTGCGAGGGACGGTAATAATGACTGAGTGAGTGCTTTGCAGTATTTCTGTTTGTTTTTGGGTTAAAGCCAAGTATCTTTTTGTACTTTCGAATAATTCTATGAATTTGCTCTACTTCTGGATAAGAATTATTTTATTATCGTCATCACGAGGACACAGCTATCGAACTGTGTTGTGAATGGTCGTATCTAATTTCATCAATATTTCTATTAATTTAGATAATAATCCCGAAGAATAAGAAGAAATAACTACAGAATAAACCAAATTACGATTAGTCAATAAATTGTATTAACGATATTTTGAATGTTGGATAATTGAGAGTTGTATAATCTTTGTTTATTATAACGAACATTTCAATACTAAAAATCGTTCATTTGTTTTTGTATGAAAACTACGTAACTTATAAGAAGTGATACCTGATATATGCGTATACATATATGCATTTTATCATTCTTTCGACGCGACGATTCGTCTGCAGAATTTAATAAAAGAAAGGAATAAGATCTAAAAACAAAAACCAAACGTAAAAAAACTTTTGGAAAAATGACCCAACACAACAAAGTGTTTAAATTCTTTAAACTCAAACGAATGCTTCTCCTTTTTTTTAATTAAGTTTTGCTTACTCCTCAAAAAATGCAGAGTATTATTTTGAAGTCTCTTTACTGTAAACAGAAAATTTCTGTTTACAAAATTTACTTTGATAAACATAAAACAAATCGCGTGTTTGCGGTATGAAGTTAGAATAAAGAAAGATCTTGGAAAGTGATGGAAAGGCGGATTATTGAAAAATATTAAAAAAAATCATATTGGAAAATTAAAAGAACAATTTGTAATTCGGGATAATAATAATAAATAAAAATTAATTTCAATGAATGTAAAGTTTTTAATGAAACCATACAAAAACTGCGAAGAGAAAGACAATCACAATTAGAAATAATGTAAAATGCAATGGCAAATCCTCCACATTTCTTTGACACAATTACAAAATCGCTGGAAAATCAGTTGAAAATCGATTGCCCAAAATGATATTCTACAAAGCATGTATTTTTCTCTAAAAGTTTCAACACATTTTTTCAAATTTGTTTTAGATAATTATTTTATATTTGCTAACTACTAAACGGTAAAAGACCGTAAACTTGTCACGGAACAATGGTGACCCAGTTGATGCAGTTGACACCGGTTTCAATACTGGGTGGCAAATTTTCATTTACTCTATTATCACTTTATGGCAGTTACCACTTTTCATCAATATTTCACGAATAACTCTCTGTTTTCATAACATTCTTTCCGTCGTTGAGATATTTAAAAATTTATATTTAAAAAAAATAGCACTAAATTAGCTAAATCCGGGACGCTTCGCTCTTTTCCATCCCTTCTCTATTTTAAGAGAATTCTTATTTCATTACACTTCGACCTTCGACTCGCAAGTAAAATTGACAGAAGACTGAAACTTCTGTGAGAGGAAATAAAGAGAAATATTTTAATAAAAACTTTAGGGAAGCTCAAACGTTTTAGTAATCTGGGGAGGGGGTTGTGTCATTGCATTATCATCATCAGAGTGACGACTACTAGGGTCCTATCTCTTTAAATCTCATTATAGTAAAGAGGCAGCAGAGGGAGCAACAACAAACATACTTTTCAGGAGGGTTGATTCTTTTTAAAAGGAAAATAGTTTTGTGAAATTGTAACAGACAGACAATTGTCTACAGAGAGATAATTTATATATTTATGAGAGAAGAACTGACGCCAAGAAGAAGTTTTACTTAATCAATTCGACATAATCATTTTGCAATCGAAATATATATAAACAATATAAAATATTCTCAAATTTGTGGTTAAAATCATACCTTAGGGTAATTCTTTTCAAAAAAATTTCTCTTCTCAGCTCGAGGTCTTCTAATGATTTTCACACAATTTTATTTTAATATGAATGAAATTTACTCTCGTTTAATCACTTAATTCGCTTCATTGAGAAATTTTATTTTTAACAAAATATTTTGCTATTTTTAGTTGTTGTAGTTGGGCAAAAATAACGAGCAATAGTATTTTTCGTTTTGATTAAATAAATAAGGTATGATGAAAATGTTGCGATGAATTATTTAATTTTCACAAAATTTGTTGTAATAACCTTTACCTCTTTTCGTACACTTTGTTTTGTGTTCGTTTTTTTATAATCAATATTATTTTTTTACTTTGAAATTAATATTTTTAAAGCATTTTCCAATTCTTTTTTATTTAAACTGTTCGTTTCCGTGTCCCGGCTAAACGCTCCAATCGACTGCATCAGACTCTTTAAGGCAAGGAACTGCTGCTTCGGTTTGTTTCTGTCTGTTTTCGGGTGAAGACATTTCAGTAATGTAGTAGTAGACCAGCTGTGTTAGTTCTCGGACGGTAACCCTGCTCCGAAGAGTATTAAGTGCAGCGAAGAGAGCGCAAGGTCAGTTTGAAGTAAGAGAATCATGCTTAAGGGGCAAACGCATTACCGGCGACGTACGTGTCAGGAATCGCAGTGACAGCACAACGTCGACATAAACTCAAGCCAGGCGACGCTTGTGAACATTTGTTGACATGTTCTTCTATCATTTACATTATTTATCTGTGAATTTTTTTAAGAAAATTGTTCACTGCTTCGCAAAACTAAGAGTAAATCTTGGGGAAAAATTAGCTAGTGTTTCGAAGTCTCGGGACCAAAAGAAAAATGGGACTAAATCAAAGCATCTACATCACAGTATATATAACCACTCACCTATTACTTGAAAACCATTAAATCACTTTATTTTACATATTAATTGGACGTTAATTTATTTTTATTTTTTCTATAAATATAAATATTTCTTAAATTACAAATTTTAACAAAACACTGATTTATTTTATGTATTATAAAATTCTTAATAATTGGTAAATAGCGAAGGTTCGTTTTTTAGGCCACAAATCTTTAATCTTAACCATAGTATCCACCGTAGCCTCCACGATAACCACCGAAACCACCATAACCTCCTCCATAACCACCGTAACCGCCGTAACCACCGTAACCACCATAACCACCACGGTAGCCACCAAAACCGCCATAACGAACTCGGACACCACCTCCATAGCCACCGTAACCGAAACCGCGGCGAAAGCCATAACCGCCGCCACCATAGCCTGCGCGAATGCGAACACCAAACTGACGTGCTTGTCGCAAAGATTCATTTTCATGTCCTTGACCGTCAACCGCCAAAAGGTTCTCCGCTTGATCACTTTCCGCTAATTCACTCGGTGCAGCCGAAGTACAAGTCATGAAGCTGACAACAGCTAGAATCAGGCAATACACGATGAAACGCATCTCGAAATCACTCTACGAGATTACAATAATTGACGAATAATATTCTAATGGATAAGAATTTTTAAATGCTGCGCTTGGCACGATAATTTGCGATGTTCTGCGTTCGAATCTGGTTAATGAAAGCTTTATATATGGAAGTAAATATAATGATAATGACGACAGTTTAAAAAAAACAAACAAAACGAATACTACGAATAATTCGAAAATGAATGAAGTGCGAAGCGTACCCACTGACGAATTACTTTTCGCGTCGTGTAGCTGAGGGAAACTACCCCTGACTATGTAAACATAGCGTGACTACGTAACCATATATTTAAAGAAGCACCAATGAATCCAGGCAATGAAATACATTTTTTAGATATACTCGTAAGAAATTTGCCTTGCATGACATTGCAATACAATCAATGCTGCTTGAGTCAATAAAATTGAGGCATTGGTTTAAGGAAAGTTTTGCACTGCCTGAAAAGCCATTAATTCCTATAAATTAATAACGTTTTGATTACTGATGATAATGATAATCAATTGGAATGACAAACTGGCCATGACTGATTCATTCTTGGCTTAAATGTGGACATTCCTTGAAACTCTATTAAACTCTATGGAATGACTCTTGAATACAGAGCCGGACTTATGATCGAAGTCATATCGCTTAATATAAAAATAATTGTCCTGAAACACCATTTGTCCTCTCAGGCATGTGTGATAAAATTAAAGGAAATAAAATATGTCTTAAAGAAATTGCACAAAAATCGTCTTTTCAAAATGAAATTTAAAGCAGATTTTTTAAATTCTGGAAATCGTTTTCTCAAAATTTTTCCTAAAGGAAATACTTTTCTTCTTTTCTGTTAAACAGAAAAAAACAAAATTATCCATAATAATGAAAAATGTTCACTCTGATTGAATCCTTACATTAATTCCTCAATCAATTGAGAATAATCAAATTTTTAATAATGTTAAATTATTTATTCAATTTAAAAAATTTCCAAATAAAAAAAAATTAAAAAAAAAACATTTGAAATAATGATGCGTATATTCAGTTTAATGGATATTTTCATGGGTATTCCCTTCAAAATATTTTGCTTGTCACTGCTTTTTTTATACGAAAGTGTGAATTGATGACATCAACAAAATCGGTCTCGCTCAATAGTCTTGCTTCTATATTTTACTTTAAAGAGATTTATTAGTGTGTTCGGCAATAATTTTGTCTTATTAGCATCATAAATGATTTATAATATATTTCTCCCTTCAATTTTGTATACGAGGGCGTGTACTAGAGAATTATTCTTTATTGCAATTAAATACGCCTTAAAAATAATGTCTTTTAAAATATTAAATGTTCCGAACGAGTGTCATTGCGAGGCACCGTTTGGTTTCTGACGAATTAAAAAAATAATCTCTGGATGCTCGATACGTAATAATAATGCAAAACTAAGTGAGATACTTATATATTCCCGTACTAGTACGTCAGACATGGATATATATCACATGCTTCGTCAAAGAAGAAACCAGTTTCAAAAATAAATATTCGTATGCAATTATTATTCCGAAAAATCATAACAAGTCGATTATTATTCCGAGTAAGTAAATAATATTATTTTTTTATTTAAAAAACTTGTTTATTTTGGTTGGTCGTGATGATTTTTTTCTCATCGGTCGTTAAACACAAATTTCTGCTCAACACGTTTGGGAATATTAAAAAAAATTGATGCAGAAGAATCAAAATAAAAAGAATTTATTACGGATTTATATGTGTTAAAAAAAAGAAAAAAAGAAGCATAATAAATTTTATAAAAGTTTTAGCGGTTGAGATGGAAAGTTTTTCGTTTTGGATAAAGTTTGAATCAAAGAATCTGGTCAGTCTTAAGGCCGACCCTTAAAATAAATGAGAAGTGACTTAAGAAATATGTAGGAATATATAAAGTCTGTCTTCTTAAGGGCCGAAATAGGTGTGATTATGCTGAACGGGCTTTTGATATTGAGCACAATTGAACGATGTGATTTAAAGATATGTGACTTCTTTTAGAATCGAATGGCAGTTGGAAGAAAGATTTATTCGTCTCCAACCAAAACAGAATGGTTCTAGCCGTGAAAAGGGCATCACTTTTAGGCACCTTATTGAGTCTTTATACATCTAATTAGGTCAGTCCTTAATCCTCTCGTAATGAATCAAACATGTTCTACCTATACTCACCAAATGTGTTTATGCTTTCAGCATTAAAGCATGTGCGAACAGTTATAGGGGGGAATATATTTTTTTCGAATAGGTCTTAGATCCATTTACGATTCATTATTTGATGGAATAAATTAAAAGTTAAATTATTTTTAGGGTCGTATAAAGTTAAAATATAGCGAGATTCAGTGAAAGCACATCAAACTAAACCTGATGACCAAAACGTATTGAAGGTATGGAAATAAACATTGTGTCAAGATTACCAATATTATATCCTTAGATTCTTTCGCATTATGCTAACAATTTGTCAATTTTTTGCATTGTTCCCCGTTTTGACACAAAACGGCAAGTGTGTGTATTGTAAAAATAAAAAAAATCAAGAATTTCCTTAATAATCTTTCAAGAAAAGCATGCATTTCCTATTTAGAGAATTTACTGTGTAGTGAGAATTCAAAATTATCAATGAGAAAAAAACTTCACACAAAAGTCAAAAATTCATGATCTATTTTTTGAGCTGTTGTCAAAACTTTAAAAAACCAAAAAAACGACTATTTCGAATTTAGAAATGTAAGTGTAAATATTTTCCATTAGACCAACGCCACTGGAAACCAATTAACATCTTCTCTTCATCCAGTTTTCGCGCACATTGCAATGGAACAATTCTGTCGTTCTCTCCATCCGGATTTGGGCCTGAGCCCAACTTGTTTAAGTTGGTTCGAACAAGCGGCCGAGCATTGTACGGATGTCATACTACGCACTAAATCCAGCTCTCAGTTTTGGAATACCGTTAAAAATCTGATTTTTCCCGAGCGTAATACCGGCCTACTCAATCAGAACATTCCTATCGCTATCCATCCGAATCGATTGTCTTCGCAAGATTGTCACTTTTTGTTCTTGGATATTGTAAACGATTATATCCAGCGAGCGCCACGCTACTCCGCCGAGGCCGCTACGAATATATTGCTCTGGCAGATACTCTACTCTCTGATGGGCATTATGGCCCTGGGGTCGGTACTTGTTAGCACTATATTCGGTTACCAAAAGTATGGTCGGATACTTCGATCTTTAGAGAAGGAAGACATTATATTCGCACCCGAAAAATGCGTTCACGCCTGTGTCAAACGAAACATGCGTATCGTAAAGTACGAGCTGCAACGATTGCGCGTCCAGCACATGGTTCAACCCGAGGAATTGATCGCGCCTGATGGTACCGCATCGTTGGTGTTGCGCTTATCGACGAAAGTGAACTTTTTCGATCAGATCATTACGTGTCAAGAACAGGCTATAGGTCGATTGTATCGCCTACACGAACTGATGGGTAAGAAGAATGCAATCAAGCCTGACTTCAAAGTGGAAACGATTACCAAAGCTTTGAAATTTCTTAACAATTATTCACGCAAATTGCGGATTATTGTTGTATTTGATGACGAGCCACTTTACGAACAGCTCGTCGCACGTAAGCGTAAGAATGCTAGTCCGATGCGCTACAGTCCGCCTAAGCTGCAGTCTACACCACCTCACCCGACAACTACGCCGGTAAGCCATCCACCGTCAATGCGTAAATTGGGTTCTACGCTATCGTATAGTAATACACCACAAAAGGGTACACCGCGGTCGATATCGCCAGTTAAGACTCGCCCGTTTTCACCACGCCATACGCAGATACCACAAAACTTTAGTCGTCGCAGTTCTTGTGTGAATATTAAAAAGCAACGGGTAGATGGATCTGACCACCAGAGAACAAATTAAAGAAATTGTTTTTGTGTTTTTGTCGCAATTTATTTATTGCAATGTTGCCATACGTTTCTTGCAAAAGATTTCGTAATTACAATTTCAATTTTTTTACATGTAAAAATATATAATTTGTATTCTAGAAATTATTAAAATTAAAATTTAAAAAGAAATAGAATAGAAATTGTGGATGCGTGTGAAAATGAAGGTTGATTAAATAAAATCAGCGAAACTTGAAAGAGCGCAGGGTAAAATAGAAAGACAACCAGATTTCGGAGAGGAAGTGTTGAAGAGCGGAGAAAGGTTTTTATACGAGGAGGGTGGGGGGGTGCAACTATGTTTAAGTGAAGGTGGGATTAAGTTCCTTATGATTATCATGTTGTGTGTCATCATTGTAATTGTTGATTCCTACTTGTTGTTGTTGGTGTTGTTGTTATTGTTGCTATTGCTGTTGTCATTGCAGGCTCTAGTCTTCAACAGCGTTACCACATTTTATTGATTTTCAATACTTTTAATAATTTCAATTATTTCACTTCTGCTCACGTTTTGTCATTTTTACGTTGATATTAATTTGTTATTATTGTTGTTGTTGTTGTTGTTGTTATGCTATATCGTTGACATTTTCAGATTGCGTTATTTTTTTACCTTTTCCTTATCATTATATCCTGTTGTTTCCGAAACTTGCTCCATGGCATCATTCTTACTTGAAGAATCGACCACCAGGTGCGCGGACGGGAGGCGGGGTTGGAATGTGCGCACCCTCGGCGCGGTAACCGTTCTCATCAGCTACGTAATTGATGGTGTAGACCACGCCGTCAGGGCCAGTATACGAGTATGATCCTTGCATTACCTGCACGTATATAAGAAACAAGTCATCACAAGTACAATAATAACTACAAAAACAATATTATTTGTTTTCGAAATCTTGTATCCTTTGATTTCGAAAAAAATTTCCCCCGGGAGTTGGACATGGCACACTCTGCATCCCATATTATTTATCTGAGTTTGACCATTACTCACCTGCGCTTCCAATTGACTACCCGGACTCTTCAGGAAACCAGTTTCATCGGCTCGTATTCCGTTGCTGGTTTCGTAACTGTATGGAAATAAAATAGATTATCTCTATATAATAGTGTTTACAAATACATTTTGGTATATTATAGGATTCGTGGTCAGGCTAAAGTCTCTGTTGTTAAGACGAGGTGAGATTGGTGGAAAAATAGGAACAACATTGTCATCCAATTTGTAGCTTCTGGTTGTAGTCGCAGCTAAGCCACGAACTTTCACTTGTTAATTTCTTGATAAGTCATGATTCCATAACACAATTTTGAGTTGAAGTTGATTTTATTGTAGTTGTTGTTATTGTTATTGCCACGTTTTTGTTATGTACACATCTATTGTGGATGAAACTAAATGAAAATTTTGAACGATTGGTTGGTTATTGTCTCTGCTAAATCACGAGTTACTATCTGTCGCTTTTTTAATAAGGCTAGGTGTCTTCTTGATTTCATCTCACAGGATTATGCTTTTATAAAGTTGCTGATGCTGTTGTTATTGTTGTTGTGACCTCTGTACAGCGTTCTCCATTCGGGCATTAAACTTTTGATGCATTTTTTTTGATTACAATGATACAACTAATGCACGAATTAATCAAATGATTCATTATTTGTCATATCTACGATTTATTCTATACGAGTTCAGTCCAGAAATTATTAACCGCACCGTAATACCGTCATAGTTAGAAATCGTTCGCTTACTCACTTGTAATTATACGATCCGTCCGGATTCAAATCGAAGTTTTGCTTCAGTATGACCGCGTTTGCTTCATACGCATTCGAACGTGGCTGAGGCAGTCCACGGATTTGAGGCCGGCCCAACGCAATACCCAAACAATACGCAAGAGCGATGATGGCGAAAATTAAACTCTTCATAACCTTCGTGAAAAGAGAGATAAGGGAAGTTGAAACTCTTTAAATGGGAGATCATGAAAAACGTCGTTCTGGTTTTACTTATTCCAGCCACACTAAATACGAAATTTCTCGATCGCAGAAACGAAGGAGAAAAAGACACAAAAAGCTCCCATATTGTTCATCCGAAAACATCCCCTTCTCAAAGTTCTCACATATTTTCTATTTGTTCTTAGTGTGATTCGTTTGTTTCGTGACCATTCATGCGACTTACTGCTTTAAGTGCACTCGTTGACATTTAGTGTTTAAATAGCAATTGGTCTAAACAACAATGAATGGTTTTCCAAATGACGATTTGTGACCGTTTGCAAAATAGCCATACGATATTTTGAAACTCGGTTTCAATAATTGATTTATTTATGTTATTTGAATGTTGCTGAGTAAGAAATATCGTGAGGTCCTTTCGTAAAAATTTTGTCTTGTATCGGTCTATTGCTTTTTTACCTTGAAATCAATAATTATGAGCAAATAAACTCAGGAATGCTTTTAGTGCTTTTTTTAAAAAGGCCATTATAACTTATTATTTCAAAAGACATTTCAAGAAGATTTCAATAATTTTCAGCTGTTTTTATTGAGCTATACTTTGAAGGTTAACTGAATCCATTTTAAGGAATTAAAAAATCTTCCTTTGAAAAAACCTTATTAAAGTTTTTAGTAATTTCTCGGATATAAAATATTTTTATCGAAATTTAAAGACACATTTTTAAAAATTAAATCTTTCAAAAAATATTTTAAATCAAAAAATAATTTTTCTTCTATAAAATCCTTTCAGGGGCACAAAAAGCTGTCCGCCAGCTTTTTCAGGCCGAGAGTGAGAAGGTGATGATTTCGATATTAATTTTTTTTCGAATGACACGTTTTTTAACACCCAGTTTTTATTTGAACAAAAAACTCTTCACACCAATCCAATTTCACTCACTTTTTTGTTTTATTGATTATTCCTCCGAAAGAATTTGCGAAAGAATGGAAGATACGAAATCGTTTAGGGTAACTAAATTTTTTAATTATTCAAAACTTTTGCTCAGTGTAATTAAAATTTTTTTGAACAGGATACGCCAAAATGTAACGCAAACTGAAAAGGTGAACTCGCGTTTTCTTTGAAATACAGACGTCTTCACTGGGAGACTTGTTGATGCTGGTTAATAGCAGTGAAGAAGGCGAGCGCTTTTATACTAAAATCTAGAGCTTCTGAGCTGAAGATTTTCGACGTTATTACGATGATAACTTCTATGAATGCAGCAGCATCAACAACAGCAACAACAACAACAACAACAGCAGCAATGAATGCAGTAATGGAAAAGCCAGTTAGTAAAGCCCTCGCAATAGATGCGGTGGAGATGCAGCAAGTTAAAAATGTTGAGAAGCTCACACTGATGCGCACTTGAACGCGACGCAAGTCTGTTACTGAGGCGTATGCGCAACTTGAATCAACGGCGGTAAGGCGTTGTACATGCTCTCATTTACACGCTGCCCGGCCTCCCAAGAGAAGTGGGCGCAAACGGTTGTAGTAAGGCGGCGGGGGGTGGGGCGTTGAACAACTTGAGGGAAAATTTCAATTTGTAGTGGATTTTTTTTTGAAAAATTCAAAAAATTGATGGTAAGAACAAGTCTGTGAATGGCATGGTATTATAAAAAATATGATATAAAAAGAAGAAGACAAAGGAGAAGAAGACTATGAAAAACACCAATCCCGCCAATAAAATCCACTATAAAACCAACAACAACAGCAGAAGCAACAACAAAGCCAACAAATTACACGATGATATTAATTTATGTGATTTTGCAAGATTCCAAATTATATTGCTTTACAGAGCGCAAGATCCAAAAAAAAGAGAAAAAAATTAAGTGAAAAAGTTTCATTTAAATTGTTTAGGGTGAAGATCGTCTTTTTTCAAAAGAAAAGAGGAATGAAAGAGAGAAAAAAAACTATGAATGGTTTTCAATACACTTAAGGTTAACGAGCTTGAGAAGCAAGATATTGAAAAATTATTAAATTTTCGGACTTGTCTGATGATGAGTATTTCGTACTAATAATCATCAATTGAAATTGATTTTTGAATTTTTTTTAAATTTTGCATTTTATAAAGAATATTATATCACTAAATTACTCACGAAAATTTATTTGATTATGAAGTCATAAAAGAAACTACTTGATAATTTACAACTTTGTTCAATATTAATTAAAAGCTATTAATAATTACTTTTTATTAGATATTATAAATGATTTTTTACACCTATTTACAATAATTATAAGCTTATGATTGACGATTAATTTAATCGTGATTAATTTTTGTGCTTAAAATCGTGAATGAATTAGGAATGCTATTTCAATTAAAATTAAAATCCGCTTATGGGTACGTTTCATCCCATTATAATTACATGATTTCAATTGCTAGACTTTGTTAATTTTAAAATTATGCCCTTTGTAGTTATATTAGGCGCTGCTGAAATGGGCGTAACGCGGAAATAGAGTGCATACGAAGTTATCTGGCATCTGTTTTTATTGCATCTCCATGATTCAACGTCATTATCATTAGGTCTGGAGCTTTTATAGTTTTAAAATTTTTCTCATTGTTCATCAATACGAATTAACTGTACCCGTTTTAACTTCGAATGTTAAGAACTTTTCCAAAAATCTGTGCTAAGAGCACTTTTTCTGCTTAAGAAAATCTCACACATTATTTCACCTTCTTTTCCCAATTCGAAAAGGTCTTGATCTCAGGCCACGGGTCTTTGACCTTAGGGATAAATTTAATTTAGGACATTACGAAACTATGACCATTGACCCGGAGCTAAAGTTAATTTGCTATAGAGAGACTTTACGTGATGAGCCAAAGAACAGATGACTTTACAACAAGAACAGGACCGCGTGGTTATGCCCCTTCCTCTTAAACGTGCTCAATATCATCAGAATATTGTGTCTAAATTCGGTCAGGACAGGTGTGTATGATTTCTTTCTCAGGAATGTTTTCCTAAGAATCAGAAATATCCTCATTTTCGGCCCTACCTTTATTGATTTATGTTGTGTTGGTTATTGTTCTAATAGTTCAACTATGGATAATTTAAATTTTATTCTTATGGTGAGAAATGAATGATGTTATTTATTGATTCTTGGTAATTAGATAAATAGCGATAGGTGCAATCGAGCTATCACGTAAGCAACCTGCAATTTATTGAAGGATTGTTAAATTCAAAAAAAATTGCTTACAAGCAAAACGCAAGGGAAATGATATACGATAATGCTAGTTAACGCATAACGAAAGTTTCGCAGAATTTGCGAAAGTACATTAGAGAAAATTCGATAAGAATTCTGCGATTAAATGGCCTCTAATTGAAATCGGTTACCGTTAATTTGTTACAAATGTCCAATTAAATATCAAGCAAATGTCAAGCAAATAAAATCAATCCATTAAATTGATACCAGTCCGTCAAAAAACTCACCGCATTAAAAGAACACGAAAATTATGGCAAATCATAAAAATGTTAGTAAAGATTCCACAAAATGACTCAAGCCACAAATCGAAATGCTAAAATAATTCACGCTCAGCTCATGCAATAACAATAAAGTGCAATTAACTACGCCATACGAAGCGTCTAAGGTGGATCGCAACACGAAATGAATGGGTGCGGTGACGGAGAAGGTAGGGGGCGATTATTGATCACCGATCGGAAAGGCAACAAAAACGAAAGCTAAGTAATTCTTGTAATGAACATGATGTATTTTGAAGGACGACAAACTCTATTCTCTATGATGATGATGATGATGATGATGATGGTGAGGTTGGTGATGATGCTTGAAGAAACTATTTCAAAGCAATACATAAAGGTATATTTCAAACGGTTACGGCAAATTATAAGAAAAATACTAATCAATAGTTTGATCATTGTTTTCGGTTCGTTATAAATCCTTCAATACAAGCTGACATTCCCTGTTGGTCGTTATTTCAACGATTGCCTTTCGTTTTACTACAAGAATTTTTCTAATAAAACATCATCGGCAATCCATCTCAGAAGACGTTATTAGATGACCTGATGGCCGATTGTTTGCAGTATTTATTGTGGTTATTACAAGAGTTGTTATTTAAGTACGAGGTCCGTTCAAAAGCGATCGCGAAGGTTTGGCTTAGAGATTTCTTCGATTGGAGAGACGTGATTGCTTATGCGTTCCTCCCACGACGCAGAAGGGCCAATAACGAATATTACCTGTGCGTTATGCCCACTTGCGCAAAGACTTTCGCCAGAAACGTTCGGTTTTGAGGAAGAACAAAAACTGGCATTTTTCATCAAGATAACAAAAAACTTGTTACACTTTAACAAGTTTGCTTATGTTCGAAATTTTGGCCAAAACCTACAGAATAATAATTTCTTGTTCCCAAAATGGAAGAGACACGGATTCCTTGATCCACTTTATGGAATTGGCAGAAAACATCCAATCAAAACAGCTGTCAAAAATTTTCAGAATGTTCAAAGTGACAAAATTTGTCAATATAAGGCATGAGTGCCAACATACCGCCACAAAAGAGTTGAAAATCGAATCTGGCGATAATCAGAATTCGCGATAAGATTTGAACATACCTCTCATTGGGAATAATAATTGGCAAGTAAATGGTTCAAGTAATCTGTTAAACGAACTTGCAAGCAATAAAGTAATGAAGATACTATTCTTCGTGATTTTAAAGAATTTCGATATTAATTTTTACAAACGGTGTCGCGAACTTTTAAACTATTCAAAAACATTTAATTACGACGTTAAGTAGACAAATCAAATTGACTTACATTTGACAAGCGTCAACGAAGACAATCGAGGGGAGCATATGAGACAACTCTTGCTAATTGTACAACATTTTCTTTATCGCAACTACAAATTGCAACAAATTATTTGAAATTCAAAAGAGTTTTTTAATGAAAAAAAAATCAAATATTGTCAATTCACACCTAGAGAGCTGTGCCTGGGGTGCCAGCGACGAAACAGTATGTTAGGGTAACTAATTACATTTTTCTAAAAACCGCCGACGCAACCGCCAACGCATAGAAAATTACAGGTGTCAAACTATACGACGCACATTCAATGCGACGAAGTGAGACGTCGCGATGGTGGTGAATATTTCTTTGATACCGTTAACACGGCTTGATGAACAGAATCTGTTAACACAGAATTAAATTAATGGCTTGATTAAATTTGTTAACATTAAATATCAAATCATCAAGACCTCAAAGTGCATTCTTTCTTTGGAAAATATTTTTATATTCGCATTATATGCAGATGGAAATAGTCTTTTTGCGAGCATATTTTTATTGTTATTTCATTGTTGGTTTTGTTGTTATTGTTATTGTTATCCATGCTGGTATTGTTACTAATGATTGTTGCTGTTAATCTTCCCGCCCAAGGCGACCAACAAAAATAACAAAAATTAGTACACTCCCTTCTCGACTCTACATATTGTCGATCTGTCATTAACATCAGCATTATAATCAACTATAATTTGCAAGTTAAACTAATGCTTTCGTTGCTGCTTCTCCTGCCGTGGCTGCCTTTCCGTCCGGCACTGACGTACCGCGGTGGTACCGCTTGGACGGGAAGTTTAAGTGAATTGTGATTGTTTTTTCTCGGTTTTCTCGGTTTGGTAGATTTTTGTAGATTCTCAAAGAATTACAGACGCCTCAGTGCTCGATGTCAAGGAGGGCAGAGCATGAGTTGGAGCACATTCAGCATCCACCCACCCACTAGCGCACCCAAATATAGAAGGTCAGGCTATTTTGTTGGTTTTGAGCAGTCGTATGCAAAAAACTAAAAAGCGATTTGTTGTTGTTGATTCTCTATTCGATTTGTTTTATTCGTCTTTCATTTCATGAAATTTTTAATGAACAGTAAAAACGTTGCAAAAGCTGAAAAGAGATTTTGCCTTCAGCCGGAACAAAACAACGAAAAACCATCAAAGTGAATGCTTTGAACAACAAGAAACAACCATCAACAACAAATAAAGCAGCAATGGATAGACTAAAGACCTATATTTCAAATCCATAGATCCATGAATCCAGAGGTCAAATAGCCGACATTTGAGACTCATCGGAATTCTGTAGCATTTAATAAAAGCAAACCGAAAAATTGTAACTGAATCGTAGCGCTGGTAGCAAATGTTGCGAGTAGCCTCAGGCCGAACGATGGTCTATGGTCTGATGCATACGATACGTACGATATGATAGACGAAACGACATTAATAATGATGGTACAATATTTTAGTTTAGAGTTTGTTGTTGTTAATTTTTGATTAGTTTGAATGAAGATTTAACAACTCCAGCGGGTAACATCGAAACTTATGGTTTATTGAAATAACAAAGACTTCAAAAAAGTTAACTGAAAATCAATAAATGCGGCGAATCATTTAGGTTTTTTTATACAAATGACAACAATTTTGATTGGAACAAGCGGTGCAATCATACTTTTTATGTTCTGCCTAATAAAGGAATTTTTTTTATTAATATTTTAATAATTTTTGATAGCATAATACTTTCAAATAATATTCAAGAAACATGTTTTTGCTTTATTAGAAAGATTAGATTTATTGCTTAATTCGTAGGGAATAGCTTTGAGCTCTGAGTTCCCTCAAGAGCTTGGGATAAAGGAATTTCGGTGTTCAGTAAAAGTATTGCATTAAGAGCCATCCTCTTCTGGCCTTAACAAACTGACCGCCAAATTGAACAAACTGAATTTCCAAGAGTGCGTGATTTTTTAATACGGAATGAATCAGACTTATCTGAGATTAACGCGTTTCTAAATATTCTGATAAATCTCTAAGAAAATCTTGCAACAAAAATTATTGCGTTACTTAAAATACAAGTATTTTCAACAACGGCAAAAAACTTAATTGAATAAACCATGTCTCAGTATTAATTAATACTCACAAATTATGATATAGACTTGCCTTTATTTAAAATTTATGAAAAGTTTTTAAATAATTTAAAAAACCTGTCAAATTCTTGAAAAAAATATGTTGGTTGCGAAGCGGTGCATCGTAGTGTCAAATAGTATGACAATAAATAAAACAAATCGGTGCACTACTTTCGGTCGATTCGGGGATTAGTTGGCTTGTAGAACAGAAACGGATTGAAAGTGGATGGAGCCTTTTGAAATACCATACCATGCAGAAATCTACCACTGTCCAGATATTCTTCTTTTGGAGGCTTTTCAACCTTTAGGTGAATGATGGAGTTTTTGAAAAGTGAATTTTACACAACGTGTATGTCATGTCATGTCATAATGGGTCAAACTAAATTTTAAATATATTCTACGCCAGTTTTTGTAACGTATTTGAGAAATACTCAAATGAAAGTAAAGTCGGCGAAACTTGAACGATTTATTCCAACATATTAGTTGAAAAGCAAGTGGGAATCAACTCGATCAATTCTCTAATTCACCACACTTGTAGAAATGATACAATCGAGAAAGAGAATTTGAGAGAATTATTCGAGAAGTCGTTCGAGAAGTTGCAGAAACGCAGTACAGAACGTCCTTTTCTAGAATCCATCGTGACTTGTTTAGTGCTTTAGAAGCTTTACAAGAAGATGTAAAAGTAAATATTGCGAATATATTTACCTCTCGATCGTAGGGTATCAAAACATGTGCATTAGAAACATGACAGGTATTACAAGTAGAAGTGACTAATACCGTTCCGAGTCTGCATCACTGATTCAACGCGTCAATAACAGTTGTTGCGTAGCTGTCGCGTATTTTTTTGGTATGCCAGAGAGAGGCGCGCCATTTAATACACAACGATCCCAAAAACAATAATAAAATCATACACCTCCATCGATTAAAATATTCATCACTAAAAGAGCAAATTGTTTTGTACTTCACGCGAATTAAACTCCCCCGTCTGAAGCGTATTTTCCCTCCACGATTCTTTCCCCTCAACGATCAAATACACAAGCTATGCAACGTGCATCGTGCAAGAGTTCATAGTGACAAAGAGGGGAGCCGTTTCATCATCACTGCATCACCCGCAATAAGTTTAGGTGTCAAAATTCAAGCTCTTCAGAGTAAACCATAATACGGTGTTGTTTGGTCTCGATGTTATATTAATTGCCTTTGTTGTTGTTATTGTTGTTGTTGATGATGTTGTTATTGCTGATACTCTTGCCGAGCAGCATGATTTTAAATTGATATACATTCTATAGTTGTTTTTACTACGAGCAACAGAAGAGCAATTCATGTTGCAAACATCTTCATCTTCTTAATCTTCATAATTCTCCTTCACCTCCGCCACCTCTTCCTAGAGACGAATCTTTTTCCTTTTTGTTGCCAATTGCAATGAAACCTTCTAAAACATGTAATGCAATTTGTTGTTGTTGTTCTTGTTCGAATGGAAGTTAATTACGGCTTAGACTGAACGATCATGCTTTTCGACAATTTGTCATTTTCGGCAGGCTTTTATTTACCATCATTTTACTTTTTTCTAGAAAAACTATTGATTAAGGATTGAGTAAATTGATTGCTCAATAGAATTTGAAGCTATAGTACGTGTATCTTGACAACGTTGCAAATATATGTGTGTGGACGTGTTTGCGTAAGACTGTTTCGAATCCTGCGTTTGATGATTTTAAGATTTCCATAAAATGTTGAAGAAATTTTGTAAACATGCGTGAGCAATTGTTTCGATTAATTGGGGGGCGGGACACGTCGAGTAAGGTACGTTTCTTAAGTTTGATATATTAAGGAATAGAAGTAAAGGGGAGAGGGTGGCAGGGGAATAAGAACGGCAGTTTTCCTTTAACTGTCTAGACCACACTAAAAACTTTAATGACTCGACTATCGTTCCGACCTCTCAAAAATGATAATAATGGTCAAAACTTTCATAAATTATTTTTTAAAAATATATTTGTCATTTTTAGGACTATATAAAGCTTTTATAATTTATACATAATATATCTGATAAAATTATAATATTTTTATTCAAAACTAAACCCAAACTAGCTACAGATTTTTCTTGTAGCATTCTCATACCGAAATTGATAACATTTGGTCATATTAAAAATTTTCCGATTTTTTACTCCTTGGCTTCTCGTCATCGTCGAAATCCTTAGGTAAATCCTTAGCAGCTTCAGCAGCCGCCGAAATTTCGGGATTGATGATGCTACCGTAGGGCACAAAACCATTCTTACCAGCCGTATAGAACACCTCAACCTCTTTACCCTCATCATTAATATATTTGTAGGAACCTTTCACTTCAAGACCTTCTTCGTCGGTGCCAGCATCCACAATTACGGCTTCCTCCAGCCTGGAAGTACCATCGGCCCCTTCGTATTCCACACGATATGAGCCATCATCATTTTTGTTCGATTCCGATTTAACAATCGGTATCACTTCATATTCTTTGGTATTTTCAGTTGTGGCAGGTATTGCCAGAGCAGTTGCAACGAAAGCCAAGAAAACGAACTAACATTTTAAGAAAAACATATAAAAAATAAATTATTTAATTTTTTACACTTTTTTATAAAAGAATTCAGTTTCATGCTTGATGTTTTTGCTTGATGTTTAAATCGAGATTAATTAGAATTTTCATTTAATTTTTTTAACACTAATTATTGGCTAGGGATTACGTAAAGGGATGTCACTTCTATTCCAAATTCACTTACGAATTTCAGCATTTTGTTGTAGTATTTATTTACGCCTTAAAGCAAATAATTCAATTTACACGATTATCGCGAACACCAAAAACGTTTGTGTTGTTCCAAAACATTCCTGCAAGCGCTTTTATACCCATTTTTGAGTATCCGTATTAAATTATTTAAATATGCCAAACATGTTCATCCTCGTCAAATCCTCATCGTCTGAATCCGTATCTCGCATTTCTCGCAATGTTTTACTGTGCCAAAAAATGCTTATATCTATTAAAATATCTTTTCTATTTCTAAATGTCAGGGTTGACAATAAATAAATAATTTAGAGTATATTGCGGAAGGAAGGGGGAGGAGGGGCAGTTAGTAGCGAAGTTTTAAAAATCGCCACCAAAATTGCAAACACAGTTTGAATATTAATTAAATCACCAGGCCAGACGGCGCATCTCATCACATCGATATCGCATCAATTTCATATTTTTATGGAAATTTAATTGACATATATTTTATAGAATTATATAGAGAAATATTTGTAGATTTGGTTCTAATTTTTAACCGAACGGGATTAGTTGTTTTAGGAATTATATATAAATTTTAGTTTAATTTTGATCTTATTATTAAGAATACTTGTCAAGATATTGCCATATATTTGAATGCCTTTAAACGAAGAATTTTAGTCATTTGCTAAATGATATTTTATGTTGTTTTAATTTAGAAGCCAATAATTGCGTTTAAATGATCATTGCGGAATAATGAAAAACAGGAAGCAGGAAGAAGAAACAATTAAAAAAATAATTTAAAATTCAAACAGTGAAATTTTAATGAAATTCAGTAAATGTTTTTATAGATTATTATTTTTTGTTGATTAGAGTGATGATAGTAATTAATAGTATTTAACAGTTATTGTGATATCGTGATGATTCCTCGTATTAAAACATGCTAAGCAACCACCAGTCGAATATATTCAAAATTATTAAAAAATGTTTTCTATTTATTCAGTTTCCTAAAAAAATTAAAAAACTTCAAATAGTTCCGGTCAAAATCACTGAATAATTAAAGAGCAATATCGGAAAGGAAGTATCCTTTGTTTGAACGTGCTAAAAATCTCAACCTTACTTACGAAACTCACCCTGGCTGTAAATCATCGTTAGAACTATCGATATTTTTATCGTAAAATACTACGAAGACTTAAAGCCTTTATGTATAAAATAATTCCGTTTCAATTTCTATTCGTCTTCTACATAATATAATTCTTCACCCTGTATTCATAAATACACCACTAACATCATACTAATGAAATTCAAATGCTCTAATTCTCAAAAATCACTTCGCTCGGGTCTCGATTTAATCGAATCCCACGAAATAATTCTGTAAAGTATGGTCGTGACAAGTTATTGCATTTCGGAATTGCCGAAGAATATATTATTCAAAGTGTCAAACTGAAAAGAATAGTTTGCACTTTTGATGAAATCCATCAACATTTTTCAAAATTCCACCCAAATTTTTTGATATTTCGCCATTAAATCTCACATAAAATTTACGTTTAATTCCAGCCATCTACGATGTCTGTGACAAAACAGCAGCCTCACGAAACGCAATGCAGTTCGATCTAAACAAGATGAGATTGTTCAAGACCTGACGATTACTAGAAACTGTTAATTATTTGCATTGCTAAAGATTTTCCAATTCATTTTCCTAGTTGTTCGTTCCCTTTAGAGGATTCACCAAATATTTTTCAGGTGTCAAAGACTCTCATTGGCGGTTTTAAATCTCGGCTTTGATTAGTACTCGCATCTCTAGATTTTTTTAGATATAGAAATCCTCTGCATTTATGCAATATGCTCTACTATTTAATTAATAAATCAATCAATCACTGCTGCATTTTTCTAGAGAATATTAAAAAACAGAAGTGTTGCAAAGCGTGGAAAGTTTCAGTAAAAACACGCGAAAAGCTAGTTGTTTGCTGTTGATTTCGTTTATTTTTTTCTTTTGCTCAACATCAGTTGGAACATCAGATTGATTGAATTCGTAGGAGTTGTCGCGACAAGTTAGACTTGTAGACGAAACAATGATTATATTCTATGTCTGACCTTGTTTTGTGACTTGTGTGATATTTTAGCACATGAATGAATTAGTCATACAATTATATAAATAGCAGGTGAGCTGAATAAATATCAGTTATCTATACCTGAGCTATTCTCATTATCCCTGTTCAGTAATTTGTTAATCGTTTTTGTCAATAATTTCTGAAACGATTTAACAGATTTATTGTTGATTTTTCAAATATCTTTGATTTTGAAATTGCCTCCAATTTCGTAGATAATTCTCACCCATCCGTAAGAAGGAAGAAGGTTTAAGTATGATAGTTATTATTTGTGTGTTTATGAGAATCTGAAGCCTTCATAGCCCCCATTGTTGCCTTCCAAATTATTGCGCTACGCTACTGGAGAAAATCTATGAATTCTATTCATAATTTTTACTAAAGCTTCATCAGAGAAAAGCTTTTTTAATAGAGCATGAAATGATAATTTGCGCTTGGTACTAAATGCTCTTCACCACCTCCTACCACCCACGAAATAAAATTGTTTATATATACTATAAGTTAGTTTTTTATTTGCTCTTATCTCGTTAGTTTCTTTCCACTTCTCCCTTTCTCTTCATTCCAACTAAAGCTACAATAAGATCGTATGCACCAATTCTCAATGCAATCTCTTCTGCTGAAAGCTTAGTCGGCAATATTGCACTGAATGTGAAAATAATATGAAAAAGTATATGAACTATATATGCATCTGGAATTGATAGCACTTAAATGTGTCAACCGGGATAATTTATTTAATAGTACATTTAACAGAATACATCCAATTTTAGTGGAGTAAAGGTCGCAGTGGAAATCTCTGGCACTAAGCAAGGATTCATCCTTATTTCCTTTGGATGCTTTCCTTTGCAGATTTGTAGTTGATTGCAGATTGTGAACGCCTCCGTTTAGACAATTTTGAATTTTTATTCGACAGCTGCATATTTTTTATTAATGATATTATTGTGTAAACTTTTTTGTTTAGTTTAATTTAACGTTTATGCTTCCTTGCAAAGAATGTACATTGCCGCTTTTTTCACTTGCATACTTTTAGGCTAACGAATAATTATATTAAAAAACGAATGTGTGTAGAGAAGTTTCATGATTACAAGCTTTAAGTTGTTTATGTTAAGTTAGTGATATTTCCCATCACCATCTCATTAATTAAAAGATATAATGATACATTATACACATGATGATACATTAAATGCTATATATCAATAATGAAGACCTTAAGATATACTATACTATACTATTTCAGTGTTCTCCACGCTTTTGATGCAGAAATACTGTCCTGACAAATAGTCCCAATCCTTTCTGTGATAGGTGGTTTATATATCTCCATCAATCTCGAAACATTTCAATTGAGAATACTTGCATACTTTAAGGTATCCCCAGTCTTTCTTGCTACGCCTCTGTATCATGTTGTGATTTAAAAGAACTCTCCCTGTCTCTGAATTCAAGTATTCAGATTGTCTCATCACAGAACTACAATTTTTAACACATCATACCGATGTCTAGAATACTACAGGTATTTTTATTTCATACCAAAAACATAGCTTGGTCGTAACATATGCAAGCGATAACAATCTGACATAAACAATTTGTCATCCAACACGCATAAACTTAATCTTTCTTCTTAATTATGTAATTTTCCGTGAAGTAGAACGATCGCAGAGCGCCGACAGTGATGAGAATCTTTTTGAGCTTTTAGTTTGAAAAAAATCGCAAAAGTATTTTTGTTTTTACTTCGAATTTTTGAAGCATTTAATTTGTCATTTTTGTGCCTTACGATGCGTAGTTGATGTCAAAGATTTTCATACGTAGAATAAATTTAGGGGAATGGGTGCGGGCATGAGTAGGAATACCACGGTGTTCTCAGTTGGTGGAACTGATTGATTGTCGGAATGACTCTCAGTAACAGATGCAATAAATCATGACACAAGATGCTGCTGCGATCAGAAAATAGTTGTTTGTGTTGTTGGTTTTTGTCATTGTTGTCGTCGCAAATTTTAAACAAAAGTTTCGGGAATGTAGGCTTCTGGAAACAAAATCGGGTATTTGGGGGAGTTTCACTTGAGGTGATTTAGTTTATTTAATTATTTGTAGTGAGAAAAGTGAGTGATGGATTAAAATATTGTCATTTATTTTTATAAATTCAGTTCGTCTTTTTCTTTTATTCAAAACAATTCGTCATGTTGTGAAATAATATTTGATACTCCCCGCACACCAGCTATGGCATTAACCTCTTAGGAATGACCCGTAATATCAACTGCAAGGTTAAGCACAGTTACGCTATGGGGAGTATGGTGTGGAAGGGAAGTTCAAAAAGTACTTTAAAAAGACCTGAAAAATTAAAGCTAATTTAAAATTGAAAACAGTCAATCCATTAGCATACAATCTGCAATATTTTCCTCTACGAGAACCGCTCAAAAGCGAGGTCCAGTGAAAATATGATCTGTAGTAAAAACAACAACACACAATGTCGTTTTTACCTCCCATTAGTGATGAGTTTTTTCTCATTCCAATGCATAAATTCTTGCTACAAACTTGGAAGGAAATGACTTGTTTTTGTAAAGGGAAAACAAATACGTATTAGATAGAGAAAGGTGGCGGAGGAGAAGGAGGGAGAGAGGTGCGCATGTACTAGCGCTCGCTGATGAACGCCAAAAGAATTTGGCGCAATAATTATGGGCACGATATGCCTCAGGTCATTTGCGTTTCTGTCAATATTCAATTAAAAGTCCATAAATTCTAATTCATCGAGATAATAACGTGTCAGTTAACAGCGAGTAGATCTTGTGCTCTCAACTAATTTTGTTTCTGTGATTACTACAATAATAACTCCTGTCATAATTAGAAAAATATCGGGTTCTTACTGTCTGGTTACCGCGAATTCTACAATTTTGTAGAGAATGTAAACAAAAATCGCGAAATTTTCCGATTGGAATCAGTTCGACGTCTCGAATTAGAACTCTTTGTTTTCAGCCTTTTAAGGAATTTATTATGCATCCGCCTGCAAACTCACCGGATCGTATTGGTAGTGAGTTTGTATAAGCTTTGACCTCCAACTACCGACCGGCTTATAGCTCGATCGAAAAAAAACAACAAAAACCATCGATATAGAAAATACATAATTTTCCATAGTTTTTTCTTTTCTCTTTTGTAATTTATAGAAGTTCTGAAGTTCACCGGAGTTTCAGGCGCTTTCAAACAGGAAGCTCCTAAACTTTATCGTTTCTGATTACATCGTTGTCCGATGTCCGTCCAATGATCGCATCTAAGACTATCTATCGAACGATACACCGCGCCATTGAATGAACGATCATTTGTTTACTTCTGTTTATCTTTTATCATTCGTTTGTTTTTGTTTTGTTTTTTTTTTTTATTCAATTTTTTTTATCAGGAGGGTGTGAGCCCGACCCTTCCCCACTTTTGCATTTGCAAATCTAAACACAAGTGGGCTGCGTGTGGTACTTGATGCTGCATCTGCTAGCATATAAATACCAGACGCATGCTTCGTTACAAAATCAGTTTAGCGGATGCTACGCTTAAGATTTCTGTGTCGGGACTTAGAGAGCGCGTTTCGAGATTCTTTAGAAATAAAACTGTTCTAACTTCAAATCCTTCAAGCTATCCGTGACGTCATTGTAAAACAATTTATTGCCGCTTCCTTAGTGGATTACTTTAATGATGTTTAAGGATCGTGTAGGAGAACATTTTAATCGAATGGATAGCAGAAAGTTTCGGGTAACGTTTTCGAAGTTTTTTCGAACCTCATTTGGAAAAATGCGGTTGGGGAAAGTTGATAAAAATGGTGTTTTGTACCTTCCCAAATTAAAAAGTCAAATAAACGTTTCAACGTAAAATACAATTCAGGATTTTCAAAAGACTAACGGGTTTCAGAGTTAATCCATGGCTCTAATCGCGAATTTTCATCCTAAAACCATAAAAAATTATACGGGCACACTTTTAATTCTTCCGGAGTTTTCTTTTAATCCAGCCATTTTCAGGCGATGTCATTACGAATAGAGTCCTTTGTTATTAAAGAACTAGTAATCCCTGTCGGTTGTGTTTCCAATTTTTTAAAAAAAGATTTCGAAAAATGATTTTTAAATAAATTTTAGGCTTTCGACACCACCACCATAAGTCGCCACAATACCTAATATTTCCTTTCTCAAACTTTGTTAAAAATTTTAATATTTCCTTCGCATTTCTTCCTTTTATTCGTAGTTTGTAGCCACAGTACTTTTTTTGGTGACACTGTTGAAACCTTGTCAGTGTCAACAGACTTCAATCTTTAATCAGCTACCGTACCAGCAACGACAGCAGGTTCTGCAGCGCCAACGACAGGAGCAGCAGCAGCAGCAGCAAGTTTTCCCGGGCACCGCTTTCGGATCGGTTACACCACTGACAACTTTGGGTTCAGTTTCTCCATTGCCCCAGGTGCATGACGTTTACCACAATTAATTGCAAATACTTTAATGTAATTCCTTGCGGCTTCTTTAGACTGCCTATCGAGCATATCCACAAACGCCTTATGTGCCCATCACCGCTTACCAAAACGACCTAAACTACGATGGCAGTTTTGCTTATGGATACTCTTCAGCTGACGGTACAACGGCTCAGGCACAAGGTTTTGTTAAAAATCTGGGATTAGGTGAAGCGGTTGAAGCGCAGGTTGTTCAAGGATCTTACTCGTACACTGCCCCGGATGGGACACCGATCACTGTCCGTTATATAGCCGATGAAAACGGTATAAGAGGCGTCTTTATTTCTTAACTTTGTCCATGATTTTGTTACTCTTTTTAGGCTTCCGCGCTGAGGGTGCTCACATTCCCACACCTCCGCCCATTCCCGAAGCAATTGCCAAGTCACTGCAGTATATTTCTGGCGTGCAACAACAACAACAACAGCGTCAACAGCAACCATTTCAACAAAGCGGTCTCGGAAACAATCCCAATTTGAATCCATACCAGACGCCTTTTCGGCAATTCGGGTTGCCACAAACTCTGCGCTTGGGACAGCAGCAGCAACAATTGACACCTCTGCAATTGCAACAACAGCGTTATTATCAGCAACAGAACTCGGGACAGTATCAACCGGACAACCAGTACAATCAACAACAAGCGACGGCTTTAAGTCTCGGTTCGGCTTTAGGTTTGGGTTCAGCTCTTACGGGAGGTTCTTTCGCTCAGTCGCAACAAGACAATAGCATCCATTTACAACAACAACAGCAGCTACAACAACAACTACAACAACAACAGCAACAGAACCTTACAACGCAACGTCAACAGTCCGCACCGCAACAACAAGGCAATGTTCAATCGCAATCAACCCAACAATCGAACGGACAACAACTGGTCACTCAGCAGCTTCAAGGGCGCACCAGCCAGTTGGTTAATCCGTTTGGCTACAATCAGTATCGGCGCTATAAGAAGACGACGGTTGCTTAGACGTCGAGTAATGACTGAATCAGGATTCAAACAATTCAAACAATTTTTTTCTCATAAATCGTAGGGCCAACAAAAGGAATCCCTTAATTTCATTTAAGTGTTGCAAAGACATGAAATACATGTACCTGTGAAAATCACAAAAATGTTTTATTCGTTCAATGTTGCAATTAGTGAAAATACGATAACAATGTGAGGAAACACGTCAACAATTTTCCCTTATAGAACTTCGAGGACCAAGAAAAACTACTCATTTTGAAGCCGTCCGAAAAAAAATTGTTTTAAATTTGAAGTTTCCTAGGTCTAAATCTGAAGGTCCTCCAACTACATTTTTTCCTTAAGAAACTTCTTAAAGGAATACATAAAAGTCACTAAAGGTTTGTATGACTGCGTTTGTATGACTCTGTTTGTGGTCAGCTACCAAATGATAGGAGGGTTTTACGGTAGGGTCGATTTAAGTCTCTCTTGCAATGCTTTAATATCTCTCACTTGAAGATTATTGAACAATGATCACCCTGTAGTATTAACTTTTCTTCATTGTTCGCAATAATTGTCACCATTTTGAAAAGTTTGATGGGTATAGTAATGACAAGACTCGAAGGTTTGGACGAGACAAATGTTTCTATTCCGCAAATATCAATTTTAAGAATCTTTCAAAATAAGTTTTGCCAATAGATTCAATTCTCATCTAAAGCGCTTATTCCAAATGTCACCCTCACATCTTGTCGTGCCATCTATGACTTTCCTTCTCCAGTCGCCTTTCAACTATTTGGAAGAACAATGCTTGGCAATGGGTTGCGGTAATATCAAAAAGTTCGAAGGAAACTGGAAAAGACGAGATGAGACAAGATGGTGTTTTTGATAAACTACGACTTTTCTCGTCCTCCTTCAGTTGTCCCCAAACTGTTGAACACCACAGCGGGTGATGTTTCACCGATCAGAGCTGCGTCAAACAGTTTAAATGCAACTGAAAACAGACGCGGCAAGACGTGGTGTATGTGGTGAAAATTATATTGCTTCTAACGCAATTTATGTATTATTCTATTATAGTCTCCAATTTGTTTTTATGCTTGTAAACTCATTGTATTTTGATTTTATTGAACCTTTCTATATTTGTTCATTCTTCACGTTCGCTGCGTTACAAACTAATGTTCCTCTCATGGGAACAATTACAAAATTCGATGAAGTATTCTTCTTATGGCATTGGGTTAAAATGCTTATAAGCCTATAAATTACGATATAATAAATTTATACAAAAGAACAAAAAAGCGGGTCACGAGCTTATTCTTCATACCTGTAGAAGTAGAACTTCTTTAAACGGTTAAAGACATTCAATATAAAAATCGTCACTTGTGTAATGATATAAGTTATGTGAGTGGTAGGGGAGGAAATGGAATATAGCACAATATTTTGAAAACGTGTTTAGCGATACTTAAGATCTATAATTGCACCCGGTATTTTCTGTTCAACGAGGATTTCTTCAGAAATGGGTCAACTGCTTTGATGTTAACGATGCTAATAGTTGTACCCAGTTTGAGGATTGAAATCACCGCTTCCAGGACGGCCTGGGGGACCATACTGCGAACCAATTCCTCCAGCACCGCCACCACCTTTGCTTCCACCTCCAGCTCCGAAGCCTCCAGCCCCACCAGCACCGCTACCACCACCTCTGCTTCCACCACCAGCTCCAAAGCCACCAGTACCAGCACCACCACCACCTCTGCTTCCACCGCCAGCTCCGAAACCGCCAGCACCACCAGGGCGACCACCATTTCCGTATCCATTGGCTCCTCCATATCCTCCAGAACCGCCAGCACCAGCCGATCCTCTTCCTCCTGCACCTCCTCCGAAAGCGCCAGCTCCTCCATTGCCTTGGCCTGAACCTCCCTTATATCCACCCGCTCCAGAACCAGCCCCACCGCCTCCTCGTCCGGCTCCAGTGGATCCCCCATAGCCTCCAGCTCCACCAGACCCTCCTCCGAAGCCACCTGATCCTGTTCCTCCACGTCCAGCTCCACCTGCTCCAGAACCTCCTGCCGAACCACCATAACCTCCGGCACCTCCACCGGCACCACCACCACCATATCCTCCAGCACCTCCACCAGCATTGCCACTACCAAATCCTCCGGCGCCTCCACCAGCACCACTGCCGCCATATCCACCCGCACTTCCGCCAGCACCACCATAACCTGCTGCCCCACCGCCAGCTCCACCACGTCCTGCACCAGCTCCACCACCATAACCACCGGCACCACTGCCACCACCTCCACGGCTCGCACCACTTCCACCAGCTGCACCTCCTCGCCCGCCTCCAGCTCCACCTCCAGCTCCACCTCCATAACCACCACTGCCGTATCCACCTCCTCCACCACCTGTGCCACCGAGTCCCGATCCGCCTCCATAGCCGCCAGCACCAGCACCTCCACCTGCCCCACCATAGCCTTCAGAAAAGACAGAATTTTAATCAATTTTTGCTCAAATAGAGAATGTCTTCTAATTTACTTCCTGTTCCACCTCCAGCACCACCTCCATAACCTCCAGGACCTGTGCCACCACCCGCAGCACCTCCAGTAAATCCGCCACCTGGAGCCGGTGAAATACCTTGCGCAGCTAACGCTTTAGCGATAGCTTCTGGTATGGGAGGTGGCGTAGGAATAGCATCACCTTGCGGTTGGAAGCCGTTCTCATCGGCTACGTAAGCGATCTCGACAAGTTGTCCCTCAGGATTTGTATACGTGAACGAACCCGCGACTGAAGCAATTTCATTATTCGATCCTTTATTCTTGATGGTGCCCTCCTCTTGGGCTTTGATGCCGTTTCCAGTTTCGTAGCTAAAGCGATAGTTTCCATCGCCGTCGTTTTCATTCTCAAATGAAAGGATGGGTATTACTGGTCCGGAGGGTTGAGATGGTCCAGTTGGACCACGGGGCCCACCGAAACCACCGCCACCACCACCACCGCCAATAGCACCACCTCCACCGCCGGGTCCGAAAGGCCGAGAGGGACCACCAGCGCCGCTAAAACCACCTAAACCATTGTTTCCACCAGAAGGACCCTGTAAGCCAGGACCACCACCTGCGCTTGCAGCACTTGCAGGTGGTGGCAAATATTTGTTGTCCAAACGGGCGCCATGGGATAAGGCTAAGAAAGCCAGCAAAAGCAGCTGTAAAGGAAGAAAGAGAAAATCGTCATAAATGATTTCGATCGATTCAGTATTACAGGGTCTAAGTATTCCGTTACAAAATTAACAAGGCTTTTCTATAAAGGTTATTCTTCTTTATACTTTTTTCTTCCCCGTATGCAATTTTATACGGAAGATTTCATCGAAATGAATCAAAAGGTGATCCTCAAACGAAAATATAAGCCTCTCATTACGAAAGTGTACAAATCTAATATTACAATGCTTTCTAAAAATTTGCTTTTTAAAAATAAAATCTATTTCAATGGAAAAATGAAGAACATACTAGAATAAAAGCTCATACGTTATGCACCCTAATATTCCGTTTGATAAAATTCCTCACTTTCATAATAAGTGGCTCATACAAGAATATTCGATTTTTCATTTAATGATATCCCGATTTTTTTTAGAAAAACGAGCATTAGCTCCAACGAATATTCGCCACTACTTGCATATTCTAATACGCTGCTTGGGGATCGTTACAGGTGACCTATTGACCTCAACAGGTAAAGTATGCAACAGAGACATAAGAATTGAATTAATTCGCCATGAATTCTACGAGATTCATTAGAGCCACGTCGAATTCTTCAGCTCATTTTTTTGTGTAATAAAACTCAAATATTCAATTCTGTAAGCCAAAGCTTTGTTTTTTGAACGACAGATTGCACGACTTAATGATCTATCGATCATTTTGTTCGATTTAGATCGGCTTAGAGTAAATACCAAAAACTAAAAATCATCACATCATCACATCGCAAGTGTTTCAATGCACTTGTGCTCCTCTTTTAATCACGAAATTTTAAAAAAAATCAAGACTTAACTGGCTTTTAATGATCAATCATTTTGCATCGAGAAGTTTTTAGATGTTTATAAAATGTATTCGCAATAATACGGTGTGTGTTTGTGTGTGAGCGTGTCTACCACAAGTACTGCAAGGCAAAAATAGCGTTCAGTTTTATGATCTTCAATGAAAACAAATTTTGCTTTAATGTTGTCATGATTGAATTTTTTTTTATAAAAACACTGTGACGACGCGCAAATATTTGATTGTTAAAAAGATCGCTTTAAATTCTTTTTCATGATTTTATAGACATTTTGTTTTGTAGATTAAACAAATCATTATTTCAATTATCGTTTTTAATTGTTACAACAACCGACATGCAGTAACACCAATCACAATAGGAGATCGTGAAGAAGAAGATGATTGGAATATTTAATCAATGAAAGGAAGGAGTCCTTAGACCCTACAGGAGTCCTCGTAATGAAATCAGAAGACTGGTTGTGAACGGAATCTTAAAAAATTATAACAAAGTCAATCGACTTCATTGACGATATTGTGAAATACTTAATTCCTAGTACTCCCTCAGGTAGTAGACGAGACCTTCCATGGCATATCTCAAGTAACGGCAAAATTCATCTTCTTCCCGAGCGATTTATTATGCTGAATGTTATGATACCGCACCGAGTTTTGATGAATGCACAACCATTAAAATTGAAAATTTTGAAGAGTTCAGACAGACTGAGTCTGTTTAATTCATAGAATTCTGTGCAGTTTTCATTATATGCGAAAAATTACTAAATTCCAATTAGGAAAGAAAAAAAATGAAGATGGAGAATTAAATCGATTTCTGACTGCTCTACCACCATATTTTCTTCGGTACATGTATATGTGCGCATTGGCGTACCTCAAGGGGTTGAATGTGAGCTGCAAACGTTCAAACATTATGTTCGTTTTCTTCATTTTTTTTTTTGCAGAATGCTAGTAGTAGTTACTAAATTGATAGCTTCAGTAACGAATTGTCGATTGAATCCGGTCCACACCAATCACTTGAATGCTTTGCTCGAATGCATTGGCTCGGTAGTAGGGTGGTGGGAGGAGGACGGTAGCTGATCGTGTAAAGTTTCAATGCTTCTACTACAGCTGCCATTAATGTTGTTGCATCGACGATTTACAGAGCAGTGTTGTTGCACGCCACTCGATCACCGAAACTTGAGAATTTTAATGTTATTCACGAAAGGCCGGAGGGGTGGGGGAGGGGTTTAAATTTGGAAAAAATAATGTGAGAACTTTAAGTGAATGGATGATCATCTTCTTTTAATGATCGGTTGTTATAACGATCGGTGTTATAACGATCGGTCTAAAATATTTCGTTATCAATTTTCGGGTTCTCCGCATGATTTATGTTGCCACAAATTATTTGCAATGGAATATATAAAATTTTCGATATCTGTTGCCCGTGGAAAATCATGTGAAATTATTAGCCTTTAGTTATGTCGAAAATCGCAACTAGTCAGAGAGGCTTTACAGATAAGCCGCCGGCTTTTTTGGAACCTGACTTGACGCGGTGATATCGCGTTTAAGCAAGAAGCAGTAGACATCATGACGAGATCGAATATTCCATGACAATATAGAATATAGAATATTATTCCAATAATAATATCTTCCATTGGAGCAAAAGTTCAGTAAAAGGCTATAAATGGTGTTGTTTCTTGTAGAACCGCACTTTTAATAAAAACCAGGTCAATGATTTACGTCTTTAAGTCTGAGGTTTTAACTAAGTTTCAACCAGCCAGCTTTGAACTACTGCAAACCAAATCATTAGAGAAAAACATGACCACAGAAAAATATCATCTGTATCATCGTTATCGATCAGTTGCAGGGTCAAGTTGAAGTATGTTGTGGTAGAGTCGTGATTACATCAGATTTTCTTTAGGATTGACTTGGCTGCCAAAACGTCTTGCAAAAGATTAATGAACTTCGATTTGATTGTCGCGGTATTCGAGGTGTTTTCAAGGATTAATTATAAAAGAAATTTTTGAAAATTGATTTGAAAATCTTTAAGAAATAGTTTGGAATTTTTTCCGAGGCTTCTACAATAGTTAATACTTTGTAAGAATATGAAATACAAAATTGAGAGGCATTTCACTTAACAAATATTTTTATTTATCGGAGAGATTTATAATTCTTTTATGCTGGCAACCGAATTAAAAACTTAATTATGGCCTCAAGACGTTCGAAACATTCATTTGGAAAATTATCATTAATACTGACATTAAAGTAATTTTGCTGTAAGAGATTTTTAATTTCAGTTTCGAATCTCGCGGGTTTGTTTTATTGTTTCTCCTCTAGCTTTTCTTTAGAATACATCACAAATATTCAGCAATTAATTCAGTAAATTCAAATCACCAACCAACACACCTAACCCCAAACAACAAAACCAACAACAAAAAAACGCTCTTAACGTACTTCATAAAGAACATCAGGATGAACTTCAAATGACTTCGTCTGATTTCAGTTTGATACTGTGTGGCATAAATATTTTCGGTGCAATGAATTGCAATGTACTTCAGTAAGTGCTCTAATCAGCGTTTGACTCGTTGCTTGCCACCAAAAATATTGGTCACGATTTCGTTGTAGCACTTCTTGACTTCTTTTACGATTTTAATACACTTTCGAAAATGTTTAATGAGTGTGTGGTGGGGGGAGGAGGGGGAGGAGACGGGCGTTGGTCTAATGATGGAGAAACCCATTGTTTTAAATGCAGATCGATCGAAAAGAGTATTCGCCACTTGAATATTTTGAAGAAGGTTTACCGCAAGCCGTTTAAATGTCAAATGATGGTTACCTTTCAGGACACTCCATAGATGATTCGGTGCAATGCGATGCTCTGCGAAGCGATGCTACTAATCAAACAATCACTATCGCTGCAAACTCGCTCAAGCAGCGACAACAACAACATCAGCAATATTTGGCTAACAAACGTTGTTTTAATGTCAACCAAATCTGGTTTAGTGAATGACTATGTGAAAATTTGAAAATTGCCGGAATGTAAGCGTCAGACACACATATGAGCGGAAGCGTCAGACACACATATAAACACAAACTCTTGAGACTTTCCAAGCACTTTGCGACCTGTGCCATTTGAAAAACTACATACCATTGTCATTCACTGGCCCAGAAAACCGATCTAATTCCAATGCAATGAATGAAAGGGTAAAAGGCCGAAATGAAGAAGACACAAAATTGGTCATGGGAAGACGAATGGAGATGCGTTCATATACGATAGTTTGGAAACTTTATATGCAATGCCATTATCTTTTGGTGATCTGTATTACAGTATGCTTCTGTAAGAAGAAATCTCACGGTGTTGTTTAGTAAGAATGCTCTCTGAATAGACTATCGTTGTCTCAAATAGAAACCGAGCGAGAGGAAATATCTTAAGCAATGATCTCTGAATTTATATTGTCCACAGTCCTTAATTTTAGACAATAATTACGTGACACCTTTTGGCTTGAAGCCATTCTACATTTTTCGAAAATGGTAATAAAAGGATAAATCGATTCATAAACATGAATCGTTTTCATAAAAATATAGCACGAATAGTGCCAGTATTGCCTTCTTCAAAGAGCTTACAGGGACCCTACGTGACGACACTGATCCTTCTGGATATTGTTGGTAAAGGACTTTTGTTAAGAAAGGAGAAAGCCTTAGAAGTTAGAAAAGCGCACATCCTCTTAAGGGGGTAATATCACCCAATTTGATATGGAATTGAGATGGAATTTCAGATTCAATTATTTATGATTAAAATTTGGAATTAGTATTATTTCAGAAATACTTCTTAGGAGTGGCGGAAATTACGGCGTAAAAGGATATAGATATTCGTAATTTAAATAGAAAGAGGATTGAAATACCCCACAACTCCCTTTGCAACTACGCCCAAATTATTGATGTTTTTCGAATTAAGAGATTGAATTAGCCCAAAGTTTGAGACTTGTGCCGTCACTTTTGTTACCTTAAATCGCTTGTAGTGCCTTTAGGATGAGGCGGGGTTAAATAGACTTATTCTAAAGCATATAAACCCTAAACTAAAAATCGAAATTTACGTCGCGCCAACAACAATTTTTGCAGGAATTATATGATTTCATTAAATAGCACGAACATTTATAAATATTATTATTATTATTAAATCCTTCCAATATGGTGCACTAGCTCTTCCCCCTTCAGACCAAGTCATTATGCCGTCGCAATATGTTTTCAATTCAAAACTAGAAAAAACTCATTGAAAACTCACCAACACCATTTTATGCCGTTTATCCGTGTGCGTGTTTGTTGTGATTTCCCAAAACAATGAATCAATTGAATTTATTTTTTTAGTATTCCAATAAGAACTGTAGTTGTTGTTGTTGTTATGTTTTCTGATGCAGATGTTGTTGTTGTTTTATTGCAAGAATGCACTTGAAATGCAGCTTAAAAAAACGAAGTCCTCGACTACAAACCGTTCAACACGGCCACACTCGCAGTCTTTTGTTTCTTGCTATTCCTTCTTTTTGTTCTTTAGTAATTCTTTTTTCAAAAACTTTCTGTTAAAAAATCCTTATTATTTTTTTGTAAAGTTTCAAGAAATGAGCACGTTTTTCAATATTGCTGCTGCCTCTGTTCGTTCTATTGTTGCTGCAACTAATGTGTCTTCAAACATTTCGGCAGTCTGGCTTTTATACGATTCGCGAAGCGCGCAAATCTCATAAAAATTGCAACGCCGTACGAGTTGCCAACTTTGCGAATAAATGTTTTTAGATGGAAATATGGTGTCTGTGAGTTTTACTTATTACTGCTATGTTGGTGGTGGTAGTGGTGGTAGTGGTTGTTGTTGTTGTTGTTGTTGTTGTTGTTCTCATTGTTTGTAGTATTGTTGAAGGGTGCATAATTTGATCATTCTGTTAGAGTGTTGGGTGGCGGGGTGGCTTGAGGAGGAGGTTGGGGGATTACGATTCGGATGAAGTTGTGCGAACAGGTTCAAAGCGACCACCAACACCATCAATAAAAATAGTATTAGTTCCCTGTCGCCATTCGTTAAAAACATCACCATCATTATCGTCATGGTCGTTAAGGAAATAATTTCTTCAAACATACATGCATACATACATGCATACATCCACACACACAAACATACATATATTAATATTTACATTTAGAATGTAATCGAGTGTGACGTCATTCGTGGTGCGCGCACACACATTTCTTTTAATTATTGTAATTTTGTTCTTGCTGTTACTGTTGTTGTTGTTGTTGTTGTTGTTGTTGTTGTACTCGTAAATCATCAATCGATCGTGACAAAATCATCAAAAGCAAGAGCTTGAGAAAAGTGTCGTCGTTGATGTCAGTTGCTTGGCATCGTCGTCGGTCACGGCATCCGCATCGTTGTCGGCGTTCTTTATCAGGGTGAGCATCGCTGCTGACGAAGCAACTTTACATCGAAATCAGCGGCAGCAGCATCATCAGCAGCAACATTCAAGCGTCAGGCTTGAGATGCGATGCACTCGGAAACATCGTCTGTAGAATCTTCAGTACATACGAATCGTCGTATTATCGAAATCGTATTGAATCAATGCATTTTCTCACTAACGGTTCATTCTACTAGCACTTATTTATCATTATTGTTGTCATTATTACTCGTTTGTACATCATTTAACTGATCATAAAAATATTTCACAATTAATCGGGAACATTTTGATTGCAATAATGAATTTTTTTATAAATTATATAGTATCAGAAATATCAATTAATTGACAATAAAATAAGTTTTAATCAATGAAAGAAATACAAATGCAAAGACGAAGAACTGGAAGGCATGAAAACAAGAAAAGTGTTTCGTATGAAGCAAGGCAGGAACGAAACGTAAGAAGATGTGAGTGTTTTTTTATTTTAGTACTTTGCGATACACGAGTACGTTCCTTATTTAAAAGGCTATAAAAGCATATAGTTAATATGCTATGCGATATATTTAAATTCAGCGTAACATATTTTTTTTTGTTTTTTACAATTACTTTTTTGTTGGCAACTCAATGATAAACCCTTTCGAATTCTGTCAGTTTCATTCTATGCATAAATTTCCATACATTTGAAATTTATAAAAGAATCGCTGTAATAGTTCGTAAGTTAGGTAGACACTTAAATAAAATGAGTCAACTAAATTCCGACTACTGATTATCCGTTCGGTGACAAGAAAAAAGAAAACACAACCTTTCTTCAGAGTTACCTTTGGTTTCCTTAAGTAAACAAAGTATGCAGAGGGATCATTTTCTTCTTGAGCTGTCTAGTTTTAGCAGCTTTTGTTAATCGAGTGCCAGAAATTAACGTCACCCTCTGAAAACCCCTTCAAAATATTCTTGGACAAACTTTAGTATTGAGATTTTTGTAGAAAGTGCTTTAGGAAGGTTGGTTCCATGATGAACTCTATGAGAAGAGACTGTTCAACTTTCATTAAAAACTGGGCTTTATAACAATAAAAGAATGAATTGCTAAACTAAATATTCAAAGATACTTTTCAGCTTTAGTGGTGTTCAATGTTTTCTCGGCATCGACATGAAAAAAAAACGTTTTCGTTAATATTTTTATATTTAAATAAAATCTTACATAACTTTAATACATACGAACGTATACTTTCTAATACATTGCAAAAATAACACCAAATATAGCGCTGCAAACATTAGCAGATGATCATTAATTTATTATGATGGGCAGCCATTTTTGACGGCATCTTAAGCATGTCATGGATTAAGCATTAATAAAACACTTGAACTATTTCTATGATTAGTAAATCACCTTGATGCCGGGAATACATTGAACGAACCTACCGCATGTAACTTGCCCACGCATTTAAAACAATTCTAAATTGGATCACACGCGCGTGTGTTTTTCCGATAGAAATAAATGCCATTAGTCCAAGCAATGCAGATTCAAATAAAAATCTTGACTTCGAAATTTGCCAAAAATTTAAAAATCATATCGTTGATAAACGAGACGATTCTTCATTAAAATTGTCCTCAGATTTGATTTTGTGATAATACCAGTTTTGCACGTCTTTAATGGATTTAATTGAATATTGCCAAAAAACCATAAAAATATTTTTCTATGAATTTATTATTTTACAAATTGAACTCATTTGTATTGACCCTCTCTCTCAATTATGCGAGCTCCTCTTCGGACCAATTGCAGCTGTCAACATCTTTTTAGCCAACGAACAAGTTTTGTCAAAACTGTAATTAATAAAATAAATTATTTCAATTTATGCTTTACGAATGTTGTCCTCGCGGCAACTTTGTGTGCTTTGTATATTTACTGCATTCATTTGGCCTCTCAGTCGATTTCATCTCAATATCTAAGTCTTCCATTTGCGATTTCAGATCGTATTTTGTGATGCGTTGAAACGTTTTTGAAGGTTATTGGCTCCATCTTTGGAGCGAAGCTTGAAAGGAAAATAGCAAAAATCTTAAACTGAGATGAGCTGCTGTTCAGAAATGAAAAAGGTTTGAAAAGATTTATTAATTTGAAATGAATTTAAAAGAAGTAAAAAATTATTTTTTAAAATTTTGAACCTTTTCAATTATTTTATTAATTAATATTGTTCTCGGTTTGAATCGATGGTTCTCTGAAGCAACTGAGAATATATTAAAAGAATTGATGTCATCAAAGGGAAGACATTCTAAAGGTTATTCCTTAAATTTGAAAGGAAGATTTCTATTAATAAAAGACTTTAAATAGTCTAATGGACTTTTAATGGAAAAGGACATCGATTAGTACTCGAATAAAGGAATACAAATATATCCATTTTCCAGAAACTCCTTCTTTTACTACCATACCAAGTCAAGCTCAAACCAGACTTGACACCTAACCGAATGACTGAAATTTACTGTGGAGTCTATCGCTATCATCTGTCGCCAGAGGATTGGCTACCTTTTATAGCATATCTCCTTGCAACATACCGGTGAGCACGATAAACTTGACATCAAGGCAGTGACAGCACTTTATTTTGGAGCTCATTATCATAATCAAATTTAGCTTAAAAAATCAATATTTTCGGGATTATATCTTACTGTGATAAGTGTGACAAGTTATAAGTGATAAAATCTCTTACTATTGATAAAACATCATGGTGTTGGTTGGTTTGTTTTAAGACGAGACTGGACTACGCATGATGGAAGTTTATTCTTGAGCTCAGAATAATAATGATAATTGTCATTATACTGATAATTGTCATTACCAATTTCTCTAAAAAAGCGCGCAACAAATGCTTAAACCACAAAATGAAAATAAGCTTCGGCTATCAAGTGTAAGAAGTATTGTCTGGGTGTTGTTAAAATAATTGAAAAAAACGATGCTATAAAATTATTCAATTTAATTTAGGTTTTAAAACTCAGATGTGATTTATTTCAATTAAAGCATTTTTTCCTTCAATTTAAACATTTTTTCCTTTTGACTAAGCAAAATTTGAAAAAGCTGACTTTTCACAGAAGATATATTAAGAAAATTAATGAATTTACGATCTTGTCATTTTAAACCCTGCTAGTAAAGTCCTCTAAATAAAATCAGTATGCGCGAAATAATCGTGCATTTTGCCCCATTGTGCCGACTCAGTCATAAATTTGACTCCTGAAGTTATTCAGAAAAGTTGCGTAATATTTGCGTGGCGTCTTTTCATTCAAATTTTGACGTTCATTATGAAAAAATCATGTTGCATGCATCATGCTGCACGTTACACTATTGTGCTATGGGTATGGCTTTCTGCTATTTCTATTGTTGTTTTTTTTTTCTTATTACATGCTTCATTTTAGTTATTGTGGCAATATTGACCAGTAAGTCAGTAAGTCATTCGGTTAGTTAGTCATTCAGGAAAGTTGATTATATCTAATTTTCTATAAAAAAACACGTTCCAGTGTCGATGGACTTGAACTTGAATTCATTTCATGTCTTTCTTCTTCTTCTTCTTCTTCTCATTTTTATTATTATTATCATAGCCATTGTTTTTCTTTTTGATTCATTTTGGAATTGTTTAGTTGTTGCTTATGGTATTGCATCATGATTTTCAGCAATGTTGGTCATGACTTTATTTTTATCGACTTCGATGACTACCGACCACTGAAGTCATTGTAAGGTTTGCAAATTTCAACGCTTTGCCAAACGACTGGCAAAGATATTTGTTTTGGATTTTCCATAAAATCTTATAAAACTAATTACATTACAAATGCTTCTATCGATTGCCGAGCTGAAGATAAATATCTTGCATTGCTTTTTTTCCTAACTTTCATTGGTAATGGTCGCCGACTTAGAGGAAAGCTTTAAAAAGATTTAATCATTTAATGTTATTACACGTCGCGGCAATCTTCATTAGTTAAAGCTTAACTTAGTGTTGGTGAATATTAATATTTTCATTAATATGATCTTGTAAAACGTTCGCAAAAATATGAATGTAATAAAAAGTTATTTATTTTCAGCTAAATCTTAACTCTTCAGACTATGACGGGTAGACGGTTTAGATACTTTGGGAGGATCTTTGGGATACTTTGGGAGGATCTGCACCAGCGTGCTTTTGAAAATATTTTCAAATTCGTGCTTCATATAATTTTTAATTTTCTCATAATTATTTCTGTTTATTTCAGTTTTAACCGTTTTATTTAAATTACATCGGTCACTCCAAAGATTCACGAACTTAAAAAATCTCACGAATTGTAAAAAAGTTATATACGTTACAGTATTTATATACATTTCTTGTTCTTTCAAGAATTACATGGCATTTCTTCGAAGTCGTCAGTTTGTAGCAGTTGTCAATTTCCATCCATTTTAAATGATGATAAACGACCTTCTTGTTTCACATTACATGACATTCAATTGTCACAATTACTTTTAGGTTTCAGTGTAAAAGAGTATTAGAATTTGATTCGCGTATGCTTTTCTAAATTAAACAATTTCATCCTTGTCTTTTGATTTTTAAGAGCTTGTATTTTTTGAGTTTTTAGTCCGGATATTAAGCTTAAAAGTATAAGTAAAATTTATGTTTGTAAATAAATTTTGGTCAAAAAATCATTAAGTTTATATCCATTTTAATGTTAACTTTTATCGTGAGAAAACTAGTATCAATAGCGTTTATTAAATCGCATTTTGAACGCGGGCCATAAATTTTCTAATGTTCCAAAATATTCAGCTTTTTTTGACAAAGATTCTTATTGTTCTCGAAAATTCTTTAAAAAATTAAAAATTGCAAATTCAAGTATAATTTAATAATTATTGATGATGCTTGAGGTATATTAGTGTCGGATTTCAATCAATAATTTTTTATTTATGAAACGATTTTGTGTGTAGAGTGCCAAATGAAGCCAAAGTTGCTTTACAAAAAAAAAAAAAAAAAAAAATTAAAATAAAAAAAATATTGAAAATTTTTTTTTTTGGTAAATTTCGGAAAAAATCTATTATAAAAAATCATTTTTGTGAGAATTATCATTTTCATCTTGAAAACCGATCGCGTTTGTTCACCTGTCATACGTTATCTGTCACTACTGACATTTTGTGATTGTTGCGTGTTTTTTCGAGATGTCGTTTTTTGATTTTAGGAAGTTTTTTTTCATAAAGCAACTTTGGGTTTTTTAAAATTTTGATTTAGGAACTAATAAATTTCCCATTTTCAAATATTTTATATCTCTTATTGACATTCAGTCATAACTACGTCAAATTAAATGTTAAAATTGTCCTCCTCCTGCTTTGCCCATCCAGTGGTATAAAGTACGCATCAGATGATTCCCACAAGTCCTTTGGTGGCGTAACTCTAAGGGTTATTTAAAACTGCGCTCCTTTTCTTGTTCCGTATTTTTCTCTCATCCTTTCTCTCTATTCCTCTTACTCATTCATCCTCACTCTCACTTTCTCTCCCTTCTTACAATTTTCTTCTTTTTCATTTGATTTATTTTCATAAGTATGTCATATATTCATGTGTTGCGATAACTTTCGATTAACGATAAAATTTTTTGTAAATAAAAATGAAATGATTTCGAGATTTTGAGGAAGACGAATCCGTTTTAAGACGAGAATTGTTGGGATCATTTATCTCGCTGGTGGTGATCTATAAGCAATAAATACAAGAGAGAGGGGGAGAGAGAGACAGCAACAACAGCACAACAATAAGCTCGACAGCGCAGCGTCGAAAACAACAACAACAACAATATGAGAATTACATTAGCAACTAGTAAGAGTTACAAAACCAAATACAATCAAAACTGACGAATGTTGGCAATTTTTTTGCGATTCATGTGAATCTTGAAGATTTCATGTGAGCGACTCTGAGACTAGCTGACTGTCAGTCAGTCAGTCAGCCAGATTGTTAGGTAGCTATCATGATAGCATAGCCCACTGCCTTCGATGACGCCAAAAATTCCATTTAATGCTTACAAAGAAGAAGAAGATAAGTTGTAATAAAGCCGAGGGAGAGGATATGTTACTAATGATGCACTTAATATTGTTGTTGTTGTTGTTGTTGGTGCCATTGCTGTGTCTATGTGTTTGTTGTTATTGTTATTGAACTGGTTGGGTGGTATTTCCAGTAAGCGGACCATATTTTCTTTCTATTTCATTGTGGGCTCATTATAGACTAATTCGATTCCGGAATAGTGATCAAGATTTTGAATCTGGTGGAGAGGAAAGCGTGTGATACCATGTCGTGTCACGGTGAACTGAATCTGGCTGTATCACAAGTTGATGTATTTGCACATATTGGTATGTATGCTTATGGTGTTGCCGAAATTCCGAGCTTTGGATCTGCCTATAGTTCTCGTGTGATATCTTCCGAATATTTGGTTAGAAATATGGAAAAATTGTGGTACCAGATCGAATTTGTTTGCGTTTGTTACGATTTTTTTTTGGTTGCTTTTCAAAATCATTTATGACAGCAATTACTGCCTCCTTGGGACTGTGAATTTGGATGGTGTTTATTATTAAATTATTACTTAAGCATTGGTTATTAAGATGCCAGTCAGCAATATCATTAGTAGAAGAAGAAAAAGGAATAATTCGAAAGGGTCACTCGAAATTACTAGAAGTTATTTATATTAAAAAAAAAGAAAATCACTTCTTTAAGGCTTTAGTGAAAGTTCTGACTCAGCAAGATCGCTTTATATCTATAAAGAGTTGTAACTGTGGTGAATATATTGCGGTTATATACACATAAACACATACAAAGACACACGCAGGCGTACATGTCATAATATTTCCGATCACATAGAGACAATATGTCTTCAACAGATTTCAATCAATGCGAAAGAAATGAAAAACATGATTATCGAAGAGTCTAGAAGTCAACGACGGATTCGATGCGCTCGTAGTTATTGTAATTGTTTTTTGATTTTGATGTTCCTATTATGGCGCATGTGTGTGAATATGTAAGTGTGTGTGTATGTGTGTGTTGTGATAGTCCCACTAATTAGTGACGCGCATTACCTTGAGCGGCTTACTTAAAAATCGAAATATCGAAATCGAATCATTACTACAATTACCACAAGTCACCACGAAATATACCATCACGATGCGCCATGAAGAAGTGTGTCAACTGATTGCAATTTGACACACGTTAATATTTATGAATCTGATGCACGTAAATATTCTACGGGAGTCGGAGATGGAAACGAAGCAAACAGACGGATGATGAGGATGTTGACGAAGATGAAGTCTCTGTGGGTTTTACGTTTGATTTGTTTGATAGCGTAGTAAAATATTTTGCTAGGCAACAAATGGATTGTCGATAATTACCAATTCGCGGCGATCATCACAAGACGGCGCTACTTTCAATCACTTCAAATTAAAGCTCATCATGTAATCGCAAAAAGAGAATGCGTTGCCTTGACTGGCGACAAATAAATCGTTAATCGAAAGCCTTCGAGATTTCTAGTGGAGGGAAAACATAAAAGGGATAATATAGCGTCATTATCTCTCGTTATCATCACAGAGTCTTCCTCTACCTGCAGTCTGTTAATTAACTATAAAAACATTAAACTTTGTACCCGATATCATCGCGACATTAACACGTTCGGTCTCAGTTCTCAAGCCCCAAAACAATTTCCAATCGTTTGTTTTGCATTCATCATGAATTGAATTTGAATTTTCAGTCTCTCAGTATTCTCAGTGTTCTCAGTCAAAGCATAGCATTAGTGACATCATTTCGTCAATTCGTACGTTGTTTTGTCATACCAAAAATTGCTCGAAAACACGCACGTCTCTGGCAAGAATGCAACACTTCTCAGTTAAAAAGAAGAAACAAATAAATACTGCATTGTTTAAAGTCATGGGATTTTTTTCTTATTTACAGTTATGACAAAATCTTACTTCAAGTGCATCGAAAAATCTAAAAAGAGCCCCAGATAGTCCGGATTCACAGGCAAACAGCCAAACGGACATTTAGAAATAACGCACGGTTTTGTTCATTCTTTCGAATTAATTCGAATGATCCTGAACTATCATCCTCCCCCTCTGCCCCTGTAGAGTGCCCTGCAAACCAACAATTGATGTAAATATATCTTCCTCATTGAGGTGATCTTTATGAATTCGAAAATTTAAACCAAAAAAGCGAAAATCTCCAAAGGAAAATAATCAAATGAGAATCAATATCTCATACTTAAAATCTTGGTACTGATTAATCGATTTCATGTACATAAAAAATTTCTTAAAAAGTTCAAGATCTTTCTTAAAAACTACGTTTCCCCCCTCTTCGAATCAATTAGATGAATATTGGTTTTCCCCTCTTCCCCTTTATCGTATTTTGACCATAATATTTTGAAATTGGCGCTTAACGTTCTTTGAACTCAAATAAAAGTGATAATAAATATTTGCTGTCACTGAGTCGAAAGAATTTGGTAAACCTAAAGTGACAATTTGTCAAAAAAAAAAAAAAAAAACAAAGCCATTCCACATTTTCTCAACCCGTTTCCACAACGTCATTACGTACGTCTGTCAGCGTGTAAAGAATCTAAAGAATTTTTGAAAAAAAACATATGATTGTTGCCAGAATTAAAATGAAGTGACGAATAAAGTGATGAAGTAAGTCACGAATGAAATGACGAATTAAGTAACGAGTGAACTGACGAATAAATTGACGAATGAACTGACGAATAGACTCGGTCGCAAACAATGGCCAAAGGCGTAAATCAACGGACTTTAACGATGGTATCGTAAACGGATTTGACGGATTGTGACATTCTTGCAAATTGCTTTAGGTCGATCCTATTGTTTTCTCCCCGCCCCCTCTAGCCACTGCCTATATAAATTGCTTTTGTGGAACGTTTTCTCCGCGAAGCTGGTGCTGACTTCAATTGGACGAAATAGAAGTTAAATCGAACCCACGGAACTTCAGGCAAATTCATTAATTTTTGTTTTTCGTTTCGTTCTTCATTGTTTCTTTCTCTTCACCCTCCTTGTCTTCTTGTTCTTCTAATTTATGCCGATTTTATGGCTGAAATCCTTCATGCCACGCCAATTTTTTCGTACGTCTAAACAAATTTCCGAATGACTTCATGCAGCTCCAGTCTCTGCCTCATTTGCTAGACGTGATGCTAGGCTAGCGTTCAACGAAATTGAAGATTTTAGTTTTGATCGGTCAGATAATATAAATGAAATTGTTCGTAGTGGTTGTTGTTGTATTGTTGTGCTGGTTGGTGGTGGTGTTTTTGTGGCGCGTACTTGCTGTTGCTTGAGGTGTAAATTAACTGTCTACGAGTCAGATGGTTTGCTCCAGCTTGAATTCTTTTCACTTCATGAGCTGAGGAATGGATTGTGTGCATTCAGCTATTGCATTTGTGTGAGAATCTTCAATGAATCCCTTTAAAAGTTGATAATTTTTTGATTAGTTTTTTCTTCTTCTTTTCTGTTAAAATTTCTTAGTTTGTCTCGTTTTGGATTTCAATATTTTATTATTTTATTATAAGAGATTTTCGTGTGCAATGAAAAGATTTGACCTAAATTGGTTGAATGTATTAAATCATAATATTAATATAATTTGTTTGTTATTGTTGTTGTCTTTATTTTTGGTATTACATTTTGTCTTGTATTACATAAAACTGATCTAGTTTGTAATAAATCACGATTTATATTCTTCGTTTCTACACGACGTTATTACGTGATGATTCTGGTATAGTCTGACATTTTACTCTTTATTATTACACAATCATTACTATATTTGATTTGATACTATAAAGTCATTGTTTTCCCTTCATCCTGAAGAACTTGACCATTTTCCAGAGGGAGATCTCTCTTCGCGTATTTAGTTATTGTGCATCTGCCTGTTTGCATTACAGGTTCACCATTTTCATCGTTAGAGATATCTTATTCCAAAAATATAGTTTTATATTATTTTTTACATTTTATGGGATTGTTCGGAAAGTTATTTCGCCTTTGTCGTATTTTAGTTTTCATTATCAAATATTAGCAAAACTCCATTAACAAGATATAAATTTTAATCATAATATGGAACTGAAAATATATTAATATACTAAAACTGATAAGGTCTATTAATTTTACCGAATTCATCTGCGCTTGACTACCCAAAAATTCTTTATAAATTTCCTTCGCATTTCACTTTTTTTAATTTATTTTGTTCACTTTATTCTCATTTTTAACAGAAGCGTCCAAATAACATTCTGTACACCTCAATATTTGCATCTTAACCATATATTGTCCACATAACGAAATCTGATTATCTGGAATATTAATAATGAATTTTAATTGTTATTCTTTTTGATAATTGGGAAATATTTGAATTTATTTTAATTTCAATGGTCGTGGTAAAAAAAACTATTATATTTATTGTTATCTTATTATTATTATTATTATATTTTGGTAAGATTTTGGGATGATTTCTATTCAACAAAGCAGAAACCGTGATAACTTTGCCTTTTATTGTATCCGTTTATCAATAAGGTGAATTTTTTGGGCGGCCTAAAATTATGCAATGGATTACATAAATATTTCTCAAGAGTAAATGCATAAACGTGAAGTTTATTTAGTTGCACGTTTTCATAAAAAGCTTTCCAGAGCTTCTTTCAGAAGTTACACTGTAAATGAAATAAGACTAAATAGGAAACATTTAAAATTAGTAAGTTTACTGCGAGAATGAAACAAATATAAAATCTTGGGAATGAATGGTGGAAATGAAAATAAGCAAATTATTCGGTAGTTTTAAGTTCCTTGCAAGATAGAAAGAATGGAACCACTGGCACGCCTATTTTCCTTTGAACACTTAAATCTATTGTTACTTATATCTATTATCCTTGTCACTTACAAGAGGAGATTTTCTATTGTTATGAAATTCGGTGCAGGTATCGAAAATGGTTGAACCACCTCCGCTCACACCATTCTCTGAGCCTTAAGTGTCTACATTAATACGACAATTTTTAAACAGGCAATAAGAGAAATTATTTCATATCTTCCTCTTAAGATTTCTTCCATTATGCACCGAGTGTTTCTGGCTTTCTAGCATCTTCGCCATTGAGACGATCTGGTGTGGTATTAAAAGGTATTGGCTGTGGTGAATATTGACATATTTTAGTACAACAACAATAAAAGCAATACGAATAATAAAAGAACAATTCAAAGAATTCATATCGATTCAATATAAATGAATAAAAAATAAAACAAAGTAAAAAACAATATAAAACAATTAAAACAAAAAATTATAAATCCGGTGTTTGTAAAGGCCAATCAAGTGATCTTTAGATGACTAGAACGCCTGTAGCTTGATGAGCAGAGCGTTAGACAGTAATGCAGTAAAGCCTGCTTGGAGAATTTTTAATGGAAAAAAACAACAACAATTATTGCTTAATATAAATATACGGTGTAGTTAATAATCAAAGCTTGATTATCGTTCTTCGTCTCGATCGCTCCCACAGCGATCACAGGAAGGAACAGAGGAGAACGATTTAGTGGCGTGATTAAAAACGGCAACGCTAGCTTAAAGAAGTCAATTGGTGATGCGTTGCAATGCGTTGTCTGCAATCAAGAATCACACCATCAACGATGCAAGTCACAACATTTGTAAATTTATTTCCAAGATTCCCAACGTTTCTTCAGGTCTCTCGAAGCACGAATCTCGTCGTTAACTACTAGCTAAATGAGTAACATCAGGACATAAACAAGGCGATATTTTCACACATTTCTTTTACATGCAGAACGCGTTTTGTCACAAAAATCACTGTCTGCCGTTTTTGCCAGTGACATACATTCCTTTGAAATTACAAGAAGAAAAGAAGGAAAATATATACACACACACGCACAAAAACACAATCTCTTTGACTTTGGCAATGAAATGTTTTTACATTCAGGAGGAGCTGGAGTTCAAGTATTATTTACCGCGTTGTATCAGTCCGTTTACGGAATACATTACATTCGATGACCAGATTTCGATGACCAGACTTCGACGATCGACGCGTCGGTTGTAACGCTTTCGCTTTTACTTGCAATAATTTGTGGTCGTAGACCAAATTATGACAAATTTCTTAAGAGGTTCTATAAAATTATTGCTGAACTGTTTCCTCGATTTCAACAGGCTAATTTTTTTATTAATTTAATTTGTTAATAATATTATTCTTTCCCTAAGGTGTTAAATTTTCCCCATAAATATTCATTCAGCTCAGAGCTATCAACAAAATGTTATCCTCACCACATCAAATTATATCCATTTAAGATCTAAAGCCGATATTAATTGACTTTGTCGTTAATTTGTTTCACAATAATTAATCTGTCACTCGCTAGACAGACGAATAATTATTCATTCTAACACAACTTCTACACAGTCGATTATTTTCGTCATTTGCTTTGAAAAAGACAAAGAAGAAGTCATTGCTTTTTTTGTTTTGTGTTGAGAATTAATAGGCTTCTTAAAGAATGTCAAAAATGTCATAATGGTATAATAATTTTAAACTCAGTGTCAACCAAATAATTTCTGTTGAATATAAAATTATTAGATATTTGAAAAACTATTAAAAATTATTTAAAACAACTTAAGTAGAATGTTGGAAATAATATTTTAAAAAAGAATTTAAATATGTTTCAATTTCGACACCTAAATTGACCTTCCTTTTCTTTTGTCGTTGCTTTGGTTGAAACGACATATTTTTGAAATATTAAAATATTCGGTTTTTTTTCTTTGTTGTATTTAATAAAGGCGGGCGATTGTTTGTTTGTTTTCTTTTCAATGAATAATTTCAAGAACCGGTGCACCGATTTAAATGAGGTTTTCGACATTATCGTGTTATATTGTTTTATGTTATTGTTTGATAATATTTTGGTGGTCACGGCTCTTTAAAATTGTAAATTATATGCTGGAAAAGAAAATATTTAAATAATATGTTAATAAAATAATTACATATGAAGAATGAAAACATTTGCTATCTGGTGTAACAAGTTTTTCTTAAGCCAAATTATAATTTTTTCAATGATGCTCCAAATAATCAATGTTGTTTATAAATAAGTTTACTCATTTAAAATGAATTTTGTATCATGAATCATTCATCGCTTATGAAGAATTTTCTAAGGTTTTTATTATAACAGATTTCTTTATAAAAGATACTTATTATAATTCAAAATGGTAAGGTTTTATCGAAAGAGTAAAACAAGGTTTACTTCGACATTTTTTATATTTTGTAATCTTACTTTTTTATGCTTTTACTTTTATTTTAAGCTGAATTTCAATCGATATTTAATCGGATGCATGCTTTGAAATCTAGAAAATAAATAAAAAACTATTTGAATTCTTTTCATTCTTTTTTTGTTAAAGCTGATGGTCAAAGCAGATACCACTGCTGGTGATGAGTTTAATTTTAATTTTTTTTGTAATTTGTTTAACATAAAAATATATGATATGACTGGTTTTAAAATTTGATTTTCAATCACCTTTTTTTGGACTTCAAAGCTTGTTTTAAGCGTTTGCTTGAGGTTCCTCCCGTAAAGCAATACCGGAGGGACTGAAATACAGAGGCGGACTTGAGGGAAGTTTTATGTGTCATTCGAAATATATACAAATAATTCAATCACCGAATTATTCAACGCTAATATTTTCATATTTTTAATTTGATGGATATTTTTATTTTCAAAGTTTTTTATAGAAGTGAATATTTTTAATCATCGTTTAAAAATTATACAATTTTTTAATTTTTTAAATCAAATAAATTTAAATTTGAATTAGAACCATTCCCAATCCTAAAAAATTTCATTGCGTATTTTTTTACGTAATCAAGAGTTTTTTAGAATTTCTTTTATAACTTAATTCATATAATATTTATAAAATATTTCGTAATTTTCGAGAATTCATAATGCCATTTCCATCAAATTTTTAGATATAAAATCCACCCACATTATGATATAAAATCACATCGATATCTAAAAAGTGAGGTAATGTTTTTCTGCCACTTCCGCTTCCTTTACTTCTTTTCGATGGGACTTAGCAGAAAAGGAGTAATGAAGTTTACATTTAGAATATATTGAGAAATCATCATCATGATGGTCATTGAGATTCTGACCATTCGCTGACGACAATTCATCCGCGTAAATATTTTGCCCAGCAAAAGCAACTGAATCAACACTGATACATGAATCGTTTACGATTGCTTGAAGAAATTAAACATCTGTCACTGAACGAAGAGCGATCGTTTTTGGTTTTGGACCTTGCTTAGCTCTTTGCCTTTACTTCTGAGTGTTTGATTGGTAAAAACTTACGCTGGTGCGCTTCTGTATTTTTTTTAATCTTCGTGAGTATCTTGGTTAATGGTCGATTTTACAGTGACTTAACAATTTATGACGTTGTTGATTTTGTTGTTTTGTTTGTCATCATCATCGTTGTTATTGTTTTGTTTTATTTTTGCTATTGTTATTGTTGCTGCCTTTGTTGCTTTTGTTCCCTAAAGCCGAATAGTATTCAATATTGGTATTTTCTGTCGTTGTGGTTGTTGTTCTTCGGTAACTACTGGTTGCTGCTGCTGACGACGCCACTGCTGATGGTACTGAAGACACTGCTGCCTGCTTTGCTGTTGTTGCTTTACTAAAGTTCAAAACGATTTACATTTCGCAGCAATTTTTAGTATAAATATTTGAGATATTTTGCTTCGCCTTTGCAGTCTCGATTACAAGCCCAAAAGTTCTATTTCCTCTTGATGGTAATCATCGAGAATTGAAGTCAGTGGTGTTGGTAATAGTGTGAACGTGTGCGAATATTAAGAAAAAAAAGTGAAACAGAAACGAAAGAAGACGAAAGAGGATTTGCCAGGATCAAACCACTATCACGATGAATTTCGGAGTGAGTGATAAGAAAAAATAGAAAAAGGAATATAAAAAAATACCAAGAATTACCAGTGAAATTATCCTTTCAAAAAAATTAACAACTAAATCCAAAATTAAACTGAAATGTATTAAATAGGTCAGAATGCTTTAGGACTTCAGAAATGTTTTAGGACTTTTTCCTAAAAAAATTTTCAAAAATTAAATTAAAGAAATTCGAATCTTGAATTTGGAATTCTCTTAAAAATTTAAAACAATTCTCTTGCACACAGAGGCGCATTTGCTCTTCATATTTTCCACATTTTTTAAGGGAAGGACAATGTTTTTTCAATGATTTTTTTGAGAAATAATATATTGAAAAATGTATTCGTTTGGAATAAATATTAAAATAATATTTATCATTTAATTGAATAGAATTTGGTTTTGAATTGCTTCTTCGTTTATTATCTATTATATTTCAAAATCACACAAAACTAAAACTAAATTCAATTTCACTTTGTTTAATATTCTTCGCAGACTGTTTTTACGCTGTCAGCTTTGCTGTTTTGTGTGATCGAGGCTCGTCCACAAGGCCAGACCACACCCATACCGATAATCAGGCAAGAGCAGCAAGTCAATTTTGATGGTTCTTACAAGTATTCTTATGAAACCGGAAATGGTATAACTGCTGAAGAAGAGGGCTATTTGAAGAATGCCGGAACTGATAACGAAGCACAGGTAAGAAGTTGTTTCCTTTCGTGTGGCCTAGCTTCGAGAAGTAACCCGTATCAAAAGCAAGACCGTGGACTAGACTGGAACAATCGATTCTGGAGGATTAAAACAATTTTGCCATGTAAATTGAAAATTAATTTTCATTCTGAATGGTTTCGAAAAAATATTAATTTGCTTGAAATGTTAAAGGAAAGCCAACACAATTTTTTTATTTTAAAATCCAGCCAAAACGATTACGATTCGGTGTCTTTGTGCTTTAGTCAACCAAAGCGACCTCATCGTCATTATCACCATCGATATCATATGCATGTAGTTGGCTGCATTCTTTATGAACTCAATACTAATTGCTCACAATACTCGCAAGTTAACTGCGTGAAGATACAAAGCTGCATTGGCCAAATGGCAAGCGAAGAAAAGGCAAGACGTTGAGATGAAGAGGATGAAGATGAAAATAGAGAAGATAGAGAGAGTGGGTGTAGCCCATTGTGACATTAAAACTTTACAACAAAATTTGCAAACTAGTTGACATTTTAAAGACAAAGCAATGCTTGAAAGCAATGCTTCTAGCGTTGCGCATCCGAACTCATCGCAATTGTTTTTCATCGTTACCGATTGACCGATCTATAAGTGATGAACCGCCCGTTTAACAAGTAAACGAAGACGGCAGATATTGGCCGGAATTGCATAAGCGGATGGTTTTTCAAAAGGGCATCCGCGAATAAATGAACAAATTCAAATCACGAATTCCTTTTGGAGGGAATGACATAAAATTTTCAAATGACTATACTGATGACAATGATGATGATGATGATGATAATGGTGATGATGATGGTGATGATAATGGCGGTTATTTAATGTCACCCGACATCCTTTTATCGTTTCTTTAATATTTTTAGGTTGCCCAAGGATTCTTTGCTTATACTTCCCCTGAAGGGGAACCCATACGTATTACGTATCTCGCCGATGAAAATGGTTTTCAACCTGTCGGTGATCATCTACCCACACCACCACCCATTCCACCGGCCATACAGAGAGCTTTGGCCTATTTGGCTACGGCACCGCCACCGCAAGATCAGCCAGCAAGTGGCTTCTCCAATAGGAGAGGTTAAATCGGGCGCTTTGAGTGAGGAAGACTGTGATCAATCGATGTGATCAGACGGGGCTGTGAGCGAATAGTGAGACAGTAAGACAACCAGTACAACCCCACCCATTACGATATTTTTCAATTCTATTAAATATTGCTTTAGTAAAGAAATGAAACGTTTTCGTTAAGAGAGAATATTTCATGAGTTACAAGTATTGTTTCTCTTATTTTTTTATATTAAATACTCTCAATTATTCTTAAAATCTATCTTAAAAATCTATCTGTTATTCGTCAAAAAAATGCATTAATATTTTGATAAAATATTTAAAACGCCGTTTCGAAATATTCATTAATTTTATAAAGAAATTAAATATTATTATTGTTATTACCATATTTTGTATGTATGTATTTAGCATAAGAGTTGTGTGAATAAAGGATAAAAAAACTCGATTTTTCTGTGATTTTTTTTGTTATTTATTTACTTAGATCGCTAACCGAATTGAATATTTATTATTAAGACATTACCCATCCTTATCTGTGAACATCTAAAACATTTTATATGTGGCAAAATTGAATTCACTTCTTTTTATCTTCCTTCTCTCTTCCACGCCCTCTTCCATCTTGATGTTTTTCTGAGACAACGTTTTACTAAATTTGATCATGTAATTTATATTATTAATTCTAAATTATCATTACCGGTTCAAAAATTTTATTACTTTTAATTATTCAAAAAATAACTGAATTTTTATTAGAAGGCAAACGAGTTTAATCTTGTCATTTCGTCAACGAATCTTCCAGGCAGGCAGAAAACCAATTTCAAAACTCGTAACATTTTTATTGAAAAACCTATATGGATTTTTGTGGAAATTTCGTTAGATTTTCTTTCTCAACCTAAAAGTTTTAACTACAAGTAAAAAATGGAAATTATTTAAACTCGGAAAACTCGTTTAACCAGAAAGATGGTTAAAGTTAAACATTAAACTAATTGATTGCCAAATTTGTTTAATAATTAACTTTTGTTGAGAATTAACACTCTCTTCAAATTTTTCACACCTACTCAAAATAGCTTTTTTTGCAAGGAAAAACCAATCAAAAGTGGATTTTGATGAAAAATCTAATTAAAGAATTTAATTAAATCGTTATTTTTTAATTGGTAGTTGAGTGGAGAAATGTAATTTTGATCTATTAGTATTTTTACACCCTACCTCACACCCGAGGGATGAATTAACTTCGATCTTCCGTTTGCAACGCATTAACGGATAAATTGACGGTATAGAATCGTATACGTATCCGTGCTCAAGATCGCCTCATAAGTGTTTTTCGTGAAAGCTCTCCGTGTCTGCCCGACTATTCGCCTATCCGGTTGTCTGTGGAAATCAAGATTATAGGAGAGCGAAGAGAGGTATGGTTATAAATGAGCGGTCGTATGAATATTTTCTGTCTGCCTTTGTTATTTTTCACTCAAATTGGCTTCTAAATTTCATCAGCATTATGTCGAGGCGAGCCTGGAAGTATGCTATAAAAATGAATGCAATAGAAATAGTTTTGAATCGCTATTGGAAACAACTGTAAATAACGATCTTATAAATTAATGCTTAAACTAGAAATCTATAAAGCCTCTTGGCAATATATGATTTGTGCATAAGCTCAAATACGAATCAAAATGGGCTGAACTGAATAATTGGGCAAATGCAACGAGCTTCTGATCCTGTCGCAGTCAGGACAGGCAATCGGGGATAATGGACGCTGCCGTTCAAATGACTCTAAGACTAAATAATGTTATCAGTTCGTAATTTGTTTTTATAATTTTATACTACATAGCATACAATCTGCATTAAAAAATTTTACGTCAAAGAGGAAGCAAATGGTAACGCATAACGCGACAATTTGACGCCGATTATTTTTGTATAAGTTTATCATTTATTTTAAATGCGATCGTATATAATCGATTTTATTCATAATTATTTTATTTACAATTTTTATGATTTTTCAATACGTGTTCTGATTCATCTCAATAAATATAATATTCGATCGTAGAAATAATTTGAATTCTTTCATAAACACTAATGAGTAAAATATTGCTGCTGTTTATCAATTAATGAATTTATATTCTTGTTTTCTTTTTCATTTCTAGTGCTTATTAATTAATTCATTTAAAAAGTGAAAGAAATGTGGCGACGAGAAAATAATTCTGCGAAAAAAGATATCGAACATTTTTATATTATGAAATTATTTCTATATGAAATAAAACTTTACGGACTGGAATAGAATTTCGAATGCATAAAAAAGAATAATTGAAAGCTGTTAAATATTTATTGCTGCTGCTCTTTGTGGCTTGACGTAAAATAATAAAGATTTTGAATTAAGATTTTTTTGAATATTGACTACAGTTACAAATAAACTTGTTTAAAGGCGAAAGTTGTTCGATATAAATTCTTTTAATTTAGAATTAATATGAAAATAAGTTGTAATTATTAAATGAAGCAAACTAAATTAATTATCTTTAATAAAAAAGGGTTGCCAACTTCGGAGATTACTGATAGACACGGAAAAAATCTATCGATCCACCGATATTTTCTATGGTTTTCATCAGTTGACTAATGGTGAATTTAAAGTGATAACGGACATTTTATGCTTCTGTAGAACAGCTTGTTTTTTTTTTTGATAAAACGCACTTACGTTTTTGTGTACTTGATACAGTTTCTCATCGTAACATTGTTTATAAAATGCTCTATGCTTTTTAATGCTTGCTATTTTCACTTTCGTTTTCTTCTTCTTGCACGATTCCGATTTGCTGATGATTGAAAGCAAAAACTACAATACTATAAAAATTTTAACATTAATTCGAAATTAAATTGAAACCATAAATTTCGAAAAAAGACTAAAAATAAAATTAAAAAAAATAACAATAAAGTAGAATGCAATACTAAAAACAAAAACCAAACAAAATTTTTATTTGTCGTTACGCTTTAAATGTCATTAAGAGGTCAAAAACTGTTATCACGAAATATTTTGAATCATAATCATATCGTTGGAGAATATACAATGAAAAATTCAGTGGAATCTGTCAACTAGAGCATATAAAAATTTAATCTGTATCGTAGGTCAGGCATATGAAACCTATAAACCAACGCGGGCCATATTTGATTTTCAAGAATTGAACTAAGTAGACGATCTAATTTCACCTTACTGCTAAAATATTGTCCAAACAAAAAGAGTTTTAACTAGAAGAGATGTTATGTCTACAAGACGTGCATTTTTTAGAGTCAATCCTCCCTTTCTGCTCAATTCACGGTAGAGTGAAATAACTTTTGGTTTTGGTACTTAATTCAATACTGAAATACCCTACGAGGAGGAGGCTTGTTGGAAATTAAGAAGACTGTACTTTTCTTGTTTCATTCATGTGTCATCGTTTGCTCGCCATATCAACGCAACTTAATTGAAGGCCAATTTTTAGTCATTCTCAAAAATCGCATTCTTAAAAATGGCACCCACCCCCCTCCCCCCGCTCCTTCTACTCCGCTTCATTACGAACCGGACCGAGCTGAATCTATTTGATATTTTTAAATTTGCACCACAGGAATTTAAGCAAAGCCCACGCTCGTTGTTTCCACTTCGAATTGCATCTACAGTAAAGAATACCAAATCCACCATAAAAACTCCAAAAAACCTTTGTAGCGATTGGGGTGAAAGTACGCATAAATCACCATTTAAAAAAAAAACAACTCAAAGTAAGACTGCGCTGGGAGCGTAAAGTGCTAAGAGTGTCTCAAAAAATACAATCAGATCCGAAGAAAACAATTAAATTATATAAAGTTTATAAAATGCTTTCATTTAAATAAAATCAAAATAATAAAAAATTAAAGCAAACAATTTGCTTGCTATTCAAAATAATTAAATTTCTCGAAAGAGATTTAACCGAAAGTGATAAGAGATTTAACCGAAACAAGGTCAAGACCATCTGACGCGACAAATCGATATCAGTAAAAATTGAACACTAAACTAAAGCTAAAACACACTTAAGACACTTGGAATGCCTTAATTTTGGTTCTTTCTGCGTTGTCAGGCGGCCACGGTGATGACGGTGGCGGAGAGGGGCGTGGTGAGGTGTAGGCGTTTATCAGAAATATGACTGGAATATGTATGTACTGATAATTCTCGATATGCGTAAAGTCGACTCCAAAAAATGCATACGACGAATGTTGACAACATCTGTAAATTGAATAATGAAAATATGGCAACTCCTTTGCATTAACGTAAGGTTCAATGGCCGTTCCGCGACAAGACCTTTTCATAATTTCGGTATTTCTTCGTAACCTTTGAATTTATACGTGAATAACCACAACAACAACAACAACAACAATAACAACAAGAAACGCGGTTCTTGCTCTTCTTCGTTTAACTGCTATTTATTTTATTGTTGTTGTTATTAATGAATATAAGCCGAAGTATTTTTTATGACAAACGTTGTCATTTTTTATAAAATTATTAAGCCTTAAATTATTATTATTTCCGGTTAATTGAATTCACAAATTAAACAAGTTTCTTTTAAGTTTTCATTCTCAGTCTTAAAAATTTATCATAAATTAACCATCAGGGTAATTTTTGATAACACAAGGATTTATCACCAATATTAATATTAAAGGATTTATCATTTAAATACACTAGAAAAGATGTAGTGGTAAAAAAGTATGCAAAAGTTATAAATTTCTAGAACATTTTTATGCTAAATAAACACGATTTAAAGTCGATTTATTGTTATCCTAATAAGGATTTATTCTGATTTAAATTGTCTTAGTCATATACGTGACACCCTACGAAGAAGAGTCCGATTCATTTTTCTGTTTGGACGTCGCGGCCTTAACATTTTTTTGGTTTGATTTAAATTTGGGTCAGTATCACTTCCATTGAATACCGAGAGAGAGAGAGGGAGAGGGAGAGAATCACATCGGAATGTTTGAAGATTGAAGAAGAAAATTCAGCATCATGTTTCAGAAGGAATGATTTGATCGCGCCTTAATCATTTCTTTTATTCTTGTCAAGGACAAAAAATATTTTATATGAAGTAGCTCTCACACTGAATTAACGGGTGTAATACGTGCAGTGATGACGGATAATTGTCATTGAAGAGTACAGTACAGTACAGTCATTGAAGAGCGATAATCGATGGTATTAATTACCACAATCACTCGGACCACTCAGAATGCCTTTCATGCGTCCAAATAAATCGCTACCCGTTTGCTCCAAAATCAGCACGAGCTCCTTGATGCGACACGGATTTAAGTAAATCCAATCATTCTCGATTTCAATCCGGTCCAGAGATTTATGATTATTCTGAAGATGTTTTATGACTGTATTCCAATATCATTCGGTACCCAGAGCGAATGGTCGATGCAAAAGTTTATGGCGTATGTTTTCGTTTATAATTACTTCGTAAAGAGCTTAAGCGAGGATGTTAAGAAAACGAAGAGGCGGACAAGAGTGTAAAACGGTAAAACGTGTATACGTGTGTATGTTTTGGGTGTGTGCGTGTGTGTGATTTAGATTGCTCAAGTTTACCGTTCGGGGCTTGCTTGTATTAAATGGCGGCAATATCGTAAAATAGCTTTTTTATTAATTCTCAAGTTCTGTGTGATTCTCCTTGGGTGCGTCACTTCGAAAGGTTTGAATTTTGTTAATGTCCGTTTCGATCTCGGAATTTTAGAAAAAACCCAATGCAACGAGTTAATGAATTTTTATGTGTATATTTTAGTTTTATATATACGGGTACCATTATATTTATATATAAATTTAAACATTATACATAATTTATTTTTATATAGCCGTGCTCAATTTTTTTGGTGAATCATTTAAATGAATTGAAATTTTATATTTTCCGATTTCATTTTATGACCTTCTGGATAGTTCGTTGTTGTTGGATTCGATTCGATTCGATTCGATCATCCTCGATTTTAATTTAACCATAAAGTCCTGCAAGGAATTTCGGTTTTAGCAAATGTCATAAAAATTGGGGCATGTTGATTTTTTTGGGCTCAAAAAAAATTGAGACAAAAAAAAAGACTCTGCTTATAAAGCAGATCCGATGATGAATTGATAAACAGATTACTTTAATACTACTTGATATTACTTTAAGAGTAAAATACTCTTTCAAGACACATCCTGAACTTTAATTCAGTTAATGTTATAACACCAAAAGGGATAATCCCCAAAAGAGAGTCATCACCGAGTCGTTAAAATAGTTGTTTTTTTAAGGAAAACTAGACAGCCTTACCAAAAAGACATGGCAATTTATGGTTCCATAAACAATTCAATATTGATTTTAAATAAATACTCATCATTATCCTCTCGCTTCCTTCGGCAAACACACATCTCCGTGTTATCGCCTTACTCGAAATGTTTGCTAATTAATCACTATTTTTTCGTGTATTTAAAAAGAAATCATGGCTGAATATTTGCCTTCGTTGTAAAAGCTATATCACAGTCATAAATCGTATATCGATATCGTCTTAAATTTTTAATTCCGTTTGTTTCAGATTCTTAATTTCAATTATATTTTAAATTTTGCTTTTCTGTTAATCTGGCAATAATGTTGCAACAGGAACTTCGCATTTAATCCCGAATTAATAATGATATCTTTCCGATATTTTCCAACCGGAAACTTCATTCAAAACATTCTCACCTTTGCCTCGAATTATTACATTTCATCCTCTTAAAAACTGATAAGCCCGTGATTAATTTCAAGCAAACATGATATAGAGGGTATTATTTTTCAATTAGTAACTTTTAAATTAAGTATTAACACCTCATATTTTATACTAATATTATCTATTTGCATTCCACTTGAAACAAACAAGTGTCTTATTAATTCGATTTCTAAGAGAATGCGTGTTAGAACTTGTTGTTGAATCATGGTTAATTTTTTTTTTTTTTTTGAATAGGCATTTTTATTACTTATTAGGAATTTTTATGTTCAAATAAAAAAAATCGTATTATTTTTTAGCAAACGGGATGATTTGAGCAGATTTGAAAAATCCCGAGAAAATTTCTGTTTCTGGGAAGGAACGAAATGATTGAGATAGTATGATAATGTTCCCACTGAAAATGTTTACCCTTTTCTCCTTTGTGAAATAATTTGAAATATATTTAAAAGAATTAAATTAAAAGGATTGTTATAGGCTTCTCTAAAATAATGGGCGTTTATCCTAATAAACCACTATATAGCCCGATATAACGTTTGATATATATGTGTTATACATATGTGTTATACATATGTGTTATATATAAATGTTAGATTAACGAAGCCACGTACGTCGTTATATCTCCACCACTAGATGCGGATTTTGGAAATTCGTCGGTAGGAAGTTTTAAAAGTAATAAAACGAGTGTTTTCATAGAAAGTGTATCACGTATATATTTTTAAAAAAATGATTCAATAAACAGCATTTTTTAACATATGTTCGTAAGTTATATTTAGTCTGACAGAACTAATATTCAGTTGATGAACCAACAATTACTAAATATAAAATAATATCATATAAAAATTAAGTATAAAATATATAAAAAAAGTCACACCCTATAAAAATTCTCGTGAAGGAGTCATAAAAATGTAATTTGAATTCTTCAAGTAGAAACATTAACCGCAAATGAAATGATTCTCAAAATTAAAACATTTTAAAAGTTAAAAAAAATCAATTTTATTTAAAAAAAAAAATTAAAAATTTAAATAAAAAATAATTCAACTTAAAAAAAATATATTAAGAGAATACCAGAGCAAGTTACTTCGTCAGCAGCAGCATCAATAACAACAAATCATCAACAACAATAAAATAATCAGCTAATAATTAAACAACAACAACTATTACTTGTTCAATAAACGAACGCAATACTAAAAAACAACAAATGCAATAAAAACAAATAAAAAAAGATTAAAACAGTATAATGCAAACGAACTGATCTGTTAAGTCGAGATCGTGTCAGTCGGTACGATCCATATATAAATTGGACCGACGTGGCCGAATTCCAGCACATTGCAGCAACAGCAACCAAAGCGAAAGGATTACACCTCCAACCACGATCGCCAAATAAGGATTATTTCTAGTGTTATAACATTTTTAAAGCAACAATTTTAAAAAGTCGTTAATACAGAACGTTTCAAATTCAACAAAAAGAAAATTCAATTGTTTAAAAGAAATTTCTTGTGATAAAATAAAATTTTAAATAAAATTTAAAAATTTTTTAAAATGCATTTGAAAATTAATTTAACAATAATTTATTTTCTGGTGAGTAAGAGGTGAATGTGTGATAAATTTATATAAAAAAGGACAATAAAAAGGACAATAGAAATATTAAATTCTTATTTAGTTCTCTAAAAAAATCATTTAGTGGTTTAATTACTAAATAAGAAACATCAAGAAGGATACTAAAATTACAGCAAAAAATTAAATTCAAGCCAAAGAAAAACTGAAATTATTTTAAATATTTAGAAATGAGCCAGAAGTAAAAAAATAAATAAATAAAAATTAATACGAAATTGTTTGAGATTAATAAAAAGAAAAATCGTTAGTAATTGCATTCAATGGAATTGAAATTATATTTCCCATTACCCAAATCGAAGGGATAAAAAATATTTCTTATCATCTAACGGTAATTGTGTTTGTTTGAGACTCATCAAGCAAAATCTGAGTTAAATAATGAGCAAATAATGTCGTCATCGTCATCGATGACAATCTTCTTTTAATAGTATTCACAAAACTTGTGGGAAGCATAAATCCATTGACGCCAGGTTTCAATTAATCAGTTAATCTTTAAAGTTTTAATTCAAAACTTGCTCTCGCTTTAATTAAATGATTGGAATTTAATAAAAGATAAATTATTATACAATATAACAATCGCTTAATGATTTAATTAAAGGCTGTGAGAATAATTTCTATTGATTTATTTATTGATTCGACAGGCTTACAAGCTGCATAGAAATGCTTTTAGGAATGTTAACCGATTAACTAAGACTTCCTGAAACTTTTATAATTTATTAATATATTTCAATTTCCTTAAATTTACATATGCGTAAATGGAGAAATTTTCTTCTCCTCTCATTGTTTGTTTTCTCCACGCGTACATTCTCCTTCAGAACAAATCTCTTACGGTTGACTGACTGACTGTTCTTTCCCTTTCCGAGCTTCAAAAAATTCACGGTTTCAACTCTGCTAAATCTGGTTAATGATAATAATGACAATGATAATAATTAGGTTTGGCTTTTGATCACTTCGAATTAGAAAAACTTTCGAATAGTATAATTATTTAATAAAATTGAAAATTATGTGCTGGCGATGCCGAATTTTGCAGGCTCTTTATCAGCTGACGGTCATGATGAGTTCAGTTTAATTAAAAGTTAATGACAAAACAGCAAAAAAATTTTGTTTTTTTAAAACAGTAAAAAGCCCGAATTTTTAGAGCAATATAAAAATATATAATCGAATTGCACGAAATTCCATTTTAAAATTGCGCATACAGTAAAAATTATTTGAATTAATTAGAGCAAAAGTAATTAAAGATTTAATTGAAATTGAATATAAATGTATTAAAAAGACCCAAAACAAGATTTACACAAAATATTATACATGAAATAATAAAAATATTAAATTTGAATTAAACCAAACACGTTTGCGTTCGCGATCACGTAAAATGATCGCGAACCATTTCAGCCGCGAAGGTCGCGAAGGTCATTTTGCTGCTGTCTCTTTCAGCCGCTTTAGGCGGGGGTCACGACCGGGGCTAATTCCTCTTTTCAAAATGGACTGATTTTAACAGAAATAGTAGCGTTGCCACATCAATAAAAAAAAATTTTTTTGATTAGGGTAAAATTCGCTTTTTATTTTTAGCACATATTTGAGATTCTTGGACTGCGTCATAGCATGATCACTTTAATTTATCAGCGGTATTATCTCGCGTTCCAATTTAATTTCGACAAAGACGACTGGTCCACGGCGGTTATTTAGGTGACGTAGGCTCCTCGTAAATTAATAATTTGTTGTACGAAAGCTAGACAACACATCAATACTCCAAATACGATCACAATAAGAGAGCCTGAAATAAAAGAATTGTATCAATCGCAGCATAAATATTGATAAATTTTAATACAAATTAGATTAAGTGAAAGAGTAAAAATATTAAGGACGTAAAACAAATTAAAAAAAGGAAATATATTTATATAGAGAGTAAATAGAGGACATCATTCCTTAAAGGATAAAATAAATTTTTCTAATTTTTTATTTAATAAAGGATAGTATATATTTTTAAAATTTTTAAAACGACCTCCTTTTTTAAGAGGAATTCCATACACATACACAAACCGCCATACATACAATAAAAAAATATTAACTTCATTATTCTCTTTTTTATATCCCCGTATTCTCTCCCTCGCCCCCCTCTCTATCTCTTTCTCTATCCATATATTTTCAGGTAATCTTCGCATTCTGCCGTTCAGCACCCGCAGGTGAAACTAATGGCAAGTATCAGATTTCACATTCCAAACAGATTAACGATGGCAAATACCGCGCAACAGGCGACGGCAAATATGACCCCAAGTTAAATAGCGAAGGTATTTTTTTCGAAGGTCACGTGATGTGACTCAATTTTGCTTCTCTTCCTCTACCAGTTCACACGGGCGCATTGATTAGGAGGTATCACAGGGAAGGAAGGTTAACCCACTAATACCGATTCCTTTTTAAACCTGTCCCAATTATACCATCAAGGAAATAAGTTGTTCACGAAAGATTGTATTCCTTAATACCCTAATTTTTTAATAGAAAAACCACAGCACAATTTTTTCGAAATACAGAGTAATTCATGTATTTTAGCGATTCTGAAGATTCTGAATAGACTGAAAATTTAGTTAATTTGATTAATATAAAATTCTCATCTGTTTAAACGAATACCATACGAAGAAAATTATAATTATAACATTACAAATGATTTACTCTTTATGAAACAACACACATTGTTTTCATTTTGTTCACTTTCATACTAACTTGCATGCTCGTTTTTGGGAATACAGTAAAATCATTCAACCTTGGTCACCCCTTCAAACATTTATATTTACAGTGCCATCCATCCACCTTTTTAAATATTTAAGGTCGATTTTAGATCTCTAGAGTTAGAGTACATCCTACTTCTATGATTAGTGGAATAGATTAATTTATATAGATTTCCCAATTTTCCTCGATGCGGACAAACCTCATCTGTGTCCCGTAGCTGTTTCGCGTTTTTCGTAAAACGACTCACGTTCTGTCGGCGTTAGATTTGTTTGGTTTCTGTGTCTCGACAGACGACATCGTTCCGATATGATTTTTCTCAATAAATTCGGATATGCATATGTTCGTTTTACAACAAAATATTATACAAAAGGTGGCGGGAATAGATGAATAGATGCATAAATATCGATATAGAAATAGATAAATATTGATATACACTAACGTATAATTGGACCAATATTGGATTAGGATATTGATATACACTAGTTAATTAGGTTAAGTACACGTCAAGTTAAATGAAATTAAGATAATAACGAAAGACTTAAGAAACGAACTTTACGCCGCGTTCACTTGAGAGTGTTGAAACGTAGTTTATAATTTCTTAAGCTCTCTTGGCCTTTCTCTAGTTAAAAATAATATTGGCACCATCCACTATAAAACTATGAAACCATCATAAAATAATGGCAAATTTTTATAAAAAACAATAAATAATGGCAGGTGGTATTATTTAATCACATCCTCTCATACGAGTAAAATGCATGTTTCTCTAACAAATCACCACGATCGCATCAGCACTGCTAAATAAATTACTAAAATTGCAAATTAAATCACTCACACAGATTCGTAATTTTGCTCTCCTTTTTGATCCTACTACTCAGGTCGTTACCTACACGATGTGCCACCATATCGTCATGTACATGATAATCGTGAGCTGGGAAAATACGTGCACATACCTTATCCATACGATGGCGGTTACGGACCCTATTCGGGCTCGAATATACCCTACGTGCACGACGACAGGCCTTATGTGTAAGTAAACGATGACTTCAGCGGCGATTAATGGCAATGGTTTTTCGAGCAGTATGAATTTTTGTGTTATTTATTTGGTATTATATATTTTTTGGTTATGACATTTGTGTCGTTCGAGTTGATTAAACTTGTCTTATAAAAACTATTGCCATTACTTTTTTATATTATATTTTTAAAATCAGTGTTAATTGTATTAGCTTAATTCACTCCTTTCTCTCTCTCCCTCTCTCTCTCCCACACACCTTCTCGCAGACATGTAAGTAACGCTGATTTTAGAGTTCCCGAGCTACGCTTGGAATATGGGTTCCCCGAATTTGAGGCACAAATCGCACATAACCTTCAAGAACAGCATGCAATTTAAGACGGCATACAACAATCTAAAATTAATAATATTAATAATAATAATAATAACCTTCACAAAACTCAAATAAATTGCATGCCACGCCAGAATCCAGAAATCCCACACAATATCCACACACGCACAAATCAGCTAAACAATTTAAACAAAAAAAACTTGCCAGATACAAAAGAAAAACATTGCTGAGCAATAATGAAATGCTATCAAACTTTAGTCATTCGCCAAGGAGTCGCCTATTCAGACTATGGAGCTGCATCCTTGGGAAAACTTTTTTTTGAAAGAAAACATTCATTTGCGACTTGCTCCATAAAACAAACAGTAACATGTGCGTTACATGCATTAACTTGAATATGCATCTTCCTTATACTTCCTACACGTGCACATATACTTATGCATGCCCCATATAAGCATACACTTATTTATATACGCACACACGCATGCAAATATATTCCTATTCATTAGCACTCATTTGTTTAAATCGTCGACCTTAAGCTTTGCCTTCAGAATGACATTAAAATGACCCGAATTTAACCAAACGCGAACATTATTGTTACATCCACTAATGCCTGGCCATACATACAATCATATTTATCACTCTGCACTCTGAATTTCCCCCCCCCCCCAAAAAAAATCTGCCAATCATTGAAAACACTAAACTCTTGCATCCAAACACCATCCACCAAACAGCCCACAACAACAAAGAAACCCACAACCACAACTAAGCGCACTACAACTACCACAACAACAACCACCACCACGCCGCGCAACATCCTCTTCAATTACGACGATGAAGGCCGTCACAAGATTTTGCATCAGGAGGAGAAAAGGAAGCACGATAAATACGATCATGCGTGAGTTGATTTAATAAAACTTTTCCACACTTGCCACATCTAATATAGTCATGAAACCTCAAAACCTTATCACTGAGTAATTTATGAGAAAAACTCACTGCTCTATTTTCTTTTCATCCACACAGCTATTTAACCGAAAATGGAATCTACGGCGAGGAACAAGCTAAACTACATCATAAAGGCGGCACCCATGCCACCGGTTACTACGAGTATACCGGTGATGATGGCCAATTGTATCGTGTTAACTATAAAAGTAATCATAAAGGATTCATACCCGAGGGCGATCATATACCTACGCCACCTCCCGTACCCGCAGCCATTGCTCGCGCATTAAAATATGTCGATGAGAAACGTAAAGCGAATGGAGAGATGCCAATATTCGATCATAGAGGTTTCCGCATCGATAATGTCCCAAAAGAAATGTGGGATGAAATTAGAAAAGCTCAAAAAGAAATAGCGGAACGCGATCAGAAGAAACGAGTACATCGTGAAACGACTACCGAAATGGACGGATTGGAAACGACGACGTTCTCTGGATAAAAGAAATTATTTGTGATCTCTAAGTATAATTTTAAATTGTAATCAGGATTAGTTTAAGTATGATCTTGATGAGAGGAAGAAACACTAAAGAGGAAGATAAAATAGCAGAGCATATAATACGTAATATCAGCACAAATCCTAAATAACGAATGAGCTCCTGATTATACTTTAGACACGGATCTTCTTTCAAAATTAGCACAAAATCCATTCAAACAATGATTTCAGCCTTCAATGTTGTTGGAGAGCTTTATTTGATTAAAACACATCGGTCATTTCACGTCACGTCATATGAAAAGGAGAATAAAAAAGAAGGCGAAAAAGAAAAAAGGAAAAGTAACCAAGTTTTACCCTGGACGCCAATTAAAAAAATTTGCGAGCTCGCGGATCTTCAACTTCAACACAAAAACCACCTTAATCGCATTCCATGAAAAGCAAACGCATAGCTTTTATCACTCATCAAATGACCCACTAGCAGTCATTCATGCTGATAGTAATCCCCTCACTTCCTACTCCATACTTTGCTTTGCTTCATGTAGTTTTATGCAAAAAGAGCACTTCAATTCCTTTAGATGGTTTTATCAAATTCAAATATCGTTAATAACTATTTAGAATAATTTTTTATTGAAATTGTAAAAAATGTTTAATTTGTTTTCTTAATAATGAGTTTCGTTCATACTTTTAAGAGAATAGTATTTTAGGCTGTAATCGTAATCTTTGTAGTTGTCTGAATATAAATAAAACCAACGCATTTAATACGTTCAGTAAAATAAACGAAGTATTTAATTGAATTATCTATATCTCTTTAACTCTCAGCTGGATATCTCACTCGTAAATATCATCAATAAATTTTTATTGACAAATACATGAATAAATTTCTCAAAATTCATGGCCAATCTAGTATTGTTTACATAAAAACACGCTTAACTTGGCAACATTTTTGTGTGAAAGGTTTTTCTGGTTTTCTGGTTTTCTGGTGTCAATGGTTTTGCTGAAAATTGTGAATAAAGAGTAATTCCTTTATTTATTCATTATATTGTAAATTGATATTACAACAACAAAAACTAAATAAAGTAAAACATCTACCACTATACAAAACTCGCTTGTACAACACGCCTTAAATACCATTTGTATGCTGTCCATTTGAGTGCTGGCGCAGACATCGATGAAGCTCAAAATTTAATCCAACAAAATAAGCGAGTGTTTTCATTCCCCGAAAAACCTGCAAAACAGTAATAAAAACATAACAACAAATTAATCGCCTCTATGACTGAAATCGTCTGTGTTTTGTTCTATAGAAAATTTTATTGAATATTTAAAAGGTCTTCCGAGTCAGCTGTGAACAGCCTATAACTATGCAATTCTTTTATAAAAAAGAAGATAGTTTGTCTCCTACATAGCCACACGCAGATGCAGCCTGCTTTCAATACTCATCCCACCAGATGACGGACATGATTTCACCTGAAAACTTCATAAAACATAAAATATACTTTTAAATTATTTATTTAAATTTGATAGAATTGAATTTTTACGAAATTAAACGGACAGAAGGATGTGTCGTGGTGACGCTTGTCAAGATTCGCAGTATATACTTAAAAATTTGTTAGCTTTAATTTTTACTTTCTATTAAAACGGATTTTATATTGTTTTCCAACAATATTTATGAAGCACATTGAAATTTGTTGAATCACAAAGGAGAGACTTTTTGTCCCAAAGATGATGCTGTTTTTCCGTAGAAAAATTTACTGTTGAAGCGAATTGGTATTCGACTACGAACTATTTACTATACTACGACTATATAGATTACATATCTACTAACACCTCCTCTGGTTCTATTATAACCACATCCAAATAATATCAATTTGTTATAACATTTCCCTTTGATCTTAGCAAAATCCGCAATACGGCAGAGTTTATTGCAAAGCTGGAAGTCTACAAAAGCTTAATCAAACATCTCAAAAGCATGAGAGCAATCATATGCACCTACTCGTGTGAGGCCGACCACTCGGAATATAAAAATTACACAAAACCAAAACCAGAGAGTGAAAAATATAGCTCAACTTCGACCTCGATGATGTTAGGAGTGAGTAAATGTCTATGATGAAGAATAAGAAGCGAACATGACGGTGGTACTGTTAAGCTTACTAAAGCTTTTATAACACTTTTTCATAGATCACATAAAAAGTATTACACGCTAGAGCTTAATTAAATAAAAAAGCATCATACTTGCCTGCCATTCGGTAGCTGGTTTGTGCGAAATTGTCAAATAGCATTAGCAATGTTTTCCACGCGCTTTCTGTACACTATTCTGTGTAGTTTTCTGTAGTTAAATTGCTATGTTAAATTTCTGTTGCTAACATATTCACAAACATGCTCACAATAATTCCGTTGAATTTCCTCAACGTCAAGCACCATCACAATCGTTTGGATAAGTTTAATGAATTTTGATAGATTATCGAAAATATCGAGGGAGATACTTTAATTCTTAATCTTATAATGTCTTAATCTCTTAATATTCGATTAGCAATTTTGATGAAGGTTCATCCCTTCTGGTGCAAGATGTCTCCTAATACGTAGTTGAAACACACTAGGGGACAAAAAGGCTTACAGGCAAGAGTATCCTTCATGAAGTATTGAAGAAATTCTGCAAAAAGAAAAGGAACCATCTAAAACTGATTATTATAAAATCATGGCAATGGTATGCTATATAAAGTAATATGTATTATGTAATAAATTCGTAGCACTCTTTTCTTATAATTATTGCATTCTTATAGAATTATTATTACTAAATCTAACTTTAACAATTAGCAATTATTTACAATTAAAGTAAATTTCATTAAAATATAGTAAGAAATTAAAATTGTAATTGATATTGAAGATGAAATCAATATTCTGAGGCATCATGATAATACCAAGCACGCCAGCAACAACAATAACTACAACAACAACAACAACCACGACGACAACCACAATAATCAAAAAACAATTTCAGTTAGTAAAGAAATCGAAGTCATGATTATTTTGCTGGCGTTATTCTTGATTTCCATAGGATGCCACTTCTTTATGATGGAAGCAGAGAATAAAGAGCATGATGGCGCCGCTTATCGATGAGCAATCCATCCCTCGAGTCAATCAAGTCGAGTCGAGGTAAATAGTTTGTCACCTTCATAGAATGAAATATTAAAGAAACAACTGCTACAGCGGCAGAAGGCCACAACGTTAACAATGACAATTGGCATTAAATCGAGCGAAGTATTAGCGTTATATTTAATGCAAGTTCGTACGTATTTATAACGTATTTAATACATTGTGGTGTGCTCTTTACAAATTTCAAAACACAGGGCCGGATTCCGGCAAACGCGCTTAAAGTGTTTATCTAATCAAATACATTCTCGGCAATATTTTTGCAATGGTGACAAATTATTACCATAAAATTTTTACAGCAAATGTGGAAGTAATTAAATAAGTAAATGAAGTAATTTGAAAAACCGGTCATGAATGCGGAATTTCTTATAATTTTGTTAAATTTTTTTCATACGAATACTTTTGTGTTAACACGCTGTTAAATTGAAAAAAACGCCACTGAAAACTGTAGAACTGCTACTGCTTGCGCGGTGACCTTCTAATTGATATTAATTATCAAACATTAATGTATTCATTTTCAAAGCTTTAGCTAAGAATTCTCTTCAGAAGGTTACGCGCATATACAGAATGCAAGAAAAAAAACTGGTTAAAATTACTTGTGGTACATCATCGTTTTGCAATATTCATCAGCAACAGCAGAAGAAGCAGCAGCAACTGCTGACATTTACATTCATTATATGCTCATAGTCATTCAGTGACGATATTATTTATTCCATTAACCCATTTGTGATAAGCGAAACGTACTTTCCACGTTTGGTTTTGTCATTCGATGCGATCCTCCTCAGATTTCCGTTGAATGAACATTAATATTAATTATTTTCTGTAATTGTTTTTATTAAACAGAAAAACCAGGAATTCCAGCGATATAGTCTTTTAGAAGTCTTGGGTTATTCGGCAAGAAATGGTATTCACTACTGCCATCATTCCTTGCAAACCAGCGATTGTGGAGACCTGGAAAGATCCAACAAGTGCAAAAAATTACAATATTTTCACAGCTTTTTTTGGCGATAACTCTATATAAACGAATACATATTTCTCTGTGTTCGTTTAAAGACGTAATCCTTTCTATAAATTTCTATATATATTTTTTAGATATTTCTGATTACTTTACTATCCTTAGAATTCTTGAACAAAGAAACCAAACTAGAAGTAGTTTCGTTTGAATTACTTGATTAACAAACGGGGGAACCTTCCCCATCTCTGCACCCTTTACTATTTACGTGAAAACGAATCTGACAAAACTCAGCAATAAATTGCCAACTAATGTTCGTGTCCGAAATTAGTCTCACTTATTATTATGGAGTGCGATAGGGCGTGACGCGCGTTATCGCTGTTAGTTAAATTCACAGTGATGATACTTGTAGGCAAACTGTACTCGTTTCATTAAAGTCGAAATGAGAAATAATTTTAGTACCGTTAAAGACTTAAGAAACGAACTTAACAGAATGACCCAACGAGAAAAGTTATTACGAGTGCGAGAAGGCTGAAAAGGAGTCTTCAAGTAAGAACTTTAAATGCCTTACAAAAATTGAAATAATATTTCATCTAGACTTTTTTCCAATTCACATTTGACATGCAATAAATCCTTTTGTTGAAATGAAGAACGAAAATATCGACAGCGAACCATCATATGGAGAAATGTAGAAAAGTCTTGGTTGCAAAATTTGGAACGACATTTCCAAGTGGGTCACTACCTGCGCTCTAATTTTGCGACCTCTTGTAATAAATTATCGCCCAGCCAGACAGATTTCATGAAATGTTTTTATGCTTTTTTGAAATCAAGTTTGCGAAGATGAAAAATAAATAATGTTAGTTATTTGGGCCTTGTTAATTTGTCTGGGCGCCAATTTTTTAAAAACAATATTTAAAAGCTTTAATTACAAAATTCTGAGTTTTTTTTGAATGGTTTTCAAAACTAAATTCACTTACGCTATTTCACAAAAATCATAGTATCATCAACTTATCAGCAATTGTTGTGTCTGTATGAGTGAAATTATGATCATACTTTTTAATTGTTAAATTTAATAATAAGCTGAATGAAGGAAGAAGAAACAATCGAAATCGAAGATACAATCGCTGGAAAACAGCGCTAGTTTCCTTTAAAGAATGGTTTAACGAAATATTCGACTCGTCTGCAGCGTCAAAGGGTCAAAATGTCAAAAGTAGTCGGGTGATGCAATAATTTTAGTTGTGACTACAGTGACGGTTGATTGTTACCGCTTACTAAAACGTAACTATAACCATCATCAACATTTTTACAATGTCGTGACAAAATTGTCCCATGGATTGCTTTTATTATTTGCCCAACTTTTTATCTGACTTGATTTAAATAAAAATCAAATAGCTGTGAAGCTGCAATATCGCTAAGTCATCCATAGAAAAGGAGAAAAAATTATTGGACCTTTCAAAATAATGCTCAAACGAGATAAAACGACACTTCTTTCTTTATGTGAAATTTTTTGAACTTTATTTAAGTTGCCAAAAAGAAGAATTAGCAAATAATATCCCAAATACGTACGAGTCTTTTTAAATAACATTTACTGTCAAGAAAATGCAAAAAGTAGTTACGTTCGAGTTAACTAAAGTGCCACGTAAGGTCGTATTTCAAAAGCTTTTCACATAAAAAAATTCTTCATGGCTTTAGTTAATTTTCTAATAATGCGTTGATGTTCGTTCCATGCATAGACTATATAGAAAATGGTAAGTGTCAAAGCAGACGACATTTAGTAGGTTGGTCTAGTACAAACATTTTCCTTGTCCTTTTATTGGTTGTTTTCGAATTGTGTATGGTTGCAAAAGTCAACCAAGCAAATCAAAAAAAAAAAAAAAAGAAAAAAAAAAAAAAAAGAAAAACAAAAGTGTCAGAAATGTTTAAAACATTAAATAAATAAATTATCCTAAATTAGTAAATATTAGGAAACATCACCAGCATTTTAGACAGCCCTCGATTAACTTTTTAACAGCTTTTTAACAGAGCTTTCAAAGTATTTTGTGCAGACCTTTAAAGCGGGAGACTCGAACTTAGGCGTAATTGGTCGAAAAAACGACTTTAATTTTCTTACAAAAACAAAGTAAATTTCCGATAAGTTGAAACGAAAATTATTTAATTCGTAACATGATTTAAATCGATACCTTTGTATTTCGAACTGCTTAAAATTAATTGAAAGCATTAAATTTGCCTGATCTTGCTTAAGCTCCGCAGAAGAAACTTTGCGATTAAATAAATATCGTTTTTTTACTCGAATGCAGTTGGCATTTAAGACGTACTCACTTGGAAGCCACAATAAAATAACAAAAAAAGGCAATAACAACTAATTCCACAAATGACCAATATTCGAATATACAACAATTATTTAAGACACGCCAAAATAAATAGCTGCCTTGCATACAAAAACAACACAAATAACATCGCAAAAATGTCATCGCTATTGATATTGTGCATATTATTCACCACAGCATTATCTCACCACAATGTAAACCATATTCGTAAGCACCTTCATAATATTCTCGATGATGAAATGTTATGAAGAGTGATAGGGGTGGATGGAGGGAATGAATAAATAATTATCAGGAAACTTCTTCATTGCTCATTTTTTATGAACCAAACACGTCTACGAAATGATTAACGGCCCCATTTTCTATGTCACACCGCGTCATTTCGCGATTTTGTTGATAAGCCATCGCAGAGAAACGTGTCGTGTGACCCGTAGAGAACAAAACAATGCTAGTTTTAAAGAAAAAACAAAATAATCTGGATTTATTTCAAACTCCAACAACAAACACCACCACCAACAAATTTATTGTCGCATCGGTGTTAATTGAATGACAGTATCGATTGAGAAAGCGATCGATATTATGCATAGGGCGTCCTCATAAATTAAGCAACTGTTATTTACATCGCTAGAGAACAACAACAACAACACCATTAAGGCAGAGCTGGTCAGAACAGAGCGTAGCAGCAACTAGTTGACAAAAAAAAACTTTTTACTGTTTACAACATTATCAGCAGGACGCGAGCATTTATTATATCAATATTGTACTGAACTTAGCTTTTTTGTTTTTTATCAATTTATTAGTTCCTTCTTCATCTTTTTTTCTTTATCTTCTTAACCTCAAGATCTTTCCAGCATTAGATACAAGTTAAGTTGTTGTTGTTGCAATTGCATCGTTGGTGCATCATGAATTCTATTTTCATCGTTTGCATTTTCTTCTAAGCCTTCTTCTTCTTCTTCTTCTTCTTCGTTTTCTTCTTCTGCTTCTGCCTCATACAATCGTCCACTCACTCATTCATTCATTGCGTTGTTCTGAGATGAATTTATGATCGTGCGATCGTATAAATAGTGCTGCCAGTTGGGTTTTGTGATCATTAAAGGTCTTTTATTCAATTAAGCACTACTTGCGACGAGTTTCGTTGGTAGAGAACGCAAGGAAACGCATAGCAGTTTAAAGGATTTTTTTGGCATTGTTTTCATTTAATGGTGGTCACCGCGCGCTACAAGGATAATTTTTCGTTGTGAATTAAAATTTTCATAATTAATAATCATTAATCAAAGTGCAAAAGGAAGAAAAGAAAATGAAACTTGTAAGTGCTTACAAATTACGAGCGTACGTATTTGTGTGTGTGTGTGGGTAGGTATGTGTGAGTGAGTGTGTGTGTGTAAAAAGCAAGCATATAGGACTGATCTATGAAAAAATAATTATTAAAATTATTGAAACTAATTTTACCAATTTGTGCTTTTACCGTCTTTTGCTCCTGTCCAGACTTTTTTTTAATATGCTCGTAATTCGTCGAAAAACAAATAATTTCTTACGTAAGAAAATTGGAAAAATATAAAGCAATTTTTACAAAAATTATAAGAAAAAGAAATTGTTGCCTTGCGCATCAATTAGTTTTCAAATTAATAATTTTTAATATTGAAAATTTTTTCAAATTTAAATTTTAATATTTTGAACTAAAAAAAGACCAATTATCATAATTTAAAATTTATTATTTTATATATTATATATATATTTTATAATTATATATTTTTTATTTAATCTTTTTATAATTTTTTATTTAATTTATATAATTTATCATAGTTCTCCCTCGAGGAAATTCAAATGAATTTTTGGAAGTTTCAGGTATCCCTACTTTTTACAGCTATTTTGCTTTCCTTTTCTAAACGAAGTCTTGTGAACCATTTTTTTACAAAAACAAAATTAATTTTTTATTGAACGTCTCAATTAATCAACCTCATAACCGGATATTATTCACCTCATTTAACTACAACAACAACAAAGAAAAAATGGAGAGCCACAAAAGTAATGTAATAGAAAACTTCAAGTTTATCACAAATAATTATCATTAGCGCACAGAGCTCGTAACGAAACAACCTCCCATTTGTATATTACTGTCCTTACTCCTCTTGTTCTTCACCTTCTCTTCTTTCTCATTCTTTTTTTTTTCTTCTTCATCTTCCCCTTCTTCTTTCTTACACTCCCATAACTTTTGGTACACGTTCGTACCATAGATTTTTTTGCATATTCTTTACGATATTTCACGAGAATTTACCAAACAAAAACTTCGTTAACAAAATCAATTTCGGAAAAAGCGATCGGCATTCAATTTAACCTTTTGTAACATTTTGGCTTGTCATGTACTTCGATGCTGCGAAACATTGTTACCACAACCTTACTTTAACCTCAGCCTTACCATAACTGCCTCGAAGCCTCACAGTAATCGAAGCAGTCGCGTCGTTGTGGTTTTTGTGTTGAAATCATCACAGATGTTTATTATATAATATATCGTGTCACTGGATGGGTCAGCGATATTCATCATAATGCCCAGCTGTCTGCCCTCATTCTTTTTAGTCTGCCCATCACACCGCTCTATGAAATAACAGCCAAATCGAATTAGGTGCTATTTCGCTTTAAAATATTTTTAAATATTCAAACCAAAATAAAATTCATCCCAAATTAATTTCATTTTGGTCAGACTCTGAAACGTTACAGCTGGAGTCGTAGAATTTCATTCTAACTAAAATTCTAATCGCAAAAGAAACGGTTGAACATTATCCTTTCAGGTTCGTTGTTTACTAAGATTCTTTCAGTCATCGAATATCTCTAAAAGCTTTCCGTAACAAGCGTTCGTGCACTGAAATTCTGCTCGTCAATTAAAGTTCAATCGGTGTCAATTGAAAAAAAGATTCAGCATTTCACACATTATTTCATTTCATAAACGTTGGTCATATTTGTTAAGCCTTTTAAAACTACGTTCGTCAATGGACACCTAGAAACTCTTACTTCAAGCGGTGTCGAATTTCATCCAATACGCAATTACTTTGCACTTCATTACATTGCATTGCTTAACCTTAAGATTTTTGTTAGAGACGCGACATTATATAACTCCGTAACCGCAAAGATGTTTATCATTAAATGATTTAAGACAACTTCACAAAAGTGTTTCGTGATAGAGAAAGAGGCGGAGGCGAAATAACACCTCACTGCTGAGGTCAGGCTTAACCACGGCGATGATAATGTTTAATGACGATAAAAACGACGACAAAGATTGCTGAGCGACGATAACTACGACAGAGATTGTGACGCTGCGCCGTTACTGCAAAAAGGAAGCAAAACACACGGGCACGGTTTTGCAATACATGTACACTATTTTCTATCACACATAAACATAACAACGTGGTAGTAGGGTACTCTTGAAGGTTTCATGGTTTCGTTTGGCGCTCCGAGAGCAAAGACGCCAGACGACATCTTCATTGTCCCAAATAGATCGCCGTCGATCGGTAATGGTAATTGTCAATACATATTGCTGCTACGTGTTACGTGTCCGTTGCCTCATTAAATTCCTCGCCCCTTTTGGTGATTTTTTCGAAATATTTTGCTAAATGTTAAAACGATTAAAGTCAACATTTTAAATGCATGACTTTGCAAGTAATATTCTATAAAATTTTATTAGGTGGACGGACACTTAGTGGCAAATAAAATAGTAAGTTTTATAGTTAAAGTTACCGAAGAAGAATTTAGTTTAGTAAAATAATACAAGTCGAATAATCTCAAATATAAAAGAATCGCTGAAAAAGAACTCGAAAGATTTACGCTAAAAATTTTTGATATTTCTCGATTGCTAATATTTAACAAGGGGTACATTACATGAAGTTTAGAAGCCGTTGCGGTGCTGCTGACGCTGATAATGTAAAATTTTTCATGTTAAAGTGATTTCAATTCGATTTTCCTTTGTGTTGCCTTCCAATTAAAACTGTCAGAAATGTGATTATAATCAACACCGTAAATTCGTTAAGATCACATTATAGTAACTTGTCTGTCACTTCATGTACCACCCCTTCACTCTCGCCCTCCCCCAACTTTCATAAATTTATTGTAATCAGAAAATATTTTCCGGCCATTGAAAAACACTGAAATTACGATGGTTTGCGAATAAAAATTAAGAATAGAATCAAACTGGGAATTTCTACAGATATAAAAGTTACAACATTAAGTAAAACAACAAACACATATATCTTATGCATATATTATATACATATGCAGACAAACGTACACGCGCACATTCATATGTTTATTATTGCCTAATGAATGAATGAATAATAATGTATGAATGAAATGAGGGAATGAAGCTTCTGAAAAATTGGAATAAGTAAATATAAAAATAATCGGCAAAGGAAGTTATTGAAATTAACTGCGTTATAAAAAAGTGAATTTACTAAATAATTATAGGCTGTGCGAAAATGCACAAGGCAATATCATCGTCAAGTAAATAATATAAAATCGTGTAATAAATTGCAATTAAATAGAATATTTGTAATATATACAATCTTAATTTGAAATCTTAATTACCAAAACAAATAATTAATTTTACTTTATTTTTCTTTAGGAAATTGTTTTGCTTTTAAGTGTCGGAATCATTTGCTTGACGACTGCAGCACCTCAGGGCGAACCCATAGCGATTATTAGCCAAGAGTCAAATATTGAACCGGATGGTTCATACAATTACAAGTAATTAATTAAAAGACTTCACTGCATACCTTTAGGCGTCTGTTTAAAGAGTATACATCTTGCCAGAGCAACGTATAACAAAAGATTCAAGCAAAAAACTTAAATTTGAATAAGGAAAATTAGTAATAAAATTAATACTAATAAAATATTTACACTTTGCGCCTGAAAATGTCAATTTGTTCCAAGAAAAATTTTGTGAAAGTTCTGCAAAATATTTAATGAATTTTATAGATTAATTAACTCTCATTTTAATTACTCCTTTCTTTAAAATAAACAATAGTTATGAAACTGCTAATGGCATTAAGGGTGAAGAGACCGGTACGCTTAAGAAGGCAACATCTCCTGATAGTAATGACGTGATAGTAGCTAAAGGCTCTGTGTCCTATACTTCACCTGAGGGTAACCAAATTGTTTTGAATTATGCTGCCGATGACGAGAATGGCTTCCAACCCAGTGGTGACCATTTGCCTACACCACCACCAATTCCGCCAGCAATTCAAAAGGCTCTTGATTACTTACTAAGCCTACCACCATCAAAACGACGTTAAGCGCTGCAGTGACAATTTCCAAACCAACAAAAAGAGACCATTAAAGGCACGGATAATAGCGAGATCAAAAAATCTAGAAAGGTAGTGGCCGATAGAGATTAGAGAGAAGACAAAACAATTGAGTTGAATTGAATAAATAATAAAAGTTATAAGGAAAAAATAGAAATTAGTCTATAGTCATAGTCATTTAAATGATATTCAAAAATTTTAGTGATGTCTTATCTCTTACCCGAAAGAATATTTTAAAAAATAACACTGACTGAACGAACTGATTTCAAAATTATCAATGATTTCATACCATCTTCATTTCTTCTAACTTTCAAACACAAAAGCAGTCTACATTTTCTAGCAGTTTTTCTTTGAAATCTGAAATACCAGAAATAATTCTTTATTTCGTTTTGATGTGATGAAACGTTGAGACAAAAGCAAAAATTTAACATCATCAAAAACCCCTAAGGAAAATTGATATTTTCTTTTTGAAAATTGATATTTCTTCTGGAAATAAAATGCCGACTATTAAACGGATACATATCGGAGTATTATTCGTTCTTAAAACTTTTGTATATAAGTTAAGTTCTTAAATTAAATTACGCTATGTATATTCTATAAACTATGATCTGATCTGTACTGTATTAAATTTTTATAAATTTCTTTATTTAATTTTTAAGCGTGCAAATGAAGAATAAAATATTCTTTGAAAAAACAACAACAAAAAATTGCTGTTTATCGAGCTTGGTTTGAATTTAATTGTTGCGAGCATTGTTTTTAATCAATTAACTGTGTTTTATGGAAACGAGTTTTTATTTTGATTCGGATCCTGATGTTTTTGTATTAAATTTACCATAAATTCAGTGCGCTACGAATGTACGTAAGGGTGTAAAAATAGCAATTACACAAAAGGAAATTAAGAACAAATTTGCAAGAACGAAAATTGCTTTGAATGATTTTCCTTGAGGATTTCATAACATAACAACATTTCCGAAGACTGATTTAGGAAATTTGGTTTGAGGTTTTTCAGATAGTTCAATTCTTTAAACTGTATCTTGGATTAAGGCTGACCAATGTTGTTTCAAGGGATGCCAAATTATTGATAATAGAATTACCACCAAATATCCCTAAGAATATTTTCCAACTCCTTTAACAACTTCATTGCACTTGAAAATCATATAAAAGAAAGTTTGCTTTTTTGTCGCGTAAAAATAATTTAAATTCATTCTTTTATCATAATCGTAAGAAAATGTTCGGATTCATAATTTTCCCCTATTATAAAAATGAGAGTATATTTATATAGGAAAGATTTATATAATTGTTGGTAAAAATAATTACCCCACAAATCAGAAATTTGACAGCACTAAGGTCGAAGACACAAGAAAGAGGGGATGGGATTGTTTTATCAATTAAATTTTCGAGTTCGATTAATAAATTTTAAAAATGTAACAAACACAAAGTTTGAATGATTGGAAAACCTGTTACTGAGTAAACTTTTAAAGTAAATACAAATGTCAGAAAATATTTAACTCGATATTTTGTTTTAAAGTAACAATATCGAATAATTTTGTTTTTTACTTTACAACCCAAATTCATTTTGATGAGTGTGTCAATTAAGAACAAGTTCTATAATTCCATTTATTGATATTAGTTCTTCAACAAAAGGGAATTGTTGTTGTTTTATTAATAATAAAAAATTACGATTGTATAAAAGCAAAATTTTGAGATCGAAGCTCGTCATTTGTCCTCGATAAGTTTTTCTGATTGTTTCATTATTTTGAAGCAAAATAAAAATAATGATAAATCTCCTACATTTTTCATTGACTGCAATCGTTGCAATCATTGCTGTTTCTATTAAAGACAGTGTTGCTGGAATGAAAGTGATCACAAAAGAAACGATATTAAAGCAAAACGGCAAATATCATTACCAGTAAGTGTTAACGATAGACATCACAATCATCATCGGCAAATTTGTTTGGCAGAAAATCTCGAAAGAAAAAAAAAATTAAAAACAAAATCGCCAATGATTGCTTCCATCACAAAATGACAAAAAAATGACAAAATTATTTACAAAAAAAATATCGAACAACAAAATACCGATGAACAAAATTCAAAGTGACAAAACCCGAAAACCACAAAATGATAAAATTCCAAATAATACTCGTTCTACTCCTGATTATATCGCATTCACAGAGTTCAGCGTGTCGAGATTAAATTAAAATGTTATTAAAATTATCGATTAAAATTTTATCGGAATTATCAATTTTTTAACGATTTTCAATACGGTTTGGGATTTGCCAATTTCAAGGTGTTGGATGGATTTTTATTTATCCGAATATATGAATTTATTCTGCCTTGGTTGATCGTAAATCTTTTTATTGTCATCGTCAAATTGATATCATAAAATTTCAACGCAAATGTAAATATTAATTTTGTACCTTTTTCTTGTTGAATAATTTTGTTTTCAGCTACGAACTCGAGAATGGCTCAAAACACACTCAGGATGGCTGGTTGAAACACGTCGATGCTGAACACGATGGTGCGGCTGTACAGGGTATATTTTCCTATATCGCTGATGATGGCAAGGTTTATACGGTTTCCTATACCGCGGATGAGCGTGGCTATCGTCCAGTTGGTGAACATTTACCAACTGCGCCACCGACTCCGTTATCCGTGCTGAAAGCATTGAAATATTTGGAAGAGCATCAACAACATCATTCACAAAACGATGATAATAAATTTGGATATAATAATTTATAGAATGATATTTTAAATAAAGGCAAAAAAAGGTTTTCGAGTGTTTTTCTAAATCTATATTTACTATAACTGTCATTGTTCTTATATATGTGAAGAGGTGTTGCTCCTTCTAATTCTTTTTTGCCAATGATTCAACTTTATAATCTTAACCAAACACACTCATCACCGATAACTCGTTAACTAAGATTGGAAAAATTGTTTCTTACATTTATCTTTCCACCCAATAAAATTCAATAATCTGCTTTATTTTTTTTAGAACTTTTTATTATGTTTGAAGTACATTCCAACAAAAATACAAGAATAAACCACATTCAATACTTGTCCAGTGGAAATATTTAACAGTAATCCAAAATCGCGTAACCAAATGCTAATTAATTTTAAATTTGTTAAACTTGCAAATACGTTAAACGCTTAAGTGAATGTCGTCTCCGTATTTGCGATAAATATTAAGAATATGCTAATTAATCCTACGAAATATTTTTACTGTAAAATACTTGGACCAAAATCAATGATCCCTTTAACTCTTTTAGTTTCGCTGAAGAAATGCGCGTGCGCATAAGACCTAACCTATGAAACTATTTCTCAATTATTGAACTTATTGCAATTTCACAAAAATATTTACTTCTGTTTTGAATATTTCAGAGTCATTCCAAAACTCGTTAATTTTTTTAACCACAGAATTTTCTTGCTATGTCTCACAAAAGTCCTAAAGGAAAGATTCCTACTGGGTGCTATTGCGCGTTATTGAATTTGAAGGTGTAGTACGTGCGTCTGTCACGGCTATATTTTGTTGGGTTTTTTAATCATCCCTCAGAGTGTCGCGCCAGCCGACAAATTCTTTCGTAATGATAACGCCGATGATAATGATGAGTAATGAATAAAAACTGAAATTATGATTTTTTTGAAGAAATCGTGTGATGTTGTTGAAAAGAGTTTGCAAATTTTTGGCCTTTTTTATTGTTTTTTTTTTTTTTGTAATTCTGAATATTTTTATCTATTCAATCAAAAAAAGAGTCCTACGTTTCTTTAGCCTTCAACCAACAGACCGGCAATTTGTTTTTGTTATTATTGTTGTTTACCTGTCGTGTTATTTATCTGGCAGACCTATATGCGATCATACGCACACATTTGTATATAGATATCATCACACACGCACACCTATTCACACCGCTGGCACATCTTATTTGAATCTCTAGCCGTGTAAATCTCCACGCGTTTAAGTCTTCAGGGTATAAATGATCAGATTCTTTGGTAACGTGATCACTATTGTGTGAACTTCGTTAAGGGAAAGTGATCCCACGCCAAATATTTCAATCTCGAGACACGGAAAAGAGTGAGAATACTAAAAGGAATTCGAATTTCGAGGGCAAAAGGCGATCGAATTAAAACTATTGTTCGTGGCAAAATGTATAAACTTTTCTTAATTGTTGTCATAGCATTTCTGTTTGTTGTTGCTGTGTCGCAACCTGTTGACAATGAAGTATCCTTTGATACCACAAAAACAAGACCAACACCAACATCACGAACAACAACAATAACACCAGCAGTTATTATTAATCAGAGCGGTGTAAGCAATCCCGATGGTAGCTTTAATAGCAGGTTTGTTTAATGTTAGTGTTTTTAGTTGTCTTTTTAATGAAAAATATTTGATCTTATTTGCCTCATAGTTACGAAACTTCGAATGGCATTAAAGTTGAAAATAGTGGCTACATGAAGAAGATAGTTATTCCCAAGGGTCAGACAAGCGATGGTCAGACTTATGACGAGCATGAAGAATTGGTATTAGTCCAGAGCGGCTCCTACAGTTATCCCGATCCCGATGGCAATCTAATAACATTGCATTATGTGGCCGATGAGAATGGTTTTCAACCGCGTGGTGATCATTTACCCGTTGGACCAGAATAAATATATAATTATCAAAAGGAAATTTATCATGGGTTTATTTTTTGTCTGACATTAAACCAGAAATTCGAAAATTATGCTTTTTTTGAAATTTTTTAAAAATATAATTGATGATTTTGATAACTATAAAGTTATATTGCATGTGTCGATTTATGTAACCCTTAAAATAATAAGTAGGATTGCAATATGGTTTAAATATTTTGTATTACATTATTCAAAGTTGTTGCCAAAATAAATTCAATATCTATTTTTAATGAACGCGTTTTAGTGAAACAGTATTTGTTTTAGTGAATCCAGCTTAACGAGAATTTGGCAAAAGCTTCTTATGAAGCTGGTCCATAAATATATATGTATATATAACTTCAATTTTTAATCCATTAAAAAACTGAATATTTTAACGAGATATTTCTTACCCACAAACAAATTCTTAGTGATCTTTTAGGCTTGCCTTTCTCAGTTCGAATTTTGTAGTGATTCGTAAAAACCATTGCATAATTTTAGGTACCTTTTCTTTTTGTAAAAAACAGCAACACATTTCTTATTCTCTTATTGAGGCATTTGTTCCAATTTAGATGAAATTTTGCAGATATTAAAGAATTGTATTTATTCAAGTTTAAGGTTGCTTCCATTAAAATTTATCCTCAAAACTGTTTTGGGTATAAGGGAAGTAGGGAAAATTATCATTACATTCATTGTCTATATAGGCATTTCTTGTCCTTAGTTGAATTGCTTTATGAGATTATTTGATCCCTCTCTCCACGCCTACTTTGTTCATGTAAATACATTGTACAATACTGCACCTAAAGTTGCTTCTTCTTTACGAAAATAAACATAAGAGAAATCATTTAAATAAATATTAAATATTATGAAATAAATTTCAGGTAAAGAATATGGCAATAATTTTTCAAATTTTTGGTTTTTCTTTTAATTTTTGTTTTATCAGTGAAAATTCATTGGAATTGTTTTATTGTTTTGCGATTTTTATTACAAAGAAACCGAAACCGAATTGTAAAATTAATAAATAAAAGAAAATTAATTTCAGTTCAGATGATGCAAACTTAAACCACGTATAAGCCCGTAAACACACCAATGATAACAACAATAACTAAAACAACCATCACCGATGAGAAAAAATTCCAGCATTTGTTGAAGGTCTGGCACAATCCGACCGTGTGGTAAAATTAATTATACGTATACATTTCATTGCTTACTCTTTGTTGTTGTTGTTGTTGTTGTTGTTGTTGTCATTATATAGTATTGCTTTTATTTGGTTTTGCTTCTATTGTTACTTCTAACATTGATTGCTTTGGTTTTGTTTTTGTTCGTATAATTGTTTGCACTTCACAAGTCGTTCGTTACGTCTTCAAAAACATTCAACTTTTGTGGGCGCTATAACATCTTTCTACGTTTGAATCACTCGAAGAGCATTTAAAATATCATCGTCTTATTGTCATAAATTCCATACGGATAAACATCGCTGCCCAAGTGTTCGGTAAGAGTGAAACGAGAGGGAGGGAGAGAGATAGAGAGTAGGAGAGGAAGAGAGAGTACGGGAGGTGGTTAGGATTTTGTGTTTAGCAGTTTACTCCTAACGATGGCGACTCGTCAATCTTTCACCATAAGCATTTTTTTGTTTTAATGTCATCAAGTAGGTCACTCTACCAAGCAGTTGATTTTTGTTTTACTTTTTACCACAAAACCATTGAGAAAAACGCAAAAAGTCAAAAGGAACTTGTAAGACCACTAGTTTTGGTCTGTCTGAAACTTAAATACCGTAAAGCTGTTTATGGCGAAATATAATAATTTGTGAGGTAATGCCCACGTTCGCTTTCGTTATGGTTAATAAATGATAAACCCTATCTACGAAATCGCCTTTAACGCACATATATAAATACAAAATTAGTACCGTCTTCCCCTCCACTATCACTGACTAGACAAGGGATCGTTGATCTGCAGTGATGTTTATTGACCCCAGTCAGAAATTAATCGAAATTGTTCTTTTACCCCGCTCAAAAGTCAATTATTCTGTCTCGAAAGTCATTGAACCCAAACCAAAAGATCTTAATCGGAGCTAAAATCGTAAGAAGCCGAAGACCATTAACCCCGAATCAAGGTCAGTGACTTCGGGGAAAAGGTCAAACACACCGGACCAAAGGTCGCTAACTTAGTCGACCTCAATCCAGAAATTGAAGACAGCAACTCAATGATCATCGATCCCGACTCAAAGGTGAAACATATTGTTCCCCTGGTCATTGTCCAGACGCCGGATCCAGACGCAGTATTTATACGCTTATAATTGCTGTTAGCGAATATGTTTTTATGTTATAACTTTTATTTTCTTGACGGTTATATATTATTTATATGCGTTAGGGCTTCCAAATGTACTTGCTTGCCAGTCTCCCACCCTTTCAAAAAACTCTAATCAAACTCTTAAAATATGCATGTTTTTTATTTCAAACAATGATTAGTCGAATGGATATAAATGTTTAAGTGAAGCCTAAAATATAATAAGAAAATATATTGTATATGTTGTTAACCCAAATCTTATATCCTTTTATTAATTTCCTTTACAAAGAAACAAAAACTTTTTCTCAAGACATTATTAATTCATTAAATCCGCAGAATATCTAGGGTCGCTTAGAGAAGTAAATATCACCAAACCTTATTTTCATCCGACTCTTACGCTTGCGTAAAATTTGATTTTTAGCAAAAACTCGTTCTGCAGCAACCAACCCATAAATTATTCAAGCTTCTTCTCATACAAAAGTCAAATGATTTTCGTCAAAACAACAAAATCAAAATCAACAACAATAAAAACTAGCAGAAACAGTGATGCCTCCTCAAACTCTTCCTTTCCTTCATTCAAGTACAAGTAACTCATCTTCTTCCTACCTCCCTCCCCCTCTGCACCAACTTCGTCAACAACAACACAAACGATCTCACAGATAACTCGCAGACATTTTGTCACTTTTCTGTACGAAAATACAGATAGACGAAAAGAAGAACAAAAAATGTATTTACCGCGCTTTTGGCATTTTTTTCTTCTTCTTGTCATTCATTATTATGCAACCGCAGCCAATACGCGCCCTCTACCTTTCGGTTACCGCTCGTTAGCGCGGTTCGTCGCACACAAGCCTTTGGAAAAGCTCAGCCAACGGCGCTGCATCCGATATCATGTGGGAACTCTATCGAGATGCGAATACAGTTCCAAATCTGCGTGTTTTTGGTTTGAGAATGCTGGATGCTAATGCAGATGTGGATGTATGTGTGAATATGTGTGTAGGTGTGTGTGTGTATTTGTAAGAGTGTGGAAGATGATCGGACCAGTCAAGAAAGCGAAAATGGTAACTTTGCAGATGACCTTGTTTGACGAGTTTGTTTAATGCATTTCGAATTGGTTTTTTGTTTGGGATTTTTTTGGTAACAAACGATAAAGCTTTACAGTAAATTTTGGATATATTTTTCGCTCACGGATTTACGGCGTATAAAGACATTCATTTTTTTTGGAAAAACAGACCTAATGTAGAGGAGTTTTGAAGAAGTTGGATTGAATTAACCTTATTATTTTATTATTGCATCGTATTCGAACACTAATGTTGTTTAAGAGCTTTCCATATTTCTTTTAGATTTTTGTATTAATGGGTTTATTCCAAGAAGTCGCCTTCACGTTTTGTCTCGTTTATCTTACTCGTTTGACTTCACTGCGAGTACACAACGATATGTCAAACAGTTGGAAGTCAACTGGAAAAAGAGGAGACCAAGAATGAGGGTGACCTTTAGAGTAAGCGCTTAAGTATAAAAATGCAACCGATTAATATCTACTTGGGGTAACATCAACCCCCTTTTTTGCTGTCTGTAGATGAAATAAACAGACTTAAAATCAACTTAACAGACTGTCTACAGAGAAAATGCTATAAAACCGAATTCCTTACAGAAAAAAATTCCTTTAATCACCTTTTCAAAACAAAGAAAAGAAAGAGGAATTCAACTATTATAAGATGGTTTTAATTGATTGAAGCCAACAATTGACGGTTGTTCAACTTCAGTCTCAAATTCAGTCTCAACGATTTCTTTGATATTTAAACAGAGACGACAGACATTTTATGGCCGGTTGATTGTGCGGCGTCTTAGCTTAAAAGCTGTCTAACTAAATGCCTTTTAAAGCTGCAGACAACAACAAAAGACAACGATGGCATATAACACAAAAACAGCAACAACACAAATATTTTATCACAACACTTTGATGAGAGTGAAAGTGAAAGAAATGACAAGAGAGTCATTGAACATCGACACATTTCAACTAAACCATCAAATATATTTATTTGTAACAAAAATAAATAAATAAAAATGGTATAACCGAAAGAAATTTGAGACAATATAAATAATATCATTAATATAAATATAAAAGGTCATTAATATTAATATTAAAAGTATTGCATCACACAAGATTGTTAGCATCGGCATACATTTGGGCTTGTGCGTAGGCAACGAAATATCTAAGTAATTGTTATACAAAAGACAAATGGCCGTCACAACTAAAAGACAGACTTGTCAAATAAAGGTGAAGTTAAAAATCTCTTTAGTCTTCTCGGTCATCCACCAACGCTGTAAAGAAATTATAATTTTATTATACTCGAAATTATAACCATCATCCGTCCCTGGAAGCAAGGCGGTTCAATTTGCAATTTTTTTTTAATTAACCACGCGAAAACTGTTAATATTTCGCAAGAAAAGACACTGTCAATTTCGTGCTTCTTCTTCTTCCTCTTACAATTAAACCAATTCTCCTCGGCCACAATGCCCCAACCATTTTTCCCAACGTCTGACCAAACGTCTTTCAACTATTGATGCGAAATGGCCGCTAGCAGTTGATGCGTCATTGCCCGAATAACGGAATCGGAACAGCTTACAGGCTGATGATGATCACTAGTACATGTATTTAATCGTTGATTTAAAGCACGATTTAATCCAGTTGTTTTAGACTAAGGCGGTCATTACAGTCGCGACAATCTTTTCCTTAATTTGGGAATGAAATCTTTTGATTGATTTTTAATTGAATGAAATTATAACTGATTATTTCACTTCGTTGAACGATTAAACATTATCGATTTACGATAAATTCTCAATATTATTATCGTAACGAAACTTATCGAATCTGTAAAGAAGCCTTTACATCGTAGAGCAATCGATAATTGCTTTACTCTTGTTATTCGTTCGTTTGCTTGCTGAAGACATCAACGATGCAATCATTCACCAACGCCTGCAAAAAAAGGTTACCACAATCCAAATAGAAACGACGTGCGCGCAGACACACACACACTCATTCAATCACACACACACACGCGCGCAATCAGACTTTGCATTGCAAAAAGAAAACGCAAACGAAGAAATCATACAAGCCCCAACCAACATGATCGTGTCGTTGGCATAAAAGCTTTTCTTCAAGAATGGCGACAGACCGCGAGGGCATGGTACGGGATAAGCCGCTCGTGTGATGAAGAGCGTGCTTTGGCTTTTCGGGTTCGCTTTAAGAGGTGCAGTTGAAACGGTATAAATAGCTAAAATAGAGATCGGTGATGAACAGTATTTTTGAAAATCTGTCGTTATTCGGAACGCCGACCAAAAAAAAGAAGAAGAAGAAATACGCACTTCCGTTTAGGTGCTCCAAAAAAAATAGAGAAAAATAAAGCAATCAGAATTAATTCTGCGATTGGTTTGATTTTTGCTTTTAAATTAATTTGTTTTTTTATTAACAATTAAAATTAATTAGTTCCTTCTGAAGCGAAATGAAAGTGTTTGTAAGTAGAATAAAAATTAGAAGTGTGTTTTATATTTGTCTCCACACGTTTATCCTGCCGTTCATCGTGTGTTTAATTATTAATTTTTAATTCGCAGTGGGTAATTTTTGCCGTTGCCGTTTTACTACTCTCAGCATTCTGTAATGCTCAAAATCATCATCATCCGAATGCCAATAATATACCACGTGATGATAAGGCTGAGCGTGATCGCGAGCATCATTTCCGCGAGACAACCACCTGGATTCCGATACTGAAATACAATAAGGAGCAAAGTGAAGACGGCAGCTACAAAACTGAGTATGAAACGGGTAACAATATAATTCACGAGGAGACCGGATTCCTGAAGGACTTCTCAGAGGCTAACCCGAATGGTGTTCTCGTACAGCACGGTCAATATTCGTATCAATCGCCCGAGGGTGATTTGGTTAACGTTCAATATACTGCCGATGAAAATGGTTTCCGAGCTACGGGAGATCATATCCCAACACCTCCCGCCATTCCCGAGGAAATCCAAAAGGGTTTGGATCAAATTTACGCGGGCATTAAATTGCAGCAGGAACGTTTGGAGCAACGCGCCAAGAGTGATCCTGAGTTTGCTAAACGTTTGGAAGAACGCCGTTTGGCCAACCAGAATGGTCACTATCAAGGTTTGCTCGAGAATCCTTAGAGGACAAGCAATAGCAAGGAGTTTCTTAGCGAAATAAAGTCACACTTCTAATTTAATTGTATAATCTTTGAATATAATAATGAAATATCGTTATTCACTGAGAAGTAAGGAGAGGAAGTTAATAAAAACACAAATTTTGAAACATTTTTAAAAGGCTGTGATTGAAAAGAATTAAAACAATATAAGAAAATATCCCCGAACTGCCTTGGATTGCTTTACGATAATTGTCGTTAAAGAGATTTATTACGAAAATATGTATCGAGTTGATTTAACCAAAAACTGACAAAATAATTTGTTTACAACACACAATTCATATAAATGCTGGCTAAATATTTGTAAATAAAACTAATACTTATAATAAAACTAGTATGGTATTTAATACTCTGTAGAGTATTTTACTTTTTACATTTTTTACAATTTTCTGTAGGTTAATTTTACTCATGAAAAACTCATTTTTTCAACACCCACGGCAGTAAACGAGATTTTGTTAATGGGGTATTAAATATTTATTAGGAACTACCCTGTGTTATAATTTATTTATCATAGATTAAAGAAACCATATTCAGCCTGTAAGAGAATATTGACGGCGCCATTCAATAGCAGCTTTTGAAACTTCTGAATCATATTCTGACATGGCTAAAAATTCATAGGGCCCTCTAGTGGAATATTCCTTAAATATCCTGTTGTCAGTGACGTTGCGTGAGTATTGTGTCGGTGTTCACTGAAAAACCCAAGCAGATATTAATTTCTCACCGCAGTTTCTTCATAAAATAATGGTGTGAATTGGGATTTAAATTAAACGTATGTGAGATATAATAATAACTCCCCATATCTACTCGACAATATATGGAGTAAAAGAGCTGGAAACTTTCCGCGTTACAATCATTTTAATGATTGCACCATAAGTGAAAAACGAAAGAAAATTTTCCTGGATTTATTGAACAACAAAATTATTGAATATCAAAATAATTTTCAAATGAATATCAAAATTATTATTATTGTTTTATCATTCGATAAAAATGTACAGATGATAATACCCATTTAATAAAAAACGTATATAAATTATAGCAAATTATTAAAACTTATAACAAACCACATAATATTATTTCATCATTCACGGAATATCGTTACAATAACTCCAAGATGAGTCATTTAATTTCAAGTTACGAATGCTCTTCCCTTTTGTATACAATCATATTGTGTCCAAACTGTCAAATTGCAAATATGACAAGGACAGATATAGTAAATAAACTTGCGAAAGCAGTCGTAATTATTTTAATGAATTATTAGGTTAATCACTCCAAAAGTTTTGGTTGCATAAATGATAAAAATTATAAAAATCAAATTTCGGTCTTCATATAACATTGTTGATTTTAAGGGATGGGATAAAGGGTCAACTAACTTTGATATTTTGTAGGCGCATGAATCACACAAGTATCAGATTAGGACGGATTCCTATATTAATTTTGATGTTAGACTAAAAAACAACGCTTTTTAAAACGCTGTAAAAGGAACTAACTTTACAGCAATACAGCAATAACAGGCATAGTTTGAAATCAACAGCGAAAATCGAAAACCAATAACTTAAGATCTACGCCAGATATTTTTATTATGTTTTCACCTCATGAACGCTATGCATGAGATTTACAATGTTTTTGTTCTTATATCTTCTTTTTCACACTATTTTCGTGCAATATTGTCCGTTGACTCCGTGTATACAGGGTTTATGATTTCACGGCGAAGTGCGAGATATTTCGCCGAAGTACGAGATTTTCCGCTAAAATATTAGTTTTTTTAGCACGGTATTATGATTAAATAAAAAATTTCATTATTCCATCGCTCCATTGCAGAACACTCCTACAAAAACTCTTAATTTATTCGAAACCTAAAAATTTTCAGCCTGCGAATTTCGCTTTGCACCATCGTCTTCGACTGAAATGAAAAGTATTGCATTCCACAAAATTATTAAGTTATTATGAAATATAAAAACAATTTACTACTTATTATTAGCTTTAGGATTTATTTTAAAAACCTGATGCAGAAAAATAGAAACAAAAAATATAGTTTAAAAATCGATTTAAAAAAAGGTTGCAAGTCGTTTAGAGATAAAATCATGAAATGCTATTTATGTTTAATTCGAGAGAATTTAAAAGCAGCATCCTATGTGTAAGCACAAACGTACGTACACACGCACACATACATGCACATGCATGCACACCCATACCTAGGCACGTATATTAACTTACATAACGTTCTATAAGATGCTAAGACTGTATGCAGTAAATATTTTAGCTACCTAAAAAATTGTATCCTGTATTTCGACTAACCTGGTTTAAAAGGAATTTGTATCCAATTAAGGGCCGAAACATTAGCTTTCGTTATAAAGAATTCTAAAATATTCCACGAAAACTGAAAGGGTTTCGATATCGATGGAATACAATTGTTTTTTTTAAAAAAAATAAATAAAAACAAAACATTTTACCGGATGTGTACATTATTGGCTCTTGTGAAAAAGATGGAAACAATAACAACGACAACAACAACGACGACGACAACGACAATTCTCGGTGCACAGTAGCTCGCAGCCGAGCTCAAGCAGCCTTAAATCAATAACTTCAAAATGAGTTCTGGTGTGTTGAGTTCTTCGACCCGACTTGAGTATATATACATTATATACATGTCTAGTGATCTTTTGTATAAAACTTAAATAAATTTTTTGTATGAAAAAAATCGCGACTTGTTCGGTAACACTTGCAGCGTGTATCTAGGAATAGAAATAACCGGCAGAATAAAGAGCTAAGCATGTCAGGACGAATAATAAACTTATATAAATCTCTTACCTAATCAATGATTCTAATCAACGTAACGTTGGCTAGAAGCGTGATGGGGCACAGGGAACACCGTCGGTGGGGCACAGGGAAGAGCTTACTTCGTATCTTCACAGGCTGCTCTTGGAGGCATGGGTCCAAATTTGATGCTTACGGAAGTTTTCGAGTTGTCAAATCAAGGTGTTAACAATTCAGCTACTGGAATTCTGAAGTTAATAATGTAAAGGCTAGCCCACAAGGAAGCCTTACGCTTTAACGTGGTTGAGCTCATCAATGGTCTTGGAGATTGCAGAATTATTAAAGCATTTAAAAAGAGATGAAACCGTAAATCTCTATTACGTGCCATAGTCTTACAAATATTACCAACGTTTCCACCCAACTATCAATAGACGAATAGTGAACGCTTCGTTACCTTTGTAGGCACTCCGGGTACAGACATGAGTCCAAAATTATGAAAAGAGGCGATAAAGAGATGAAAAGCATTTCCCACTGGTTAAGTCGCATGTGGAAACATTACGACAAAAATAAAATAACACCTAACTGAGCATTACTCTTAAATTGAGAGAATGAGTGGAGAGTTAGTTGCCAACCAACCGGTGGTTTGGTGCTAACGTAGCGCACCTTAACAACCCCAGATAGCTTTGGAGCCTCGAAACCTCCACGATGTGTAAACGGCTTGAGGAAGAGGACAAAGTGAGCCATTTGCTTTGCTTGGACAAAGTGGGACATTATCAAGCTTTCGTCAATATTAGAATAACCCCCTGATAAATGTTGTATTGAAATATGATACAGGGGTGGCCCTCAGTGGCCAAAATTCGTTACCCCATCGCGCTATATTTTCCATAGATTTAATTCTGAGATTAATTGGAATCTACCTTGTTCGAGCTCTGGACGCAGATAAGAGAAATATTACAATCTCCGACAGTCCAAAACGCCGGAACATTTCCGCGACAGTCTCGGGTATTTAAATTTATTTATATATTAAAGTGATTTCACTTTTTCAAATTAATCAAATAAAACTAAATTTTTATTTAAAATTAATTGAAAAGTTGATGATCCTTTATATCCTTAGAAGGAATTTATGTACTTATTACGAGCTCGAATAGTATTCGAGCTATCCTGCTCAGTCTCGATTGATGTTTGAAGATCTCTTTAAATTAATTATTAATGTTTTAATAGTAGTAATACTCGTAGCATACAAAACAACTTACATGCGTATTTTGAAAAAGCCAAGTTATTGGATCAAAGTCGGAAGTATCACCTCAACCTTCCCACCTTCCCATTATTCGAGAACACACGCTGAGTCCGTTCTGAATACTTGTCAGAATGTTTGAAATCGGATTTCAAAAAAGTCACATTGAATCACTCAATAAAAAAAAACTGTGTGATTTTCGCTGGGCCTATGCGTTACGTGACATACGTTACATAATCTGCCAGCCATTCTCCATAACCATCACTACCAACGAACCGGTGGCATTGGTATGGCCGTTTGTGCCTCGTCTGTGTGTGCGCGTGTGTGTGTGGTAGATATGAATGTCTGTGCGTGTGTATGTGGTTGCAGCTCGCACTTCAACGGTCGTCTCAGAGAGTTTCGTGTAGTGCTGCGAGATGGCGTAGTTGTGAAATGGATGATGATGTGAAAATACTGTGCACGTGCACTGGGTAAAGATTTTTTTTGAGGGCAACAAGGCTACACGTGCATGTCCTTTGCGTTTTGTGCCAAACCTCAGGAAGAGTGTGTGCATTTGTTTTTTAGGATTTAGTGAGCGGCCTTGTGCTTGTTAGGGCATATTAAATACAAGCCTCAATTTAAATGAGGGTTTAATCCGTCAGGGTTGCTACGCCCTCTATCATATGCCCTACGCGGCAGGACTCCACGTTCGGCTCGGATTCCTCATTTGTGTGGTGTTTATTATAGCGCTTTCGAATCAGTTCACTTCTCGGTAGCATTTCTTTTTTTTTCTTTTTATTCAAGTCGTCGTTTTTCCTGCCTTTCTGCCTTTCTTGTTTTGTTTTACATTTTTTTTTTTCAAACATCTTAAAACTCTCCCACAAGAATTTTCAAAATGCCACGGTACTTGATCCTGCAATCATGATTTGGACAAGTACTAACATATGTAAGCTAACCCTCCTAAAATACGGCATTAAGAGCTTAGATTTGCTTTGTTAACAGCAATGATTACATAATTGTGACGTAGCAACAGCAAATAGAAGTCTCTTCATAAAATAATAAATAGAAATACTACTACTGGAAAATTGTATACGCTTTGTTTGATGAAACGGAATATTGAAAGAAAAAAGTTTTCACGCTATCTTTTGCAATCATTCAATCATTAATTATGTATAAACATCACGAGTAACTTTAACAGCGCCACCTGTCAATACAAAGGAGACAAGTTTTCTTTTTACAGTAAATATAAATTCCATCCGATTTTAGAATTGTTGTTTTCTTCTCAGTCTGTAGTCTCGACATAAAGCTAGCTCATAACTCGTTTCCGAGCTTACTTTAATTAGCAAGAGTCATCTTGTGAAATATGGCCATTCGTATATTTATAAGTTTGTTAATTGGTAGAGGTGATGTTTTAAATTAGTTAATATTGTAGATCACAACTAACTAACTGCTGTCGATAAAATGACAATAGGCATCACCTGCCCAAAACTATATCATTGACTTGACAACCGCTAGCGTAGCGTAACGTATCCACTTGTCTTTCATCGATTTGAAATATGCCGTTGAAGAGTTTGTGAGAAAATATATGACTGGCTCCTAACTTATAAAAGTTCAACATTTCAATGAAGAAGAATGTTGTTACAAAATTGTTTCAATAATTTTTGTCTACATTTCGAAAACCTGAAAAACAGTTACTGAATTTTATAAACGATAAAGCTTATTACTCCAAATTTGGAAACATGGCCAAAAAAGGCAAATAGACAACGTTTAAATTGCGTGTTTTTACTAAACAGAAAATTCACAAATAATTTCTGAAACCATCCTAGCGATTACAAACAAAAATTCGTCAAATTTTGAAAGCAGCAGAAATTTGAAAACACAAATATTATTTAACCCTTTTGTAGCCAGACAAAAATGCTACTTCTGCAATTTGATCCAGTTTAAAAAAGTTAACGGGAAACTGAGGTTAAGCCTCATTTGATAAACGCTTCAGTTGTTTACGACAAAAATCTGGTCGGTCGAAACAATAAGGGTAGGTTGTTGTTAAGGGGAAGCGAGGGGGGGGGAAAGACTGTTTGGCTTGTGAGTTACGCTAATAGAAACTGTTGTTTCATCAATTTAGATGATAGCCATGATAAGGCACGAATGCATCCTGGATTTTGTCAATAAAGATGTCAGCGATGTAAACATTTCATTCAAAATGAAGTGAGTAAACACAAATACATTCACAAACTGGTCGTCGTTGACGCAGGTGTACCCTTGAAAAGTCGTGTCGGATAAATACATTATAAACGTCATGCCCAGGGGGCGAACTACCATCCGAAGGGATGTATAGTCAGGTGAGCACTGATTAATCCGGATAACTTGACTTGAAAATATGACGCATACATCAGATAGTGTTAAGTCCGTAACTTTTTTACGAAAAGGAAAAACTCTTTTCTAGTGTAAGAGTTTCCTAATCCACCGGTAGCTATGGAAATATATCTGGAAAATCACCCAAAACGTGACGGAGTTTTTTAATGCCTGAGACAATCCCAAACAATTTCCGAATCTTATTCGTTTTGATATTTCCCATTGTACGAAGGTTGCGGCACGAAAACGAACTAAGCATTTTTTAATTTATCGTAAGCTTTCAATAAAGGAGAGAACCGACATGATATAGAAAGTTTTCTGCATCGACCAAGGTTAAATAATTTGCGATAAAAAGAACTGGAAATTAAAAACAATTCTGATGGCACAAAAAATATACTTTTTAATCCCTGAGTCAAACTTTTCATTCGAGACCTTCAAATGCCCTTAAGTCGAATATTTCTAACATGTTCAGGATGTTCATGTTCAGGTACATATTGAAGCATTTTGTATAGAGTATGGCCATGAGGGTGGAGCAATAACAACAAAAATCAATTGAATAGAGTGGTAGAGATAGAAATTTTGTTGCCCAATTTTAGGCGCAAGAGAAGGTCTAAAGAAATCCCAAGAATTGATAACAACAGATTGGAAATTGATCTATATCTAAAATGTCATTCTCCTCCTCATCCAGGCTCCTTTGCCCGGACAACCCTGAGTCCCATTTTTCCTTCTCAGTTTGTGAGTCAATTACCAAGCAGCGGTCAGTTAAATTTCCGCAAGTGAAACGAATTCGAATCGAATTCGGGGTAATGGACATATCTTCCATAGATGGTTCATTTATTCTGATGCTCACTGAAAGCCCCAGAAAGTACTTCCAGAGCTTTACTTGGACACCCATTCGGGCATAGTGAGGATCATCTTATATACTCAAGATCTTACGAATCGTCTTCCTAAACTGCGTTTGTACACATTTTGAAATTGTTTAGTAATCGTTTTCTCCCCTTTCCGTTATTTTTACAGATTTATATGCGAAACCCTAAATTTAATGAAGTGATCAACATACTGTTTATCATTTCAATCGGCCTCAAATGATAGTAAATGTTCCGGAAAGCAGTAGGATATGCCCAGGGATTTCACAATTCATTGCTTGCGATAAACTGGGAGTGTCAATTGTTAATGCTTTCTGCACGGCAATCGACGGCAACCCTCGACCCTCTTTTAGCGGGTTGGAAGCGGAACTGATTAGCTGACAATATGTTCTGCGGAAATAAACTTACGATACGCTACTTGTACTCTCTGGAGAATTAGATAATCACGCCTGATGCTTTTCCACTCGCTTGAATACACAAACAAAATCAACTGACGCCTAGGGAATAAACGGATACATGTGCCGGCAATAGTTTTGATTCGATAAAATCTCAATTTCTTTTGATTTTATCGAAATAAAAGGTCGTTCTTGGGAAATGTCATACGACACAACAAGGGCGCGTAGAACAATAGTAAATACTATACCTGCAAAGAACAAAAGCCGAACAACCCTAGACAATGTCACTTGACCGTGCCGGTGCTTTGTAAAAGAAAACCGTCACGTCATAATTATTTTAAGGGGTAGATTTAAAGATAAAGCAACACGACGCAAAGTTGTGGCTTTGAATTAATGTTATTTCAGCTCCTTGTAAAATTGTTTTCTCTGACTTCTGAAATACGCATAAGTGTCTATTAAATACGGAGTAAATATTGTTGGTGGCAGCACAAATTTGGCAGCTTTTGTATTTGAAGGCAAATAACGATTGCAGCTTTCATAAAGAATCATAAAGAAGTGAAACAAGATTAATTATTGATTTACTATATTTACTATAGCACACCCTGAAACATAGTCGTAAAGAGGCAAGCGCAATATTGAGTTGTAAGGATAGAGACAATAATATAAGTAATGATATATGTGTCTTTCTAAAAAAATAATATAGCTGTCTTTCACCTATACTATCATAATTACTTTTGATCATAATTATTCAGAAAGAAAATACTATTAAAATAATTTACAGAGATATTTCCTTACAGTCATTACGAAAAAGAACTAGCTATTGGCCCACCGCGTATAACATGCTTATATTTTCTAGAACTTTCAACTATACATTTCCAACAAGTGCTCTCATTCTTGTCTCGATTTATTTCAACAGGAAGAACAAAGGTGTTACATAAGCTTGATTTAAGAAGGAAGAATTGAGGCACGATTTAGAGGTACGAAATCCGATGGCAAAGAATTCTGCTTCTACACTCGGATATCAATCAGACATATATATATATAGTACATGGCAATTCACCAAGATTATGCGTTGTTATGACGAATATGATTCCATTAGTTACCCCTTTCAGACTAAGAAACACATACGTTCAAATTTTTTTTGAAATAAACCCTTGACGTGAAGGGTGGAAAGGCACTGTCACCTCTGACAGGAACAAATGATTTGCTTTATTTTATTTTTCTTAGATTTCTTCGATTGTGATCATGATTTTCAGGGAAGATAATGTATTGGTTAAAGTACTAACGGTATCTATTTAGAAGGTGATGACTGGTAAAAATTATATACTCCCCTTATTCTTTTACTTCTACGTAACAAGTGGTAAAACAAAATTAATTATAATTTGATATATTTACAAATTATTTCGCTTTATGAGTCAAGGGGTAAAACTTCATAGCCGTATTTCTGACGTCTTACCTGTAGGTTTGCCGTGGAGCTTGTTTAACCCACAGATCGCGGCAAATTCTGGCCGGCCATGCAACTTCGATATCTTCACCAAAATAATTATAATAATATCGCAAGCAGGACACAAACAAAGCGTTAACAGAGGTGAAAATCGCTCCTCGGAAATCCTGCTGCATTCCTGACTAAACTATTTTCTGCGTCATTGACTAAAGCATCGATTGTGGACAGTTTTCATGTTAAACGTTGTTCCGTAGTCTTGGTCCTTTTAATGCTTTCCGTTTGGAATAATTTGGTAGTATTCAATAATCCAGGAGCAGACTTGGTTTGCAGAAGTTTTAGTCATTTATTTCTAATCGCAATACTTATAACTATCGAAAATTAAGCCTATTTATAAAATTATTATATATAATTAATTTTTATAAATAGTTAGAAATCAATTAAGTGCTTTACGACAATGCTTAAAGCAATTGTATCCGATTCGCGAACCATAACTTCTCATTAAATGTTCAGTAATGTCGATGTTTCACATAAAATGTTTAGGTGAAATAGTTTTTTATTAATGTACATAACGTTCATTTATAAAAATTTGTAGGTCTATATTTTGGTTCTCCGACAGAGTCAGCTCTTGGAGATAGTATGCTTTATAAATCATCCGTATAATGATGATTCGTAATCATCATTGAGTGCTGTTCTCCCCTTTTAGTTATAGTTGTTAGTTCGTAATTATTTACACACGTATATATTATTATGTTCGGGTTTGTATACTTTAATTAATATGGCATTGTATCCCAATTGTATTTCTAGTCAGTGAATGATATTACTGATCCTGGTATCGCATTAGGTTTCCCGTTATAACACACGTTTAATGTTTTATAATTTGTTTGTAAAGCAATATTGCCGTAAAGCAGTTAATTTGCGGTGCTTTTTGGTTGCTTTGATTGATTCCAAGTTATTTCTTGTTTAAAGAAATTTCACGTAATCGTTTGGGGAAGTTTGCTTGCGATTACTTTTTTTTTACTTTTGACGTTGTGCAAGTTTCTTCATTATTAATTGCAAAGACAATTGAAAAAATGTTGTTTGTAAGTCACATTTATTTCGAACCTGCCTACCGAATGCATTTCTTTCTTCTTTGGTATTACGTCACAGGTTAGTCGTAAAAGAAAGAAGAAGCATTAACAACCCCGAGAGTGGTAATCGGTCTTGAGTTTCAACAGAGCGGAATGTAGAGCAGAAAAGAACTTTGCAGACAGATTGGGGTTAGGTTGTAGCCATTAAATTTTTGAAATTTTTGAAACATATCAAAATCATTCGAACTTTTAAAAGAACGACGACTATATTTTTGTGCAAAAACCCGACGGAACAAAATTCTCAAAGAACCTCAGAAGCTGCAAAATCGCGATGAAACCCCAACGAGAAAAAACCCTCGACTCAACATAATCTTGACATAGTAATATTTCAAATTGGAATCGAATTTGATGCTCAATAATAAAGTTTGCGACGATGTCGCGTTTGTTTTACTTACCGCAATTTATAAAGTTTGTCGTGATCGAATGCGCACACACATCCATAAGAACACTATTTGCTTTTCGATAGTTTTCATCACTGATTCCATTCTGCTTAACATCGTGATTTCGCCGCGTCGAGCTTTTATCGCGTCGGTCTTTTGTCGCGTCAGGCTTTTGTCGCGTCGGATCGCTGTCCTTTCGGGTTGTTGCCGCTTGAATTTGTTGTCAAATTTTCTTTTGGATTTTTCTAATTCAGAAAAAATTCTATACAATTCCAAAACTCTAATCGAATAAAGATGGAATGAATTTCTAATAAATGTGCAGACACTCCAGCAGAGAATATTAGTTCTAATAAACTAAGAATGGTTACTACCCTTTCCTGTATTTCCTGTATTTTCTTTTTCACTTTACACCACAAAATTAATAATTTTAAATCAGTATTAGTTTTTAATCTATTGTGGGAAAAATCGAATCTGTGTCTTGTATTTTGTTTTGCAATTTTACTGACTCCATATTTGGCAAACGGACACCAAAGACAAAAGCAATTACTCAACAAAAGTAGAAGTTAGAACAACGTGATTTTTTATACTTAATTTAATTATTACTGTAAAATTGTAAAAGCATCTATTGCGCAATTATCAATTTTAAAAACCGTGTATACCCTAAAGGACAAAATTAGAAGGGAAGGCTTTTATGACACTGTGCAATGGATTTTTTTACTGATGGTACAGACTATATACTAGCGCTAATCCTTTGTATAGAACAAAACTATATCTCAACAAGCAAATACTCATGGCTATGCTTCTAATCTATTCAAAATGTTGGTATCAAATTTTATGAACACTGCATTCTTACAAGTGAAAGATTTTGAAATTTTTCAAGTATCGAAAATTATAAATTAAAATCTACGGAATATATAAATTATTTCGTGTGATAAATGTTCGTGCAGTACGATTTTTTTATAAATATATAGTCGCGCATAATTAAAGGTAGACGAAACAATACATTGGGATTTATAAAATTATGTGCGAATAAATTTATCGATCACTATGCCAATAATATTTATTAAATTGATTGAAGGGGAAAAATATTTTATATTTAAGTCATCGTTAAAACCCATTTGCTTCTAAACCAAGCCACAAAAGTTATGAAGGTAATTCGCTCTAAAGCTTACCAATGTTACTCACACGCGTGTGAAATCGAGTAATAACAGCCTTTAGCAGCGCACCGTAAGCGAATCATAATGCATGTAGTGTATGTTCATTGCTTGTACATTTATTCTAAACTTATTCTGAATTTATTGTTATTTACGGCACATATTTCACAAAACTAAACTCAGGCACACGCTTCTCAGTCAGCGAAAATAAAAATTTCCATATTTTAAAATTTTGCAGACATATTTTTCAACATGGAAGTCGGCGTAACCTCTATTGAGATCTTCTCGGATTTTCCTCAATTGATTTCTCTAATATTGTAAATCGATACATAATTATGTTAAAATAATTTGGCTTGACAAGTAAAGAATTTTAATAATTTTTATTTATCTACTTTTGCATAATTGTAAAAAATGATAAATAATTTTTATTCAACTGAGAGTAAAACATATTTTAATATCGTTTAAGTGCGAGTAAATATTAAATTTTAAACTCTGCTTGCACTGAATTATTGACGACGGATTTCGCAGTTTTAAATACCGTTAGTATAAACATATACACACAAACAAAATTAAATTGTTCTGAACAAAAATGTTATTCTGTTTTGTGACTTCTAATTTGGGAGTTATAAGCCGTCTAAGCACTTTGGAATTGGGGTAGAATAAATTCTTATATAAATAGTTTTGATTTTTTCTTTGTACTTTTCCAGCTACTTTGATAACATTCGAGAAATTATAGAAGTACAATTGTTTGATTGGAAAAAAATATTTAAATCAAAAAATAAACTCTTTTCGATTAAATTCGAAAATAATTATTTGATTAATTATGAAGAACTCTAAATAAAAAAGTTTTAAGGACTTTTTAAAAGATTATTTTATGTGAAGTTCAAATAACAAAAGAAACAAACTTGTTTAAGTTAAATAATTTTGTTTATCGATTTCTACTTTTTTTAGTTCATGGACCAAATTCAAAAGGAATAGAAAAAATAAACAATTTCTTGAATTGATTACAAAAGGAAATGAGTTGAATTTACTGAACATTAAAATAATTTAAATATATTCCAATATACCCCAATAAACCCCAATATTATGTATAATTCGAATTTCAAAATTGCGAATTCATCTAGAAAACAATAAATCCTCGATGGGCACAAAAGCAGCGGGGTTGCGTAAGCTCTTGAATAAGAGAGTAATGCAGACAATACAGAGAAAGCCATCGTATTAAACTTCACTTGAATCGTTCGAGCATAACAAAATTTCTAAATTCACGTGAATATTTCCCCCAAAATCTTACTTTTACTTTCCGATTAAACACGTTCTATAACTTCGGGAAGGAGCGCAAGCAACTTGGACTACCCGAAATGAACGAAGTACCGAGCCAACAAAGTCCAGAAGCTTATATATGTATGAATAATAAAAGCATATACATACATACATTCATAATTTACACACACATATATATACATACACAAATACATACATACATACATGCTATTCATATCTGCTCCTATTCTTAAATATTCACTCTTCAATTCTTCAAAAAAATAATGATGATTATGATGACGATGATGATGACGATGATGAGCGTGATGAGGACGACGACGGCTTCCTTTAGCCGCACTAATTTGTGAGTTAAAGAAAGCACGACTTTTATAAATGTTCGTTTGTACGTTTCCTTCATACATATGTATGCACCACCTAAGCGATGATTTTCGTATAGATTTATTCGTCTGATTCACAAAATTCAGTAAACCCATTTATTAAAAAAAACTTAATACACGTCTTGGCTGCGAAAATAAACTCGTACACGAAGAAAAAGTGCTTAAGGAGGCAAAAAAAAAGAACGGAAAATGTTTGCAGCAAGTGAGCAGAGAACGATACGGAATACGCATTGAATATCTTCTACAAACTCCAAATAAATACCATTCTTTCTCCGTCTAAAATCACACCGAACACACGATAGTGCTCGTGTTGTTGTCGTTGTTTGTTGTTTTATGTGTATGTGAATGTGTATCTGTTTCGCAATCGGGCGAAGAACCGCGCGACTCTTTGACATGCAGGTTTATATATATTTTCAAAAAAAAATAAATAAATAAAAATACATTTCAATTCCTCGCGCATATACCCATTGTTGACAATCTGAATCAAATATGTACTCCACAAATACAACACTGCTACAATACCGCGCCGCATTCAATTCTGGACAGTTTCCACTCGTCATACAAAATTTCGTCGCCATTGCAATCCAAATAGGCAACAGCCAACAACATCTCAACGAACTACCGAATCGCGATATTACCAGCAGCCGCATCAGCATCGGCAGCAGCAGCAGCAGCACGTTGCTGAATTATTCATTTGCTACGAGTGAGCAGCGAGTCACCATTGTCTATGTAAAACGACAAATAAATGTGACATCTCCACGCCGAACTGCCACTGGGCACGGCACTCCCCACCATACAAAGTGCTCATAAAACCGGCAGCACGAATAGGTATGTACGCGGGAGAGTCGGTTACATGCCTAAATGTGTATACAATGTGCTAGCAAGCCACGCCCTAAAACCACAGAGGTAATACATCACCCCTGTTTTGTTTGATATCGACACACCCTATCGATGGTCTGAAGCAGTAGGGTTTGGCCTGTTCTACCAACACAAACCAAAATGGACGCTCTCACATTCTACACCAAAGAAATGAGCGAGACAGCTATTCATCTCGAAATACGTTAGCTGCTACGTTGCCGATCAGGGATTGGATTCTGAAGGGCAGCCTGAACAAATTTTGAAATAGTAGCCGTAGTTTCTTGCTGGAGTGCGCATGTTTCGGAAACGGTTAGTGCGTCGCGTGTACGTGTTTGTGTGTGTGTCCATTAATCTCTCTGTTGGAGGATTTTTGTATATCCTTTTTTTGTACGTAATTCATCATAATTCATTTGTTTATGTGTTTGGTGTGAAATGATGAAATGAAATTCGCGCAAGAAAATTCAGAAACGCTAGCCGACGATACCGCCTGTCGAAATGCACAAACGAGAAACGACAAACGAAAACTCATAGCGGTATTGTCGTTATCCGTCGTCTTATTTGACATCAAACGTCGGAGGTAGAATTTTTTGTTCGCATAAAAAAAATCATTTATTAAAACTACATCGTATCGCATCGGGCGAATAAGAATAAAAACATGTGCATATCATTCGAATCCATATGGATTTGTTGTTTCGTCTACGATTTTGTGGCCTTGTGTCGGTAGTAGTGACGAATGAGAATGAGATGATGGTCGTGCAAAAGAAAAAAAATTGATATAAATTGTATGATTGTCGTTGAATTCATTTCTTCTTTTGACCACATAAAGGGCTTTTCGCTACCACTTGGCGTTTGACACAACATTTGAAATCATTCAATACCTGTCACCCGAAAGGCCTTCCGTAGCTTCGCTGTTCAGTCGCCGCGCTCCGTTGCCGCGTTCAAAGCTTATTTTCGTGTTAAGGATAGATTCCTTTTGTGTTCAATGCTTTACGAAAATACAAGTGCTGTTCTAGCAGTGCGAGGCCAGTGAGTTTTATCAGCTCTATCGATCATTTCCTGTGAGAAGATACAACATTAATTAGATCATCGGCGGTCGGATATTTTGTTCAATCCCGGATATTCGCCAATGTGTTTCTTGGGAACAACGGCCGTAACAACAATACGCGTGCGTGAATCGGAATTCTTCTTATTTTTTCTTTCGTTTCATCTGTGAAAAGATTGATAGAGATGTTTTCGTAATAAACAAATCCAGTAATTCTTTCGGATTAAAATGCTAAAGTGTGATGCTTTAGAATCTATATAAAAAAAATCTAGATCAATATCAGGAATTCTTTCAATCTTAATTAGCAGCATCGTTGGAGACAAAACCCGTCTTATTTCAACAGACGCACATGGGCGTCTGCACCGAAGAGCGCCCTGTGATGCATTGGGTACGTACTGTTTAAAAGATTTATTATCACTTTATTCCCGAAAACCCGAAGGATCAATAAGATATTCATTTTGTGCTTCCGTTTGTAACACATTAAGGAAGGCATCGCAGATATAACAGAGATTATTTATTATATGGGCACGAATCTACGCGTGTTTCTATTTTCCGTCCTCACTTTCATTCATTCATCTATCTTGGAAATCCAGTTGAATATCTGTCTGTACGTGGAAATCACAATTAGAGGAGAACAAATAAAAGGTGTCGTTTTGAGATCTTTTAACTCTATCCTTCTCTCCCTTCGTCTGTCTCACTGTCTTCCTGGGGTGTTGGTACCTAAAATGGCAAGAAATAGGTTAGAGCCACACCTGTTTTGCAGATAATATGAATATATGACTGCACTTATTTCCACCACTCATATTCCCACCAAAGTGAGTTAGAGACAAATTTTATTTTATACAAGCCCGACGTCTCAGTAAAAAATAATACTTCCAGGTAATAAAGGGCATCTCATTATGACTGGAAGCAAAAATCGAAATTGGAACATCATTAAGTTTCGCAAAAATACATGTTCGCTCACAAGCTTCTTTAATTTTCAAAATCAGAGTAATCGATTTCATTGTCGCGCCCACTTTTAATGTAAATCTTAACGGTTACATTTATGGAGCCGAATGTTTTTATTTACTCCTTTATCTAGCTCAGAAATTAACTGTCTCTGAAATTCACTGAATACAAAAACGCCATATCACAAAAGTGGGTGCGGCCTGCTTTTATTTTAAACTGATATAGTGCTTTATTAATATAATAAATAAGCGTGGAGCCTGTCATTTAAACATTAAGTAATATTGTACTCCAAATCCTTTCGGAAGTAGTGCTAACCATTTTTTGCCCCAATATGTAGTTTTATTAAAAATTCAAGGTAGGATTTCATACCGCGCAACAGCATCGTTCCAACATATATTCGCAACTTTTAAAAATATTTAGGAAAGCTTCGCTTCTTTGAGAAATCGAGTTATAAGCGCAGATATATTCACACTAGCCTAAAAAGAACGGATTGTGATTAGTGTAAGAAATCAGACTATTCTAATCTTCATATTTTCAACATTAGACAGCCCTCACCGTCAGAGAATATTTAATCAATTTTCAATGCAATATCTTTATTGCTTCTCTTGAAACCGCAGCCTCCCTTGCCAGTGGGGGTGACCCACACAAACATGTGACAAACTATTTTTACTTTAGCCGATGAGCTCCTATGTAAAATTTTGGCTTCAAGCTCATTCAACAAGCTAATGTCATAAGTTACAAGTAAAGAAAGTGCCTATTGGGCAGGGCTTACACCCAATAAAGACAGATTCATGTCTTCATTATCTCCATTCGTTCAACTCTAATCGTTATTTTCACGGACAGATAAACAGATTGACTTACAAACGGGTAACGAAACGCCTAATCAAGGGCGAATTGTATACGCTTCCTGCGTCTGTCATGCCTCACTTAATGCGTTAAAAACGGAAACACAAAGCGAACATATTCTTAATCTTCGATGTGTAGGGTGAATGAGATCTACGAGATCTTATAGAGGTAAAAGTAACAGATTAGTGAAACTACAATAGCTAGCTTCTCCTCCTTCCCCATCTTTCTGGCATCGATTAAAAAAAAAAGTTTAGAAGAATTTAAACTATCCAAAACATTGCATGAATATTATTTTCCGCCAATTCTCTACGTTTTCGTGGAACGTTAATAAAGCAAGTATAAAACCAGTTGAAAAGTACCAACCAAAAAAACTATCGTGCGCAAGTGCTAATACCCCAGTGGGGAAAATTAAATACTATTTAACACCCCATTTGTCACCATCCCTTTATTTTATATTCTATAAATCGATTGAAGGAATTGCACTGCTCCCTTAACAGAAATCCCATCGGAAAAGATTACTTCCGGCAGACAACCAATCTGTACTCCGTATCCCTGGGAATTAATTATCTAGGTTAGCCTAACTAGAGGAGCGAATTGTCTTTGAGAGTATTATTATTAAATTCCCGATTCGTTATTTTCTGTTTCCAGCAATTTGTATATTAATGCCTCCCACCTCTAAAGCTGATAACACTGCTCGATCATCTCTAGCGGAAACTGGGACAATTGACATTTTCCAACCATCTCAAAAAAATTTACTGCAATATTGAGAATATAATCATAATTTCTATTCAAGAACTGAAAAAATTAGCAAGAAATCGCATAAAACCTAAGGTATATAAATACTTCTCGCCCTCACAAGAATGGATCGTATGTACAGACTTCCCAAAGTGGTTGAATGCTTCTCCCAACATCATCAAAACCTTCAACAATATTTATTGGAACCATATTTATAATATGGATTGGATATTTATTGGATAAATTTAATGTAATCCATTATTATTTATGGCAATGTTTTTCAATGCTTTCGATAGAGCCATCATGCTACCGTGGTGAGCTTCTGTGGCTTACATTTAATAAGTATAATTAAAAATTATATTCTAGTAAAAAGTTAAGACTGTCTTAGCGGGCGTCACAAACTTGTTTTGAAAGCCGGTTAATTGTAATGAAATAGTTTTGCAATGATTGGAACAAGTGATATTTATTCATTTCCTTTGTGCTACGACTGTGTTTTTGAACCGCGCTTGGGATTGAATCAGCGCACAGATCTGTTTAAGCTTAACATGTCGGTCAAAGCACCTTAATGCAGCGAATGTGAATGCTTTTGTAGCGCTTTGTTTGGACCATGTTGTTTGTTTATACCATGGATGCATCAAAACCTCTCAAACAATCTCTCGCAGTTTTTGACCGGTTATCGGTATCGGAAATTTCAAAATCAATCTAAAAGTTTGCTTACCTTTAAAAAGCTTGAACTATTCTTGGTGCGGTCTACATGGATTCTTTCTCTACTTTGACAGCCAGTCCATCAACGCCGACATCTGCCTGAGAAATCACTTCAATTGTTTATGATTCTTTGAAATCGATTATACTTCAGATAAAAACGTGAATCGCACAACTGCACGGGCTATTTACTTTAAACCTGTTCAAACTTATCGCGGTAAATCTATAATACCGATTAATCTCTCCAGCACTCGAAGACTTTTCTTGTGTTAACCCACGGCTATTGCTGGAACAAAGCTGTTAGGGGAACGCATTGGACTGCAATTCTGACTCAGTGTTTCCGTCAGTAAAGCGCGTATAGACCAGCTAAAGGTCAAGACCGCTGATTACGGTCTTAAGTAAGCATTCACCCGTGGCTATTCTTGCAGTCTTGCATCCATTGTGCCCATCACACCCAAATACCGATTTAGCTAGTATTGAGAAATTAATGAGCTAGTTCATTTATGCTTTCCAGAGAATCTTCGATTTTTCCACATTCTTCGAGCAATATATCCGCTAGATAAGATAGTGCCAACAATGGCGTTCTGGTGGGTGGGCTTCGTGGTCCTCAATGCTTTTCTTCTCGTTATCTGGACTATTAGGTTAAAATGAACTAATGGACATTTCTCACAGGTGGGAACTTTATACATGTCCTGGGGGGGGGGTAAAAGAAATCCTCCGAATCTCTTTCTTTACCGTTCAAACCATTTAGTTTTTCAGGACATTTTAAGTCAAAGGATATTGGAATTTGAAAAGTGGAAGTTCTTGATTAATTTTAACACTTTATGTACGAAAGGGCGAAGCGAATAAAAACCCCATATTCCAGGGAACGCGTAATGATTCATTATTCGATCATAAGCACTGACGGAGTTTGATTTTAGTAATAAATAAACAAATACATAAAACGTTACTTTTCTTCTTACTATTGCAGCAGCAGAGCGCAAGGTTTCTTGGTCCAGGCGCAAGGGCAAAGAGTCAAACACCTCCAGTGAATCAGCGGAGAAGTAGTGGTGGAACCCTAGGTGGGAACAGTAAGCACACACTCTTCCGCTCATGCTCATCCTGTATTTCATGTACGAGTGCATGCGATCACACAAACAAGACGTTCAATACGGCATACAATGACCCACTCAGAAGGTAGGCGCTCCCAAAAATAACGCCCAACAGTAATACAGTAAACGACGATTTGTATGCATTTCAGCTATGAAACTCCTGATAAAGCAGTATTTGATGAGTCTTCGATTAAATATTCGATCAGTTGTGGACGAGTGCGATGTTCAGAGAACGATGAAAAGATTTCGGGGGTGCCACTGAAGGCAGAACCATATAATTCACCAAGCAGTACGGAGTCGGTGAATGAGACCACGGGGCCAAGACTAGATGGCTGTGCCCACTGCGGTCGATTTATACAGGTAATCAATTCTACAAATCAATACAAAATCATAATCGGAAACAATCGCGGTTATACGAGTTACTAGATTAGATACGATTAGATAAGATCATCTAACCGATCGACTAATTCTATTAAAATTCATTTCGTTTGTTTCGCTCTAATTAATCGAAAGAAGAAAGATGTAAAAGAAAGAAAGAAATGAGAAAAAATGTTCGGAATTCCGGGCTGAATTTTCTTAAAACCGCAATCGAAAAAGACATTTTCGAGATATTTTCGAGATATTTTCAAGAGATTTTCTAAACCCAAACCGAAAATATATTTTATATAACGGAAGGCTTTTGACCATTTATTCCAGCTGATTTTGAAAACGAAATGTCGGCTTAGTAGTATTTTTTCGATATGCCTTTAATACCAAATGTTTTTATTGATATTTTTGGTCCTATTTTTTTAAAGATTGTAAATTGTTCCAAAATTGGCTTGCATATTCTAGCAAAATATTTCTCAGCCATAAATATCTATTTAAGCTGTTTAAGGTCCCTTGGGAATAGACGTTTCCGTTCCATTAGAGGATATTCCAATGGAATGGGAACACCCATTCTATCTCTGTTCTTAATTCTGCAACACACTAAAGATTGACAAAGATGTAGAATCACATGTATTCATTTCTAGAATTCACAGAATTCCTAGGCGCTTGTCCTTCTGATGGTGGCTTAAAAAGCTGGTCGACTTGTCGATGATTGGATAACACCAGAACGATTGTCCCACCCATGAACTTGCCTACGTATAGACTTGTAGTCTCCTTTAGAAATAATAAAAACGTTATTCGTTGAATGGGAGAACCAACAATCATAAAATTATATAACATTTCGTGATTATTGCTTCCGTATTTTTAAAAACGAAAACGTGTAGCGAATTAAATTCCGAAATGCTTAGCAATTTTGAAAACAAGTTTTAAGTTTACGTTCAAACTCTGTTCGAAAAAAAGAATATAAAAATATAATTCTTAATTTTAGGATCGTTTCTACCTCTCAGCCGCTGAAAAGCGTTGGCATGTTGGCTGTCTTCAGTGCACTGCATGCAGGCAGCCACTGGACCGCGAATCATCATGCTATTCACGCGATGGTAATATCTACTGCAAAAACGATTATTACAGGTAAGCTAGAAATTTATAATATGCACTCACTTTGAGGGTTACCCATCCGCTACATGAATGTACGAAAGTAAGAAAGAAAGACGAATTGAAAGAAAGAAGAAGGAAACTAACTGAAGCATTTGCCAAACAGTACTCATTCCCCGCTTTTAAACCTCCTTGGTTTACATTAATTCTAAATAGTATGCTCTACTGCCGGCGAGTACGTACGGACGTATATAATATAGTTCGCATGCATCAATTATTCGCACTAATTATTCCCTTCCGTGAAACACTTGCTGAAGTGCAGTCACACTAAGGAAATCCGAAAAACTTATGACTGCACCGAGATGTGAAAATTCATTTATATCACGCGACCAAAAGACGCTTAACTTTGTAGGCTTAGGAAACCTGTCGAGGCCGAATAAATCTAAAACCATATTGTGATAGCTCTCTAGAAGGGAAAAACAGTTTATTTGGAAAAATTCTCGCAGCGAATTAAATTGTGTTGGGTTGAGTCGAAAAGACTTTCAAGTATAAACATACTAAAGGCTTCCCTGTTTTATATAATATTTGTGTAAAAGAACATAAGTGTATCTACTCGGCAGTAGCTTTTCATGTATAAATTTATCAAAACTTATAAAACTCAGTTTGTTGTAAACTCGAGACTGGCCTGCCTCGGCATTTACTTGTAGAAGCCTTTGAAAGCGGAACGCAATTTTCAGAATATTCCCTTTATGCGCACGCAATATGGTTTTAGTTCTTTTATCAAAGATACAATACTTAATTTTGGTGGGGGAAAATTTGCATCGCAGTTTTGCATAAATTCGGTTTCTCAGTTTTTTAGTTTTACTTATTTTTTATTTAGAAAAACAATTTTTATTTAGAAAAAGTTATTTATTTATTTAGAACAATTTTAATTTAGAAAAAGTTTTTTAGAAAAACAATTTTATTACTCGAATTAACAATACCGAAAACCACGGGGAGTCACAACATATCGACGAAAATTTTATATTTAATTTTAAATATGTATTATTTTCAATACCTGTCACGCCTCTGTGAAGAAGTTCGAGACCAATTTATCGATGTTTGGCAAAGAGGCTGCAGAAATCGTATCTCATAAGTTTTGCCATACTACTATGCTATACTAGATAATGCTAGTAGCTGATTTTTCACAAAGATATTTTCAAAGATATTTTCAATTTTGGATCTTTAGATTTCACCTTTTTTTCTCTTTAAAACTGGTTCATCCCTTGCCACCCTTTTGCCCCTGTGTCACGCTCAATTTGAAGAGGTCAATTGTGGTTATTTTTACTCTAAGGCTCACTATTTCCAATAACGAAATGCTTTAACCTTTGAAATCTTGACAGAAGCGTATTTCGTGTCTATCACATCATCAAGGTTACTTCACTACATTATCACAGATACAACGATTCATATTGATGAGATTTACTTTGTAATGATCGGCTAGCCACTCCTAAATCTGTGCTTAATCTATTTTCGAGAATATTCAATTTGATTTGATTGAGTTGGTCCACTCAGGTGGATAATGGAGGCGACAGAATTTCTTTTTGTCTTTTAGGATCTGTTTATGGGAATATTATACGAATTTTTACTTTCTTTGATTTTATTACTTTTATTATTTTGATTTTGTGGATTTTATCCACTCCTGGCAATAATGAATGTAGGGGTCATCCAGTCATCCAATAAAAAACGGGGTCGACAATTGTTCCTATCGTTTTTAATCAACAGGATTAAAACAGTTTTCAACATACAATTTTCAACCTGTACCACTGCCTTCAATCTTTGTTATCACTGTACAGTTATTTACGAGCATTCATATTCATCCGGCTATAGAGTAACAAGTCTGTGTCAGAGGTATTTGTCTTCCCCCAAAAACTTGCCTTCCAATAAATTTAAATAAATTGAATGTACAATTTTTACTTATAGAGTTTATGCGCTGACTTCTGGTATGCTTGACAGCTCTGGCATAAATCTCAAGCAACCAAAACCTGATCATGTTTCATGAGCTCGAATGAAATATGGGCGACGTGGCAAGCGTCTCTTCGTTTCAGTAGCTAAGGGAATTACAACTGATAGTGATGATACAATACGACGAATAACAGCTCTCTCCACCCTTAGGGTAGATCTGATAAAGACTGCTTGCTTGCTTTCTTGCTTAACATTTCAACGGATTATAATCACTGCTAGCGATAGAATAGCTATCGAGAGTGCCCCATCTTTATTAAATAAATTCGACACGCATATGTGCCCGTCATAATTTCGTTCATCAGCAACATCCAGATTTGATATATAACGCGTATTAAATGTCGCAAGAATCATTTGACGGGGAATGATTTTTAAGTTCGTTTTATGACGGAGAGAAAAAAAATAATAACCTGCGAAATATTTTATGTATTCTTATTCTTCTTATATGCGCAAAAATTTGTTGTATTTTTTTTTTTGGTTTGGTTTTGGATTATTTTGGAAATTTTCAAAATTTATGATTTAGAAACATTAATTTAGACATGAATTAAACCTTTATTAGGAAGTGAGTGTGGACTGGACTACTATACGTAATTATGGAACGTTTGCTTTCTCACACTCCTGATTTGAAAAATTTTATGAAAAATTGTTAGCATTTTATTTAAAAACGAGTGATGAAAAAGAAGTTGGAAAGGTCACAGATTTGAAATCTTTATCAGAAGCATTATTCAGACAAACAATGCTTCTGGGAAGCAGCTGATAAAGTAGAAAATATAATACTGGAGGTCATTTAACGTAAGATTCGGTTCGATAGATTTTCCCACAAAGGGATAAGCTTTTAAATTGTGTTAAGGGATTATAAGTTGAACTTGCTCGAATAAAAAGTTGTCGAATACCGAGCAGGAAGTATCGAAAATGCGAGATGGTAATAAACGGTGTTTTTAGCGAACAGGTATGCACATTTCTGACTACCTTTATGACACTTTGCCACACATATGCACCCTCTCTCTCTCTGTCACTGTTTTCCTCACTTTCTAAGAGATAGATGCAGAAAGGACTATCTATCTCTCTTTCTTCAATTCACTCCCTCCTCAATTTGTTATTCATCAATCAAAACGAAGATATTCGAGTCAAATCAAAACCTTACGAATCATTTCATCTTTTCGCATAACTTCCGCATTTTGGGCTGAAAGAGAAGGCCAAGCATGTGTTTGTGTCGGTTGAAAAAATATAAGTATTTTAAAATTGCAAATGTAAATGCAAAATTGCTAATGCAAAAAAGAATTCAGAAGAAAGCAACCAAAGGAAACCGGTGCAGTTTTATTGTAGACAATAAAATTTTCATTCAAATTTAAGTTTTTGAATATTTAAAATCTTGCCGCTTATGGCACTGCGCACATTTTAATAGAGGTAGAATTTATTTTGATCGAGAGTAAATATGTATGAAACCAACATTTGGCTTACCATCCGAGATTCATTAAATCTAATTGGCCTACAAATACGCGCGTCACGCGAGAAACTCATTGAGTCGATTTAGTTATGTCCATTCGTCTGGCAGTGGAAGCATAATTGTGAAAGGAGACAGTGATAGATTTAAAGAAAGAGGGAGAAGTTGACAAAGAGAGAGATAGAGAGCAAAAATACTAGAAGAGAGAGATCGATAGAGCAAAATTGGATAATCAATCGAATTTTAGTGTAAATTAGGCATGAATATTGTTTGAGGTCCCTTACCCTTTTTGAGACTTTTAAAAACTGAGATCAGTCATGACTATCTTTATCAAGAAATCGATTTCTAGAGAAAAATTTCAATGCACGCCGCGCATTTTAATAAAATGAATGTTTATACTCGTAATTACCATAATGGGAAGTCTCATGATCAGGAATCGGATGTATTTTTATAAATAAAAGGAAATAAAAATTGATAGGCTCTCCTTGCATTACTAGAATATTGGAATGAAACTATTATTACATAAATGGAATATTTAAAAAACAAGGAAGTATAAAAGATTATGAGAGAATATTCTGCCTGTAAATAAATTCGCAATTTATTTAGAAATCAAATTAATAAAATAGCACGAAATTCTGTAGAGTTCAAACATAATTTCACTCCTAGATATTGCTCTGAATCGAAATATCTACGTGCTTTTTCGAAAATTCGAAATTCGAAATCGAAAATATTTTTTACGCAAATGTTGTTGGAGTTGTTGGCTTTTCAGTAGCCGTTATAGTTGTTAGGTAGTCTAATCGAATTTTAATACAAATAATCTCTAAATATTTTAAAAATTGGCAAAGTCGAAACAATACTTAAGCTTAACATTTGATCCACCCACTGGATAAACCGCGCAATTCCATAATCCAAAAAGTGATACAAATTATAAATAGAATGTAATAATACGCAATGGAACCTTATACGTGCTTTCGAGACTAAATACTGTCACTAAAATAAAAAACAATCAATATTAAAACATGAAAACACGATTGAAATTCCACGATGTTATCACAAATTGATTTGTGATTGAGATTTGAGATTTGACTAAAAACCTTTGCGTTCTTAAGACGGCAGGAGTAGCCCAAAAACTGAAATCTCTTGATCTTGTCGAGCGTCGAAATATCTCCAACTAACCCTTACCAAAGTTATGTTATGTCCTTATTGGAAAACTCATTTTAACGTCAGTGTAGGTGTGGCATTACTAAGGTGAGTTTAATCGTTAAACGTGAGATCAATGACACTTGTTTCAAAAAAAGAAGATTCTAAAATATAATTCCATCTATCTAATTTCGAAATATATCATTTGCATTATTATTTGAGAATTAATATATTCCACAGAGCGATCAATTATTGTAGAAATGCCCGCGATATTGCCTCAAACATCGGCAATTGAGCTCGGACTGAAATGTGTTATCAAGTTAATTTTTGCAGTAGATAATACTCCTCCTCCCACATCCACCAATGCTCATCAAATTATAGCTAATATATAACTACAGAAGTCGTTTGGTGCACGATAATTTTATTTAAAGAGAACACAAAGAAAAAAATAAAAAAAAACAAAAAATATAAAATATGAAATATAAAAAATATAAAAACTAAAATCCCAAATAAGAATTCGCCTTTCTTACAGTGAGGCATAATTAACCCCGACCCGTGCTTAGCGTGGCCCGTTTGGTTTCTCTTTAACATTGGCAGTGCCATTTATCTTTCAAATAAAGGCGACTAATATATAAAAAGCGAATCTCGATAGGTTTGTTTCTCGTATCTCGGCTTATGTTTACATAATAATTAGAAAATAAAATGGTATGTTTTATTTTTTAGAAGTGCTTAGGGGTATCTTAAAGTTCGGCATTTTTGAATAGCTTGTGTTTTATTAAAAATTATAAAAAACCTTTTAATCATAAATTCATTGAAGCCTCGGGTCCCTCCGGTCTCTTTGCAGAAGACCAACCAATTGTGCTGGATACCTCTAACAATTTCAGCGCTTGCTTCAGAAAAAACCCAGAATATTATTGTCATCCAGTGTAAAAATCGTGCACACTACATCGTCGTCTAAAAAAAGGTCGGTCGACACCTAATCTCATAATCGAATCAGCTGAATGGGAAAAGAATCCATCCAATGGCCCACCCAATTCTAAAACTAATCCGGGGAAACCATAAAAATATCCCAAAATAATAAAACACATAAAATTGTCTGCCTAAGTTTTGCACTTTCTCACACCGTCATGGTTTTTGTTCTTTTTGTTTTTTGCCTTAACCGCGACACTTCCACTTGTTTGCACGATTCAACCTGAAGCAGAAGCATAAAATATAATATTAGAATTAAGAATGCGTGTTAAATAAGTGGCGGTCAACCGTATGGAAAATAAAAACCTGTTCATTGCTGTTTCCCGGGTGCACCGCATTGAGTGAGTTCGCATTTGCACTCGCTGACGGCCCGCCTCATGATAATGTCAAGATAAATCTGTAAATAAAAGTTACCAATCTTACATCATCACGATGACCGCCGCGCCAGCCAACGTATGGTATCATATTTCGAACTCTCCCGACGATAAGATCATATATTCTCAAACATGTCACTTTAGAATTTTTGTCCTCTTCTTCTCGGCGTAGAAATAATCATAATTCATTTTTTATTTTCAAGAAGATGTCTGAAGAGAACGAAGAAGAAGAGATGTGCCTGCACCGAGGAGAGGTTGTTTACCCTACATCTGCGATTATAATGCATATGCTCGTTTTCTACACTTCCGCTTGCATTACAACAACAATTCAATTTCCCTTTTTAATATACATATATATACAAACACATATATCTCCCATATAAGCACTCATCCATACATACACAAATACACGCATGCAAACAAAACATACCAGTCTCAAAAAATGGGGGAAAGGAATTTTAAAATATTCGACTTTTTCGCGGTTTTAAAATTGTTGAAAAGATTAAAAATAAATGCAGTTTTTTAAAAAGTTTTAAACGATTATCTGGAATAGAAAGTTTTAATTTTTCGAATGAAATTTGTTTATTTTTGTATTCAAACAAGCTTAGGGCAATATTTATCACCCCTGTCTACGCACCCCTGCGTAATATACAATCCACAAAAAGAAAAATTGATGATTAGTGTAATTCTCCGGCATGAGCCGCAGGTGTTTAAACATAAATAATCGCCTCCTCAACGATTCGTTAAAGGCTCGCGCGAACATAGCGTGACACTACCCTAAATAGAGACTATTGATGAAACAAGTATTTCACTGACTTCACATTGGATTTGCATAAACTAAACCCCAGGCTATTTGGGTTAAGGCATTATAAAACCGTTGTCCTTTTGATCGTCCACGATTTGCTGCTCCGATTGGTTTTTATGCACCAGAAACCACCCACCCTTTTGATTCACTTTTGTCGTACAAAATTTAAGTATGAATACGTTTAATTCTAAGTTCAAAGTGTTAAAATTAACTCCCCAATCATTCGCTTCTTTTGGAATTATTTCGATTTTTTAGAAATTTATAGAAAAGATTGCTTAGTAAATTTTTCAAAATATTTTCAGGCTGTTTGGAACGAGAAGATGTTCGAGGTGCTTAGCGACTATCAGCTCATCGGAGTTAGTAATGCGCGCAAGGAATTTGGTATTCCATGTAAGCTGCTTTTCATGTACCATATGCCATGTACCTTTAAGTAAAGGTGACCAATTTGGAATCCGGGACTCTCTCATATATTGCCGGTATAAATCAGAACAATCTTTATAATCCTCTACTCTCTATCTCTGTTTATTTACCTATCTATCCATCTCTTTTTTTGGTTTGTTTAGTAAAACATACATATTTGTTATTGTATTTCCATAGGACACATTTTGGCATAGCTCTAGATGAAGAGACGGCGCTAAATCGTATTGAACGATCATATTCATTCGTGACGCAGTTCGGTTCACCACCCAATGATTCATCCAGTCCACATGATTCCAATCACGTCGTTCCTAGCGGGCTCTTTGTGTCTGCACCTCATATAATCTCAGGACTGTCACAGCCACCACGCCAAAAAGGTAGACCGAGAAAGAGAAAGCCAAAAGAAATTGAAGCACTTACATCCAATATAGGTGACTAAATTATATTTATATCTATAAAATATTTTAGAATTATTTGTTCTGTATGCTAACATTTATTCACTCACCACCACTCATAGATATAATACATTTCTTAAAGAAACATAGATAAATGGCAAGTGATAATGATAGTAAGATGAGCGAATGGCAAATGATAATAAGATGGGTGAATGATAATTTACGACTGAGGGAATATCACTCTTCTTTGAGGATATTCAAAATTTAATAATTATCTTCATAAAAGGGAAAGTAATGCTGCGCCATCTGACCTTGAAATTTCTGTGGTCTTCACAGTCATTCAGTCGGCTAACTTAACCGAGACGGAAAGGTTAGCTTTTCAGAATTTTTTTGAAAAGGAATATTTAATTCCTGAGATAAAATTTTGTCCAAGATTTTTACAAAACATAATAAACCAATTTCGGCAATGGCGTTAGAAATAAAATTGTATATTTCATTTACTGCCAGGAGCACAGTTATAATTACCTAAAGCCAGGCGTTGAAGTCAGGCTGAGAGTCTGGAAAAGTACGAACACGCCTTAAGCAACTTTGCCTATGATACTTGAAAAACTCGTGATATTTAAAAATATTCAAAATTACTTAAAAAGCTCGCCTCCGCGAATTTTTGCTCCTCTCCCCCTACTATTTGTCCCACTGTAACGTCTCGTGTTCCTCCAGCCTTTTTATTACCCGTTTTAATGTTTTAGGATACTTCGTAATGGCGCCATTGCAGGCGAATCTCATAAAAGCTAATAAAAGATATTTACGTGTTCGCTACGAAAGGTATCGAAGATTAGGTAGCTCGGAAAAGGATTGAAATTTTTAAAAAACGATAAATAAAGCCAACAACTCGTGGCTTTCTGAATTTCGTTCGTAGTAAACATTGGCGCATTAAAAATATTGCAGGTTATTGCACGTAAAACCGAACTGAAAAGGAATAAGATTCGTTGATGTTTCCGATTGAATCTCAAGTATTTGAACTTTTTTAATGTCTTTGTTTGGCCTTGAGAATTTCTTTTTTGAATGATTGCGTTGTCTCTGGTAGGGCAAAGACTGCATTGGCCACAGCTCATCAATTTTATTTCAAAAGGTTACACTCGTGTTTTTTTCTCATGCGGGAGAGATAGACGCACGCAATGCAAAGTCGAGAACGCAGGTGGCGGTCTGGCCTGTCTGTGATGGCACAATTTCATTGGAGTTTTTTCGGAAGTCAATTACACTCTTACGCTCCTAAGAATAAGAAAGTGCTACTGAATATAATTTTTAATTAATTTCCAAAAAAAAATTACTTACCATAAAAAATTATATGAATTCTACGTGCTACGGACGTTATATTTTAAGCGGCGGTTTATGCACAAAACCTAGTTTTAATAAGCTTTTATTTTTTTCATCTCATTTATCATTCGTATTTTTTTTTCGAACATCTCAAAACAATAAAAAATAAATAGATATAAAGGCAGTTAGGTTAAATGTTGATAGATCTCAAATTCAAATTTTTAAAATTTTTCTAAATTAAATTATTAAAACTATTCAAACTTAAAAATTTTAAATAATTTCAAAATAAAAAAACTGAATTTCATTGAATTTTTTTCTGAATAAAAACAATTGATTATTTCAATCTGTTTTTATGTAAACAAAATTTGCGACGTGCAATAATTTTAAAATTATAAAACATTTACTAAAAAGTGCAACGTAAAAATTGAATTTATCTAAAAAAGCAAAATTTAAAAACAAAAAATGAATAATGGGTTGCTCTGCCACTGAAAGGGCAGGGATGGCCCTGCCTAGACATAGAATTTGTATAACAAAGTCTTGGAAACTTTTTTATTGATATTCCACCAAAACTTTAGAGGCGGAATATGCTTCTTCTTAGAGCGACACTACGAAAAATTCTAATTATAAATGAACTTTTCAATATTCTTCCCAATTCCATGAATATTTTGCAAAAAATAGCTCTGATTCCTCTTGACATTCTGTCAGAATTGGGGAACATTTAGTAAGTTTGCATTAGTGTGTGTCCTATTCCAGTCACTATCTTTCCAATTTAATTCATGTCAGGTTGTTACCCGTCATCAATGTAACATCATCGTCTTGTTGACTGCCCGAGAAATAAAGAAAGGAAACACTGCATTGGCTCCTCATTTCGCTTGTGTTGATAAACCATCACTACTATAAATAAACGTATTGAAGAAAGATAAAACTATCAGAGATAATACAAGAAGATTGCGATTATTGTTGGTGTAAAAGAGATAGGCTGTTTAAAAAGGAGTGTAAAATAAAGTGAAATAGTGACTGACGAAAGATAATACACAAATCCCTTTCGGGTTATACGCTGACGACTGGTTTTTTTATGCACATTATTGAATATATGAACATATCACAATCTCATGGAAATGTCTCTGAAATGGCTATGAGATAGTTATGTAATAGGGCTGAAATATTGCAGCAACAACATAAAGCCAAATACAGAAAAAATACAGATATATCCTATTTTCGTCTAGTTATGGAATTCACAACTTAATTATGAAATTCCCAACTTAATTATTATTACGAAACAAAGCAGAGATGTCAGAATGAACATTATGAAATTGCTTTCTCATAGCGATTACTCAAAAGAATGTGAAACAGGAATATACTGTTGCAACATTTTATTAAACATTATCCCGGGAAACCCGACAAGAACTATTTAAAATTAAAAATTCGAAATTCTACTGGAAATATATCAAATTATTTTAAGATTTTAATTTTATGCGCTTTAATCTCTCTAGCGACGAAAGGAACTCTTTCCCTTCGCGTATCTATTCGGGTAGAATGACAATAAAGTAATTAAAATTATAATCAAATTTGTTGTGCTTTTATGACAAGCGATCAAAATTTCTCGCCTGTTTAGAATGTATGACGTAAGGTAAAAAACTGACGGTAAGACGTTAAAACGGCATTCATCAACGTTTAATGCGTAAATACATATTTTAAATAATTATAAGCCGGCGCTAAATTTTATATTCTTTAAAAACTTTAAAAATAACTTGTGAATAAATAAAAAACAAGAATTAAAAGATTATTTTTGGTTTGTATTTATTTGGTTAATTATATATAATAGTCAATTTTGGGAAGCACTATAGAAACCCTCCAGATATAATTAGTTTATGAGAAGTCACCAGAATTTCATAAACTAATCATGATATTTCTCTAGCACGATTTTCTTTAATTCAGAAAGAAAGTATACATAATGAACTCATGGTGATTCTTTCATTATTATATAACTACTCGACCGATTTAACTTCTTTATCTTCTGTATTTAAAATTATCAATTCATAGATCTGAATTCGGAATATATAGATTTCGGTCGTGGATCCCATATGAGTGCTTCCTCTAGAACGAAACGAATGAGAACCTCATTTAAACATCATCAGCTGCGTACTATGAAATCGTATTTCTCAATTAATCACAATCCCGATGCGAAAGATCTCAAACAGTTATCACAAAAGACAGGCCTACCGAAAAGAGTTCTGCAGGTATAGAATGAAGAATTTTCCAAAAAACGAAAAGAATAAATTATGAGTATGGCTTATCTAATGTATTCTTCTACAGGTTTGGTTTCAGAATGCAAGAGCTAAATGGCGACGTATGATGATGAAACAGGATGGTGGCAATATCAATGAAAAGGGTGAAGGATCGTTGGATCTGGACGGTTTCTCTAGGCAAAGCCCATCTTCATTTATGATTGGAGCCAGTAATAGTCCATCACATCACAATTTGGACTAACAGTTAAAAATCAAACATAGCTCATACAAATCGGGTCCTACGTTATGAACAACAATTAAGATATACCACCATCGATATTAGATAGTAACGCAATATTAACTACATATATAGGAAATTCTGTTCTACTACTACCGTTAATCACGATCACAGTTTATTTCAATTAAAATATATTGCTATTCTGGGTTTGATTTGTATTATTCTAAGGGCATTTTCTATAATTAATCAAACAATATTTCAATTTAATCTGAGTATCTGCAAATACTAATTTGATTTATTACGAGTAAAACAGTAAGGCCGTTCTTCAATCAATGCCCAGAGACTGCTGTAAAGATTTCGACACAATTGTAAACCTTACAAATCGCTTAAATCGCTCAAATGTAAAAAGTTAATCCTGATTTGTTAAGTATATATAGCTTGTAAAGGCATAATTAAGTTAATTTAAACGTTTTCAATCAATATGAAATTGAAATTGAAAAAATCATCTAATATTAACTGCTTTGTGAATTGCATAATAAATTATTTGTTAGAACAACATGAAGAAGAGCTAATTATAGTTAGGAAAACAATATAATATAATATTATAGGTTAAAGTATCCTTTATATTCGTACCTACAATAGAATTTGTATTTATACAAATATTATTTATAAAAATGTACAAAAATTTAAAAAATTCTGCAAAAGTCCATTTTTTTATTTAAGCCTATATATATATATGAAATAGAAAGCGCCAAATACATTCACGTTTTGATTACATTTATGAATTAATCGTAAAATTGAAATTTAACGGCCAGAGGAAAAAGTTATCACAAGCTTCGGCTCATCCAAAACTTACAAGCCTTGCACACGAATCTACGTCGTCGTACGTCAACATTTACTTCACGTGCGCATACTAAATTGGAGAAGAAACACATTTACTTTTTATTGGAAATGTCTATAATAACTTTTTAAAAATTAGTTACGGTAAGTAAACCGATATTTAATTGCGTCAAAGCCCTCTGATATTTTTCTTTTTCAAATCTGAAAATTATAAAATTTTCAGTATTGATATTTTCAATTCTTCTTAAGAACTATATTTTCTAAACCATGTGAAAAATAAAGATTATTTTAAGAGTGTGTTTAAATGCTCTTTTGGACAATTTTCATCTTCGTATTTAGAGGACGTTTTTGAGGTTTTGAGGCCACGTTAATGTCTGTATAGGGCACAACATTACTGATGATGGTCCATATGCTAATTTCGTCTCTAGTGATGAAAATTAAATAAAACTGGTCACTTACCGTTGTTGTGAGGTGAGGTGAGGTGTGTGTTCGCGAGAATCTTGCGACGTCAGGCCTTCATTCAGAGTTATATTCAGGCCGCTTAGAACACCAAATTGCTGCCTAATAAAGTAGTCCTGCTGAATAATCGAATTGATTAAGACCACATAATCTGAATAAAATTGAATTCAAATTGTATATGGTGCAAATATACACATATTGTCATACAAATCTCTGAAGCCTCTCCCACCAATTTTTATTGTTTTGCGATAAATAGTATCACCTCGTCCGTCATATAATAATGTCTAAGCCGTTGTAATATCTGGGATACTGGGGGTTATTTCTGTTTCTGCTAGTTTTGTCAGTAGGTAGTCCACAGAGACAATCTCTGGTAGTACATTTGTTGATAACCCTAATTGGCTCCGAAATGGTAAGTACCAGGTGCCAAACAGGTTAAAGTTAATGTTTAATATTTCGTTTTGTATATCGAAATATAATCGATATACAACCCTGTAAGTTGAAGGTTGTCACCGTACTTATCCCAATTGAATCGTCTTTCAATGACGTCTCAGCAATCAAATTGTATCAAATAGATGAAAGGCAACTGGAATAAGTACATTAGAAAGTCACAGTGCGAATGTAGGTTAAGTGATTGCCACTAGAAGACCACAATCAAACTTAACTTAATTGGAGCGAAATTATACTTTGCTAATAAAAGCAGAGATAATTAGAATGGTAACTCTGAATTTGCCGCTTCAAACATCCGTATGACATCTATTTGTATGACATTTTGTCACCACGGAGGCATGGGATTTGCAATACCGACGTTATTGTTTCTTGCTATTCACAATTATGAAGGCTCATTCCGTTCAGAATCAGAAGGCTGCATCTACATGGTTTGTATGATTACAAATGGGTTCGTAGAATGTTCTATCTTTTTATCTCTAGATGACATTTTATATCGTCAACTAATTCTCCATCTCAAAAGTTGTACCTCGCCGCAAAAATTTATCGGATTGTGTTATTTTCTGAGCATTATTTAACTATTTAATTGTAAACTTGGAGCAAAATTAACAAGAGAATTTCACGTATTGTTAATTCCTATAATTTCGAAATAGGTGCCCAAATAATTTTTTAAAAATATCTTGGCTGTTGACTCTTGTTTAGCAGTTATAGGATATTAAAATCCAAAAATCCAATGTGTTTTAAATAACCATATCTTTGATACTAATTGATATATTGATATAACATTTCGCTAGTTGAAAGATTGTCAGTTTAATTTACCTAATAGTAATTTTTAGGTCTCTCTAATAGATTTGAAAGATTTATTTTGTTTCACAAACATTACTATCATAACTTGCACCCAGGAAATTTCAAACTTTCGCGAGCAATCTGCTATTTGTGGGCTGTGGTTGAGCATTAATAAAATTTAGCAAATACAAAAACTAACTATAATTATATCTATTGAAATCTTTTTGATATCGTTTAGATAAGGACTTTATAAATTCAATTTGTGAGTATATTTTGTAATATACAGTTTCAAAGATAAAATATCGTTAGAAAAACGTATTCTGAGGCTGCGCTTAACTGACTCGCCTAGTTGCGGAGGTACAACGTTGCGTTTATCTAATATTTATTAAATTAAAAAAATTAATTAAAATTTATTTAAATTAAAAATTTTCAATCTATTGGCCAGCAGCAAGCAACATTTGCTCCTCGGCAGCATTAATTTTTTTCTCGCTTTCCATAACAGCCAATGTAATTTTGTCGTAGCTGCTGGCAGAAAGCAGCATTTGTATGTGTTCAAGCTATTATTTTTTCTAGCGACAAAATTAAGTGCCAAATACAAAAGAATTAGGTGGGCTCCTATTCCTAACTCGTGCCAGGTGATGAGAATTTTCAATCGGCGAATTGACTGCGTCGTATACCTAGTTGTGATAAAAAGTTATCGATTAATATACGGCTATTATCTAGAAATTCCCTTTCTAGGAATTCTCGAATATAAAACTGTTAACACTTGGGGGAAATATTTGGAAATATGGGGTCAACAATTTTACTCTCGTTATTACGCACAGTGTCCGTGCAAAAAACCCAAGTGCAAGTGCAAGAGAAAGCCTGGATTAAATTCAAACATTTGTAATCTCTGAACGATTTTGTGATTGCGTTAGTAGTAGTACAACGAGTGTCCCATCTCTCTCTCGCTCTCTGTGTGTTTTTAATGGATGGTGTAGAAGTTAGAGCACAAAAAAATTGAAGGCTGGAATTCCGATATTTCCTATCCGGTTGATATTTTCGTGAACACAAAATTTTTGAGATTTTTACCAGCGCATCTGAAAGTTATTGTAAATTAGGTAAGTTAAAAACAGAAATCTCTCAGATTCTGAGTGGGAGTAATCGTAGATCTCTTCATGAATGAAATACATAAAAATTCGTGGCAATCTGTGATATGATTTTCCGGAGAAATATATTTTACGGTTGTGTAGAAAGTACGAAATAAGTTCGATATCTTATCATTTTTGCAATTTGTGGAAATATTTCCTAAATATATCAATTCATAATTTATCCGGGAGACACCCCAAAATCTCAGACTGAGAACGAGGAGCAGCTGCTAATCGAAATGTCCGGGGATGTAAAATGACAGAAGATATCGAACACTCCCCTTTGAGATCATTTTCCAACTGAAGTTGACCCAGAAATATATGTGTAGTTCTTATACTTGAGTCTAAGCAATATTTCTTTTCAGTGCCAAAATAGATAATGTCATTATATAGTTTTTGTAAATTTCATTTTTCCGTGATATATATTTTCTTCTAACGAGATTTTTACATTTACGTCTAGCTTCCATATTAAATTATTAAATAATATTCAACAAATGGAGCGAAGTATTGACTCTCCCGGAGATTCTTCATTAGATGTGGATGGAGGCTCATCAGAAGCAGCAGGTAAAAACATCTTAAAAACATAAAGCGTTAAAATAAATTTGAATGTTTCTAATCGTCTATATAGATTATCTTAAAAATGTATTAAAAGTTTCTGTATCTGTATCTGTATGTTTCTGTATCTTATCCTTATCTTCAAGGCTACTACAAAATTGCCTCTCAATCGGTGCCTGAACGAATACATTCCCTCGAAATCAATTTCCTTCCTAATAACCTACTTCAATTTCATAAAACTTGCCTTCTCCGTGTCCCCCAGCAGGCATAAATATCATACTTCTCAAGGGATCCGACAGCTTAAATATGTTTTTCGGCTTTTTCATGAGTTTTCATGGAAACTGTTGCTTCATACGTAAAATTTGACCACACGTGAATTTTCACAGCTTCTAAAATCGCCCTTTTTTTGAAATAACAAAATTCTGGAAGCTTAAAGTCGTCACTAAAGATTCTGAAGAATTAGCTTCCAACAACTACAACTGATCCGTTATGGCTTTAATTAACGTGTAGGCTTTCCTAATAAATAATATTTTGTTTTATATATAAGTGATTCTTATTTTTCGAACTAATTTTCCAGCATCTATAAATTATTCTGTAAAGGCTGCTACGTATGAATCGACTATGGTGCTACAATCACAAGAGCTCAATTCGGTTACGTTAAATAAATGTCCAAATTCGAAAGAATCATCTAGTTCTCTTAATACCGTCAGCGAACAATCTGTCTTGGTGGCCGGTTTGTCAGTACCAGAAATAAATACTCCAGCAGGTAAAAAACCAAGTTACTTAAACCTGGCATGTTGCGTTAATGGTTACTCTAGTATAAATACTTATGACTCAAGAATACGGCAAGAAATTAATAAATCACGAGAAGTTTCGCCTATTCGATCCACAACAACTTCTGTTCAATGTTGCAAAAAAACTAATACATTATCTCCGCCTTTACCAGTGACTGTATCAAATCAAAGTACATCAATTGCAACGCTGAGTCCAAATTCTTTAACAGAAACTACTAATGGCAATCAAAATGACCAGGATGGTCTCCACAATAATTTCAAATTAATCAATTTAAAAAATAACCAAAAGAACAAAAGTATTATTCAACAACGTGTGGAACGTTTATATGGCCCCGGAGCATTAGCTCAAAGCTTCTATAGCCCTAAAAAACCTAAAGAGAAATTAGCAAATGATTTGGTGAAAAAAAATTCTGTGGAATTCAATCAGAAAAGTTCAGAACAACGTCAAGAGAATTACAAATCGAAAATTACAGAAGGAAAATCCTTCGATTTACCAGTATTAAGGCATTTAAGCCCGGAATTTCGAGCACAATTACCTTCTATTTCACCAAAACGTAACAATACATGGAACATCGAACAAAGCCCTAAACACAAAGTATTCACAAGTAGTAAAGTCTCAAATGAACGTAGTCTACCACAGAATGATACGAATACATCTATCGCACAAGGAGAATTGGATCAACCAGATCATGCCCCACAAAATGTAGAATGTCCTGTTTCAAACGACAAATCAAAATTGGAAGACATTGTTGTTAAAGAAATTGAAATTCCCAAAGCACTGCCAGAATCAGAAATAGAAATAGTCAAGACTGAAAAGGAGAAAAATGGCAATTACTTTTTATGTCTTTTAAAAAAAGAACAAAGTCTGCTTCTATCACTTGCAGATAAAGCTGATAAATATATAGAACAAATTTCGGTTAGTAATAATAGCTCATATATTTCGTTTTTAAAATTTACTGCTTCAAAATGAAAGTTCTTATAGAACTTTAATCTTTCTTGATCAAAATTCATTGCACCATTCCACAAATTCATCATTTTATATTATCTTCCTATAGAATGACCCGGAAGTTACTGAGGATGTTTTAGGCATTTTAAGAGTTGCTTCCGGCAAAGCTCGCTTGTTGGTGTCACAGAAGTTGAAACAATTTGAAGGTAGGTTCACTATAAGCAGTGACATATTTACTAGTATTTCTTTTTAATTCAAATAAGTAATTTAATTATTTACACTTTTCACTTCTAGGACTTTGTTACAAAAACATCAATAATTCGAAAGAAGAAAAATTTCCAACTACGTTAGAAGACCTGCAAGGCTTCTGGGATATGGTATGCCTACAAATCACGAATATAAATTTAGCTTTCGAAGAGATTGAATTAGTGAGGAAAAATAACTGGAAGGTAACAATTTGTTTTTCACCTAACACACTTATAATTTTTCTAAAGAAAGCTTTTTATTATTTCAGCAACCTACAACAAAAATTACTCCGCCAAAGCCTTCATCAAAACAACAATCGTCGTCTCTAAAACCAAAAACAATCAAATCAAAAACTACTATTAATACCAATGGTAATATCTCGAGGCCTACGCCCGATACAGCAGCCTCATTAGCAAAAAGAGAAGCACGGAGAAAGCAGTTAGATGAATTAAAGAGAAAATATAAAAAGACAATTGCAGCAAATTCTACAAATGCTATAACAAATTTGGAAGCAACGTCTATAGTTGAACCACAAGGTATATTTAAAAATGATGAGTGCAGTTGATTACCATTTAGATATTACTAAATTTTGATTGTATAGAATATATATATTAAGAAAGCCTTAGCTAGTCTTTGTTTCATTGAAAATTCTGAAAAGACAAAATACAATTTTTCTTTGTTAAAATAAATAATACATTTTTTAAAAAATTTAAGTGGCTACTTCAGCAATGAATAATTTTCATATAAATTTATTTAATAAGGGAATCGAAAATAACGCAATATCGAGCTCTAACTTTTTAATTAATTATTCGAATTTTCTAGTAAGAAGATATTGATTATAATAACTTAATATTTATTAGCATTTAAGTGAAAGCTATATAAACTATCACTCCAGTTCCCATCTTGATATTGATGAAAAAGCATACTGTTGAAATAAAATACTGAAATCAAAAAAGTTGTGTTTCAATTTCATAATTTCTCCCATTCGTCAGAAATTACTTTTTTAGATTTTTTTGTCACCATCTATGGAAGAATGCAATGGTTTAGAATTGTCACCTCACTCAGAATTCGAATAAACATTTTAATTTACAAATTTATCGAAAACGTGATATAAATCGCAAAATAATTTCAGAGCTCAAAGAAATATATTTCCTAAAATTTCCCGGGAACATTAGCTGGATTTATTCTTTTTAATAAACTTATGTTCAAAGCTTCAAAGATAAATACTGATTCTATGAATCTATCATTATTACGGAAGTTAACTGATGATTTATTGCAAAGTATACTAATGAGTATCTCGTTCTCAAACACAAATTATAAAATATGACAAATTTAGTAGTAGTAGATTTTATTTGTTTATTTAAGACGTTCATATTATTGGCTTCTCAGGAACTAATTGTTCCACAAATCGCCGTATTTATTTTTTGAAACTGGTGGTTTATTTTCTAATTCATTATCTATTGTTGAGTTATCGTTTTGGGGTGAACTTATTTCTTTATGCAATGATTGATTTCTTTGTGCTAAATATCTTTTCCTGTATTCGTTACGATTCCGAAGTACACTGGACGTCACTTCCTCTTTGGATGGCTTTGTATTGACATCTGATTCCAATTGAGACGAATCATCTGTTATTAAAAAAATGTAAATTGTGCAACCGATTTTACAAAAATATATTACCTAAATACGGAGTATAAATATCGCTTAAATCCAACATATCCCCTTTATTTTCTAATCCCAAATCAAGTGAGGGACTTGTATTTGATGCATATTCATCACTATATACGTCGATGTCACTTGGCATTAACCGTGCCGATGGCATATTAGTCTCAGATTGGATAGTAGTGTTTCTGGTGATGCGGCCAGTTCGAAGACGCAGTATCTCCGCCAATTTAGAATTGGGCAGCTGCATTATTTTCTCAGCGCATTGAGTTTGATAACTTAGCTTTCCTGCAAAATATCCCACCAAAACGCTGACAAAAACTTTGGGAATTGATCCATATTTAGCATTTGGCTATCAAAATATATGCTTTCATGATGTCTTTTAAATATTCAGAAACTTACTTGTAGAAGACCTTTCTGTACTGCAAAGTAAGTTGTTAAACCCAATCCTGTACCTAAAGGTAAAGAACGTTGAAAAAAGGATTCCTTGTTACATTCACGGAGAACCTGGAGTTCTTCCGGTGAAAACTTATAGTTCTCCTGTTTTATTAAAAAAAAGCGGATCACTTCAGATGACCAGATTAGATATAGACATCAAGTTACCATGGAATTCCTCTGAGGTTCATTATTATCACTTTCAACCATATTTTCCAGAACTACGACAACCCAATCCCAAGAAAATGTGTACAGATGACTATTGACGTAACCCTTGCTATCGATTCCAAATGACATTTCAGCGGCTTAGTAAAAGCAATTTCATCGTCAATTGTTTCGATATGTCAACTTATTTTTTAAATCTGTTGTTACACTAGTTGATTTTTAACAACTTCATATTCGAGAAATGTGATTATGGTTGATCGTGGGTGAGAAATTATTCATATGGATGAACCATAATTAAAAATAGTCGAATGAGGTATATAAAATTAAAGCTCTATATTATATACTAAATATGAATTGGATTGAATTGAATATTGAATACAGTATTTAGTATTTAAATGTATGATGATATACAATTATAAAGAAATTTTATGTGTATTTTTTAAAAACTATTTTGGTTGATCTTTTAGTTAATTAAATTTTGATAGATTATGGGCTTTTAAATTAAAATTATGCATGTTGTGGTGATAATAGGCAGTATCCAAAGGCCTCTTATATTAAATGCAAATACTAATTTTTATCACTCTTCATTTGTTATCAATAAATTTTCTAAAGGAAGCGCATTTTGTAGGGATTTGTGTGTTCTGGGGTTTGTTCTCCATAATTCCCATACTGGCCAAAAAGTCTCCATAATGTGTCATTTCTTGTGAAACAGTTATATGTGTAAATTACCCTGCTGCCGGAAAAATACTATCGTAAATGACACATCATTTAGCAATTCGATATATTGTTAAGAACTGATAGTTTGGAAAAATGTTGTGTGCATACTCTTCTTCGCTGGTAAATTAAATACTAAATCTATTCGATTTTTTACATCTAATATTCGACATCGTTGCAGTCTTCTTATCGAAGTAATTTTAGTCGCAAACCACATTACAGTGTAAGCGGAAAATGGCAGGTGCCACTCAAGCCACCAACCAAATTTAGTACTGTTCCAAATATATTTCATCACATGAGTACAATATTGGGCTTCAGTAGTAGGTTTACGGAAGAGCTCTTCAGGAATATTTCAAAAAGTACATCAAATTTTCAGTTCGTGGAAAATAGTCAGAACAATTTAGGCGAAAAAAAGCAATTACTAAAAAAATTGAAACAATGGTCCTTAAGAGATCCAACTGTTTGGCTATTTCCTAAAGGTTCCATTAAGAGGAAGAGTTCAACGCATTTGATAGAGTTTTCTTTGAACTCGGTATCTGTTGATAAGCGTCGCAGCTTCCTGAGACCAATCCTTCATCAACGGTAAGCACAAACATTGTAAAATGAAGTGCCCACAACTTTATCATCTGTTGCTTTTCAGGAAGTTTATTCGTCAATTTAAAACTGATCGTTCGCTAGCGACTGAACTGGAACGAAATCCTACAATTGCATCGCGATTGAAAACCTTATTTGGGGGGTCGGGGCGAAGGAGCGAAGGCATTGCCAAAGCTCAAGCTGAAACATTAACTAAACTTTTACAGAAAAGTGCTGAAAAGGGGGCCGAAAAAGATGTGGTATGGATCAGGTTTATTGTTTGTAATTTGTGAAATATTTAGACCAGAATGATTGTGATCATTGGTAGGCTTTTAGTGCCTTAATTTAATTATGTTTTACTAATTAAGTTCTCTGCCAATTTAAGAATTAAATAGATATCTTCAAAATTACTTTAAAATTTCATTGAAGCCTTAATCGTACAAGAAATATAAATCAAGATATATATATTCTGATTTTATAGAATAGTATCAAAATAGCATTCGCGGAGGGCTATTTGGCAGCAGTTAATGCGGATGAACCGAAATCTGGAAGAACAATAAAATATTTAAAAGTAAGCAACTAAAATAATTACGAATTTTTTTAATAGATATAATTTGAACAGGTTTTTCAACAACTTTTAGTGATTGCCGTCTTTTTAGGAATACTTGTAAGCCTTTTTTCTTCTTCCAATGGATCCGTATTTCGGTAACATTTCGATAGAATTTTATTTTGTCAAGAAATTGATTAATTTATGTTTTATTTTCAGCATTCAATTGGGCAACCAAGTGGAAGTGGATCCTGAAGAAATTAATGTGACCTTCGATGATGTCAAGGGATGTGATGAAGCGAAACAAGAACTAAAAGAAGTCGTTGAATTCTTGAGAAACCCAGAAAAATTCTCAAATCTGGGTGGAAAGCTTCCAAAAGGTGTTCTCCTTGTTGGTCCTCCAGGCACTGGTAAAACGTTGCTTGCACGAGCTGTTGCAGGAGAGGCAAATGTCCCTTTCTTCCATGCTGCCGGTCCTGAATTCGATGAAGTCCTCGTCGGACAAGGAGCTAGGCGAGTTCGTGATTTGTTTAAGGCGGCAAAGCAACGTGCACCCTGTGTCATATTTATTGATGAAATTGATTCTGTTGGAGCTAAACGCACGAATTCAGTATTACATCCGTACGCTAATCAAACGATTAATCAGCTTCTGTCAGAAATGGATGGCTTTCACCAAAATGCCGGAGTTATTGTCCTGGGAGCAACTAACAGACGTGATGATTTAGATCAGGCTCTATTGCGTCCAGGTCGCTTTGATGTAGAAGTCAGTACTCACACGATATTGGAGCGAATAAGTTTAATTAATAATTTTCTGATAATTTTTGTAAAGGTCGTTGTCTCCACTCCTGATTTTGTGGGTCGTAAAGAGATTTTATCGCTTTACTTAACTAAAGTTTTGCACGACGAAATTGATCTGGACATGTTAGCGCGAGGAACATCAGGATTTACTGGTGCCGATTTAGAAAATATGATTAACCAGGCTGCTTTGCGGTAAGATTTTGTTATGATAAAAATTTCAACATCAACATTTCTTACACTTACAGAGCGGCAATAGATGGCGCTGAAACTGTCACTATGAAACACTTAGAAACAGCGCGGGACAAGGTATTAATGGGGCCGGAGAGAAAGGCGAGACTTCCGGATGAAGAAGCTAATCTTATAACGGCATATCACGAAGGAGGTCATGCGATTGTTGCTTATTATACGAAAGAGTCACATCCGCTTCATAAAGTTACTATTATGCCTCGAGGACCATCGTTGGGACATACCGCTTATATTCCAGAAAAAGAGCGCTATCACGTTACAAAAGCGCAATTGCTTGCTATGATGGATACGATGATGGGTGGTAGAGCTGCCGAAGAGTTAATATTTGGACCAGAAAAGATTACTTCGGGGGCGAGTAGTGATTTAAAACAGGCAACATCAATAGCGACTCATATGGTTAAGGATTGGGGCATGTCGGAAAGAGTGGGATTGCGAACAATCGAAGCTCCACAGGGATTAATGGCTAATGAAAATCTTGGTCCAAATACCGTTGAAGCCGTTGATGGCGAAATTAAAAGGATACTTAACGAAAGCTACGAAAGAGCAAAAGTAATACTTAAAAAGCATGCCAAAGAGCACAAAGCTCTTGCAGAAGCACTTCTTAAATACGAAACATTAGATGCTGAAGACATTAAAGCAATTATGAAAGGATCGCAGTAACAAAATTCCAGAAAAAAATTTAATCTTATGTTCAGTACATAACATAATTTATAAAAATAACACGTTCAAAACTTTCATATCTAAGTAATTTTCAAACTTTGTTTTGACAAAATTTGTTGACAGTGTGAATAATATTTAAGGATTTCAGTTTATCCTACTAAGACGAATATATGCAATAGATTTTGTTTTCTAAATTCAATGTAGGTAAAATTCTCTAAAGTCTAATAAAAATTAAGTAAAATAATTAGTATGTTTTTTGAATTCTTCATTAGTCAAAATTAGTCGGCACAGAACATCATGTAAACATTTTACATAATTTATAAAATCTGGTTCAACGGTATTTAATGAGACAGTAGAAAATTTGCAACGAATGGGTTCCCATTGCTAATTTATATTCTTTAATAAATAAGAAGCAGAACTGCTGATCTGAGAAAGGTTGGAAGAGCAAAAGTACTCTCGAAAGAAAAAAAAACCGCTAGAAGCCCGTGTAAATGTAGACCATTCAAGGGGAACAATACCATCCAGTTGACAATTGGGTGATACATTGGAAACAAAAGGCATATTTGGGTAAAATGTTCGTGTATAGTGTACGTAAAACTGTGTTAGATGTAAGAGTGATTTTGTAAGCGGCGAATTGGTAACAATATATTTTCCCATCTTTGTTGGAAACGAATGTCATTTAGTCGTTTGAAAGTCGTTTGAAAATTACCCTAATCACAACAATTTAGCGGGACAATTGGGGTTTCAGTAGATGCCGTAATACTGCTGCTCCAAATTTCATGTATGTAGTAATCTGTTTTGAAATTAAATTACAAATTATGGTTTAAATTTTATCAACAAAATTTTGTGTTTTAGATGCTAAAAATTTGTCACAATAGTATTTGTAATTTCATTATATTAAAAGTCATATGAAACAAATTACTTAATAGTATTGTTATGACATAAAATAATTTAAATAATTAATTAGTTTAGCGTATTGCAGTAATGCCGTTTGGAAAGCTTCAAACAAGTTGAAAAGAGGTTGTGGTGAATTACTAATGTATCATACTTAATACGATTTTATCGAAATATACTGTCATCACTACTCGAACGAACTGCAACTATACACAGGTCCTTGAAGTGCTTTTCTCAAAGGACATATTGAAATTTGTATCGTTATCCTATTGTTATTGATTTTTAACCGAGCGGTTGGATAACAGTTTCAGTTTCATCGAAGACTTTACGTGGTGTTTTCTAGCTTATCGCAATTCAAATACGTTTTAGCAAATTAAATTTAATTGAATCAAAGAAATACTAACTAGAGGATTAAATAAATAGCCTGAAGTTCAAAATAATTATTCGCAGTCAAATTTCACCAATTTAATTCATCTTAAAAAATTATAAAATTGTTTTAAGTGAAATTTTCAATAAAACAATTTTAGATTTAAAAGAACAGCCTTCAGGTTAATAAAAGAGGATAAACGAGGTAGTACATATATATACAAAAAGATATATATACACACATATACGAGTACAAAGTGAAAAACCATCGCACTATTTTTTCGATTCAAAAATAAATATTTTAGATAAAGGTTGCCGACGTAATCGATACGGAAAGGTGTGGGAAATGTGTACTCAAAATATGAGCGATGGAAAAAAAGAACGAAGGAAAAGGAATTCAATTCAAGTTGCATAATCAGCTAATAAATCCTAGGGGTTAATGTATTTTTCCTAGATGATTAGATGATATATGACTATATAATACTTATAGTCTCTGTGGAACAATAATAAGTACCTGCTCCTAAACTGATTACTAATTAATAAGAGGATAAATATTACGAATATTGCGCAATAGTTCCCAAAAACCAAAAATAATTAAAATAATAAATTTATTTCATAACAAATATTAATCGTCTATTAAATGTTAACGAAAGTTTTAAAATGCATGTAAAACATTATCAACGGAGAGTGAGTGGGCCAGGAGCCTTTGGGACATTCGCCGACCGATGGTACGTGATTAAAACCAAATATACATTTAAAAAACAGAAATAACGAGTATGCATGCATATATTGTTACCCCATACATAGTTTTAGACTATAGTTGTTCGTTGTTGAATAATAAGTTGATCTAGCAACGTAATTAATTGTAAAAATATTGACTATTACGGTATATTGACGTAATGAGTGAATCTTAAAAAAATTCCCTTGTAATGAAAAAAGTTAATAACGAACTAAAATAATATGTAAGACGTATTAGTATTAATATTAAAATTATTTATAACGCTCAAAAAGCCTCCATCCTGTCTTTTCCCCTCAATAATTCTCAAGTTCGATTTTAATCTCTTGTCAGATCAGTGTGCCGTTAAATATTATTTGAAAAATTATCGCATCTTCCGTACTTTGATCTATGGAGTATTAGACGACTACACCGAAAGAAAAAAAGCAATAATTTATTGTTGAAATAAATTATTAAAGATCCCCAACAAATCGCATAAATTAGTGATTTGTATAAATTGCTTTGCATTGTGAACGAATTCCTATGTAAATGGTTTGTGTAAAAGATTTGTGTTAATCAGCTGTTTTATTATGGACCAAAATTTGTGAGGAAAAGAAAATAAGCCTGCTTTCTGATTTCACTTCCGTTTTCATACATTTATAAATATTTTTCATAAAAACAATGTTTTGGCTTTAATATTGCCTTATATTTTACTCCAATTACCTCCCCCCCCCTGAATAAGAATACTATATGCTTCAATTTTTAGACATTCCTTTAATCGTTACTTTATAACCGCTATTTATTTCTTTATGTTGTACCACCTATAATGTATGGGAGGTAACTTCGTCTACAAATTAGTACAAAATTATGTGCTTGTAACGACGTAATTTATTTTTCTCTCAATACCGATTTTAGAACGCATTTGTTCAGTAGAAGTTATGCAGTATTATTTAGCGATTTTACAGATGATGTTAACATACTTTGACATATTGCGATACCGCTTTTAAGTAAATTTTGGCACTACCCCGAAATAGCGGATACGGAAATGCCATTTCAATGTAACTAGTAGGATCAACTTTTACAATTTTTGTGACAATTTTGTGCCAATTTGAAGGGATTTATTGGTTCTCATTTGAAGTGTTTTATAGTTGACTTTTATAAAAAATTATGTCTCCTACGTTTTTATAACGAAAAAACAAATAAGACGTCGAATAAAATATACAAATACTGATGAAGATTATATAGTTCCATCACAATTACTGCTTTGCTTAAGCTCTTAAAGCGAGGAGAGCAATGTCGTTATGTCTTTGCTTAAAAAATTCACCACTAGTTGAAAAACAATCACGAAAGAGGTAGAAACATTTTCCCTCTAATGTTTATTGTAGGTTAAAATATTTATTTATGGAAAAATATTATTAAATACATACTTATGAAGTCTTAAACTAATCTATGCTTTTAAATGAATCGAATTGATGAGATCCGAATGTCATCGTAGTTCCTGACCATCGTTGAGACTCAGTTTTTTCACACTGTTATTAATTTTTTCCTTATTTCACTATAAAAGATTTATCTTTATTCTTAAATTGGATTAATAGATTAAATTGAAATTAAATATCCACTCCCACACACACACCAAACATTAACAACATTTCCTTTAAATTGCTTCATAGATGTCGCTGGTTAAAAATAATTTTGAGCTTCGTGAGGTAATTCGGAAATCGACTAACTTTTAATTTTTTTGAAAAAAGGCGTTGACGCTTGTTTTCGGAAAGAAAGTATTTTCTAACGATCACTGAGAAAAATTGTGGTATATTTTTTTTTAAATTCACATAAACAGGAAGTATTTCGTGAGCCAAAACTCTAACTGAAATCACTGAGCGATCTGTGCGATTTTCCCCTTTACAGATTTTATATATAATAATTTTTATGTTGGGAATTATCTGGATATATAAAATTATATATAAATTATTAATGAATTTTAATCAAAAATTTTAAATAAATTATTTATTACCGGGAAAACATTGCGCGATGCGATAGAGTTAATCATTAAGGAGGTAGTCAAATTTCTTGAGAGGGATGTCCAAATAATGCCGTTAGGATTTGCTTAAAAACAATCCAATACATAGTCTTTTTAAAAAGATGCCACAACAAAATTAGTCATTTAATATTTTCAGGGCAATTGTCTTCTTATGGCTTTAAAATTTGCCGCTTCACGAAATAAAAAATTAATTTCGATTAAAATTTTTTTTATTTTTTCAGTAAATTCTTTTGTAAAAATACCTGGTAGATAACGTAGTTTATTATCGACTATACGTTTCTCATAAATATTTTTTTATATTATTTTAATTATTTTTGCAGAAAACATGAATAGATAAATCTGCGTCCTTCGTGTTTATAGATGGATGATATACCTACAGCCATTAATGAAGGTATTGCTAATATATAATTAACTTAAAATCATCTTATTATCATTAATCTCTCATATTTCGCAAAAGAAAACAAAATCCAAAGTGCTCTTTAAGGCAACCAAACTCAATTTCTCTAATTTCTCAAGAAAAATCTTTCAATCTAACAAATTTCTTCTTTATCTATCCTGCCTTTCATTTTAAAAGGTCAAACATTTTTTCAAATCATTTTCTTTTTTTTTAATTGTACTTAAGCAGTCGGTAGTAATCTTTGGTTAATTGAAGTTAATAATCTCGATTAGATAATTTTTAGTTTTTGAAGCAATTAAACCTTTAAGCAATTAATATCTCGTAAATTGTCACTCCTTCTGTGATATTCCGTGATAAGTCCAGTTAAAATTTCTGTTCGATAACGCATTATTAATAAAATTATCCTTAACTAAAAAAATTAAAAAATCAGTAGAAAAAACAAGGAAAAAAGTTATATTAATACCAAAATTCAGCCAGCACTGACCACAAGTAACGAGACAAATTCTAGTCACCAGCGATATTCTTGTCCTTAGCTGTCTGAAAAGCTCAGCATTCTTCCAAGAATTCGCCGCAATTTCCAGTATTTATCGATGAGGAAATCATCAACGAATATTTTAGGGTAATTACCCTGAAAACCACAATATCAACGGTGTTTCCCCTGAAGCCCTGACGCTCTTGAAAATCGCTTGAGAGAAAATAATGAATTCGCCATCCAGGTCGGTATAGGCGATTTATGCGAGAAATTATTTGCATAGCAACCAGTTTATCTCTAGTATAATTCCAATTGCAGAGTCGAAATTTTTTTATTGCTCCTTCAGATTAATTTCTAATTCCAATTTTATCACTATTTTGTTCAATTTTTAACAGCAAACTGCTTGAAAAGGTAGCAATTTCGTTGATTTATTAAAATTGATTGATATAATTTTTTGCAGTGTAATAATAGTTAGGAAGCGTGATAAATTAAAGGCTAGAGGGCGTGTAGGTTGAATAAAGTCGTGAGCATGAATACATTTCCGACTTTAATAACTTTTTATAAAACAAAAATAAGCATGACTTCAAAAAGTTGGAAAAGAAATCTCGAAAAAATAATAATAAATAAATAAATATATAAATAACCGGAACACTTAGATCATTTCTGTTTTTAATCAATTAAATAATCACGCATCTAGGTCAAACAGATTTTAGGAAAGAATTAATGTCTCGTAATTATTATAATAATAAATGTTGACAAATTTATTATTTTAAAAGGTTTCAATTTTCTAATTTTTTTTTAAGTAAACAAAAACTGCGATGAAAAATTTTAATTTGATTTGAAAAATTATATATATATATATATATATATATATATATATATATATATATATATATATATATATATATATATATATATATATATATATATATATATATATATATATATATATATATATATATATATATATATATATATATATATATATATATATATATATATATATATATATATATATATATATATATATATATATATATATATATATATATATATATATATATATATATATATATATATATATATATATATATATATATATATATATATATATATATATATATATATATATATATATATATATATATATATATATATATATATATATATATATATATATATATATATATATATATATATATATATATATATATATATATATATATATATATATATATATATATATATATATATATATATATATATATATATATATATATATATATATATATATATATATATATATATATATATATATATATATATATATATATATATATATATATATATATATATATATATATATATATATATATATCGTACTTATTGGACATATCATAGTTTTTAATAACTTAATTAAGTCGATCTCGTTGTCTGCACGAACCGTGCATTGGAAATATATAAATTTATATATGTTTTAATATTGTAAGAAGCATCTATATATCGTCTCTCTATTTCTCTCTAATCATCTCTCTCCCTCTCTGTCTCTCTCTCTCTCCCTCTTTCAATCTGTCTCTCTACTCATGTTTGCAATCAATTGTAGTTATTCCAGTGGAATCGTTTTATTACTTCTAATTTCTCGTGTTCAATTCATATCGTTTTCCCTTCACCTTAACCCCGCTTTCAAGTTTTCAAGAGAGACACGTTTTGTCCATACAAAAAAAAACCCCAACTTTGAATATTTCTTTAGATACATCATCGTCGTTGTTGTTGCTTTTATTGTTGTATGTATGTATGTATGTTTGAATATTGTCGTTGTTGTAAAATTCAAAAAAAGCTCAAATCGCTCTATCGCATTTGTATTGTTTTTCATGCACAATTCTCGTTTTGTATTTGTTTAATGTATTTTCAGCGCTAACGACGGTGGCGGCGACGGCCAAAATTTACTATACGGTGATCGTCCAGCAATACACGTCCAGCAACAAAAATTTAATATTAATTTGCAACGACAGTCACTGTTCAACCTCACAAGCGTTCATAACATAAGCAACGATATCGAACACGCTAGCACCACCAATAGGCCTACTGGTATATACCCTCAAACGCCTGTCATTTTATCGGTTACACGCGATCCTTCAATTACCGATCATTTGCCAATACTTCAAAGAAGTTTATCGTATAGTGGTGGCGTCTCGTTTCGTTGTGGTCTCGCATCAGCTTATCTTGATCGCGATGATGATTTATCGATTTGCGAATATGCGTCGGAGTCGCCGGAGTTACGTGGTGTAGGCGGTGGTGTTGGCCGCGCGGCCTTAGATCGCGGCGAACGGGAGTGCGTGCTAAAGAGTGAACAGATTATTGGCGAAAGTGTTAGCTTTCCTTTGCAATTGAAGGAAGGTTTATGTGACAATCTCCATTGTCATCAACATCGATTAAAAAAATCAATTAATAATAAAAGAGCCCATAAATGCTCCTGCCGAGATTCACCTCGTACCGAATCGGAAAATAAGCTTGACTCTTCGCCGGCGAGTGACTCGACTAGGAAGAGAATTAACAAGCCTTCGATACTTGGCAAATGTGATTTACAGGATACGCAAAGTAGCTTGGATTATAACGTTCAAGCATTTAAAAATTCAAAGAAAAATATCTCCTATAATTTAAGTAGTTCTGATCCGATAAAACGTTGCAGCCCCCTTGAAAATTCAAATTCGAATACGTACTCCCTACTAAAGAGTCACTATAGTGAATATAATATATATAATGACCAACAAAAGCAATTGAACAATTTGAATTTGAAAAAGATTCGTGAAAGTAAAGAAACAAAATCACGAAGCGGTAATCAACAATTAGTGAATAAGAATTATATTGTTAAGTGTATCGCGAAAAATCAATCAATACTGAATACGAACAAAATTAAAAACCAAAGAAATAATTTTCACAATTTATCATTAAAAGTGCGTAACGTAAAGAAAAGAAGTCATAATAAAACCTACCCTAATGCGGTCTCAGATAATGCTTTACACCCCGGTGATAAATATCTTGATCAAGATCAGCGAAGAAGTTTACAAAATCAACACCTGAAACCTTCCTCTACCGATCAAAAATGTCAGCGTATAGTCGGGCCACCAGGTGGAAATCAACAGCAACAAGTCGCTAATGGATCAGTAAAACGATTTCGATCAAGCGGTCAGTACGAGATCAAAGAGAGCAATTGCGACTTTCCAACAGTAAAAACCCCCGGTCGGGGCATTAATGTGACGCATAAAGGTGGAACTTCTCTTACGAACGAGATCTTATGCAATCACTATCATACAGCTCCCCCTTCCGTGGTATCGAACAAGAATTCTATATCGAGTAATAGCAGTCAAATAAACGACTTCTGCTTGGCAAACACTGCAAGTCACAAACCTGATTTTAATCGTCAATTTAGTGTTCCGACTTATACACGCGGTCAAAATAATGGACATAATAATTTCATAATATCTACCGAAGCATTTCAAGACTCATCATCTGCCGTCAAAGATCAAGATCAAGAAGAATCGGCTGTCACACCATTAGCGGGTCTTAAGAAATCGATACCAAATAAAGGCTGTGTTTTTTGCAAGCAGTCTCTGAGTTCTCATACGAATGGATTTAGTATACGAAGCAATAAAAAACAAAAAAATATTAAACTTAATGAAAGGTACGCAAAATTCATGCTAATCTTTTTTAAATATTCCTTAATATTAATAACTTCATTATTAAATGAGATTAGATTAATCAAGGTAATGTGATATAAATATTAATTTTTCTATTGAATTATCATGATTAATATGAATAAAATTTCTTAGAAACACATCATAGTGTTTATAAAATATTCATAACAGAATTAATACGTGAGAATATTTATAGAAAAGTTTAGTGAAAAAAACTTCTTCCAAAATTCGCCGAGAAGAGAAATTCGTGGGTTTGCAAATACTTTCCTCTGAAAAATATCAATATTAAATTCAAATATATCGATGAAATGAAATTACAAAAAAAAAATTACAAAAATTACAAAAAGTTTTTACAAGGAGAAGCTATGTATGTGTGCGTTTATGTATAACAAATTATAATTATAACATGTATACAATATTTAGACTATATAGAAAATTATGGTATGGGTTGTTCAAGTAAGAAAAGACTATTCAAATATATGATAGTTTTATCGCTGATTTTATTGGCACAGATTTAGTTTTTCTTGTATGATGAGAAAGTGAACAATGATTGCCACTAATAATATTATATATCCTTAATGGAAATCATTTAAAATCAAAATTTTGGGGAGATTAATTACTATTTATATTTGTATTTCTTCTCACTTCTGTAACTCGATCTAAATGGTAACAAAGTGTTTTGTCAGAACTTCAGAAATGTATTGCAGGCTGGACTCTTTGAAATGCGGTTAAACGCGTTAGACGAATATAGTCCCGATCTAATGAAGAAAGTATTATCCAAGATAAGATCGTCTATGAGCTATAGCAGTATTCCTTTACACCCGTTCGGTTTTTTGTGTTTTGTAAATCGTCTAGTATTTTGCTCGAAGCAGTAATACTACAGTGTTTTACCTAACCCTCAGGATTTTTCAATTTAGTTTAGAAAGTTATCAAAATATCCTGCAGGTACATTTTGAACTAGTGCATGTAAATCCATGTTATGTGTTTTTTCTTTTGATTTCTGGTAATTTGGAAATAATTATGAATTAACTTTTTTTGGGGTGTAAGCTAGCTTTTTTAAGAGAGGCATACTATATTTTCCAATTGATCTGAAAACCCAAAACTCTGACATATATTCGGACTGGATAGATCAGTCTTCTTCATTGGATTACTGCCCCATGGTCGATAAAAGTTATAGCATTCCTTTTAAGCTAGTTCTATTCCTCTCTCTCTCTCTCTCTCTCTCTTCTGAAGGTTTAATATTATGTAAGAATAAACCTCTAAACTTTTCCACTTTCACATACGATTCATATCTTCCAAATATTCCGTTTCTATAGACTTTATGATCACCTGAATTGTCATAATTGCAATATATATTTTATAGAAAAAATGCTTCCAATTTTACCGGGAAAGCATTAAAAGAGTATAAATTAAAATACTTACAATATTTTTGCAAATAAATTATTATTAAAATAAAAAAAGAACATTCTTCAATGGAAAGATTACAATGTGACCTTTTTCAAGCTGCATATAAGTCTTGTTGTCTGCTATTAATTAAACTGTATGATATGTATAATAGTGTGTAGATAAATAGAGCCAGCTGTGCTTTAAAGATTCAACAACATTTTTTTGAGCGTTAACGAAGGCGCTTCTATATACTTTCATAATAAACCGTGACTGCCAAAAGCGTTGTTGAAAACATGACGATATATTATTTTTTATTTTTTCTGGAATTGCTAGACAACGAATGACAGCATTGCATATAGGAACACAATGAATAAAATGAATCGCGCGATTGGCAATGAATCAAATGAATGTCACTGAGTGCACTGCATAAAATAAATAAGGACGTGAGATAATAACGGAATTTGTATGGATTGATGATATCCGTATATCATCCACCTTAACTGCGCCTCATGTTCCGCATTTTGCATGTGATGCAATAAAATTTTGTTAATAATAAAAATATATATTAGTTAGAAATTGTTTTAAATAAGTAAATGGAACTGATTCAATTATTCACATTCTAATACGTGTGAAACACATAGAAACAATACCTTAAATCGGGGGAAATTTTTTATATTAATTAATAATTTGTATTCAACCGCAAATGAAAATAATTTATTAATTTATATTCAAACTCAAAATAAAATTTATTTATTTTCATGCAATTAGAACTACCAACAAATTACGTAACAATTATTTATTCCAGATTAATAATTTTCCCCTGATACTTTATTAATACTTGCAGCGCAATTTCAGATTATTGCTTTGTCTCGTTTCTAATATTCTGTGTTTATCAATTTAAGCCCTTTGAATTGAATGAATCAAATGAGTGCAATAAGTGTTTTCCGACTGATTTGTTACCAACGGTTTAAGTAGTGAAGAAAGAAGATCTATGAAGAATGCATTACATTCGGAACTATCGGATGATGGGATGAACTATCGCATATTGCATTGATATACTGCAATGCAAATACTGTGGCTTAACCTTCATGTCAATTCAAAATACTTTGCGTAGTTCCAAGCCCATAAAGGAAATGAAGGAAGAACATATTTTGTTTCCTATATGTTTACTATTTGCTTGTGTGCATTTATATCCATATATTTATTATATACGAATAAGTTTTTCATTTCAATTACATCTGCCATTCTTAAATGCAATGAAAAAATTAACAAGAGCTTAATATTCGATTGACAAATAATCTAACTCTAAGGTTTTAATTATTGAATAAATGGTTTTAAATTGATGCGGAAAAATAAACGATAATGCCTTGTAGATAGAACAGTAAGGTTTTCAATAAAAAAATTGATATTTCCACTTAATTTTAATTTAATATTTTCAAGATCTACCGCATCGCGCCTTGTGTGTAGGTGTTATGGGAAGATCTGGAAATTCATTTGATAATGATTGATTTATTGATAATTAAATAAAACCATTACAGATAGACCATTGTCAATAAAGTACAATTGGCTAATGGTTATCAGCTCCACGTGACTTTATCTAGGAATGTCATTAAAAATTAAAAACAAAACAACAAACCATTAAGAAGAGATAACGGATTTCGTTTCCTTTTAACACTCCAAGTCACTCTAAGTAACAGACGTAAACAATAACGATCGCGATTGCTGTTGGATCTCGTTGGTATAGGTTTTAAATAGGCTTTAATGTCTGATACGATATATATGATAGAATTATATTAAATGCTCTCAGGAAGAAAAAGTCCGATAGCCAGGAAATGAACCGACTATCGTAATATCTTTTTCGAATCAAACATAATTGGTTTTAAAAAGCAACTTTTATTGCGTGAGATATTGCGTGTTTTTCCTTGGTATTTATAATCGTTAATTATGTTATTCATAACTCAATTTATTCATAAACGCTGATGCAATAATAAAACCAAATAAAATTAATAGTATCAGCATAAAAAGGTAAGTCGATTAATACAAACGTCAACAAACTGCATACGAATACGAATCGTTAAAAATTGTGAGGAATTGTAACGAATTGAAATCAAAGCTTTCTGTTTCTTAATTACGCTGATGAAAAATAACACTACACTTTAGATAACCGTTAATTGTATTCGAAATAACTAACGTGAATGGCAATTACTGAAATATAATTTATAGCTCATAAAACATTTATAAAAGTTTCTCCTTTTTTTAAAAAGATTTCTTCTTTTAAAAATCTATAATTTTTTCTTTTACAATTTATGAACTTAATTCATAAATTCATAAAAATTGAAGGGTATTCTTATTTTGAAATCTGGTGACGATCTTAATCTCACGGAATTAGTTTTGTTGGTTGGATAATGGTAGATAGTTTTATATTAAATTAAAATTCATATTATGAAATTCATAAATTAAAATTTCAATACTATTTCAATGTTTTTGGTTCAATAATGAGGACAAATTTTAACTCATGAATATAAAACTGTGGAATGATTTTACATAAAAATTTCCTACAATATCGAAAACAAAAAACGTTGACTCGAAATGGGATAATTATGAAAATGGAATATTTGAAATTGAATAAAATTATTGTATATTAAATATGTTAGTTTTTTATATATCTATACACATATATCGGAAATTTATTTGATAAATTCTTTGGACATATTTTTTCATTGCAGATTAATTTGTGGAGACAGCGAGGAATCGGTGCCGTGCTCATATTGTTCAGTTTTAAATGAGAATGATTTAAGAATATCCTTCGAGAATACCTGTACAGACTCACTTGTTACTGCTTTCGATGATGAAGCTTTGTTAATATGCGACCAAGGAAGCGAAATGGCAAGAACAAAGGTTTATTTAGTATTAGAAGCATAGGAATAACGTGGAACTGTTTGCTTTGTATTTGAACGTTATTCCTAATCGTATTAATTTTTTTTCTTTTTTATAAATATTAGTTAATTAATAATTAGAAATCTATTATTTTATATAATATTCATATATGAATATATTTTTAGGTGCACTTTGATGATGTTTCACTTTATGGAACTCCTAAAGAGGAGCCGATGCCTTCCATTCCTATTGTTTCGGAAAAGGTTTCAGGGAACTTTTTAAAAAGTCAATTGCAATCATGGTTCCAGCCAACAGACAATCGGCTGGCCATGAAATTATTTGGCAGCCGTAAAGCTTTGGTTAAAGAAAGAATACGACAAAAATCTTCCGGTCATTGGGTGATACATCCGTGCAGTTCATTTAGGTTGTATTGTTTGTATGATTGTATTTTTTTCTTTATTTGTAATAAAATCAAATATAAAGAAAAGCATTTACTAATAAATCATTAATGAATTTCTTACAGATTCTATTGGGATCTTTGTATGCTATTACTTCTGGTTGCGAATTTAATTATTCTACCGGTAGCCATATCATTTTTCAACGATGACTTGAGCACAAGATGGATTGCATTCAACTGTCTCAGTGATACAATTTTTTTAATAGATATAGTAGTTAATTTCAGAACAGGTATGTTTTTATCTGTTTATATTATGTCACAATCAATAGAAATAATTATTTATATATTTTGCATGATTATATCTTCGTGTGTGAGGACTAAAATACGCTAAGGTTTACCACGAAGGCTTAAGCGAACGACTTTACTTGCTGCGATAATTACCGAATATATTTCCATTACCCATAATTTGTTACGATCCTTAAGGGTTTAAGAAAGATTGCACTTATTTCAAGAGTCACTTATTAACTTCATAACTTACTTATTAAGACTTCATAAGAGTCACTTATAACTTCATAAGAGTCACTTATTAACTTCATCACGCTACTAAGTGTGAAGGCTTGTCGTATTGTCAAACAATTAAAAGGCAACTGGAAGAGACTAGAAATTAATATTAATAAAATGGCAACTGGAAAAGACTAGGCTTTAAAATATCGTTTCATTACTTTCAAACCTGTTAATGAAAACTTTTAGTATGAATAGATATTTATATACGAGGAAAATTACGCTCAATACAATAAACTGCGAAATAACTTACCGAGAGGATAAATCAAAAATGTGGGGCGGTGAAAAAAAAACTCGTCTGAAGTCGGTTTTAATCAACAATTTATTTTTCGAGGGATTACAAAAAAACCCTATTGGAGTTATCATAATTGAACACTACCGGAAACGTCGTTATATATTAGAATATCCTGATTATATATTTTATATAATTTCGAAGAAATTAAAGTTTTTTGAGCTTTAGGAATTTTAATTTGGGGGATTTTGTTCTGAAATGGTACCTACTTAACGGTCTCTATGCATAAACCCACCTGTACCTTCATCTACAATACGAATCCCAATTTTTTGGATGGAACGGAATACATTTTTGATTCTATTTTACAGGAATAATGCAGCAGGATAACGTCGAACAAGTCATACTGGATCCGAAATTAATAGCGAAGCACTATTTAAGAACATGGTTCTTCTTGGATTTAATATCATCGATCCCTTTGGATTATATATTTCTAATATTCAATCAAGTACGCAAGAAATATTAACAGGTGTCAATTCTTTGATTAAGATTATGAAATTGCAGGATTTTTCTGATTCTTTTCAAATTCTCCACGCTGGACGAGCTTTACGGATATTACGCTTGGCGAAATTACTCTCGTTGGTTCGTCTGTTGCGTCTGTCACGACTTGTACGCTATGTGTCCCAGTGGGAAGAAGTCTATGTAAGAATTATATTCATTTTAATTAAATTCACACAATTCTATAATTATGCACTACTTTTTTCCCGTCTCATCTTTTATCAATATTTGAATGTTAATAATTTAATATATATTTAATTTGTTAAAGTAATTATTGCGGAAAGGGATTTTAAGAAGGGTTTAGTGGAGGGAATTATGCGTAGGTGCGAAATATTTTATTATACTGCCGATTATATTCGCCTACTTATACCCCGCACCCGAAGGGATGAGGGTATATTCATTTTGTTCTTTCCTCTGAAATGCATTAAATGAGGCGTGACAGATATAGAATTAGTATAATCGAATTCAGTTTCATATAAGCGGAGTAGGGGAGAAAGAAGCAGGAATCTTGGTGAGCATATTTTTTAACCTTGCAAAAGTGTGGATTTGCAAGCCAAACCAAAACCATCTGTTTATAGAATCCTAACTCTATTATTCTATTCCAGAATCTTTGACTAGATTATAATCCCAAAAATTGACCGATTTCATCAATTGATGAATTAATACGATTACAGGAGAACATAATCGTGTCCTGAAATGCTATAGATACGGGTGTAGGGTATAGGGGTAACGTCCTGTACGTTAAACGCTAATGCATACGCTTAATTCTTTATTTAAAGAAGGCTTCAATTGATTTTACATTTTTCTCTAATCGACATTTTTGATGGCTCTTTATTAAACTTATTAGGCGTTGTCTTACGATTTGCGTTTCAAGCTTATTCATAGGAATGAATATATAATATATTATACATAAGTCGCAACCGTTTTAAGTGCGGACACAGTTACAAAAGACTACGAGGGGCGTGTAAATCAGCGACACGACGGATTAATATGATTATAAGCATAATAGGCTACCCGATCGATAGAGGAAAATACTGAATACTGAGGCTCTCAGTATATTATGAACGTTTTAGAGTGAAGTTTTTCAATTTTTTAAACGATTTTTTTATTTAGACATTAATATTGAAATATTAATTGAATTGAGTTTACCGAAGAATTATTTGAAAACAAGTCAAGCCCATTTTTGCATTACTATAATAGATTCACTCTGAGAGATAGGGTATATTCATCTTGTTCTTCAGTTGCCGCTTTTTAGAATAAATAAGCGGTTTTAAAACTATTGGGTTAGATAAAGAAAGCTACAAACTTAAGTAGCGCCACTTAATCCTTATATAGAAATTAATAAAGTTTTCAAAACTGAAATTTGGGTTGATTTACCCCGAGCATTTAATCATCGATGTTTTTATCCCTTGCCGTCAAGACTCTAATCGCCTGGATCTTCCGGATTTCCTTTCTGAAAATTTTCTGAAATCTGGGCTAAATTATGTTTAGGTATTATGCTTAATTTGGTGTTTACAAAAGTAATTATAATTAGTAATTATAATTGTAAAAGTAATTTCTAATAAAGGCTTTTAAATAAAATAGTGTGGGAGTCTGAATATTTCGAATTGTATAAAATTCCTTTAAACAAAAATTCAATATAGAGCGATTGTTTCAAGTATTCCGCTCATCGCGCGATTACGAACTGCATTAATATAACTGCGTTATATTTTTCAAAAATTATAAAAATAACAAGCAAATTGAATTTAATCTTTTTCCCTTCGGATGTAAAGAGCAATTCCTTTTTTGAATGATGAATGTCTGTATCGTACTATAGTAGTAGACTAATCCCGTAGGTTTTTTAAAAATTTCCAGTTAAAAATTAATTATAATACAAACTATATAATCGTACGTATGTGTTTGTGTTCATTTAATTGAATCGTGGTCCCTTTTTTTGTTTCTATATAAATTCATATATGTGTACGTATATCTCTTCCATATAATCATGCGATAGTTAAGATTGGCAATTAGTTTTAAGGCATACTATGATGATCATAACTATACGTTGTATTCAAAAAAAATCTAAGGCGAAATAGCTTATCGGGGCTTAAATATATATGGTTCTAGATTCTGCAGAACCTACAGAAAAAAAGTGCTGACCGAAGAGGAAGAATGCATAGAAAAGACAAAGATGGCTTAACTAAAAGCAACCTAATTCTGAAGGTAACCGTTATTTTTTTTAGAAAGTACGTTAAAGTTAAATATTTAGAAAAAAAAACAGTGAAGATAAATTAGTGCTTTTTTTGTGCTGACTTCAGTGTAATTTTAATTTTTGAGCTACCATTTCTTTTATAATTCTAATGCAATTTTTGTTGAAAACCTTTTACGGATACAATTTTTTTTTAAATGCAAAATTATTTTAAGCTTTTGAAATTTGATTTTGTTCTGCATTGTGCTTATTTGATTTTTGACGAATATATAATTTTATGAAGTTTTCGTATTGTATTTATAAATTTTGTTCCAAAAAAATTAGGCGTCATAATTCCGGGATTATTTAGACAGATAATTATGATTTATATCATAATTTTTGTTATATATATTTATTGTGTTTTGCCAGTGTTAATGTTATATAGTTTTTGTAATATAATTATATATTTCAATATTTTTAAATTAGATCCAACGTTAATTTGAAACTATAGATTACAAGTAGAACGTATGCTCACCCATTTATGTCAATAATATTATAATGCATCCAATGTCATCAAGCGTAAGATGGTTTGATAAAATTTGTGCCTTTGGGAAAGCAGTCGTGATGGTAAATTCTTATCGGGACAAGGTTTCAATCATACACTTTATACGAAATCTCAAAGAAATAAATCTCTAAAATTAAACACAAATAATTTTCAAGCGTGGAATATGATTTTATTACAATAAAAGCAATTTCACTGGATGTTCATAACTCCAGATTTTGTCTAATAAATTTATTGCTAAACGCAAGAGAACCCTTATGGTACTCTAATAAAGTGACCAATTTGATTTAAAACTTAATTCGAGATATATTGATTCACGTGGTTAAAAAAGTAGTAGCAATACTCTCATAAATTTATTTAGTTGTCTAGCCTCCAACCTATTTAATGCGTTACGAACCGAAGAACAAATGAAAATACCTTTATCTCATCAGATATAGTTGAAAATATATCGTGTAGGAGTATTGTACTACATTTAAGATATCTTGGAGAAATTAAGGTAAAATATATAAAACAATCTTTGCACTCTTGCAGGGCGTATAAGTTTAAAAAAGAAACGAAAAATTTTTGAATCCATATCCATTGTCTTCATGCCATAGATTTAATATATGCGAGGGTACAATATATATATATAATCTTTCTGCTATTATTAAAGTGATCGGAAATGATAGACATATCAGAAGAAATCTATTTTCTCTTAGGTATTTTTATAGTTTTGGAAAAGTGAAACTTGTAGTGACAGGAAAAGGAATTATACGTATTTATATATTTGACCAATTAATTGCGTCATAATCGAATATTAAGCGGGCGCCTATCTCTCTCAAATATGCATGTATTTCTATCTATTTTCTCTCAACAATACTCTTCCCAATAATGACCAGTTTTTGCTTAAAGGTTTTAAGTTTAAGTTTATCACAAAAATTGGCAAGTAGTGCTCCTAAATGACGGTCTACATAATGAGGTTCTCCTGTAATCGTGATTGAGATAATAATAATCGTTAAAATACATATCAATATATCCTTTCCTCAATTTATATAATCTATACGATTTATATAAATAATTTGTGGGGAAGCGGAAGACACGAAATTTGAGAAGTTTTAGACCAAATAATTGAATTTTCGCTGAAGAAAGAAATGAAAGAAATTGAAGTTAAGAATGCATGATTAAAAATATTTAGAATGTTATTAATTATAGTATATATAATATTCTTTCTTAAGCATGTACATTTTCCAAAAATTTCCAAACAAAATATTGTAATGGTTTCTTCATTATTCTTCTAGTATTTTTTTCGGAATGAATGCAATTTTTTAATAATCAATAGTTTCGTGTTCTATTAGAGCTTTTATCATTTTGATTGTAGAGTTGTCTTCAATTTATTTGATAGGGCATGAAACATTTAATCTAGTAGTGAATTGAGAATTTCTTTCACAAACAAACCTACCATATAATTTATCAAAATATATGACGTCTATGTCTGATAAAGAAAGTTTGTCTGATAAAAAACCAATGTTATTCACAAACAATCCATCTTAATTTAGTCTCTATAAACACTATTTCTGTCGCATTCGATTTAATATAAATTAGTCATCCACAGAGTGGTATTTAATTTTCTCCGAGTGATTTTTAAAACCAGCAATATCAAATACTTCTACTAAACTGCTTTAATGACCATTCGATCTGAATATGCCAAAGACTTCTATAGGAATTGCTAAGCCGACTTTAGAATTGATAAATTAATTAGAATCTACTTTTCTATAACTGCCACACCTCTTTTAGTACCCTATAAAACCGAAGTTTAAAGTAAATAAGATAACTGGATTAGAGCTCGTTTCAGGATATCTTGCATAAGCTATTAAGTATAAAAGGCCATGATTACAATCACAAATATTGTATGCAGATATATATAGAAATGCATAGTTTATAATTATATATCACTTTGCTTTGTTTGAATTTGTATGTTTGCTGCCTCAACTTTTATTTAAAGCATTACTTTCTTTTAGTTAAGCCTTACACACAATTTCAATTTTGCCTTGAAAATTGCGCTTATTGTTAATGAGAAGAGAATTTGAATAATGAAAGAATGTATATAAAACCATAATATATTTAGTATTACATTGTATATAAAAGTGCATCCAAACCGTTATGTAAAGTGTATTACGTAAAATGTTAAAGTAAAGATAAACAAAAAATACAATATTTGTTTGTTTGTGACAAGAAGAGATCATATTAGTGATGGCTTTGGAAAAAGAGATAGGGAAAGGGAAAGAAGTGTATAATACGGTAAATTAACGAAAATATCCTAGAGATAGAGATCAAAACAGGGAGAAAAATGATACGTTTAATTCGAAATTGGGAAAAGCTAAACATTAACTAATGCTACAAAACTCTAACCTAAATACTAAAAAGAAAAAAAACACGTCAAGAAGGAGAAACACTTATTATTAAATTATATATAGATTAATAAATAAGATATTGAGTTTTCGCGACAGTTGGAATATATTAAACAGCCCCAACAGCTTCCCAATTTTAAAGAAATTCATCAATTCACCATTCTCTCTTGTCTCGAACCAAATTATTCGAACAATCTTTTTGTTGTGTGTGTATGTGTGTCTATGCGGATGTGTGTTTATTGTATGCAAGCGTGTGAATTTACGCAAAGTTAGTTCTTGCGATTTAAATAATGACGGTCCTACGATTCTCCGGGCTCATTTCGACATTTTCATTAATTGCAATTCCTTTAATTTTCTCCTTCCGTAAATTATGTGAATGGTATTGGATGCACTATTAGATCCATTTCAGAGATGGAAGGGTTGTTTTTATTATAATATTATATATATTATCTTTTATCCAACTAAGCAAATGCATTATACTATTTTATTAATCATGGCCATTAATTTCTACTGATTTTCTTTTAGTTCCTTAACATGGCTTCCGTATTTATGCGAATTTTCAATTTGATCTGTATGATGCTGTTAATTGGTCATTGGAGTGGTTGCCTTCAGTTCTTAGTACCGATGCTTCAGGGATTTCCATCAAACTCTTGGGTGTCAATTAACGAATTACAGGTAAAAAAAAAATAACAATAACCATAATTAGCAAGTAAAATGTATTGCAAAGACCTAAAAGTATATGAGCCTTGACAAGGCTCATGCCTAGACCGAAAGCGTAGCGCAAACAGCACTTTTTAACACAATTATTAACAACGGAGCGTACAGGAGCGCTTGCATATATTTATTAAAGTTCGATTGTCTTAATATCTCTAAAAAATTAATCACAACTGTCAGCTCCATCGAGGTAAACAACTCAAATAAAGCATTTGGTTTAAACTCATGTTACGCTATTTTACGCTGGACTAGTTTACTCTGCGCTCTGGTACTGTTAGTGCCATATTTATAATCAGAATATAGTATTAAATTTAAGTATTTAATTTAGCGTATTAAGCAATCCAAGAGTAGACGTGGTCGAGCGTAATTAGTTACAGACTTCAAGCGTAACGCAGCAGAGCGCAACTACAGCATGCACTTATATTCACACGCGTGCATTGTATGTATTCAAATTAAAAACTTTTATTCCCCAACCCGCAATATACTGCGAAAGTAAAAACTAAAATAAGCGTAGGGAAACAATTTAACTCATCTGCATTACGCTACGCTACTTCAAAGGCTATCATGAAACGCTACGCTTGTAATACGAGGAAGGGAAGGCATCATGTGAAATTGTACTCCGCTAATTTTAAAGCAAATTCTTAATTATTAGGAGGAATTATAAAATTTTATATATAAATTTCCACGGGCCAAGTCATAACTTTAATGTTTGTTTTCTTTTTCAGGAATCTTATTGGCTTGAGCAATATTCGTGGGCGTTGTTTAAAGCCATGTCACATATGCTCTGCATAGGATACGGAAGGTAAAAATGACCGATTAGCACGCTAACCCATTCATTTTCATGTTCATTTTCAAATTCATTTCAATTCATCAAGATTCCCGCCACAATCTCTGACGGACATGTGGCTGACAATGCTATCAATGATATCGGGAGCAACATGCTATGCACTTTTCCTTGGTCATGCGACAAATTTGATACAAAGTTTGGATTCGAGTAGGCGTCAGTATCGCGAAAAAGTCAAACAAGTGGAAGAATATATGGCATATCGGAAACTCCCACGGGATATGAGACAAAGAATAACAGAATACTTTGAGCATCGATATCAAGGGAAATTTTTCGATGAGGAATGCATTCTGGGTGAACTCAGTGAAAAGTTGAGGGAGGATGTTATAAATTACAACTGCAGGCAAGTAGAGACAGATGCAACTAATAAGAATAACTGATAATAACAGTTACAACCAGAATTGAATTTTATAATATTTATTTCTTAATTTCTTTAGGTCTCTGGTTGCGTCCGTGCCTTTTTTTGCTAATGCTGATTCAAATTTTGTATCCGATGTTGTTACGAAACTTAAATACGAAGTATTCCAACCAGGTAACATTAAAGTCATATTAATAGCAATAGCAACTATTTCTGTTCTCTTCAATTTTCTTTTGTTTTAATTATAGGCGACATTATAATCAAGGAGGGCACTATAGGAACAAAAATGTATTTTATTCAGGAAGGTGTTGTCGATATTGTAATGGCTAATGGAGAGGTAATGTGTCCATTCTAATTGCTATATAAAATTTATATATATTGTATTAATTCTAATCAAAGGTTGCCACCTCTCTGTCTGATGGCTCGTATTTCGGCGAAATCTGCTTACTTACAAATGCCCGCAGGGTAGCAAGTGTACGCGCTGAAACTTACTGCAATTTATTTTCACTAAGTGTCGGTCATTTTAATTGCGTCCTCGATCAGTATCCTTTAATGAGGAAAACAATGGAAACTGTTGCTGCTGAACGACTTAATAAAATTGGAAAGAATCCAAACATAATGCAGCAAAAAGAAGAGCAAATCAGTAATCCTGAATCGAATACGATTACGGCGGTTGTCAATGCGTTGGCTGCCGAAGCCGATAACTGCAAGGACGAGTAAGATTTCTAACGTTCAAATATTCTGTATCTGCGAAATTGTAATCATGAATTCATGGAATTCTCATCGTCTTATAAATTACGTAACATATTTCCGATATACGATATTCCGATTTTGATACTTGGAAATTGTAAAATTATGTCACAGAAAGGACGAACAGGAAGAGTTTAAATTTCCAGCAGGCTTTCTCTCGGTCTTTTTTGTTTTAATAGAATTAACTAATCAACTAACTTTTGGTATTAATTGGAAGTGAAGAGTAAATTTTTAATACTGTTGTTTTAATTCTATAATTAAAAAATTAAATGTCCTTTTTTCCCATTAATTTTGTTTAAAAAAACTGACTAATATTTTCGTTAAAATTATTGGAGATTTCATTGTGAAGTGAAGACGTTTTAGAGATAATTATTTATTATCACTGAATATTCACGGATTCATGGACTTACATAATATTTTTTTTTATTATTGACCTTCTGTTGCTTGCAGAAACGCTCCATTTTTTCCTGTGTCAGTGTTTTTGTTATTTTCGTAGTAGTCCTTGTAGAGACGAAATAAACGCTTAATAAAATAATAATTCTCTTCTAGTGATAACGATCTAAAGGAGAACCTTTTATTCGGCTCTCAATCAAGTATCTCCGAACAGATACAAACAATACGAAAAGGTCTTCCTCGACCAAAAAGTGGAGAGTTTCGAGCTTTATTCGAGGGAAATACTCCATGACACTAAAACTACTAACAATCAAAAGTGCTGAGAAATTGAAAGGGATTGGTGCAAAGGACGTTTAACAAAGAAAAGATCAATTCTTGCGGAATTAGATTAATGCATGCATGTAAGAAATTATATGCGTATTTATATATACATATATAGATTTAACTAAATAATTTAACCAACTAACACCACTAAACCACTTAGCTCCGCTAACTGCGATTGTTACCTTGTAAGAATCGATATTAAATTGATGTTATCATCGCTAAAAGCAATACCATACAATGCATACATTTACACACAAGAAAAAAACTCACACACTAAATTAATTAATTATTCTATTAAAGTAATGGAAACAATGACGACTCCAGATAAATAAATACCACAATTTAATTTAACAAAAAAAAATAAATAAATAAAATAAAATAACACTTATTTAATGCATTAGAAATATGTACATAAATATACTTTTAAATGTTTGTAGCTGATAACTAGTATTTATTGAAAAACAAATTTAAACTAAGTATTTCTTAATTTATATATATCTTATAGGTCTGTAAACTCATATTGTGTTTTGTTTTGTTTGTTTTGTTTATAAATTAATTTAAATTCACATGACCTGTTTTATCACGTTTGTTAAGCGTATCAGAAGTTTATTACAAAAAACATAAATACAATAAGAATAGCAAATTGAATTCTGAAACCCATCTAGTCTTATTGGTACTATCTATATGGATTTTAACATCATCCCACACAAGGAAGTTATTATCTATGTAAGTAAACGCGAGCTTATAGTGATTTAGTACGATAAAAGTCGGCTTTGTGCGCCCCATGTACAGTTTTTGGTTTTATCATCATTAATCATCGTTTTAATCGCTAATCAGAGTGAATATGGTGAATATTAATACATATGATGTATACTGATATATATATATATATATATATATATATATATATATATATATATATATATATATATATATATATATATATATATATATATATATATATATATATATATATATATATATATATATATATATATATATATATATATATATATATATATATATATATATATATATATATATATATATATATATATATATATATATATATATATATATATATATATATATATATATATATATATATATATATATATATATATATATATATATATATATATATATATATATATATATATATATATATATATATATATATATATATATATATATATATATATATATATATATATATATATATATATATATATATATATATATATATATATATATATATATATATATATATATATATATATATATATATATATATATATATATATATATATATATATATATATATATATATATATATATATATATATATATATATATATATATATATATATATATATATATATATATATATATATATATATATATATATATATATATATATATATATATATATATATATATATATATATATATATATATATATATATATATATATATATATATATATATATATATATATATATATATATATATATATATATATATATATATATATATATATATATATATATATATATATATATATATATATATATATATATATATATATATATATATATATATATATATATATATATATATATATATATATATATATATATATATATATATATATATATATATATATATATATATATATATATATATATATATATATATATATATATATATATATATATATATATATATATATATATATATATATATATATATATATATATATATATATATATATATATATATATATATATATATATATATATATATATATATATATATATATATATATATATATATATATATATATATATATATATATATATATATATATATATATATATATATATATATATATATATATATATATATATATATATATATATATATATATATATATATATATATATATATATATATATATATATATATATATATATATATATATATATATATATATATATATATATATATATATATATATATATATATATATATATATATATATATATATATATATATATATATATATATATATATATATATATATATATATATATATATATATATATATATATATATATATATATATATATATATATATATATATATATATATATATATATATATATATATATATATATATATATATATATATATATATATATATATATATATATATATATATATATATATATATATATATATATATATATATATATATATATATATATATATATATATATATATATATATATATATATATATATATATATATATATATATATATATGTATATATATATATATATATATATATATATATATATATATATATATATATATATATATATATATATATATATATATATATATATATATATATATATATATATATATATATATATATATATATATATATATATATATATATATATATATATATATATATATATATATATATCTAAATTGAAAACCACATAGAAATATCTATAAGAACTAAATTCTTCTAAGATGTGGAATAAGTTATTTGTTTGATATTTCAATTGTTTGTTTAAAATCAGGGATGTTTTCATAATTCTGACGTGAATTTGTGCTACTATTCCGGTCGCCTACACGGCTTCCCAGTAGTCTTTCAATTTTTTGACGGCACTGTAAACAAAGCCTTCATGTCAAACAGTTGAGACAAAACTGGAATAGGCGAAACCAGGTGATGGCCAGGCTACATTCTTTTTCTAATTTTGACCCACATTTTTTACATATTTGTATAACGCAATGGCAAACCTATTTGTAACTCTTTGTAAGGATTTCATTTTTCCTGTCTCATAGATTATTGTGGTTGTATTATTGTGGATTCTTTAAATTATCCCAACGATGATTCTGAACGGTTTTTATTAATGTCACATAAAAATCTGGTTTGAACAAAATCAATTATTTTCATAATTGCAGTATAAAATCAAAAATCTTTATCCTTTTTTATTTCAATCTAAGAATTTATTTTCCTTAAAAAATTATACAATAAAACAGTATTTTCGTCAACAATTTTATGTTTCGCACAATATTTAGAGCACGTCAAAGTAACAATCCTTCAAGCATGCCTAATAATTTATAAACTTATTTGTTTACATAAAAAATCTACCAATAAATAGCAATTATAACTATTTGCAATACTTGTTAGTACAGTAAAAGGCATTGGATTTGAGAAAAAAGACAAATCATCCTAAAAAATAATTAGGATTTACAATTATAATCAATTATTGAATACTCTGTTTTACGAGTATTAAAAGCATATTACGTCAATTTAGTGATTATTGTTTGAATTATGCAACTCCCAAATTATATCATATTTAAAAGGATTAGTATTTAATAGCGGGAATGGTAAATTACGTAAAGGTTCTGGAGCGTTTTCGTGATTGTTCAATTTGCCACGATGAAATATTTTCCCATCGATTATTTTCTCATAATTTATTCCCTCATTATACAGGTCTATAATCTCTGAAAGAGATGGATATTCACCTTTTTCAATCATTTCAAATCTAAGAAATTAAATATAAAATTCTCTCTATTTATGTTTGGATTTTGTACAATTAAATTGCTCACGTTGGAAAATCTTCTCGTGGATGGTGCCATCTCATACCGTTCTGCAAGGAAATTGGAAAATTTCTCTTAATAACTCTCGAACTAGATATCTTACCCGTATTGATAGGCCTCTCTCCCCACCTTTTCTATACGTGCTTCGTTCCAATTTTCGTCATAGAAAGCAAATTTCGCTTCTATCAGCATTTTGTTGATTTGGATTACGTCCGAGTTATTTGTATTGGATACGCAGACCATATGCAAAACGCGATCCTGGAAATATTGTGTAATAATTTTGCGACATATTTAAATTGTAAATATTTCGATATCGGATAGAATTAATAGACGAATTCGAAAGAAATAGATGTTCAGTTTTTTAAGAATATTTCTGTCGGATTGAAAGCAAAAAAACGGGATTATAACTATACATTAAAATCAAGACATGGTTGGACTATCACGGACATCTATTTTACAATCAAAAGTGAATATTACCTCCTCGTCTACTTCTGTAATTTGCGCATAAAGCATTATGTCGGTGACTAGAGACAAGAAATACTGTGAAGCCTCATGGCTCCAATGCAATCCTCGTGGTTTGATATGCGACAATGATCCTCGTAGTGCTTGCGTTGGTAGCGTAGCAAAAACTGATACTAAATATTTAATATCCCTCGAATTAACTTCAGATACAGTGCCGTAGTCGACAAAAAATACCTGAGGGGAGAAGTATAATAATATATAAATTAATTCTATTTTTCTCAAAACGAACCTTAGTCTTATTGTTTTTAGGATAATTGGCTATCTCGCCCCGATGCCATAAATTATTATATAGAGCAGCACAAATTTGTCCAGGAACATGACAGGAAATTGGCAAAACAAAATCACCACTTTCGAGGCTATTGTAGAAACGTCTGAAATATCAATGGATAATTGAAATCAATACTTGAAATCAATAAATCAAATACTCACTCCATATTGTACATGAGGAAATCCAGCTCATGATTTTCTTTGTAAATATTAAACCAAAACTTATATGGATTATGAATCTAAAACGAATATATTTAACAGTGTCATAACAGACATTTATAGTGTTAATCATATTTACCTCCGATATAAAAATTCCAACAATAGAGCCCTTTTTCAAATTATCCGTTAGCTTGTAAGAATCAATTTTTTGTCCGAAAACGACAGTATTCTCCGGGAAGTCCAGACGATAAACTAAATCAGTCTAATAAAAATCTCAATATTAAAAAATGTTCGTGTAATGTTTTTCACTCTTACGGCAGCAAATTGAGGAACTGCTTCTTCTAAATCATCAAACAATTCCGTATCCGGATCAGAGATTTCAAACAGATTTGACTTTCTATTTTTCTCTATTTCAATTAAATCCTTTGGCTGAATCTTGCTCAGCTTTTTGGATTTATCCCAGTATTTTTGGATGTTTGGCTGTTGCTTATTATTGTCTTCATTCACTTGTAGGCCGTTGAGAGTCTTTAAAAGTTCTTCCTCTATAACTTCGACAGGTTGCAAACTTTTTCTTGAGCATGTCGCCTCCATCAGTTCTAATGATTTTTTCGTCTCCGCCTGTTCCAATGACTTTTTTGTCCCCGTTTGTTCTACTGATTTTGTCGACTGTGTCTGTTCCATTGATTTTGAAAGTGCCGGCCTCATCGCGGGTTTGTTTGTATTTTGAATTGGTTTCCTCGTTACATCTTTCTCCCTTGGTGAATGGTATTGGCATGGAATATCGAAGCGTCTAGGCATTTGGTTATTTCTAGTCTGATTATTTCTGAAGTTGAAATTTCTATCGAATGGAACATTCAGTTTATTCCTCTGGGCATCTGCATAAGCATTAGTTGGTGTTTTCATAGTTGGTCTATTTGTTCTAGCACGTCGTGGAGTCGATTTCTTTTGCGCCCGAATCATTTCACGTATGTGGTCAGATTTGCCATTCCCTAAAGATGATAATGTAGCCATTGTTCCATGTCCATGTACCTAAAGGCGAGTTCATAATGCAGAACTAGGAAAAACCCGAACTTCGATTAAAGCCCGATATGAGGTTATTTGTGGGCTGAATACAAAATGTTTCATTGGAAATTTAAAAAGTGAAATCATTTTCTCATTTCAAATAAAAATTCAATTTTTAGTTTCGTTAACAAACCGTTCAAATATCGCAAATTTAAATTGAATATATATTTAGCAAATCGAACTTTAGTATTTTCTTCATAAAAGCTTGCTCATCAATTACTTTTCTAGATCAAATGTCCAATCTGAGAATCCGCTTTACCAAATAAACTTTCATTCATACAAGGATTCATATATTTCCATAACTGAATAAACCCCAGATATTGAATATATCAGTGTTGAGACATCACCAAACAATTTACCTGGACTGTATCCCCAATAGATAGAAGAAACATTTCCAGATTTCTGAATCCAAGCTTTCCATAAGGAATTGGGTAGCCCTCCGTCGCACGGAAGTCCTTATCCAACTCTTGAATAGTCATATTCTGTGGATTTGAAAGCACCAATGATTTTATTATTGCTTTAATTTCTTGGAGAAAACCAATATCATCCATCCCAAACGAATCTTGCAAAATGCGGTATCGTCACAAATGGGAAATTTTTTTCCCGCTACACGAATGTGTCAAAGTAAAGAAAAACTTACCACACCGGTTTCATAGCACGGGGAACGCGCATGCCTGTGAAATGCATGCTAAGTAAAATAGTGTCGGGTATAGTGTCGGGAATTATCGAATAAAAACTATCGAGTAGGTAGCCGATAGTTGCAGATTATTTCTTTCATTCGATAGTTTCTAGTAATTCAGAAATTATTCAACGATTAAATCAGTCTTACAAAATTAGTAATTACTAATCGAGTAATTTAAGCATTATGTTATTACGTGCTTTATATAATATTACACGACTTCATACAAATACCGACACCAATATCAGATTCAAATGACTCATATTTTTCCGAGTCGAATTAATTTGTACAAGATTTTAGATTATACCAAAAATTTACTAGAAATGTGAAATTTAAACTGAATTGAAAATAAATTTTCTTTTTGAACATTTTAAAAGTCTTGGCGTTAATGTTCGTTCATAATATATCTAACCCGTTTCGTTTGAAGTCTTAGCAAATTTTTAACTGATAGCTGTTTGGAAACCTGAGGTCATTAATTCTATTACATATTTAACAATAAACTCCACTACATACATTAAATTTACTACGAACTTTAACGATTGAAAAAAAAGCTTGGTAGGTTTTGTTGTGATGCAAATGTCAGGGCTGCACAAGACGTTGAAAGTTGAAATCACCCAATACAGCAATAATTAGCCATTACTACCTCCCGGAGTGGCTAACACTCTAATTGCGACAATAGTTTGGTAGAAAATTAAACAATAAATTATTTTCGTTGAAGAAAATTCGTTTTATTAATTATTTTGAAATTTTCCACTTTCACATTGTTAATTCTTTCATAACAAATAAAAAAGCTGTAAAGACTTCCGGCCAGCAGATTTTTCTTCAAACTTTTTTTTCCTAAAAATATTTTGGGAAGCTTAAACATTTATAGGCTATTACACAACTTCCATTTACTATTAAATTATGTTGAATTTATTTCTTTTAAGTTTTATTAAAATTCCTTTGAGTTTTAACACGAACAAGTGCCAAAAATGGCATCTTAATTTAGATGAAAATAGCGTTGATAAAAATTAATCGGTTGCTGCTTTGTAAACTTTCTGAAGGGCTAAAAATTCTGTATGATTTTAAATATTTTCAAATATATCAATTAATAACATCAACAACAATTGACGACGACAAAACGATTTCTGTACTAGAAGTCTACTCCTTCAACCTGATATCACTTCAGAGCTAATAAAAATCTCGCCATGATTTGAAATAACAATGCAATATAAATTATTTACAATTATACTGATTATAATGAATGTGACGTATTGCCGTCGTATCCTCGGACGTATTTCCGTCCTTCCGTCTACAACCAAATATTCAATACCGATCCTCAGTCTCATTGATTTCTGTCTCCGCCCACCGCCACTCATTTGGTGTTCACCTCACTTAACGAATGGGTCAAGGGCAAAGTTTTTAAACCCTTTTCCAGCTTATCTGCATCCCCTGCGGAAAAGCGATGATAATTCGGCGCACTAGGAGTTACAATGCCTAGCAATGAACGCTGTTGTTGTTGTTGTGACGCGCCGAGACTGTTTCGTTTGGCAAGACCTGTACCCTCAGACGGCGGAGAACACACGGTTGTCGCTTGTAAAGATTCGAGATCATAAATCGAAATTGATCGCGAACGACGGCGTTCGGCCAACAGTTTCAGGTGTTCATTCTTGATAACGGCGGTGGTCACGGCAGGCTTGTTAGTTGTTGTAATCGCAATTCTCGTATCGTTGGAGCTGCCATGGTTTAGCGGTTTACTGTAGACCAAACCGATTACTCCTGCAGGCGGGTCCGTGGCATCTGAGAGACGTTTATAGATGTTGCGTGAATGCGACTTCCACGAGGGTTGCCGCAGAAGCACGGAATCATTCAGTACTGTCGCGTTGTTGTGGGTTGTATTGACAATTACGTCGTTGATTGAATGTCGCTTTCTTATGAGACTAGCGGTGCTACTCTTGTCTGAGGTGTTGTCATTCCCCGGTGGGGAGTTCGATTGCGACGAAGAGTCGCTAGAGAGGCTCGAATTACTGAGTTGACAAGAGTTCCGAAATAGTTGTTCTGGACTATCAGAATGGTCTCGATTGATTGTCCGAGTGCTTTCTCGATGGAATGATACGGCAGAACCACGGCTCTCAGACAGTACTTCTGGTTGTTGTGATTCCCGCTCTATTAGAGAGTCCGAGCAGCCATTACAATTGCTCGAACTTCGCGTGCTTTGATGTAAATAATTTCTATTGGGTTGTTCATTTTGGGACGGATAGAAATTCCTCGGCAACGCGCCATCGGCACCATTAAAGTACTGCTCATCAGATTCGTCACATCCACTGTTTACAAAACCGTCGGCAGGGGAGGTGACCTCCTCGATGGTATTTAGTGGTGACACTTGCACCATTTGCTGCTGTTGCAGCATTTCGATTTCAGTCTTAATTGTTGGCTCGATGCCCAGCACGCCGAGCACTAGCCTTGGATTAGCCGATATAAAACGTTCCAAGGTCGGAAAGTCGATCTTGTAATGATCAGTCTGGCAGCCTCGTGAGATTCGTTTCATTCCTGTGTCGGTAGGGTTTGATATTTTGGTGTCCTTGGATCCCGATGATACCTGAATTTCCCGTGTCCAAATTTCAGGCGGATGCGATGAACAACGTTGAAGAGCTGTCTCATCGTCACCTTCACCGGCGTTTGCGCTTGTCACCGCTACCTCCATCACATTAGGTATGGAACGAGCAGGTGAATACCTAAGATCGATTTGTGAAGCCAATCGGGAATGGGATAGATCTTGTAAGGCCTGTATGGCATCACGCATTTGTTGGCTGAGTTGCATCACGTCCTGATGCAGCGTAGAGTACTGCAAATCTAAGCGCTCCGTCGAGCGTTTCTTTGGCATATCATTGTCTTCACTGAGGAGACTAATTTCATCCTCCATGGAACTAATGTCCAAACTTACAGGTAGATTGATTGAACGCTGTCGTTCGACACGTTGCCGCAATGCTATCAGTGAACGACCTCGGTGCTGCAATTTCGAATGTCGTGGACTATTCAAGCCCAAAAGTGGTGAACGTACGTGCAATGGTGAAGGTGTGGCTAAACTATGATGTGGTGAAATATTGGTCACTGTTACCGCACCATCGCCATCACCATCTTCTCCTTTTTCATCGTCATCGCCGTCAGGCTGATTCTCATCATCTTCACTTATGCTAGGCAACGGAAATGACGGACCAATGTCAGAATCTTGACTTTCATAACCTTCGCGAAGATTAAATGTCAGATCGTGTTGAATGTCATTGGCGAATTGTTGCTGATATTCAGGATAAAGACGTAATACCTCGACTAGGCCACCCATATGCACACATTTCAGGTCGCAGTAAGTCAGAGCCTGCAAGAAGAGACATTCAAATCTTGTGGTGACTTGTTCAGTTACACCGTAAAAATATATTTAACAGGTTGCGTCATCTAAACGTCTTGTTGCAAATGCATCGATTTTATGATAAAAACAAAACTGACAAAGAGGACAGACGGAACATCTCCGGCGACTCGTAACAAATAAAGGGTTAAGAGACGGAGAAGAAGACTATTTGCTGCTGAGATGAAGCTTCCATTCCTTGGTAGAGAATCGTAAAAAAGGAAATACGAAACAGATGTTAAAATAATCCAACGTAAATTAAAGGAATCCGCTGCTTGGTTGAATCAACCAACGTTTTGATGGGTGGCTGCTGAAGACCAAAGATGGAGATTTATTAGGCTTAAGTTTAATTAAATCTTAACGACTTAATCCCATTGCCGAAGTTCACTAGAAGATAAATAAACAATAAAACATAAATGAACGTAAAAGAGGAATTGCTTGAAGTATTTTCTGGGACAACTGTATCACGACCTCGCTCTAGATATTCATCGTTCCTTTCTAGTATCATCTACTTCCGTCTTTTTCCTTCCTTTATCCTTTAGCAAGGATAAATGCAATTAATTGTTTCTTGTCCATTAAGTCCTTTTATTGAAACAATTAAAAAAGTGTCGTTCGTTTTACTGTCGTGTCGATAGATAAATAATATTCCTTTGGTGATGTTAAAGAATTAATAACGACCTTCTGATTAAATTCGTTAGACCAAAAGCGGAAAATCGTAAAAATCCCAAAAGGATTTATTCCGCGTAGTAAAATCTTTTTCGTTTGGGATGAAACAGATAAACATACGTCTTCTTTTGAGGCGAAATCACTGAAATTTCGCTTATTCATCAAAATTACAAATGTTTTTTGAAAAGTTAGAAAAACTGTTACCGATCACTGCCCTCCCTCGAATTACCTTGATATCACTGCTGCTGCGTACAACAACGTCCTGTCCGGCGCTATTCGTGGTAGCTGTCATTTGACCATTCGATGTGGCAACGAGATGTACATTAATGTCAGAACCGACTAAGTCGCCTTTACCTGCAATACGCCCACACACGTTTACACACACGCACACACACGCACATACAAACGTAATGCGTGGTAAATTTAATAAATTATTTTTCTTTATATAATAAAATAATAATACAATTTTTTTCAGATTTATGACAACGGTTGTCAACTTACCCAGAATGGCAACAACCATTTCATCCTTGATGACCTCCATTGAACCATTGCATAAATAATAAATATAATTCAGAGCATCGCCTTTGTGTATAAGAAATTCACCGGGCGCACAAAAATTGGTTTTAATGTGTAACGACAATAGTTTGAGGCAACCCTAAAAATATATGAGAGAAAGCTTAGAATGAAAAAAGTTCATACATATCGCGACAGGCTTACATGCATATATGAATATATATACATCCATACATACATATATGCATACTCCCCTTTCTCTCACTTTCTTCTTTTATAACTTTTACAACCTCTTCAATTCTCATTATCTTACCTGGGAAGCTGCTTCAAAAATTGGTAACTGTAAAATTTCTCGATGCAAATGCATTGATACATCACCACGTAATTCTTCCGGAAACTCGCGCAGGGTCTGAAATTGATTGGGAAAAACAATTAAGAACGATAACTTCGACCTACACGAACCTTATATACCCTACACCCGCCATCTAAATTTTTAGTTTGTTACTGATAATCAATTGGCGACGCAAACTCGTTTAAATACTATATTTACTTTTTGTTGATTAATTTAGATCTACTAATCCATCCTCAAAATAACTCTTTTCAAAAAAAACACAAACAAAAAAATAGACAGCGAGACAAGCGGGAACAAATGGGATATATCGTCTCAGGAGATAATTCTGAACCATAATATATATACTTGTCCATATTCGTTACGCCTCGTTAATGTACACTAACCCTTTGAGTGTAGGGTAGAAAGATAGTAGGAGATCTCAACGAAAAAAAAGAATAAATGTCATAAAGCACCTCAAAGTCAATTCGTAGCAAAGGCTATGACATGAAATAAAGGCATTAAATAAAGGTCTGATGTTGTCGCGCCTTTCATGGAAACCAAAAAGAAAATTTCCTTTCACCTGACTCTGCCCGTTAAGGTTGTTACTGGTAATGCTGCTGATACTGCCGATCTGTTGCTGATGCTTATGCTTTTGCTGCTTCATAAAAATTTATGACGAAGAAAAAACAATATTCAATTTCAATTTGCTACGTCATAAATATCCATTTTATTGCTTAAGAATTCTTACTAAAAAGGAAAATGGAGATCATAATGATTATCATTATTGCACAGCACAAAAGGTTTTTCGCACGAATAATTTCTAGAAGAGAACGAATTTTTACACATTTAATTGAAACTTATTTAAATAAAACACTTGCAATTGCTTTCCAATTTGTTCGACTTAATGTAATTTTCTGTTTTTTTTAAATAAAATTATGAAATTTAAGACTGTTCCAGCATGAAAGGTTTTTGTGAATATTTTCGAATTCTAATTTTCTGTTTGAATGATAAAAAATATAGAAAGGAACGGAATATTCTTGAAGAATGCTACTCAAAACAGAATTCTTTTTTTATTACTGCCTTCTTTTAAAAACTCCCTAAGGATATTTTATAAAGAAATAGGAAGATAGATATATTTTTTGGTTTTTGTCGTTCGGTGTTTTACTTTTTGGCATTTTGTCTTTTCGGAATTGTTTCGTTTGGGATTTTGTCGTTTCAGGTTTTTCGTTCGAAATATTCCCTCAGGATTGCGTCCCGAAGCCAAAAAAAGTGCAATCATTTTGTACTAAACTATTTGACTGATATAAAAATTAGGCTTTAAACTAAACGGAGATGATAATATATGTAAAATTTTACGAGAAGCCAGAACTCTTTGCATCTCAGATAGTATTCAATAATTTTGTCTAGTAATAAAATAATCTTAAACGAGTAGTTAGTATACGGAGATGACGATGACACGATGTTGAGTCTGGTCAAAAATTTCTCTAAATTTTTTGTGGTCTTTTCTGTGGTTTTTGTGGTAGTTTTTCTTTATGACCTCTTCAAAACACGTTAAAATCTTTAATGGTTATAAAAGAATTGTTGGCAAACTTTTTTGACACAGCTATTTGACATACTCGCTATTGTCATTTTTATAAGATATATTCAAAAATGTTCGAGGATTTTTATTACAATTTTCAGATTATAATTACTTTCAAAGTACAATAAAGTGAAAATATTAAAACATAGCAAGATTTTGTTATGAGCTCACGATTTTCTGTAATCGTAAAATAATGCAGTCCCGAAATAATGTTGAAACAAGGACTATTTAAAGAATTTGAGTGGAAGGTTTTCAAAAAAAAAAGACGGGGGTGACAAATGCTTATAACTCCAAAACTGACATTCATGTAAATCAAGAATAAAAAATTTGTTCTATTTTTTTCTTTTTGAAACAGTCTGAACAAAAGTGCTAGGTGACCTTCAGATTTATACCGTGCTCTGAAGGGGTGGTAAGAGAGAAGATTACGTGGTAGAAGAAGTAATGAAACAAAAGTATGAAGAATGTCTGGAATAAAAAAATTAAGCAAATCCAATTTGGAAAACTGTTAAATCCCCGAGCAAAAGTTTTTTCAGAAGAAAGTTAAATTTTTTATTGGTTTTTTAAATTTTATTTTATTTACTTCGTTTTGTAAATAACTGTGAGTGTAAAGAGAATTATGAAGTATGAAATAGAGAAATACAAAATTAAAAAATGTTTCAATTGTAAATTAAAAGACCTTTCCATATTTTAATTTAATTTCAGATTTATTTACTTTACAAAAAATTTATTATTTTTAAGGTAAAACCCTGCAAGGTAGTCCCGTAAGCGCGTCTGGTTGGCAACAAGTCAAGGATTATGGAAGCAAAGTAAACTCCGAAGGTTAGAATTAAAATCGATAAAGAAGAATTAATTTAAAAAATTAGTAAAGCTGGCAGAAAATATTTCAAAATGAAACAAATCCTCTTTCATGCTTTTTGATTATTTTCCTTTGGCCCCAAAAAAACTACATATTTCGGCCTTTTTTTATTACCACAAAGAGAATTGCAGTGTAAAATATGAATAAAGTATTAATAATAAATTTCGATGGGACTGCTAGTCATCAAAATAACAACAAAAGTCTTTTGTACTCTTCTTGCCATCTTATCCTTTTTTCGTCCATAACGAAAAAAATATTTAATAAAAAAAGTTTTTATTTATTACCACCTCGTTCGGTGTAATAATTTCAAAATAACAATGAAAACCGTCATCAGGGTCATTTCATAGGAACGCATGCAAGCGAAGCCCATCCACCATAAATATTGTTTTCGCTACTTGACACCAAATCAACGCACCGCACGGTATCCAAAGGCTTATTAAAATTAATGCCAATAGTTACCGAAAAACCAACCACAGCAGCAGCAACAACAACAACACCAACAGCATTGTCTGCAGTAACAGCAGAATCAGCGAAAGAAAAAAAGATCGCACGGACTATGTACATATTCTTGTTGTTGTCTTGTCTATCACTCAATCATCAAAAAGGATTTAGTTCTTTCAACAAACGTTAAGCAGACGTTTAAGATGAAATGGACGATCGAATTACGAGTATATAAATATTTGTATGTATATATGAAAATAAAAGACTCTTAGAGAATTGTTTACTAACCTCGTAAATGTCTATGCCATGATTAAGAGACCAACTTGTTTGGAAATAATCCTCAATGCGTTGCTTCAATTCCTTCGGCATCTGTTTCTCAAACGTTCCAAATGAATATGAAATTTTTGTAAGAGAAGATTAAGCAAAAAATTAATAATATCAGTAAAATCACAAAGGAAAAATATCAAATACATATTTTCATGAGTTTTATTGCCCCCAAAAATGCTGTATGGATTATGGCCCATAAGAGTATAAACATTGTGAGGCGGTGAAGTCGAGGAGAGAAGAAAAACATGGAATTATATCAGTAAGTTAGAAATTGTGAAGTGAAGACTTCTTAACCCCCGCCCCGCCCCCGCACGCTTTCTCACCCATACATGCTGACAGATGAAATTCCTAACACTTTTATTCTTAGATTAATTTCTTGAGTGTTGTGAGCATTCCTGGAAAAGAAGTGTCTGTAAGAAGTCATGCTTTGAAGCCTATCATGAGCTCTTCTGCTAAATCATCCTTCCTTTTGATTAAATATTTTATATTAGGAGAACTCTGGTTTACCCCCCAGAGGGGAAATTTCTTTTAAAGGGACCCCGTGGGGCTACTTCATTTGAAGGGAACCCCCAATACGTCAAAAGCCTAAAATCCGTCAAAAACAAGAGGAATAAAAGGATCAAACTTGAATACATAAATAATTAAAATCCTTACAAAACATACACTTTCAGTAAGTGTACCTAAAGATACGATGTCATGCGATAAAAATAGGTCATGTTATTTTCACCGTCGATTAAGCAGATGCAATTCTCTTTCGTTAGAGAAAAGAACGTATTGCGGTGTAATCGTATCGAATGCCTAGCAATACTTGTGTGTGTATGTAATTCGATAGGTGGTTGTGTTGGTGAAAGTGTAGATGGAGAAGTGTCATCAGCTTTAAATAACTCGATTACAATAGAAACCATCATATTAATAGCAACAACATCAACAGCACAACAACAACATCAAGAACACAACAACAACAACGGCAGACACAATACAATTAGATTATAATCTCAATGAAAATAGTTACTCTCGAAGGCACTCAAGCGTGAACGTGAACGTGAGTACTTAGAGAAGTGATGAAAAAAGGGTGGAGGTAATGAAGAAAGAAAATTTCGAGATCCAAGAAGAATGACATGAAGCACGCGCTTCGGAACAATTGAAATCGTACAATCTGCACTTCTGTACTTAGTGTGCAAACATTGCTGAGAATCAACGATGTGTGCAACATCACCAGCAATACTGCTGACTGTTGACTTGGGAAACACTAACAGCAGACACGAAGGGTCAGCAAGAAATTAACCCTGTTGACTGATGAATCGGCAATGGATATCCTTTCGTTAGAGACGGTGAGAGTCAAAGAAAGGAAAAAATATTAAGAGGTGAATAAAGTTTCAGGAATAAGGCTCTGGGAATCGTTGCCAACCCCTTGAAGCCATTACTGGAATTACACAGTATCGTCCGCAATTCATTTGACATTAATAATACTCTAACAGAGAATTAAATTCTTTAACAGAGATAATAAAGAATAAATTGAAATTTGTGGGGTGGGAGTCTCCGCTGGGGAAAAGTTCCCCCCAGAGATGGTCGTTAAATCGCTATAAATTTATAAAGATGTGGTTTGGCGGATTATTATTGTTGGTTAATTGAAAATATGTCAGTAGTTTTATGACCGCCATCGTGTTGCCGTCGTTAATTACTGCTAATCCTCTTACCTGATGCAGTGCAATAAAATCTTTTAAATCTCTCCATTTACTCTCGTACAGCGAACGCCGTGAGTACATGCGTTGAATGATAGCCGTGACGTTACCAAATACAACTGCATGCATAAGAGCTATATAAAAAAAAGGAAACGAGATTGTTTGAGACTATTAATTAATTCATATCAAATTAATTGCATTCAATTTCATTCATTTATATTAAAATACTTTTCTCCCTGCGCCGTTTTCGTTCAGTTTAACTGAAAACTTTACTGATAATCCATAGAAATAATTACAACAACAACATCGGCAACAACAAGTACGATAATATTCAATTGCATACTTCGCAAACTTACCTCCGATTAACATCATAATTATTGAAAATACTTTCTCGGCTGTCGTATTGGCCGAGACATTACCAAAACCTACCGATGTTAGACTGGTGAAGGTGAAATAGAGTGCTGTGGAATAGGCTTCGGCATTGGTTATATTGGAGATGGGTACCTTTAAACGTTCCGCCAAGGTATGCATCCAGCCTAATGAAACGGAAGAGGAAAAGATTAATTTATGAGTGTAAGTTTTGCACAAGTATAATAAATAGCTATGCTATTTCTGTTCTTCTTCATGTTCTTTTTCAACTTAAATCGGCCTTGGGGAGTAGAGTTTGCTCAAGGATACGTAACCATTATACGCTATATCTTGTACTATTCCCAGTAATTATAACAATTTATTATAATTTCTTGGGAGTTAGCAGTCAGGTGTGAATATGACGCTTGTTATGACGTTCTTTGGAGAGGAAAAAATAATGTCAGGCATTAAATCAAAATCACTTTAGGACCTACCACTGAAAAACGAAATCTACGAGCAAACTTTTAGATACTAGATGGATGCGTAGGATGAATAATGGTGACGTAGCTGGCGATGACAGTCGGTGGTGGAAACAATAGCTTTCTTGTCATCGGCTCGTGAACAGATTTAGGCGCGATATTCATTAATGTTTGATAATTGATTGTATTGGAAAATATTCAAAATTGTTACTTTTGTTCTAGACCTTTATATAAGTTGCTGTCTTTTAAATGGTATCACGTGGGGTCGAATGACCTCGACCCTATTGCTACGCCACGCCATTTCATATCACAATTTATTCTTGTCAACGTGAAGGAAGGAATAATCGAAGGGTAAGAGAATGAGTTCTAAAGTGTTGATTGTTGCCAACGGCAATATATTAACGTTGTAGCACATCCTCAACCATCTACACGACCACATACATATGCCATTGCGATTATCGGGGGCGGTGCTCATTTGCATATAGGCTTGGATGGGTCAGATTGAACTTTTAGTTTGTAGAGCAATTTATTTTGATGTAAACGTGTGTAACTACGAGTGGCTTGGCTTAGCTTGATTTAATAGTTTGGCATTCGCCAGCTCGGCTAACTTACCGATATCCCAGCCACTGTCATTAATCTGGTTCTCCTTTTCTGCTATCACGTACCAAATGCAGGCCAACCAGTGGGCCACCAGCGAGAAGCATAACATCAATAGAGTTAAGACCATGGCGGTGTATTGAGAATACCGATCGACTTTTTGCATGAGGCGCGCCAAACGCAGTAGACGCGTTAATTTGACAAGATGAATATGAGATTCCTTGAAGGTCGGGCGAAAAGCATATGATGTCAATAAGAAAATCAATAAGAAAAAGTTAGAGAATACGATAATTTCATAAAATTAAAATAAAAAATATTTAAATGTGAATTAAATTAGTTCGCTTTTTATATATTTTCGATAAGCTTTAATTGAATTCTTTGTTTTAGTTTTTTTTAATTTCGGAAAGTTTTTTATGTATTCGTTTAGATAAAGAAATTTGTTAATATGCGAGGCACGTAATCATGAAAATCGTGGGGCACGATTACGTTAAACTAATTGTAATAAATTTTGGCATTTCGGGGAGATCGAATTGCATACCTTTAGGCTGTATATCTCTTCCTTCTCTTCTATATTTTTCTCCAATGAATTGAATTTGAAATCCTTTGGGAAAATCATGTCGAAAACAAAAAGCAGAAAATGCTGGCAGCAGAATTGCCAGCCCTCACGCAATAACTGCTTGTGTATAAAATCCATTAAATAATTGCTTGACCAACTGACTGACTGACTAACTCACTGAGTTTTCAGAATTCATTAACTAAATATTAGTCGACGTCTAAAATATTTCATCGCTTCATAACTTTTGACATATTTTCCTATGACATTATTTATGTGTTGGTGAGAGAATTAAAAGACTGTTTCATGAAATTGACAGTGAGGATGAGTGTGACAATAAAAACAAATGAAGTGGCGCCAAGAGTGATATTTTTAAATGAGATGAATTTTGAAAAAAATATCAGTACAAACAATTTTTATTTCTTTGTTTTTTGTTTTATAAATTTCTTAAATAAATTTCTTTGGAACATTCAGATTACTTTTACGATTGATGAAAGTTTTCACTTTAAAAGATTTTTTCAATTTTTAATTTAGCAAAAATTAATTAATTCCTGTCATCTCCGTCATCATCATCATCATAAGTAATCAGAAAGTTATATTGCAATTTTTCTTTTCATACGTACCTCGCCGTTATACAAATCTGATGCGTATAAATGATCAAACGGTAAGGCGGCCAATAAATCAACAACAAACCAACCGCGTAAATAATTAAAGGCTATCTGACGAGAATCCGAGACAACTTCCCCCTTGCTCGAAACGAAGGTTGTGCGAAAATTTAATAAAATATCTGCAAAAAGTACAAGTGTTGAAAATACATGAAATGTAAAAAATTCATAAAATATGTCAATTCGTAAAACACCCGAACCAATTGTTTCACACATCCTTTTTACATATGCATAATTTTCATCTCCCAACACTCTTTCCGGTCACACACACACGCGCGCTCTCACTTGCTTACCCACTATAAAAAGTGCCTCCACAATAACGTCCGACACCATCGTCTGTCGATCCGCTTTAGCGAAGGCAGCATTAAATGGCACCAATATCGCAACATAAAATGTTGATACCAGAATTATCCAATCCCAGAAACCTTTGAAAACGCCATAGTGTGGCAATATAAAGCGGGATTTTTTTATAGATTGTGTTTTATATTCGGGAAATGGAGCTTCGTTTGTGTGAAGTAGATTCTAAAAAACCAAACGTGTGAAGTGTTTTATCGTAATTGCCAAACCCAAAATAGATAATTTCATTTAATTTATGCGATTTCACTTACGTTACTTAGTTTCAGTTTCGTTTTCATTTTTTCCGGTTTATAATGCCCGGATAATTGATATAATACCGCACGACTACGTCGACGACCCATATTACAACCAGCTGGTACCTCTAGATTATTACCCTCACAATCGGTATGGCCGTCATCAGCGTCACCGGAACAGCCGCCAATGCCGGGCAAACCGCCTAAACCAAGCATACCCGCATTTGACCCAGCACGAAAACGTGCTCCCAAAAGTGCGGCTGTAAGTGCAAAAACTTCCCGAATGAAAACCAAAAGTCGGCATAAAAACGCCATAAATGGCACACAATGAAGAAGTGAGAGAAAGAGAAAGAGAAAGCCAAACCAGCACAAAGAAGAAAAAGAATAAAAATGTTCGTGGGTTATTAAGGGTGTTCACAAAAGCTTATCATACAAGGGTTTGGGGGGAGGTTTTTGGACATCTGAAAAAGGGTAAATCCAAGTGAAAATAGCGTTTTCACATCAGCTGATTATAAATAACAAAAAACGGGTAGGTGGGAAAGAGAGGCAAAGGTAGGAAATTAATTCTATTAAATGCTTCTTAGGAAGTATTGCATTTAAAAAACGATTATTGGTACAATAAAAAGCAGGAGAAATAGTTTAATTGGTAACGGTATAAAACTTGAAGGAAATCCTTCTTCTCAAGGGGAGACTTATATGGAATAAATAAATATCAGTAGATATATGTTGGGGTAATAGTGATATATGTTTCTTTCTTGCCAATGTGTCAAGGACATTTTCTGGTATTTTTTATATTAATATATTTACTACTCAATGGCTAAGAACGATAAATTAATTAATTGATGTAAAGATGTACGAAATTGTTAATAATATCCCCTCCCACCCTGTCCCGTCTTTCCTCAATTCATCCCCTTCTTTCAAGAGTAAACACCCGTATTGTATTTCGTGCCCGAAGCAGTCTTACATCCATACAGGGTTTATTATCAGTCAAGAAAATTAATATAATCGAATGTGCTACGCATCTCAATATATTTTTCTCACGTTTTCCACCTACACCTTGTTCCTTACTCACACACCTATCGTTACACCACGATATTCTCCTTCAATTACAAAAAGACCTGAAAATTGATTCAGGCTTAGGAAGGGATCCTTAATTTGAATATTTTATGCACACGCATTTCGTTTGTTTTTCTACCACGAAATGAATTCTTAATTTAAATAGTAAAACGTGATTTCACTAATTCCGAACAGACTAAAAAATCGCACGAAGACTACGATCGCGTCAAGTAAGTTTAACAGATTTATGCAAAAACCACCTAGGGAAAATTATTTAAAGCTTAAGCTAAGTCATGCAAAGCTTAAGAAAGGTATTCCCTGGAGGATGTCGGGGAAGGTGTTTGGAATGGAAGGATAAGCGGTTTTAATATTCCGATCCAGGTTTTTTTCTGTAATGAATAATTCAATGGATTTGCGGGTGTAGAAAAGTTCTTATATAGATGTAAAAATATATTCTCATATTTACATATCATATCGATATATACATAAATATATTACACATATACGCGTATCATATTTGTATATTCGACGTGCATAGGAGTACGCCTGTACATATTATATAATATATATGATTCAGTGATTTGTAACATTACCTACCGCTATCACATTCGTCATTGACATTCATTTCCAACATTTTCGTATGTGTGATATCTTTATGTGATGCGAGAAAGAGAACGACATCACGTTTTTCATTCTTAATTGGCACGATATCAAAAAGACACCAAAATGGTGAACCTGCAAGAATGGTAATCATTAATTTGACTTTAACTAACTTTCATGACAGACTTTAACTTTGACTTTAACTAACATAAATTAACATTCTCATAAATTTATCAATTCTTTCGACTAGCTTTTTCTTTCGTATTTAATAATTTTATTTCATTTTAAATTTTTCCAAGACTTAATATTATTCTTTATTGGTCATTGATTTCATTTCATTAAATGTTACAACTTTTTACGAGTAAGTTGTCGGAGAGTTAGACACCTAACGGTTTATTTATTGAATTATTATTAACCACCCAACCCAACTCATAAATAATTGACGTCCTTTTTTAAAGCACACTCTCGCAACTTTCCCCCACTCATTTACGATACGTAAGCGTTTTCTTATAGTGTGCACGTTTATACGTAGAAATTATTGTTGTGTCTGACTTTTGCCACTACGGGATTTGCCACCTATGTGCTGCTTCTTGTTACATTTGAAAACTAAAGACTCATGTGCTCACTGGTGTAAAAGTAGCTCAAGGCATGATCTCTTAATTTTGTCAACCTTAGAATGTCTCGGCTAAATAGAATGTATTAAGAAAACTTAATACAGTCAGAGATAATGGGGTAGAAGCTGTTAAAAGTTAGTTACGATTATATCTAGTGTACTATTTTGTCATTAGTTTTATGTACTGGTAATTCATGGAATATGCTTTACAGGGAGAACTGTAGTGTAAAATACTCTATACAGATCTGTGTAAATGTTGGAAGCGTACGACGCTTTACTGGCAGCTCTTTTTAAAAGACTCGTAATGAGTATTTGTTTAGCAATTTCTTCTTAATATTCTCATGTGTCCTTGTTCATTTTAACATTCCTGTTTCTGTCGATGTCTTTTGCTCAAAAAAAGCATTTTTTAAAATATTTTTTTACTTAAAAAATTATGAATTATTGTTATAATTTCGCTATGCTTTATACACTGTTTCTATTAAAAGTTATATAAAATGTTGCCAGTTTCCTTCGGCCCCTTCTACAAAAAATACGTTTTTCGTAATATCATAATGGAAAGCCTTGATATTATCCTTGTTTTATCAAAAAGGTAGGGTGGTTTTCTTTTTTAAAAAATGTGTATTTATTTCGAAATAAATTTTCAAAATAAATTTCGCGAAAAGCTTTCCCACCTCACCACTATATTAACCTCAATTCTGTCTGTCACTCCTTAACTATTTAAGCTAAAAATCGAGTTATCAGGTCAGATCTTTAACTTTTTTAAAAGTGCCTTCATGGTTTTGAATTGCCTTCATGGTTAAAAATTACGGACTTTTTTATAAACACTAAAATATGTTTATGAAAATTCATAACTTTAATTTGAATTTAATTAATGGATATAATACATAAAAAATTATCTCAAAAGTTTCTAAAACTGTAAACAAAATCAAAAATAAGAATTAATTGTAAAACCAACTACTTACCATCCTTTTTATAAAAAATTACTTCCAATTTCAATTCGGTTTTATTTAGTAAACTTTTTTCAATTTGAACTTTATGCTCTTCCTTCGTTTCCGGTCCATACAGGAAATGACACGAACATCCTTTTGTTCGATTTTGTTTTAGAAAGAGAAATGAAAATAAAGAAAAATGGAATGGAATTTCATATAAAATAATTAAAAAGGTCAAATTTAAAGACTAGTAAAAATTTAATGAAGTCCAAAGAGTCCATCAAAAGTCGAAGCTAATTAAAGACAAAACTTTGAAAAAATCTTACCCTTTTGCATTATTTGAGCTCGCGAATATCCTGTCAACTCCACGAAACCATCCGAACAATAGACAATTGGATTTCCGTTTGCTTGAGCATTGCCAAGGACGAAATTGGAATCTACAAAACCGGACGTAGGGGAAAGTAATTGCATGATAAAATGGGTTGCGAAGCAAAAAAAAAACAAGAACCCAAAACAAATAAACATTTATTAGCGTGGTGGGACATTTTTATTTTACACGAGGTTAAAGTTCAAAACAGTTCAAAAAAAAAGAAAGAAATTAATTATGATAATTTGCGTTTGTTGTATCAAAGGAATAAATTAAATTGGAGATGAAAATGTAATAAATTGAAAAATTTATACATTGCGGAATGTTTATGATTGTAAAAGAATTTTAAAACAAAAATTCACTCATCGTAAAAATGTTTTTTTTATTAAAGAAAGTTTTTTAATGAATCTTTCGATTCACGCAGACCAAAAAGGCTGTAAAATCGTCAAACATATTTAAAATATATCTTTATACCGATGCAGTCAATTGTATAAAATATCGAATCTTCTTTTTAGGTCTTACGTGTGCCATCGAAACGAGTAGCTATCGTATCCAAGAATGTATTCTGGGGCGCCAGTAGCCCCTTCCGGGCTGGCATTGGATTGCAGATACGTCTAAATCGTCTCTTCTTGCAATGTTTGAAATCTAAAAATTAATGAAAGACATAAATGAGAAAACGGGCATAAACAAAAGATTGGTATTGAATCAAAGACTGTCAAATACGTGAGAGGGATATTTGTTAATTTGCAAATGGTCTCTTCTGGGAGGTTTTCTTTCAACACCGAGTACCTTTCGTGCTTGCCATTTTCAATCACTCGCTGTTTTCGTCCTTTGGCTACCCTTCCTTCCCGGCTTTCTTTTGTGTATTTTTATAATAGGATTTTTTCAGACAAAATTAAAGAGCGAAACAACAAATCAAAACAGCGAGTAAATGATAATTCATTCCCTTTAGCTTTATTTTGATATTTTATTTTTAAAATTTCTTTAATTTAATTTCATTTTTAAATTCGTTTAAATATTTTTAGAAATTTGTATTTTTTGTTAACACAAAAGCAAATTATGCTAAATTTTACAAAAATAACTCTCCGAAAACCGCACCAAAATTCGTATCATATCAAAGCAATAAAAATCTCCAACTGCGGGAAATAAACGAAATATTATTTTCATCCATCAGTTGAAAATATTTAATCAAGAAGTAAATTAAAAAAAAGTAATGATAGGACATTATTAAAGGTAAAGATAAGAGATAAATAGAAGGGGTGGAAGGCTAGATAAGATATAAAGATAAAATACCAAAAAAAAACTAGAATATATAAATAAAATAAATTAGAGGGCCAATCGATTTATTTTTATTGAAGCCAATCCAAAAGCAGTTTATAGAAATGTATTGTAATAAAATCAATATCAAAGAAGAAAATAGCTTTCATTTGTATTAAATTGGGTTGATTTTTTAACGTTGCCACTTAAATGAGAATTGAATTACGTTTAAACTGAAATTAATTCCAAACTTGATTTCAGATATTTAATTCGTATAAACACAAACATTTCGTTGTTATCAATTTTGCCTTAATTTTTTAAATATTAAAAAATAAATTTCACCACCATATCGTTACTTAAACAAAGAGATAATTTGTATAGAACGAGGTTGAAGTTATTTGTGATTGTGGTTAGAAGTTATTTGTGATAGTATAAATTGGTCATAAAAATTTATCTTCTCAAATTGTTCTGACAACATTTGCTTACTTTCTGTTTTTATCCATTTATTTATTGAAATCTAAACGAAAATGAAATTGATTTCAGATTGAAATTTGCGTAACATTAAAATTCAATTCACCAAAATTGTACGACTGTGTGCGTATGTTACGAATATGCATGAGACGAATGCAAGGACGTATGAGCTGATGATTTCAATTGAAATTGAAATATTTTGAGGCAAGCACGTTTGTGGCGATATTGGTGAAAGTTATCTATTCATACAAAAGTTTTAGGCGGTAGAACAATTTGAAGTAGTTTTATGAAGCTCTGAATACAGACCATTATTCGCAAATATACACGCATCCATAAATGAGAATATCTATACATGCATTATTTATTCAACCAAATGTAAAGAATGGATAAATACAAGAGTTTCGTTTGTTGAGAAGTTTATGAAAACTCGACTTCAAATCCACTCAGAAATAGTTCGGTTTTATATACGCATTACATTGCTTTACGATTTTTAGCAATTGCATATTAAATACCATTAAATTTTTCATAAATACCATTAAATTTTTCACAAAAAAGAGAAATTTTTTAATGGAAAATCTTTTATTATTATGAAACATGAAGGTGTACGTGCGGCAGTATCGATCCCAAGGGCAGTCTTTGCCCGAGAGCGCTTCGACGGATTTAAGCAATCGTAAATAAATCGTATTCAAGAACAAAACCCTGCAGGTTTCTGAATTTTATTTTTATTATTTCTAATTTTTATCTTCTTATTTTTGTTTGCTTACAAAATATGATCGTTTGAAACAAACAAAGCAAATCGTTTGAAAACATTATTAACTAAATTTTAATTTAAATCAAAAAAATTTTAATTAAAACCAAATCGTATTATTACAAGGTCAAAGTTCATTTGATATTCCGCCTTCAGAATGCCTTTCAGAACGAAAAAAAATTCGCACGCATGAATTTGACAATTCTGTAAGATCGTTTCATGCAAAAAGAACATTTCTTATCTATTCCTTCTACGAAACCTTATGCGTAAATACATTGTGGTTGCAAAAGCATTGCAAAATTATCATTTCTCTAAAAAACTTATTTTACAAAAAACAAAACAAAAAAAAAACTTGCAAATTGTGGTTTCTTCAGATTGCAAAAATTTGAAAGATTGGCCTTTGCCTTGACATAAATACTCTGCATTGTATAAATACTCGACAACATTTTCATTTGAGATCAGTTCGAATTTGAACATAATCATCAATTCTTCAAGCCTTAAACGTCAATCGTCTAATTGTCCTTTCGAAAATGACCACCGAAGTGAATAGAAAGGCTCTGGATCTTTTATTCCAACGGCCCTTGGAACCAGTTTTCACTGCCCGAGACGACGGTAAAGCCATTTTCGATATACCCGATAGTTACTATGCCGAAGAATATGCCGATGTGAAAGAGGATATACAGGATCGTTATAGTGGCGAGATTGATGTGAAGATACCCTTAAGGGATTTAGCACAGAAACCGAATTTGAATTTCACCAAGCCGGTCGGCAAGAACCGTCAGTTCTCGCTCTTTCAAAGGACCCATCAGAAAGTGGCGGGACAATTAATAAAAGTCTTCCTGGATCCACCGAATGTGGAGAGTTTTATCGCTACCTGCGCTTACACCAAGGATCGTGTTAATCCTTTCCTTTTTCAATACTGTTACGCTGTAGCGGTTCAGCATCGTAAAGATACGGGTGATTTTCCGGTAAAACCTATTGCTGAATTGTTTCCCGGCAATTTCGTCGAACCGGCCGTTTTTAAGGAAGCCCGTAAGGAAGGTGAATTGGTGCAGAATCCAGGTGATAGAGTAAGTACCAGCGGACTTTAACGCGACGTAATATTGATTTCTATCATTCATTAGCGTTACATTCAAATTCCACAAAATTATACCGCCTCGGATCGTGAGGAGGAGCAACGTCTTGGGTATTTTCGTGAGGATATCGGAATAAATAGCCATCACTGGCATTGGCATCTTGTTTATCCTGGTTCCGGACCGCGCGAAGTGGTCGCTAAAGATCGTCGTGGTGAACTTTTTTATTATATGCACCATCAGATCATAGCACGTTACAACGTCGAACGTTTGTGCAATAATTTGCCAAAAACGAAATTACTAAACAATTTGCGAAATCCGATTCCCGAAGGATATTTCCCTAAACTTCTTAGCAGTCTAAACAATCGAACTTATCCCGCACGTGTGACCAATTACACACTAAAGGATATTGATCGTGAGGGGGCTCAGTTGGAAGTAGCCGATATTGAACGTTGGATTGATCGAGTAGTTCAATCAATTGATCAAGGCTATGTAACCGATGTAGGTAGAAATAAGTACGAGGTAAATAATTTTTTCTCCATAATTTGCACTCTCTTTATAGAGTGCCGGTAAAAATATACCACTGGATGAAGTCCGCGGTATCGATTTGCTGGGAGACATCATTGAAGCTTCAGATCTTTCGATAAATCGCACTGTTTACGGAAATATTCACAATGAGGGTCATAATGCCATCTCATTCGCTCACGATCCCGACTTTCGTTTTCTTGAGGATATCGGTGTTATGGGTGATGTAACTACCGCTATGCGTGACCCAATTTTCTATCGTTGGCACGGCTACTTGGACGTTTTGTTTAATCGCCATAAAATGCGTTTGGAACCTTACGGTGAAGCGCAGCTCGGTTTCTCCGGTATTGAGGTTCAGCAATGCAACGTGGTTATATCGAACAAACAGGCTAAACCCAATACACTGCTAACCTACTGGGAGAAGTCAGAGGTTGAATTGGGTGCCGCCTTGGATTTCGGACCGAATGGCAATATATTTGCTTCATTCGTTCATTTGCAACACGCCCCCTTCGACTATAATATCCGGGTGAACAATAGTTCGGGCGAACGCAAAAAAGGCACTCTACGCATTTTCATTTGCCCCAAAACCGATGAACGTGGTACGGCGCTAAATCTGAATGAACAACGTCTGCTGGCGATCGAATTGGACAAAATGACTGTGATGCGTAAGGACGAATTATGATAATATTAATGATAATAAATGTGCATGCAATTTTCATTGCGATTATTCATCCCTTTTAGTGAACCCCGGCCCGAATATCATTATTCAACCTTCGCGTAAATCAAGCGTCACAATACCTTACGAGCGCACCTTCCGTCCGGTGGGCCAAGCTAATCAACCCACCGATGCTGGTGAATTGGCAACATTCCGTTTTTGCGGTTGCGGCTGGCCGGAGCATATGCTTCTACCCAAAGGTCGACCGGAGGGTATGCCGTTCGATTTATTCGTGATGATTTCGAATTTCGATGATGATTTTGTTCAGCAAAAGAATCAGAGGTGAGATTCTGTTTCCTCTCATTTTCATCACCGAATAATCATCATTTAATTATTCATTTCTACGAAATTATATAGCCCCGATGTTTGTGGAGATTCCTCATCATTTTGTGGTCTCAAAGATAAACTTTATCCGGATAAACGTTCTATGGGCTATCCATTCGATCGACGCTTACCGGGTAATACCTTAAGCGATTTAACGCAATCATATGGCAATATGTTGAAAACCGATATATCCATTGTATTCAACAATGTCGTGGTGGATAAACCGAAATCGTAAATGAAGCAGAAGAAGAGAAAACGAGAAAGAGAAAACGGAAAAATTCTTACTTGGGCGATGCTTGAAAAACTTCGTTTGTAATTGAACATTTTGAATACTTTAATAAAATCAAATTTATAATGAATAAAAAAATCTGAAATTTAGTTTTTTTTCTTTATCTATACCAGAAATTTCACATTCATATTGGTTTAGGATGTAATAGAACAAGAAATGGTGGGAAAGGAAGTTAACATTTTTCAGAAACAGAAGTTTTTTCTGTTTCGCAACATTTCCTGAATGCGCTTAAAATTTTACCATAAAAAATCTTTTTTTTTATTCTATCAATTTAACATTTTTTGGGGATTATGTGCGCTTATAGTAAATTCTCACGACCGTGAGTGACCTTGGCAATCACAGGAATTCGTTCTTATCATTCGCTTGTGGTCTAATGTCGTTATTTTTAATCGCATTTCAAATTCCCAAAAAATATGCTTTAGTTATTTGAATAAAAAAGTGATTTCATGTGGTTTTGCTTTTGATATTACTGGCAATTTTTTTTTGAAATAAATACCTCTTGGATTTCTACCAGCCGGCAGTACACGAAAAGTGTTCAACTCTTACGGTCATTTTTTGATTTTCTGGAAATAGATTTTTTACAAAATTTCTTTTTTACAAAATCCTTTTGTTATTTTTCTTCTATTTTAAACTAAAATTTTTTTTTTCAAACTCTTAATCATGGATATGGAAACTCGAGCTCTGGAACTTCTTTTCCAGCGTCCGTTCGAACCCGTTTTCACTTCGCGTGATAATGGCCGTGCTGCTTTTGATCTGCCCGATAGTTATTACACTCCCCGTTATATCGGTTCGAAAACTGACCTGCAGAGTCGTTATGGCAGTAATGTGGAAATGAAAGTTCGTATTTGCGTTTAAAAATCTCTAAAAACCAAGCTAAAAATTCTCCACTAAATTTCTCCCTTCCGTTTCTTTAGATACCCCTTCATGACATCCAGCAAAAACCTGATTTGGAATTCGCCACAAAAATCGGTAGAAAGGATATGTTTTCATTATTTCAGGAAAATCATGTTCAGATTGCTGGCAGATTAATTAAAGTCTTCCTCGATGCTCCCGATCCACGAAATCTTCTGTCCATTTGCGCCTACACGAAGTATGAGTTTGCAGAATTCTTCGCCTTCGAAAAAGTAATATTTATTTTCATTTTTGCAGAGATCGAATTAGTCCTTTCCTCTTTCAATATTGCTATGCAGTCGCTATTGGTCATCGTGAAGACACCAGTCACATTTTTATTCCCCCCGTGGTGGAAACATTCCCAGGGAATTTTGTTGAACCATCGGTGTTGAAGGATGCTCGCGCCGAGGCCACGGTTATCAGTAATTCCGGTGACAGGGTGAGTGAAATATATAGCAAAATGTGTAAGGACTGCATTTGATCACTTGGTCATTTATTATCCTTTCTCATGTCATTCAGATGCGTATTGATATTCCTCGCAATTACACTGCTTCTGATCGCGAAGAGGAGCAACGTTTGGCCTATTTTCGTGAGGACATTGGCATCAATATGCATCACTGGCATTGGCATTTAGTCTATCCTGGTTCAGGACCAGCTGAAGTTGTGGCCAAAGATCGACGTGGCGAACTGTTTTACTACATGCACCATCAGATCGTGGCTCGCTATAATGTCGAACGTTTCTGCAATAATATGTCGCGTGTCGTGCCATTTAATGATCTTCGCGAACCGATACACGAAGGCTACTTTCCTAAGCTTTTGAGTACAACCAATAATCGCACGTATCCAGCTCGTTTGACCGGTACAAAGTTACAGGATCTCAAGCGGGAAGATAATATGGTAGATATTGCCGACTGCGAACGTTGGAGAGATCGCATTTTGGCAGCTATCGATCAAGGTTACGTGGTTGATGTAAGTCGATCAGAAGATTTTTCCCTTATCCACCAGATCTTACTCACTTCCTCTTCCCACCCACCTCTCTCTCTCTATCACCCCTTTTTCTCTCCCCCACTCTCTTTAAATGACCTTATCGTCCATTCATAGACTGTAGGCAAGCAGCATCCCTTGGACGAAGTACATGGCATCGATCTTCTTGGCAACATAATCGAGGCTTCCTCACTCTCTGTGAATCGTCAGTTTTACGGTAATTTGCATAATACCGGTCATGACTTGATAGCCTATTCGCATGATCCCGAGAATCGTCATCTCGAGCAGTTCGGTGTCATGGGCGACGTGACTACGGCAATGCGTGACCCGATTTTCTATCGGTGGCATCTTTTTATTGATAATATTTGCAATAAGCACAAATCGCTTCTTCCACCCTACGATGAGTCGCATCTGCGTTTTAAGGGCATACACGTCGAGTATATTGAGGCCAAAGTCAGAGCCAAGGGTACACGTCCCAACACTCTTCTCACTTATTGGCAGAAATCAGACGTAGATCTTGCGGCGGGTCTAGATTTTGGTCCGGATGGCAATATTTTCGCGTCATTCACTCACTTACAAAATGCACCCTTCGACTATACGTTCAAGGTGTCTAACAATACGGGTACCAATAAGCGAGGCACATGCCGCGTTTTCCTTTGCCCCAAAAAGGATGAATATGATGTGCCGTTAAAATTGGAAGAGCAACGTTTACTCGCAATTGAATTGGACAAATTTACGGTCGACTGTGAGTGACATCACAGGGTCACCAACCTGCTTCCTACTCTTACTCTTTCGACTTTGATTTTTTTCAGTAAATCGAGGACCCAATACGATACGTCGCCGTTCTGAAGAATCAAACGTAACCATTCCATTCGAACGTTCGTTTCGTCGCGTCGGCGCCAACTTCACCCCGAGGGAATCAGAGGAATTGGCTAGATTTCGTTTTTGCGGCTGTGGTTGGCCGCAGCACATGCTCTTGCCGAAAGGGAAGCCTGAAGGTATGACTTTTACTTTATTCGTTATGATCTCCGATTATGCTGGCGATGAAGTCCAACAAATTAATCAAAGGTAATTAATCAAGCGAACAAATTAAGAATTCAATTCATAATAATTATGGCAATAATGATCATTAATGATTCATTTACTAATGTTGAATAATTTAATCGTTAACAGTCGGGATGTATGCGGCGATGCGTCATCATTCTGCGGCTTGAAAGATAAATTGTATCCGGACAAACGTACTATGGGTTATCCATTCGACAGGCGTCTTCCCGGTTATAACCTCAAAGATTTGACCTCATCCTTTTCAAATATGAATTACACGGACGTAGCGATTATTTTCAATGATAGACTCGTCGATAAGGCTTAACAGAAATGGTCGGAAGGCTTGCAAACGATTTTGATACGTTCTCAATTTTTATTCATTTTATAACTACCAGTAGATCAAAATAAAAATATTTAAGAAGTTTTAAAATAAAACTTTCAACAGAATTTTTAAAACTTCTATAATAAAATTTAGAGCGAGAGAAGTGAAGAACTCTGCGTCAAAAAATCGCACATGCATTAGGTTGCGTTGAATTGCTGGAAAATTGTGAGAGAGGTGAAGAACCTCAAATACTCGATCGGGGAGGTAGATAAGAATAAATAGTGAAATTAATAAATTATGACATTTGGCTGTCAGTTAGTCACTTTATTTGAACATTATATTACTTATAGCGTTAAAATTGAAGTCGGTGCTTCAATTATTTAGTTGTTCTCCACTAATTTCTTCAAATACGTGACTCTTCACTATTATTATTTTTATTATTGTGCTATCTAATATTAATGACTCCTGTCATCTTAACTGACACCTACATCATTTCTGACATTCTCATGGTAATTCCCGTAATCCTAAACAAAATGAAAAAAAAACGGAAATACGATACGGCACGACATCGGTTCTTATAACAATTTCGTTCTTTCTTTCTTTTTCAATACCTCACTCATTACTTCCTTCACCCACATTCATCTTATTCCTTTCCCCTCTTTCCATCTCTATTTTTTAACAGTCCTTTTTAGTTTTGCCCCTTCTTCTTCATCTTCAAAAACATCCATCATTGTCATCACCATAAATATCAAAACCATAACAAATTTGATTTTTTATCTTGTTCCTCTTCACAGAAAAATCCTCCCTTCGAACGACTTTAATTTGCTTCTATTGTCGCTTTATTGTCTTGAATATGAAATTTTTTGCTTTATAAAAAAACCTTATTTACATTAAAATCCCTGTTTTTTTATTTAACTTCAGTATCATCTCCATCAAGATTATCTTCGCCTTTTCCTTCATTATTATTTAACCAAAATTTATCATTAATAGAAACTTACGTACTTTTAGAAAGTTTGTGAATGTTTTATTTCAACGCCTAGATCTTTATAAAATCTTAGAAGTGGTTTTATTCGAATTTAAAAAAAAATTAATTTAATTTTATTGCAAAGTTTCTATCAATCAAAATACTTGCAATCAATAGTAATTATCAAGTCGTTCAATAAAGTTGAGACAAATTATTGACTGTTATTTGAAAAGTCGTTCACAAATTGATTTGCTAATATATATTTATTTAAAACTTCCCCACATTTCATCAACGTCCTCTAGCAGGGTGTGAATGGAGGACAAACATATCAAGTAGTCGGGCCTACGATATAAAAATGAAGATACTTAATCGTAATGGAAACGAAAGGAAAGGAAACTATGACGGCTAGCGTTTAACACTGAAAGGAATTCTATCAAACTGAGAAATCAAACTTTATCTTTATACTCCGTCTACAAGCTTGGAAATTGGGGGGAAATGAGGGAGTGGTGAGGGAGTGGCGAGGGAGTGGCGAGGGAGTGAGGTCGACTATAGATTACCTCCACAATTAGTAGTGCCGATAAGAACTATTACCAATTTAATTTGGTTTAGAGACAATGATAGTTGTAACTGATAGATAAACCTAAATTAAATTAAATTTTCCTAAAGCGTTGTAATGGATAAAATTCTATAAGCGCGAAAAATATATTTTTAAAATGTTCTTATAAATAATTATAATTATAAATAATTTCCAAAATTTATTTATTTATATCTATTACTGATACAGAATATCATACATAATTATTAAACTCAATTCGTTAACGAATCGATAGAGCGAGAGAGAGGACTGCTAATCAAAGAGGACTACTAATAACACTTTTTAAGTTAACGGACGAAGAAGGAGAAGAAATAGGAAACATTTCAAAAAGTTCTAATTAGAAAAGTTTTTTCCTGCCCGAAAGCGAATCAAATAATCCTCAAGTTTTATTTAAGAATGACAATTACGGCGCCGGTCGTATCGGAGGCTGAGAAAATGAAGGTGAATAACTAACTGCTTTGGGGATGTTGAACTTGAATAAAATGTTTTTGTATTCGAAGCAGAACCAAAAAGAAACAATACTTAACTTAATTATTAAAAAGAAACATGATCATTTGTAACCTCATGATCATTAGTAAATTCAAATTAAAACTGTTTTGATGATCAAGAGTCAAGAGAAGAATAATTAATTAAAGAACTTAAACACTTCTGTTAATTTCAGCAAGATTCTATACATCATTTAATAATGACGACTCATTAAAATCCATTCATCATAATTTGCATTTGCAAACATCAAATGCTTATCGTTATACGCGCCGGAAATTTTGCTTGGGAGTTTTCAAATGCGCGTTCCACCCAAGTAGTTCCACCCTCGCATGCCTTTTTTTATTTTGGTTATCTTCGGACCCCCGGCGTCTGATAATAAGATCATCCGTAACTGTTTACAAAAGTATTTCTATTTTCAGCTATTGAGCCTCTTATGAATGTTAATGTTGATTTGGTTGGTTTTTTTAATGATGAATTTAGACGCTACGCCCTGTTACGCGTGATATTTGCAATGAGCTGACATTAAAAAATCTAGGTCAAAATCGAGTAATGACGCGAGTGGCTATTAAATCAAATGAATGCTGTAAAGAATTGAATGATGAATGAAGAATAAATGAAAGAATGAATGAAAGAATGAATGAAAGAATGAATGAAAGAATGAATGAAAGAATGAATGAAAGAATGAATGAAAGAATGAATGAAAGAATGAATGAAAGAATGAATGAAAGAATGAATGAAAGAATGAATGAAAGAATGAATGAGCGAATGAATGAAAGAGTGAATGAAAGAATGAATGAGAGAATGAATGAAAGAATGAATGAGAGAATGAATGAGAAAATGAATAAAGAATGAAAGAGAGAAGGAATGAATGTGTGTGTGTTTGAGTGATTTACCTGGAAAATTCAAAATAGTTTATATTGCTTCGATTTTATTAGTTTTCCGATGAGTTTAAAAATTGATGATTGATCTCTTTTCATCTAAACAAAATTTCTGAAGAAATCAATTCTCACTTTTTAAATTTTTTTAAAAGTATTTAAGTGCGAAAATATAATTGTCCTTGAAGAAAAATAAATATCCACGCTATTTAATTTGTTTTTTTGTTTTTTTTGGTTTCGTTTATTATTAATTAATTTTTTTTTGGATTGAACCTTAAATAACGGTAATTAGTAACGATAACCTACCCCTTTTATGTAGTTTTTTCTTTTTTGGCAAAAGCATTGAAAGGTATCTTTTCATTTTACTTGTTTAACACTTTACACTTTGCAGACGACTGATAAAATTTTGGAGAGAGAGAGACACAAAAACAAACATTAGAATAACAAATTTTCTGTATTGAAGAAGTTATTATTCTGTCATAAAAACACTTGATTAAATATTCATAAATTATAGATCACATAAATGACAAATAATTCGGAAAAAGAGTTTATAAATTCTGCTTTAAAATTTTGTTGAGAATTTTTAAGAACTATTTTAGAATTTGAAAATAATTGATGGAATTATTCAATTAAATTTGCATTAAATTTGGATATTAGTTTTGATAAATTGGTTAATTTGTTAAATTTAATTTTACTTTAAATCCTTTTGTACTTGATGCTATTTGAAAAATAATGAATATTCATTACAAAACGCTTTAACGCGTTCACGCCGGTCGCCTCTACCGCACATGAATATTCAATGAAAAGCTAAAGACTAACCAGAAAAAAATTTGTTTTTTGTTTTAAAATTTATTTTAATGATGGCCATACTACTCGCACTTTTGTTTTCCGTTGTGGAGTAATACGCGTGCAGAAGTGTTCTAGACTAATATTTTTCATCAGGTTTCTAATCCTCTACCCTCAGACTAATGTTGAACTTTTCAGATTTTGTACACAGAAAGTTTTAAAAATTTACATTATTTCCTTTAGAGAAGTGTTTTATAGTAAGACTCATAATATTGATGGGTCACCTATAGTGATGGATACTATGAGTAAATTTGTTATACATACGTATAACACTTATTGATGGCTGCTGGGCGCTATGTCATAATTTTTTTTAAATTAATGCTTGCCAAATTATTATTAAACAAGTTTTAACCAAGAAATGTCTAATGTTCATCACTTAATTGACCGAGCGACCGGTGATGAGTGAGAATATCAGAGAGAGAAAAACTAGCAACGCATTTGTGTATACATGCGTCAGCGTTGTTGCAATTGATTTGTTTTTATTTATAACAGCTATTTCTAAAGTAATTTAGCATGAGGTGTTTTTTAAATATAGAAAAAAAACAATAAGTCTTTAGTTTGAAGGAAAAAATAATGAACACTGATTATGTCATGACTATATGTCAGATTTATTTAAATATTTTATAAGCAGAATAAATTATTATAATATAAAAGATATAGAGAATTACTAAATAAGTAGAGAAGTATTAAATAATTGTATGATCCGTTAAGCGAAATCTCGACTGCATGGTTTGATAAATTGGAGATATTAATAGTTTAGAAGATGTCAATCAAACTCACTTTCATGCCAAAAAAGAGCAAAAAGCAAAACATTCTTTCTTACTTGAAGTATCTACAAGGGGTGTGACACGCGACCAAAAAGCTAACACACAAATCGAACACAAAATCGAGTGTTTAATAGCTATGGAAACTGACGTATGCATGACATATAGGCGTGACACTTGAGCAGCAACAATTGAACACAATACCCATACCAATTGCTATGTCACTGACATACGTGGGGAAAGTGTATGTGTGAAAGAGAGAGCTAGAGAAAGGGATATGAAAATGGGATCGGGTGTTAAAAAGGAAATATTCTCACTGTTGTCACAAGACGAGGTAAAAAAAGAAAGAATTTAAAAAAATACATAAATATTTTTTTAAAATAAGGACTCATTTTCCGATCCATAATAATCGCTTTCTTTCTTCATTCTCTCACAATCAATTATTATTTATGCATTTTCATTAAGCAGTACTTCAAATTAATTGCTTCCATTGACGCCATCATTGATGACTAAGAGAAAACTTTTGATTAAATTGAAAATGAAAATTGAGAGCAGGATCACATGAATTTCCTTCACAAGCAGGGCAATTACGTCGAAATAAAATATCTCCTTCAAAAACGTGAGTTCAAATATTCTATTTCGCAATTTTAATAAATTTTCGTTTCATTGGCGAAAAAGAAATGGAAGAGAATTGTTTATGCTCGTCCTTAGCCTTGTTACAGAAGGAGTTTCTCTCCTGAGAGAACCTACTTCGTCAATTGAAGCAATTCATTTTAAAACGGGCCTAATTGAACGTAACAGCTTGTCAATCAATTCCTCACAATGTGCTACAGCAGGCATGTCAAACTCACCACAATGTTGAGCCATGTTAATTTTTGCTGCAAAGCAAATAACAAATGAACGATAATAAAGGACTCAAAGAGCATAAAAAAATGTTTTGGGAATTATTTCATTATTATTTCATTCTAATTTTCCTGGAAAAGTAATATAATTCCTAAAAAATCGAGATACTTATGAGATCCAAATCTCATAAACATTTTAGATCGTCAAATGGCCTTGCAACTAGTTTCGTTGAGTAAGTGCCTTAGGCTACAGTAAGGGGTTGCATCCGTAAGTCCAACATATTTCCGGTTATCGGAGGTATTTCTTAAAAACAGAATTATTTTTGCGTAAGCGACTTTTAGCCACTTGAGGGAATTCATTCTGATTAGCACAATTTTATTTGCGAAAAGAAATCCGGACGATGCTGAAAGGAGGTTCCATTTTGGAGGTCTTTTCATATTATTTTTGAAGAAGGTATAATAAAATATAAAAGCCTCACTTGGTATTTATGGGCGACTTTTCCACAAGCCTTGGAAATATGAAATATAGGCAAATATTTCCCGACTGATTATCAGTCTTTATGACCCGCAACGCCGCTCATTGGACATGCCTGCAATACAATTTTTGCCTTTAACAATTTTATAGAATTGCGGCAAACAAATAGTGAATAAAACGTCACCCAACAACAACAACAACAATAGCATTCCATTTGATGGGAATTATCGATATCGTATTTTCAAGCACTTGAAGTAGATAATATTTTTCTAAAAGGAGTTTTTTTGTTGAAATTTTTAAACATTTTCTACCTTCTGCCGATGTGTTTGTGTGTCTGGTTTTATGGCTGTGTAAACGTGCATGATGGCTGCGCTGATTGAAGAGCAAAAGGTCAAACAGTCATAACGTAAAATTTATTACTTCTTAATGAAAATTTTTTGCAGAAATGAAAATATTTACACAAAAATCAATTTTTTGTTATAAATACTATTTTTAGTCTTTATAAATAGCGTTCTGATTTGGGAATCTGTTTTGATCTAAAGCGGAATAAATTTTTAAAATTTATGGAATTTTAATTTAGGACGTTAGGCTATTTCGTGAACATAAAAAAAACTAAAAATGGTTTGGGATTTTCTGTTCGAAATCGTTTGAAAATGCTATCGAAAATTTGTAGAATGAATTTTATAAATTTTAGACGGGAGTATACTTCCTAGATTATTTAGGCAAATCATGAATAAATAAACTACAAATGGAGAAACAAACTTAATATACCCTAACCCTTCGGGTGTGGGAGTGTTGTGAGGAAGGTTCTATTTTTGATGTGCCCTAAAGTCATAATGAGAAGTTTTATGAAGGAGCCAAGGACCTTTCGAGTATTCAGTTCGAACAGTTCGAGTATGAAAATATTCGAAGGACTTTCAACTGCCGAGAAGTTTCTTGGTAAAAAGAGTTCGCTTTGTGATTCTTACACACTTTTTTTAATATGTTCGTATAATTTAAAAACATGTAAAGGAAACAACTTTCTAAACTTTTTTTGATTTGGTTGTGATGCTTTATATTATAATATATGTATGTTACAGCGTGTGATGTTATCCTTTGTTGACGTATTTTATTTAAGAGTTTTGTAAAATCCTCTTCCCCTTTCATATTCTACTGTCGCTTTCTACTTATATTTGTCTCTATCACGATATCCTTTCTTCCTTTTCTTTCCTCCTCCAACATTCCATTTATCAAACTCAAACTGTTTTTAATATTGTAAACAACAAAAGCAACACTTTAAAACCCATTTGTTAACACTACTACATCAACATTTCTACACAATGGTTGTTTTACATTTTTGAATCTCGAGCCGTAACGAAAAACCGAGAACTGTGTGGTAAAAGTGGAAAAGTTTGGTCGTAACGATAGCTAAGTTTAATCCTTGCCAGAAACAAAATTCTACGTTGAAAAGTTAAAGAATAAAATGCATAGAACCAGCAAAAGAAAAAAAATCCAATGAAGAAATAACTCTGAAATGAAGAGCTTTGTGCTGCAACAAAACACAAAGAGAAGAGCGTGTCATTAAATTGTTACATTTTGTTACATTTTTTCTACACTGACTTATGAAAATTGTTTTCTCTTCATTATTTTAATATGCTTTCCTAATCGTAAAGCGCGAGGTTATTTTTCACTTTTCTTACTTTAAGTCTTTCTGAGAGCTTAGGAGTGACGACTTGAAAGACTTTAAATTTTGGCTTTGACAGTTCAAGCGAAAATAGTATGACATTGCACATTAAGTTGCATTTGGTCTTAGTAGGGGTGAACACAACCCCTAGAAACCCTTTGCCTTAAAAATTATCTGTGTCTTAAATTCATCCAATAAATAATTTCGTGGGTTTTGCAAAACTTTGAAATAGCCATATTTGCAAGACACCCAAATTCATTTAATATTTTTATTTTGAGATAAAATCTCTTTTCTTAATTCATTTCTTTGTTTAAATTATTGCTGTTACTTTTTTATGGGAACTGCTTTGTAAAAACTTAACGAGAATTAATTGCTCCTAAAATTAAGTGAAGCGTGAGAAAACATGGCGAGGCTAAAAAATTCCAAAGAAATTGTAAAAACAACAAATTCTTGCATTATGCCGCGATTTAAAAGTGCGAAGAACGCTTTTTATAAATCATTATAATGAAAAATTATCACATTGAAGATAATATTTTTATGCTATGAGAGAATTTATAGCATAATCATGAAAATTAACAGCGACATCTTTATTACATTAATTTGAAAGCAAATATTATTTTAGAACTCAGAAATGTTATATCAAAGAACAGGCAGTACTCTATTCGGCGTAAGCAGGTTGTGGAAAGGTGTAAAAGCCACGAAACAAGGCACGGAAAAAACTGAAGCGGAAATTATTTTTCTTAACAAGGCAAGATCTACGGATAAAAACTTAGGCTTTACTTCATGGTGAAGCACTTGCAAAGTGCTTCGAAACGAACCTTCGAAAGAGAAAGTAAATAAATAGAGAAATGTTGCAAACAAAACGGTAACTCAACAGAATAACGGTCCGTTCAATCTGCATAATAATCGGTCCATTGTCAGTGACGAAGTTGCGGAGGAACTAATCAAGTGATGATGAGATTATGAGCAAATTCCGAGGTTGTGGTTTTAATATTTGGAAAATGGAAAAACAGGTAAGAGCGTCATCCTTGGCATGACCGAATTCTATATACCCTACATCCACAATATAAATTTAAAGTTGGCCAGTACACTCCACTTTTAAAAATAGAATTCAGTTTTCTTGGTTAGTTTAGTTAATTCATGTTTGTAGAAATTTTCGAACAATTCATGTTTGTAGAAATTTTTTCAAAAAAGTTCTCACATAATATAATATAATAGTGGACGCGCCGCGCCCATTTTTTGCAGAATAATTTGGTATTCATTCGGACGAGGCTAAACCGACTCAGGAGATGGTTCTGAGCAAGAATATATGCGTTGCAAATGCAGGGGGAAAACTTGATATACCCTTCAACCTTTGGATGTAGGGTATAACAGCTAATTAACAAAAGAAAGTAACGAGAGAATGGTGTTGATAAGCATAATAATGATGTCCCTCAAACTGATCTTACTTAATGTTAAGCATATCTTGCTATAAAGGCAAATTAATGAAACTCTTTTGTCAATTTTTGGCCATCTTTCTTTAAAGTTACAAGATTATAATGTTAATAAGAAATGTCGCACGTAATTTGTATGATTGCTGTTTCAAATTTGAACTTGCCCGCTTTAATTTATCCTGTTTTGTTCACAGGCCGCGCTGCTTAGGGTGTTAACTAAAGTGTTGAGTCGCTGTAAAGTATTGGCGATGATTTTAATTTATGGAGCCGATTAAGAATAGTGTTGCCACAAAGCGAATTAGGCGGGTTTGTGGGTCTGCGGAAAAAATTATTTCATTCATTTTGGTAATCAATTAATTATTAATACTTTATTAATACTTCTTTTTAAATTAATTGCATTTTTTAAATATTATTTTGATCCATTTTTATTTTGATTTCTAAATTCTAGTTAATTTTTAAAAAAGTTTAAATATAATAAAACAACTAATAAATACACTTAAATATTAAAGTTTAAAACTAATAAATACACGTTTAAAGATTTTTATTAATTTTCTATTTATGTTATTCCATTTTTTTTTTTTTTTGGGAGAACAATTTTTCTGTTTACAGTTTTCAAAATTTTTCAAAAATGACTTTTTAGCTTTGTTTTTATTGATATTTTTTATGCCTGAATTGATTTGCAAAATTTGTTCTTTGCAATTTTTTTCGGTTTTTAAAAACAAAGTAATTAATTTTTTTTGAGTTATTACGGAAATAGGGCAGAAATCATTGAAAATGAATTGAGAATATTGTATTCAAAGAATAGAGGCGAGGTTCCCGTAGGAATAAAATCATCAATTAATGAATCATTTTACTGTTTCTGATTAAGCGAAGAAGTGGCCTTTTCTAGTAAGCGTTTCAAATAAGAAACCAATCAATGGTCCACTGCGTACATATGTGAACACTAAAGCAACATTAGTTTTCACATTAATTTATATATTAAATTATATTCATTTTTGTATATTTAAATTTTTTTGCTTCTGGTTTCTCACTTGTTTTCTCTAGAATTTAATAAAATAAAGATTTTCTAATAATTCAAATTGCGTGAATTTCATCAGACGATGCTTATGCTTTATTTCCACTTTCCCGCCCTCTTCTACTTCTTGTTAGAGATACACAGCAGTTTTCAATACCAACCCCTTTCACTTTCTATTGCACTGGTATATCCGTAGGAGTGGGTGTATTTTATACTCACTTCAATATGTTATATATATATTTTTTTTATATCAAAATTCAATTTCAATTTTTATCAGCTTCGCTTATAATTTTTTTTAAAATTTTGTTTGTTGAATATTTCTTTTTATTTGCGGATTAAGAAATTAACACAAAAATTCTTCAACCGCTGATAACGTTCGATTTCCCGAGGATCCTAACGGCAACTGTTGTCGAGTTTAAGTTTTAATCTGCAACTTGTAGCTCTTTTCATCTGATGGTTGGTTTATTCTGTGAATGGCCAGCAAAAACTCTACAAAAAGCTTCCGCCTATCGAAAGGAACTATGACTTTCCTTTGAATATCAATTTCGCAAATTTAATTTCTATAGAAAGAGAAAAATAATAAGGGGAGGCAATATCCTTTTTCTTCAGCCTGTTGAATGGACAACAGTCTTCGACTCCTTATCAGCACTCTCTTTAAAGAAAGAAAAGCTCTATAGATTGGTATTAGTTTTAAATTTATAAAAAATGAATAAATATACAAAACTTTATAAGAACAATTAAAGAATGTATAATTGAAATATAAACGTAAATTCAAAAAAAAAATCAGCCTTTAATACATTTATAAGGGATACGTCTCTTCCACTAAAGACGAAAATTATGAGTATTCTGGCATCCCTAACGTGACAGATGCTGTGGGGTTGGGATGAGCTTTTGCGTGAACTCTCCAAAATTATAAATCTCCTTTAATATTATCACCACTACTAATACTGCTACAAACGCAGAAAAATAGAACAATGAAAACGGGAAAACAAAAATTACAACAAATATAAAGCGGGAATGATAAAATACAAAAAGCTGCTGCCTTTATTCTTTTCAGGGGAGTCAGTTTGGGACACAGTCCTTGCAACATCAACAAGTTACCACCAATGTCGGTTACTTCAGTGATGACGGTTTGGGTGAGATAGTCTCAAACGTAGTCGATGGCTGTGGTAGCAGGATTAATTTCCACGCAGCAGACACATAAATAACAAGTTCAAATATGCATGAGTGTGTATTTATGAATACGAGCGGTTAAGTGTTTAGTCGCTGTCGCTCTCTCTCTCTATCTCTATCTCTCTCTCCTTTTCGGTATGCATGCGTGTGTGCGTAGGTGTGTATATGTGTCTGTTTGTCTGTCTCTCTCTCCCTCTCTCTGTGTGTACGTGTTTGTGTGTTTTAGTAGAAACTCACATGTTTTATGTGTTACTATACGTGTTTTTCTTATTTCGCTTTTTATTTTGCACAATAATTTCGTTACTTTTTCTTCTAATTTAATTAAAGAAAATTTGTTCTTTTATTTCTAGTTTAGTCTGGAAACGCACGGTTGATGAGAGGTGATTTTTATTTGCTTATTTATTAATAAGAAAAAACAAGCAATTAAGTCTTTTTTATAGTTTCTTGATGTGCTGGTTGTTCCATTCACATTGTCAATAATACAAATTAGCAACTGAAAGTACTGAACTGATATCATTGCTAATCCGTTACACCTTATGTTGTCAAAATGTTACCGTCTGGAAGCTTAAAATTTATGTTTTCTTGAAGTACGATCCTCGTACCGAATATGTGATATGACTACCTATTTAAGCCATCAATCATCCATCTTTTACTAGCAATACTCACAGTAATTTTAATGCAAACATACGCTTCAATAAAGACGGTAAGGTTTTCAATTTAAATTGAAATTTTAAGATGGCAAGGCTGTCGATTTTGTTATGGAGATTTTACTAACCGAATGTGCAGAACCATTAAGGGATTTTGAAATAAAGTTTACCAATATGTTTGTTGATAAGCGTTGAGCTTTTCGTTAGGGTACAGTTTTATAAAATTTTGGGACCATTTATCGTCATCAGTCGTTAAATTTAATCAGGAGACAACTCGGTTTCGACGTTGCGCCATCTTCAATGTTTATCTTCGTACTGCAACCTCGAATCAAACCGCGCCAATCTTGAAAAGAATATACACCAAATTGATAGCGAAATAAAATAAAATTTATAATAATATATCTTTTATAAATTCAAATCATTTGCACCCCACTTTGTTTGCTTTTGTATTAATACGGTAATAGAAGAAATGCGAATCGGAATACCGATTCCATAAACTTCGGGAAACGTCTCTTGCATTTAAAAGCTTTTAGGAAATTATTAGAAAAAAAAGAAATTTATTAGAAATTATTAAAAATTGAAATAACTTAATTCGTTACTGTATTCGACTAGCATTAAGAGTAAAAACACAACCACGCAGCGTCAGCCTCAGCAAATTTCTCTCACGCGATACTGGGATCAAAAGTAGCAGTGAAGCAGCGACTATTGTCATTTCGCCCATGGAACACATTCGTTATGACCAAATATGCTCGTTCCATTGATTTGTAAACGTAAATACAATGCTCTCTCCTTAGGTTATGTAAACAGTCGTGGGTAATAATACACAAATTGTCTGTTATTTTCAGTGATATGTGGCAACATTTTGCCAGAGAAAACGAGCGAAAGGGTTGTTGCCAAATAAGTTTCTAGTTTTACTGACGCTGCAAACAGAGTGCTCCTTCTATATGATTTTCATTGAATGCTGCCTACTGTCTTTTAGAGGTTGTGTTGAGGCCTTAAAAGACCTTCTCTCAATCAATTCGAAACATTTTTCGCCGCGACGAAAATAGTTAGGTGACGTTTGTCAAAAAATATATGTGGGTGGTGGGAGCAGTCGTATCACATCATGCGCCTCAAAATTAGAAGAAAGCAATGTCGAACATAGATAAGAAGATTGAACTCTATTAATTCGCCGCTTCAAAAAACGTTTTATAGCTGCTGTCAAATATTGTTATCACTGATGGTTGCATCTGTTTTCTAGGAAAGCAAGAAATACTTAACATCGTTGTTTTCGACTTTGTGCTTTTGTTAAAATGGATAACTGTCTGTGTTCTTGAGAAAGGTATTAAGGCACTGAATGCAAGCGAGCAAAATTTTAACAAAAAGAGCGGGATGTTTGCTACACCACAGAAATAAATATAAAAAACACGAATTTTCTCTCAGTAAACAGTTTTCATAGTTAAAACAATAAACCAAAATAGTACTCTCCGCCCCGTCAATTGAAATGTGCTTGGTATAAAGTGTTCCACTACCGATTTGTTATTAGGTTTTGTTTATTCTGATGACGCCGGGAGCAGGAGGCATAAACATCGTCTCACGTTCGCGACTTTTCGCGTTTATTATTATTTATAACCTCAGTTAAAAAACGGAGTGCAACGCAAATTAGAGCAATCGTGATATTTATACGTGGTAAACATTTACGGCAACGAAAGGTTCGCTTGATGGACTGATAAGTGTGCAGAGATTTGTTTGAAACAATTAGGAGCAATTTACTCGCGCACATTACAATTTTTCTACATGAACTCATTAATTGGATACGCGACATTTTAAATAATGTTTTCACTATTTAATTTTTATTTTATTTAACATTCCCCAATGGGAGTTAATTAATTTCAATTGAAAAGCTAGAAAATCTAATCAAATGCACGTTACCTCATCGATACTCACATCCACGATGGATTTTACCGAAAGTTTTACTCCAACGACCGACGATGAACTTGAGTCCAAGGTCTACACTTTTAATGAGATTCCACTGACAGCGTTAAGCAAAAAAACACGTCATCAACTATCGAAAATGCTAAATATTAAGAAAATTCTACGTTCCGAGGAAGGCTATGAAAGGGATTGGCGTGGTATTGCAGCATTATCGAAACAGAAATCACTTTGTGATGAATCCATCATGAGTGGTGATGATCCGATGGCAAGAGTCTTACAATTATGGTGTACAAACAATCCTGCCACCGCGACCATCGAACATTTGGCGCAGTTTCTTGGGATTATAGATCGTTGGGATGTTTCTGATGATATTTATGAAAATTTCCGTAAGCAAAGCTATAGGAGGAATAGATCTTAATAATGATAATAATCAATTGAAATTTCATCTACAGTTGAAGACGCCAAAAATTACAGAAACCAGTCATTAACAAATTCCAGCGTTTTGGAAGACCAAAAAAGTTTGGAAGAGGTCGATAGAAAGACAGTTTTTGGACTTGGTTCCGACGAAAATATTCTTACCAAAAGTGATGTCCTTCGCGCACAAAAAGGTCTATCACCACAAAATTACGATGCATTTATACTCTTCGCCGATGCTGACATCAATTATGCTGTAGAAATACTTTCTCGGCTTGAGGACAATCCAGATTTAAATTTTAAAGTAAATACGCCGATTTATTAATAGCGGTAGATGTAATTATTAATCTATTTTTCTCAATATATAGTTATGCGTTAAAGATCGTGACCTCTTGGGCGGTGTTCCATTTACTCACGTAGCCCTAACGCAATTAATTGAGGAACGTTGTAAACATTTGATCGTGATTTTAACAGAAGAATTCCTGAAAAGTCCCGAAAATAAATTTTTAGTTAATTATACCCAAGCTCTGCAAATCCGTGAGACCAACACCTCAAACAAATTGATTAGGTAATTAATTTGAGATTTCATTTTAGAAAATAAAACACGCAAGATCATTCCATTGCTCTATGAGGAAACTCTACAAATACCTCGTACACTAAAAATCTATACACATTTAAAATATAATACTAAGGCTACCAGCCTGTACAATTTCTGGGCCAAGTTAGCGGATTCCATTCGTAGTGTTAACATGATAACAGAGATGCCCGTTAAGAAGGCACAGACGAGATCATTAAAGTAATATTGTAAATTGTAAAACATAAACAACAAATCAATACGACCCTTATTTTTTCAGTGAACCTCTTAACTCTATCAGATACAGCCAGCAACAACCACAACAACAACAACCCGAGCTGAAGTCGGAGGTTGTCAATTTACCCGTGCCTTATACTGATATTCCTAGCATTAATATTGCCGCTCGTGATTTGGGAAGTCAACAAGATCTAGTTTCCCAAAACAAGGAACTAATCACTAAATATCCCTCTGATACAAAACTCAACTCGGACTATTGTCTAATGCGTAACGCACACTCGGCCAATCAATTAAATACAGCGGTATTCTACGATTCTAATCAAAGTGAAACGTCGGACAAAACAGCAAGCCCACATGATGATGTAAAAAAACATGGCAAAAAGAAATGGCCTAATAAATTATTTAAAAAAGTTTTTAGCCGAAGCGCCAATCGATTGCAAGAAGCTTAAAAACTTCAAATTGGAAAATACAACGACAATGAAATGCACAAGCGAATCATTGCTAAAGCCTATTTTAAAAACTTAACGTTTTTAGTTTGCCAATTTTCGGCATTGATTGGTTCTCTAATTTGATTGCTTTTGCATAAAGAATCATGTAATTATGTACTATTTTGTATGTTGTTAAAGCGCTTTATAAATTGTACAATTAATTATTGAAGCAATAAAAAGACACTTCTTTATATTGCATTCAGTTTATAAGAAAAGTTCATATAATATTTCTATTATAAATAAGATGCTTAAATGGAAAGAACTGTGGTCGGAAATATATACTCTAATGTACATTTTTAAATGTGTAAAATTATTGTTGAGTTAATTTCTCAGTAGGCATCCTAAAAAGTTATTTTAAAATAATATACGCTCTTAAAATTTCGTTGGAATACTTCCATTGGTTTGATATCGCCAAATGCTTACCTAAGAGGGTAAATCACTCATTTTTTAAAAAGAATTTCATAATGATGCATTGCTAATGATTATATATCATCTCAATATCACACCTTGTTTGGGAGGTAGTGGATTTGAAAAAAAAATTCATGTTTACATATAAAAGTAGGCATGTTTCTTATTTACATATAAAAGTGAAGTCTCCCAATTTCAATTTTAATCTGCTCCGAAAGTTAAGGAGCATTTCCATGAAACATTTTGAGGACATGTGGAAAATGATAGCGCACAGTATTTAATCGATAATTGTCAATGACTGTCACGTAGTTAAAGCGTGGCCTTGCAGGTGTCAGGTGTGGTCAGCTCAGGGGAGCTAAGGCGTTCATTCATATAATATTTATGCAGAGAAGGAAGAAGCATGCACTTAGCATTGTCTGTAAAATTTGCAATTGTTTGAGGATATTTTGTGCAGCCCTAGCACGTGTTAGGGCTGCACAAAACATTTCTAATTCTGAATTAACATGTAAAAATAAATTGGTGATTTTTTATGAGTATTAAAATAAACATTTGAATAATTTTTTTATAATTTATTATTTTCATAAATAACTTTCTGTTGTCAGTTTTTTTTTTCAGTTGTTGACTTTATTGTTGTTTTTGTTGGCATCGTATTATCATATTAATACTCGTATTATAGACTTAATGTCATGTGCGTATCTTACGTACACTGTTCAATATTACTTTTATTGGTTTATTTATTTTATATTTATTGAGTTTAAATTAGTAAATATACTTATGATTATTATTTATTTATGTTATTTATTCGCCTTTCAGTTGTATTTTAGTTTCTATTCTCTTAACACTTACTTAAGGAATTAACAAAATTAAATAATTTAAATGGTCATAATTTAATAATTAAATTTATAATAATAATAATAATAATAATATTAAACTCTTGCTTATGTAACTTTTAATGGTTCTTGTTTTTTATTTACTTAATTATTATGCAATTATTGACTTATTTTCTTTACTTTTTAAAATACAAATTGGATAAAACTAAATATTTTGGTTTTTTGTAAACTTTTTCATCATATTCTTAATTGCTTTCTGCATTCTCCACCTCCTTCTTTCATTTCATTTTCTTAACGTTTCTTTTTTACTAAAGTTTTGCTGAGATTAATAAATTAAAAAACGATGGATTGCATTTACAACGCCTAAGATAAATTATATTATGATTAAATTTATAGTATTTTGCTTATTAACTACATTAGCTGTGAACGTGAGCGTTAGTGAATTAATTTTGGAATTGATGTTGTTTAGTTAAATTTTATTAAATTTGTTTATTACTTTTTAACAATTACATTCGTGTAATTTTATTGTTTTCGCATTCAAATAATTTTTGGAATATTTGCCTATGATTATTTCATATTATTCTATATTTTAATAGTTTTGTTTATTTACCGTTAAGGTTCCATAGTTGTCATTTCCTGCTAATGATTTTGGATCTAAAGAAAAAGTTGTAGAATATTCTGCGCTAAACCCCCTCAAAATATTACGAGCGTATCTTAGAAATTATTAGAGATTTTTGATGTTTTATGGCAAAGGAGTGCTTATAAGAGCAATTTTAGAAAGAGCCTTCTGGTAATTTGATAGAAAACTAAATGCAATAATGTTTCGATGGAAGCTTTTTTTATTGATTTGCACTCTTAAATTTTTAAGAATGCTCTTAATGAATCACCTTTAGTGGCTGGTCTCGCGCAAACTGAGAGCATAGCGTAAATGAACGCTTTTTAACAGACACTGATAGTTCAGAAACCCGCTAACAACCAGAGTAGACAGAGTGTAGTGGAGATGAGCGCAATTTCAACCAAGCGCAATTTCAACCAAGCGCAATTTTTACGCTCGTAGGAATGAGCAGAATTATTAAGGAAAAGCAGTTTATGTCAAATAAAAAGAACGCAGTGCTAAACTTTTTTTAACTATCGACGTAGTGATTTATCCATCATAACTTTCCGTTGCGATGTTCTTTAAGTCTACGAAATATAATATATGCTTATTTACGCTCATTTACGCTAAGTGGACACTTCATTCCTCGATCTTTACTGTTTCAAGCTTTTTTTGTTCTAAATTAATTGTGTTTTATTGGATAACAGTAAAAAGCAAAATTCGAGACTTTGATAATCTATTTTTACCGGAGAGCATCATATACCCATTTTCTCTACGCCTTTCTTTGAAAGTCAGAGTACGCGAATAATAATAACCGAATAACTTTTGAAAAGATTTTAAAGATTGTTAAAAAACTTAATTATAAATTTTCATGCGGTGAATATGAGCTAATGAAAAATGTTTAAGATAAATAAACGGTTCTAAACAAGGGGTTTTCTATTGAACTCTAGGGTGTACGAATTTACGGTGGGGGTACTCAATTACAGTTTTAAAGACCGTTGGATATATTAAGCAGCTTAAATTATCAAAATTTGCATTAAGCGAATTCAACATAAAAATTTAACAAGAAAATTGGGTAATCAGCTGATTTTCATGACAGCATATCAACGCTGATCAGCTGTTCAGTTCAGCTGATCGAGGTAAAAATGAGAAATAAGTAAAACGCATTTTTTGAGTTCGCTTATTTCACCTCCACGCAGCCAATATACATAGCATTACAGGGGGTGCATATCTGACAATTTCAAGAATTATCCTTACTATAAATTATTCAAGCATTCTGATATAACTTTTAAAAAAAATATATTTTCATATAATTGCAAGATTTCTTAGATAATGAACTATTTTCTACGCTTCTAAATTCTTCTAATTTGCATTTAATTATGCTTCAATTTGAGAATGATCTTTTCTTTCTACATATGATCATGTTTTTTATGATTGTAATCCTTTCAGTTATGTAATAATTATTTAATAATTTTGTTAACGTTAGTTCTTAAATCTCATCTCTTCAATTTTATTTGTCAAATACTACACTAGTTTAAACGGTTTAGTAGTTTTAAAACTGTTAGTACTTCTTTTTACTACTTTTTGTTGTAGTATTGCGGTCTTACCGATTATTTTTCTAAATTTTAAACTGAATGCAAATGAAAAACAAATTAAAATTAAATTAAATTAAATTAAGTCTTGTAAAAATATTTTAAGCAGATTTTAAAACAAGCATAAAATCTAAAAGCTATTTAGGTCTAAATTATTTAATGTGAAAATATTTAATATCCAATGAAAATAAACTTATTGTTAAAACCCCTTCAAGAAAACCTATTTAAGGTCTTGCAAAAAAATGGAACAACATTAATGATCTCACAGATAGATCCTCTACATAATGACTTTTAAATACGACATACATTATTTAACTCTCTGGCTAAACCTCGGGTAATTTAACCATTTCGAATGAGTTTTAGTCGTTATAATCTTTATTGTTGTTTCTTAAAATTTCAATTTATTAGTTCATTATTTTTATTATATTGTGTATTGTTTATTACCAATATTTATTATAGTTTAAATCAAGTTTTTGGTTTTTTATTTTGCTAAACATTTATTTAAAATATTATGGTTTTTGTTTTGGTGAATTTAAATGGCAGTTTTTTGAATGCATGCATTTATTTTTTGTTTGTGTGCGTGTATTTGTTTTTGACTTTATTTTAATTATTCGAATGCGTTTTCATATTTGCCTTAACAAGTAATTATCGTAATTATTATTTTGTTATATGTATATACTTTTTTTTGAACGCGTGTTTAATGTTTTACCTCTAAGTTTGGTTCTAATTCGTTACATTGTTTTTGTTGTTGCTTAATCATATTATTACGTACCACCACATGAATGCACCCGACGACTGGCCATACGTGTTTTCCAATTATGGTTTAGCTTTTAGAGATGTTTTACCAAATTTAGTATATATTTTGCAATATTTTCACCCCAAAATTATTTTTCAAAACATTTTTATATTGCTAAATGTACTTTGTATGCATTTGTTGTTGTGGTAGTTTATTATATTAATTTCCACAACTTTCAAACTTTTTTCTGAATCGAGTGTTTGCCAATTTTTCACAATACTTTACGTAGGATTACTTCCATAGCATTAAGTGTATTTTTTTTAGTTTGTGCTGCCCAAAAATTCTGAAAAATTACTTTGATTCTTATAATTTACAAAAAACAGAATATTTTAGAAGAAATCCTTAACATAAAAAAATTACGTGTGTTTCTTGAAAGTTATAGTGGAAGTTTTTGGATTTGTTATCAACGAAATTATATTCGATTGGCAAAAACATTTTTTTGGTTTATTAAAATTATATATTAAAATTAATTTTCATAACAACTTCTTTAGAAAACTTTAAGAAAACTGTTTTAGAATACTTTAAAAAATTTTAATTTAACTTAAAATATTTATTTACTAACCTTACTAATATTTACTAATATTTATTTATTAACGTTTTCCATTTTTACATTTTTCAATTAATAAAATAAAGATTCTTAACGATTTTTTAAAATTGAATTTAATTCATATTAATTAATTATTTACTAAATATTTTTTTATTTTATTAATTAATGTTATAAATGCATGAAATATAAAATTGTGTAAGTTTTTAATTATGCAATTAAATACATAAAACATTAACCTCAATGTCAATCAATTTCTGCTTAAACTACGGCTGAAATTAATCTATCGTTTTTCAACAAATTTATCTATTTCATAAAAATAATTTGCAACTAAAAAGTATTTTAGGAAGCATTGATTAATATTAAAATATTTAATTTAAGTATTTTATTCATAATAAAATTTTCTAATCTACTTAAGCAATAATTAAAGAAGAATCATAGTAGTTTTCATAATGAATCTTAAAAAAGCAGGAATCTCATACGAGCAGATCAATTCTATAGAAAAGTGATATTTAAACTTATACGTGAGTCGCCTCATCTTTTCTCGTACCATCTTTCCAGTTGCCTTCCAACTGTTAGGCACTAGTAGTGGTGACGTACTGCCTTGAGTACAACTGTGTCAGACATTTGAAAGGCAACAGAGAAAGCAAGACGAGACGAGGCGAAGTAATACGAAAAATTAATATATATATATATATATATATATATATATATATATATATATATATATATATATATATATATATATATATATATATATATATATATATATATATATATATATATATATATATATATATATATATATATATATATATATATATATATATATATATATATATATATATATATATATATATATATATATATATATATATATATATATATATATATATATATATATATATATATATATATATATATATATATATATATATATATATATATATATATATATATATATATATATATATATATATATATATATATATATATATATATATATATATATATATATATATATATATATATATATATATATATATATATATATATATATATATATATATATATATATATATATATATATATATATATATATATATATATATATATATATATATATATATATATATATATATATATATATATATATATATATATATATATATATATATATATATATATATATATATATATATATATATATATATATATATATATATATATATATATATATATATATATATATATATATATATATATATATATATATATATATATATATATATATATATATATATATATATATATATATATATATATATATATATATATATATATATATATATATATATATATATATATATATATATATATATATATATATATATATATATATATATATATATATATATATATATATATATATATATATATGTGTATATATATACATATATATAATATAGATTTAATTTACGAAGCTAAAATATTGGTCTTGTAATGGAAAAGTTTGAACTGAATTTGATAATAAAAAATGACTCTTCTATTATGAGTCGGAATTTATTAGTTTTAACAAAATTCTAACATTTCAGAACACCCAAAAATTCCCCACAACAATATATTTCCGTTTTGCACCTCCTCCCCTCCTCAATCATGATCTTTCCAACACTGATATGACAAACTTTATGGAAAAAATACGCTAAATGTGTTTCATAATTTAATAATTATTATTCTAATTTTTCTAATAATTTAATAATAATCTATTTTCCTTTAATAATTTAATAATAATTTAATAAACTTTTGGCGTCAAATATTGCAACAAATTTTAATCGATTTTAGTGTTTGTTTTGAATTAAAAAACCAAAATTTTTAAATGCTGTCATTATCATTGCCATTATCATCATCAACACCATGATCATCATCATCATCATTAACATTATCAGCATCATCATCATCAACATCATCATCACTGCCACCAATTGCACAAATAAAACTATTTTAAACTAAATTAATCACAATCCGAGCGATGCAAACTAACTGAGTTTTAACTGAAAATATATATGCAGCAAGCAAATAAATCATTCTTACAAGCAAATAAATCTTTCTTACAAGCAAAAAAATCACAATTAAACTGATAGTAATACTGGTTTTATAGAAATTTGTGTTCAGAACTTCTACAGCAGTCTTTAGGAAACTACTTTCATGATCGACAAACGGAAACCTTTCCCCCTGCCTCCTCATAAAATTACGCTATATTATTGACTAAGAGATTGTTGTTTTTTTTCTAAAAAAATCCCTTAAAAACAAATGTGGGAGTAACGTTTTTTCCCGTATGCGCACAACTCGCGCGTGTTGGTTGGTGTATTTATTGAATTATCTTTCTTATGAATGATTTGCTATTTTACTGCAATCTATTTTTGTCATTTTTAATCCCCAATATTCTGTCATATTTTTCGGGTTTAATTTAGTGTTTTATATTCTATCCTCTTCCTCTTCCTCGCAGTCTTCCGCATTCTCTTCGATTTCCTCTTTATAACCCGGATGCTCGGAAATAGCATAATAATTTCCATTATAAATCACACCTAATTCACGCAGCGTATCTCCGCGTATTGTGGCTTTTATCGTCCAGTTATAACAATCATCCGATTCCGATTCTCGCTCCAATCTCTCCACATCTAAAATTTTCGAATTCAGCCGCTCCAGAATGATGCCGATATCCTTAATGCTGAGATGCCGTTTCTGATCCACAGAAAGTTGATCGATGAGCAGCAGGAATTTTTCTGTTGTTATTTTTTCATCTTCCATGACGGTATTCTCGGTTTCACTTTCCGAACTATCACGTTCGGGAGCGATATCCAGGAAACGCACGTGACCCTTTGCCGCCGATGAGCGTCGCTGTTGGTTGCCCGATGACAGCAGATCGCCGCCCATTGACATGAGAGGCATTGGAAGTGTAGATGTCGTCGAAGATGACGGTTGCTGATGCGGTTGCGGACTTGTTGAGACATCCTGTATGGGTGATGTGGCAACGTTTTTATGCACCGCAATCTTTCGACCTTCTTCGTGCAGCGAACAGCAATGGAAGTCACACTCGATTGTACTGGGGCTGCCAGCACGACTGGGAGTATGTGCATGATGCGCACATTCTGGCGTATGAACATGAACGGCGCTTATAGCGCTATCAAAGGAACCGCCCTGTTTCGAAAGGCGCCTACTACCGGGTACGCCTGGCGGTGGCAATACCCCGCTCACATGATAGACGTTAGGCGAGATACTATCACCGATAACGGTTATTTGAGGATTCGGATAACGTTGTAAAGACGACTGCGATGAAACAGATTTGTTATCGAGCGAACTTTGTGCTGAAAGGCCTGGACTTTGACTTTGACCTTTTTTCGACGGCGAATATTTGCCAGAGGATATGAGTCCGCTATTATTGCTATTGGAGCAATGACGATCATTGGCCGCACTGGCACCAATGCCACTTCCGCCGACTCTATCGCCAACTCCACCACCTGACCCTCCACCTCCTCCGCCAGATCCGCCACTCCCCGAAGCACCCATTTGTCTGTGGTCCCAATGCAGGACCACGGTGACTCGACCCTTGTTATCCATAATTTTCCACGATGGGGTTTCATCGCGCAAGTCTAACGAATTAATCGTCTCACAGACGATCTTCGGAATAGCGGTTATCGCTAAAAGAATAATAAATTATTACGATGTTTATTTCAGTTCCAGTCTGACAGTCTTACCAGCCTTAATAACGTCGACGCCACACGGATACCAACGTTCGCCGGGCCTTAATAACAGCAAGACTGTATTATTTGATAGCGTGCGAAAATATTCGCCATCTTCAATTTCACTGCCATCAGACTCAAGAACAATGCGTACAGGCTCTATAGAGGGTACGCCTAATTTTTCCTTTCCTGTAGAATACAGAAGATTTCATTAGAGACCCTTTTGGAACTTTCGATCAGAGTCAGGCGTGAATTGCTTTATTTGGCCAATCATTTTAATGTCATCGTTAAAGTTATCCCATTTTTTTTTATTAGCTCAATTTTGAGAGAACCTCGCAATTTATTACGGCTGATAAAAACCACCTCTAATAAGCAATTACTGCGAGTTTATGCGAGAGCAGAGCGAGTTTACTTCGTCGAAAACAACGAAATTAAACTGACTTCAACAACTCAAAATTGCTCTTACCTCGTACGACTAATTCCTCAAACGATCCAACAACAACTCCTTTACGCACATTTCGCCAGCTATCCCAAATTTTAAGGGGTCTCTTGCGAGACTCCTGAAAAGAGAAATAAAATGGATTTTTAAAGTATAATTTTCTATTTTTAGCAACTAAAATGTCGGTGGAAATAGGAAGGAAAATATTAAATAAAAAGGCGATTTACTTATTATTTCGAAATAAAAGAAATCTTATTACATTTTAAGTATTATTATCTTAATGCATGTATACTCCATTATAGTGAATCGTGTATATTCTATATCCGCTTATTATCGAACTATATCTAATGCCAATTTAGTCTTCGTTTAGGAGATCGTCTTTACGGGATCTTTACACAGTTACGAGATCGCATCGGCTGAGTTCTACCGCGCCTATTTTTTGTGAGATAAATTTGATTGATTCAACAAACCAAGGATTCAGAAATTTCATGCCTGCGATTAGATCTTCGCTATTTTATTAAATCTTATCTTATGATAAGGATTTTAGTTATTTACAATTGATTTGACTCCGTTAACTAAAAGCTAATTTATATATAATATATTTCCATATTCTTTAGTATGCTATTATTCGTAAATTTAACAGAAAGGAAATTAGGGAGCAGTAAATGCTGCAGCTAACCAATATTCTTATTTGCCTTATTTGAACAGGCAGCAGAGATGCGCTGATAAATAAATGCGTGTGTGTAAAATTATATGAATACATAGCATACACAAACTACACACACACATACACATACATATGTATGCAAAAGCCCGCATATATCCATGAGCATACTTACACACATACAGGCACACACACATACATACACTAATACATACTACACATCCTTTTTTATACAAATTTATATAATAGTTCTAAAGATTACAACGGCATCGAAATTGAAAACGTAAAGCAAGGACATGAGTGAGAGTCCTAGTGACCTAGTGAACGAATGAGTCCGAGTTCATTTCGTTTGCAGCACCAACATCAGCACCCGATACAATAGGAGCAGTACGAGCAGCCACATCGTTAAGAGAAAGAGGAGTAGCGCAGAAGTTGCATGTGATGTCGTATTCCTTAATCTATGACTAGCATGTGTTTGGCTTGTGCGTAAACGGTTTGGGTGTGGGATATATGCATATGTATGAATGTGTATGTATGTGTGTGAATGTGTGTGTGTGTAAATGAGACAATAATATGAAATGAAGAGCACCCTCTCTAATCCGCTTTAACAGTAGATAAATTTCAAATCACTATTCACCACTCCCAGCGTTAGAAATTCATTTTTTTTTCTATGCTAATTTCGTCGTTTTCTTTTTTAATACGTTACCAGATTGGTCAATACCTTTACTATTGGTTGATAATGAAAATATCACTAAATAGTATTTGCATATGCAGAAACTGTAATTTTTTTGCATGATTTCAAAAAAAAGCCTAAACCATCAAATTCAACAGTCATAAAAAATAACTAGAAAAAGAAAAAACATTAGAATATTAGACGAATAAAATAAATAAAAGATTATTAAAATACGAAAGAACTTTGTTTTTTACAGCCCATATACGGTAAATGTCAAAACTGTTACGTACTTAGGTAGTCGTATGCGTGTCAATTTAGTACAAGGTCACGCTTGTTTAAACTGGGTCTATTCCTAGTAGGTAACATCTGAAACTACTGAATCGATTTAAAAGCGATTTTTGGCATTTCACCCAATTTGATTAGACTACATTTTAGAAATTCATACGTTTACATATTTAGCCAAATGATTTCTATTAAAAATGTTTTCATATTTCTTAATAAATTAAATAAAATTCTTAAACAAAATTAAGATTTATAAATTAAATTTTATTACGGTATTATATGATTACAAATTTCAGTAAAATTTGAAAAAAAAATTATTTTGAAAAAATCCCGCACAAGATGTTTGAACGCTTGTCATTTTTTCGCCTGAAGTCAATTTATAAATCTTTAAACAACTGCGAAATTTTATTAAATCTCTAATATTGTCGTATTATTTGCAACATTTCTGATGAACGTAGTATGCGTTCTTCTTTATTCCTTTATCATAATTTGTTTATCATAAATATTTTATAAATGAAAGCGTATGCAACATTTTGTGTTTCGTTTATCAGAAATGATGCCATTAACGTAAGCGCTTTCAACAGAAATTTCAACTTAAATTTATTACCCCGTTCGTCGGTGGACTGTTAGTGATTGCAGCCCCTTGAGCTGCTGCAGCGGCTGCAGCAGCAGCAACATGCCTGATGCTTAAACAATTACAGAGAGGTTTCGTCACGCCCAGCGTGCACAGAGCATTCGACCACATTTTCTATTCACAGTTTTATCCAATTCAAAACGACCTTTCTTAGGGTCAATTAATATTAATTGATTATTTAGTTAACGCAAACTGTTGTTGTTGCTTAAGTTGTGTAAATAAGCATTTATATTGAGTCATTTTTATTTTTCAAATATTAATTAATTAATATCGATTTGTTTACTTATTGCTAGTTTTCTATGTATTAATTCATATTGTGTTTTATAGCACGTTTTATAGGAGATGCTGAGGTTTTATCATTCTTTCAGGTTTTGTTTAAACTTTTTTTTAATACATTTTGTTATTGTTTCTCTTATTATGATTATTGTTATTATTTATTGTTTTACAAACAGATTTATTCTTAATTACTTTAGTATTGAACTCATATTTCCTTTAATACAAATAGCACAAATTCTGAGCAACAAAAAATATTGTACACTTTTTTATGACAACCTGATTTGCTTGATTGAATTTTTTTATAAAAAAAACAATTAAATTTTAGCACAGTTTTAGTATTTTAATTAATCAACTATTTCACTCGCATTAATTTCTTTTTTGAACACAATAATTTTATTTATATTTAGTGAAAACTTTGCAGTTACAAAATATATATACTCTTCTTTTTCTTCTTCTCATTTATCAAAAAGTCATGTAAAAATTTTAATATAAAACTTATGCTTTAGTTATGGGTTTGATTTATTTTGTTGTTGTTAGAGCAGTTCTTAAAAGATTTGTATATTTTTGTTTTCATTCATGAAAAGTAATAGAATTTTTTAACAGGAAAGTTTTATGATTAAGTATTATGTTGGTGTAGCTGCCGATATCGTATTGTAGCCTTTTTTACCTGCAATCAACGGTTTTGTTAAATGTTTAGCCCTAGATTCTGTCCGTCAATTCATGTGCGTAGTAATCACCTCTTTTAATTGTAATACCTTTTTTAACTAGATCTGCCCTTTTCTGTAGAAATTCCTGTTCTCAAAGATTTGTTAAACTCTTTTTAATTTTTTCATTAAAAATTTTCAAAATACAAAGTAAGAGCTTTCTTAGGATTTCTCTGTGTTGAATAAAAAAGTTGGCGACATGTAATAAATTTATAAATATGCATGTAAGACGCCTGAAAAGAAACTCAAATTGAACTTGAAATCAATCTGAATTTGTTATTGAAAAACTGAAGAAGACAAATTTAAGAAAATAATTGACAGAAAGGAAATGGTTGAGCGCTACGCAGAGCGCATTTTTCAATTTCCATTGCATAACAGTTGCTAGCAGCGATTCCAAGGATACGAATATGTCAGTTTATTTCACATTAGCTCCTACATCCTTTAAAATTGACGCACAGAATTCGTTTCGGCGTAAGGGATTTGTAGTAAAGTATCACACATTTACTTACCCTAATTAACGCTAATTAAAATTTACACTTAGGTTTTACAACTATATCCTGAAATTTTAATTTACTTCAAAGTATTTTAAAAGAATATTACAATCTCGTTTGAAACCACGTTAAATTCGACAGAAGTTTTACTTTTAGTTGCAATTCACTAATACCGCAAATACACACGCACGCACATTCCGCACTTCCACACACGTACAGCATCAGCTGTAGGACTGACGTGCTGCCAATCGAACATGTAATACGATTTTATATTTATATATTCTTTTCCTAAAGAGTTTTATATTCATTTGAAATTCTTGTTTCTTGTTATTTTATTCTTCTTCACTTTTTATGTTTATTTTATTTTTTGTGTTTGTGTCACACCCAGTTAAAATTTAATATCTCTTACTTGCAAGCAAACACAAACAAATTGCAGCACACACATACACACATGTACCCAAAAAAGAAATGAATAGTTTAGCTGCAGTACCGTTATTGGAGAGACTTGTACGCGTAGCAGCATCTAGTGCATACTTTTAGGCTTTTATTATTATTGCAAAAACAACATCGGGAAACTTGAAAACAGGAAACAGCAAAATGCACACACACTCGCGCATACACAAAAATCCACCCCGCCCCGTGGCGGCTGATGATGACTAGATGGCTAGATGGCTGACCGACTGACTCTGCCCTGTGGAGAGCAAATATTTCTGCTTCTCTTCTTTTAGCAGAACGAGCAGTAACAGTGGAAGTTTTGTTTTTGTTTTTGTATTTGTTTTGGTATTTGCGTTTTTGTATGTTTTTGTTGCAGAAATGGGTGGGGATGAAACGCGTTTTACACGACGTACATGACAATGACGATTGAGTTTTTGTGTCGTTTTCGCCTGCACCAGTTACGAGCGAAAGCTTGTAAAGAGTGAAAGCTATAAAATCATCGAATTTAACATCGATAAACTTTACTATTGTACTTATTGTTGTTGTATAACGGCAATTGCCAATTACCGAATTTAGCTAATTGTTTTTGTTATTTATGATAATTTCAGTTATGACAGCGGTTTGAGCAATACGTGAAAACAACAACATATTTAAAACTTTTTTATGAATGAATTAACACCACGTGAATTATGTAAAATTGTTTCTAATTATGAATTATTTTAATTTTGTATACATTAATAATTTAAACCATTTTCATAATCATCATTTTTAGATTTTTTACTTCCTTTTACTTTTAGAGTTAAATGTATTTTCAACGTTAATTTTTTTAAATGCCTTCTCTCACTTCAATGCCTTTCAATTTCCTCAATAGAATTTCTCACTTTTAGTTCCTCGTTTTGTCTGATCCTCGAGTTTTACGTGGTTTTTTAACACCCAATTACTGTTGTAAACCCATACCACAATTGTTGCAGTTGTTGTTGTTTTTGTAAGTCTGTTGTACCCGCCATGAAAATTATATCTCATATTTTCAATACTCGTTCGGTTTCGTTCGTACTTGAATACTACTAATCATGTGGTTTTCGTAATGCGTGCGTGTTTTCAATACTTTCAAAAAGAAACTGCACACGTACACATATTCCCACAAACTGCTTTACAACCAGGCACAATAGCGTGGAAAGTCGTTAGTCGTAGTTTGAAAAGCGAGATTGGGTCGTGATGGCAATGCCGTCGATGAAAGCAATGAAAAGGAATTTCCTGATTTGGTAACTGCTGTTGGTGGTGCCGATGTTTTTGATGTTGGCAGAAATGGAACTGCTATTCCTGATGATACGGGTGCCACTGGCGCTGAAGTTGAATTTGCTTGTGATAAATACGATGGTGATGTTGAAGATGGTGGTGTGGAAGACGGTGCTGATGCTGATGCTGCTGATGATGATGCTGCTGATGCTGCTGATGCTGCTGATGCTGCTGACGACGATATTGCCGTAGACGAAGTCGTTGCTGAAACCGATGATTGTAAAGTAAATACGCGTTTTTTATTTGTTATTGGCATTGTTGTAAATGTTTTACTTTCATAACTAGCAGGATCCTTACGCTTCTCCGTGCACAACAAACACATCACAAACATGCACATTTTACATGAAATGTTTTTCTATCAAAGTTACGTCTCACAAAATCGCAATCACCTTCAGCCACTCAATATAAACGCTATCATTGCGCGGTGTGGGTGAAGGGGGTGGGTGGGTGGTGTGTGTGTAGATTTAAATAGGCTGTGACGAAACGATGAAAAGAACGAAAAAAGTTTATATATACGAATATACGCCTCGTTACGGATGAATAACTGTTGCGCACAATTTTGCAGTTTCTTCGTCCTTTTGGTGTCTTTTGCTCTTCGCGTTATGCGTTATTCGTATTAATTATCTAATGATAGCGTTATTGTTATTTGTTGTTGTAGTAGTAGTAGTAGCAGCAATAGTAGTTGTTATTGTTGTTGTCTTTGATATTAGCGCATGATTTTATAGAAACATTTTCCGTTTAGCAAACGACGTTAACGTTGTTTGCAATGCTCGCGAAACGGTTAATGCTGGTGATGCTCGCGATGTTAGGTATCGTTGGTGTAGCCGATGTGCCTTTGATATTGTTGTAGTTGTTAGTGCTGTTAGAGTTGTTGCTGGTATTGCTGGTGGTATTGGTGGTGTTGGTGACTCCTACCTGAACGTAACTGCAATTGCGCTGCCTTCCTTGCGTTCATCATCGAAACCCTGAACTCTGCAAACTAGGGCAATACTACAACAACAACAAAAACAGCAATGACAGTAGCATTTCGTGGCACTCATTTAGGAACTCCCGAAGAAATTGAAACTTTTCATTTGGACTTGGATTGACATTACCGCACACACACACACACGCACACACAGCCACACGCGCACTGATCGTTTCTTTCAGCTGATTTTTCGAACACAAAAATTTTTGCTTTTTTAATGGCCTATAAATATTTCTTCCTCTACCCACCTCTCAATTAATTTTAATTCGGAATTAATTTAAATTTTGTCAACTAGGAACCCACTACCGACCGTTTTTAATACACACTTATGCACACACGGACCTATATATGCGTGATATATTATCAATATTTTATTATAGTTATCCATTTTTAAATTAATTTCGTGCTTTAAAGTCTCAAATTTTATTTAAATATCTCTCCAAAATTCTTATTATTCGCATATTAAAATAAAACTTCACCAAACATTCTCCACCATGTATTAAACATTCCTTCGGTCACTCTTACTTTCGTGTGTCTACGTGTTATAGAAATTTTTTAATCTCTGAATCTTTTCTGAATTTAATATTAATTAATATTATTTTTTCTTTATTTTTCGAAATTTTATAATCGCAGTGGGAACAACCCTTTATGGTCTTTTGTTTCGACGGGGTACCGTAATAGTGATGATGATCCTTTCAGTTCAAATAAAAATCGTTAAGTGCACTGCCCCGATGACCGATAGAGAAAACGGAACTGATGCTGTTCGTTCAGTAAAGGAATCCGTATCCTGCCAACTTTCGAATACACCCTCGTTTAAGAATCAAATAGATGCATTTTCCTTCTACGCTTTTTTTTTCTTCTTAAATTCTCTCTCTCTTTTCATAGGTGTTTCTCTCAGTATTTAATTTCTACTCTGACAATCCATTATCTTTGTTGTTTTCCATTCCTCTCTCCCTCTCTATCTCGTCTCTTTCCCTCTATCTCTCTCATTCAATCTTCCATCATTACAGATTTCATTTTATTTGACCCAATTTTTCAAATTCTCTACTTGCATTTTCTCATCCAACATTCATTGCTTATGCTTTTACATGACAATCATTTACAGAGAAGACGTTATTCTTTACAATCATAACATTAAATGTTAAATAATAATAACAATTTATTTATTAAACGAACATTTGAACCCACGGAGAATTCAGTTTGTCTCCAAATCAAAGTTTAAAATTTGGAGCGACAATAAGCCGCGAAAGAAATGAAAGCCACAAAAGAAAGTCTAATAAAACAAGCGCTATAAATCTAACTTTTAACAACTTAGCCCCCCCCCCTCCCCCGCTGAACTGCAGTATTTCCCTCAATAGTGACACCAGTGTGAAGAATATCGGTAAACGTTCTTTATATTCTGAAATTGGTTAATACGACTCTTCTTGAGACAAAGAGGTTGCTAAGCTAAATGGCTAAGCGTTAAATTCGAATCAATTTTTGTGCTTTAAATCCATACATGAGCGGACCGCTTGCAATGAGCTGAAACTGCAAATAATTAAAATTTTCAAAGAGGCGCTTTGCGGGTAAATTCACCGACTACTCCAAGATCTAACCGAACCCTAATTACATTTCGTCAACCTCATCGGGAGTCTACGAATGTGAAATTCAAAATAATACCTTTGGTTGAAAAGCCTTTTTTATGTAGATACGGTTACTTAAGGTCACTAAGTATAGAAGGATATTAAAAGATGTTAATGTTTTTTTAAAACCATAATTTATTTCTACAATATATATAAACAATACTTTAGTCTCAATATTTACCTCTCTTGCCATTACGACATGCCTTAACAGGGCCCAATAACGGGATCTGCCATCCGATATTTGTCCGCCGTGTGTATGCCGTCATTAAAATTGAACAGCTTAAGTGGAATTTCGAAATTTGACTGTTTTGCACTTACTTTCACTTTTCACATTTACCGAAAATTATAAACGTTACAATTTTTATTTTTCAAATGTTGAATTTTTGTATTCATTATTCTAGTATTTCTCTGCCAACAGTTTATTGCCATTATTTATTGCTATTTATTGCTAATATTATTTACTATATGTTTTATATACGCAATGGCTTCGATTGTATTCTTTTACTCAATTAAATTGTTCAATATTTAATTTATCATTTAATTTAAATTCACACACCTAAAAAATGTTTATCTGAATTATTTTTCTTATTCCTTTAGATCTTTCTATCTCCCTCACTCCCTTTCCAATCTCTTTCTCTCTTTTGTACGAAACTTTAAAAATTAATTATGTATTGGATGACTTTTAAAAATTCACACGAATTTTCTTGAGCACAATTTTAGGCAGTGGCAACTCTGAGAGATATACGATGCGTCGTTTGTGAAAGCCTTTAATTTGGCAATACCTTTTTGGTTTTATTTTTTATTTGTTAGGGATTTTTAACTGAATTCGTTGTAAAGGGATAATCAATAATATGATCATAATGATGAATAATTTTTCTTCATAATAACTAGGATTTAACAGACTTAAAGAAATCCATTTGAAAATGTTTAAATTTAAAATTTTTGAATTTAAAAATGTCTATATTTCATGATCGTACAGTGGAATAACTTATACAGTTATAATCTATTTTAAAATAAAAGGAAGTTCACTCAAAGGAAGTTATCGAAAGCGTTAGCGCTCTTTACAGTCTGGGAAGGATTGTATCGTGTATAATTTTTACAACACCAACAAAACTACTTGCCATGACTCTTTTATATCATACATCCGACGGAAACATCGTAAACACACACGCCCAAACTTAACACCCTACCAGAGTCGCGTCTCGATAATTTTTACTAAAGATTTTTATAATTTTTAACAATTTTTACAATAATAATTTATATTTATATATATGTTGTTTTATATGAATACAGGATAACCAACGAAAATCCTTCTCTCAGATATATTTTTCTGGTATTCTCGTGAAAAGTAATCACTGACTTTCCCGATCACCCCACACTCCATTAAGCAGAGCGTCATTGATTCGTGAATAATGCTGGACAACTTTGGAAAATGAATGTTTTATGATTTAACATCAAATGTTTTTAAAGAAACTTTATAAAATTAACAAACTTCCATTAATAATTTGATGAGTTCGATTAGTTTCGTTTAATTTTTGTGCGTTTAATTGTCAAAAATCACGATTTTCGTAGAACACTAAATGTATAGGAAAAACTTTAAGCACCATACAAAAAACACCCTCCCTTCTCATTCGTGGATGAGATGAAAAGTTGACTTTTCCCTTTAAGCATCGTATTCCGAGAGCAAAACGACATTTCAATGGACCAAATATTCCAATTCTAGAGAGAGTGAGAAAGAAGGTGAGAGGAGAGAGACTAGAGTTTACAATAAAGGACAGAATAGAACGTTTGGTGGACTTTTTTTGGTGGAACTTTTATTTTAATTTATTAAAATGTAGGCTAAAATGTCAAATATGTTTTTAGTTGCAATTTCTAAGGGTTACGTAATGGTTAATGCAATAGGAATACATTTTCCTACTTTTCTATAGCTGGGCGCACGCGCAAAATCCTCGAATAATGAAAAATTCCGGCAAATCGCTTGATGACTTCAGTGGAATGTTTGCCCGCGCCAACATGATATTTCCTACAATTGGGAATATTCCTTCCTTTGGACCTTTGGGAAGATTCCTCTTAAAGTTGTAAACAATTTGATGGAATTTTTAGAGCTTTTTTAGAATGTTACGAATGTATACAGAGGAAAGATGCGGGAAATTGTGAATTCTAGGACCTGTTTGAACATAAGGTTACATTAAAAACTGCTGCATAATTTTGCTCAACCCCTGAACACAATTCTAATCAGACAATTGCTCAAATAACTGCCAACGAAACTAAGTATATTTCATCTCATCATTCAATCGACATTTTTGATAATTTTTCACTTAGGCGCAATTATAATCGTACCAATCCGCAAATGTATAATCAAATGTTGACTACTATTTTCGAACGCAGTTTTTCAATATCAGCAGACAGCACTAAATGCATACGTTTAAGACATAACGCATTTTAGTAAACATTTAGGGTAGTTTACATTGTGTTGCTCGAAATTTAGTAGAACGAAAACTAAAGATGTCAGCGCCGTCAGAGTAACAGATTAGAAACAATTTATTTTGACTTGAAATTGAAATTAATTCAATAAAATATGCACAATAATTATTGTACAGTGTATTTCGTAGAAACTGAGATACTTTAAATTATAGTAATAAATGAGAACGAATAATAGTACAAAATTATAATTTAAATTTTTTAATGATAAATTAATTTGAAATATAAAACTATTCCGAAGATGTAGTTCTTGCACATTGCTGAGTAGAAGAGTTTATAGTTTTTCTCGAGAATACACGTACTTTCTTAAGCATGTTCTATCACAATTTTATTAATTTCTTGACCAGTTTTATCTCGGAACAGGAACAAGTATGTATGTCAATTTTAATATTAATTTATTTGAAATACTTTACACATTTAGTAATAATAAATTTTTATAACTATTTTTCTTTCTCGTTCATAAAAATAACTTCTATTTTTTGTATGACCTTTCTTGGTAGTTTCTGTTTCTGACTATTTCCGTGTTATCACAAATGCATACTTAAGTAATTAAGAATTCAATCATTTGTAATTTGTATCAATAATGCAGAGTGAAATAATTCCATTTTTGTTGGATAGCGACAAAATGTTTTATGCCTTATGGAAAAAATTAATTTTGTATAAATTGTATTCATCGAAATTTAAATAAAAATTAGAATTACAGAATGAGTTCGAAACAGCAAATTATATGAGAAACATGCGATTATTCGGACGCTTTTGAAATAACATCCAATCAACAACTATCGCTGAAATTTCCATTTTCGTGTGAAAGAAGCAAAAGCAAAGGATAACTTAAATTTTATTACACCGTTATTTACATGAAGTCATCAAAGTCGTCGCCCCCATATTCATTCCCATATTTTTGGTAGTCATCAATATCCTGCAGTAAGAATTAAGTAATTGTTTTAAAATATATTCCAAAAGTATAAAAGCAAAAATTCCTACATCGATATTGGAACGAAGTGTGGCTTTGGATTTTGCCTTGGCAGAGGCTTTCTTATTTTTCTCCTTCTCAACTTTAAGTTTTTCCGTATACAAATTTTCCACGCTTATTTTCACCTTTTTAATGTCACTCGCAGATACTGAAAATATTAAGAAAAAATATCAGTTAACCTTTTCTTTAAGATGGTATCCTTTTTTATCCCTTCCATTCTCTTACAATTAACGCATAGATTGCGGACAAGATCCTCGAGGAATTGGGGAAAATGTATAGATTCCTTATACTGTGCCAGTTTCCAACAAATCGCTCCAGCAAATTCCTTAAATTCTTCTTTACTTTCTGGATCGAAAGCATCTAAACCGTTGGCAACATTAGACACACCAAACGTTTCCAAAGCACTTTTTAAATCAGATTCCTTCTGAATTTTTTGTATGCGCAGTTTTTCAGCTAATTTTTCTTCCGGTGAGAGATTCTCAAAACGTTTAGCTTCTTCTTCTTCTTCGTTTAAACGCTAATGAATCAATAAATCGAGTACACATTGTTTTTAAATTATTGATATCACCGGAGGAGCTACGAGTGAGACGCACGTACCTCTTCTTCAGTCACCTTCGTTTTTAGGTTTTTATTCGATTTCACTTTGTTAACTGGCACCACTTTCGATTCAACTTTCTCTTCATCTTTTTTCTCTTCTTCGTCTTCCCAACTGTCCTGTAAATGAAAGAAATGTTCAAGATATTTAATTTTTTATAAAGGAACTGTTTACGATATTTCTACACGTGGGCAATCCTATTTGTAACGTTTTAATTTCATTATTTGACTTATAATGAAATTCAAGTATAAGGGAAAAAAGCTAAAAAAAGTCAACACGTGGTCAGTTCGTGAATCAAACTTTAAACTTTGATGTCTATTCAATTTTGTAATTTAGAAGAGCGCATATTTTTTTACAAACGGATTCATAAATTTTTACTTACTATTTCAAAAATATCTAGATAGATGATTTTTTTGAATTTTTGCATACCTTAACGTCCTCGTCGTCGTCCTCACCTTCCCATTTGTTTACGTTGGCAGCAACTGGTTTTGGGCGTATGACAACCTCGTCGTCAGCAACGGTCTCTGCAAATATAAAACGTATTTTAAACATGAACAACTTTTACACGAAATTACAAAATTGAAGCTCTTAAGAAACCACCATATATAATGACAATGAATACTACCAAAGGAATCCTAAATTCAATTTCACATAAAGGCATTGAACTGCATGCTTTAGAAACACATGGCTTGACCATTAAGATACCTTCGAATCCGATATTTTGTAATATATTTTGTACCTACCCCAATCATCATCCATGATGGCTTTTCTGTTTTAACTGATAATTTGTTTTATTTCTTATTTATTCTTTTAAATAATACGTAACAAAATGATTTAGTTGAAATATGACAACAATTTAACTCCCACTTATCGTGTGGTTTCAAATTGAGTTTTTGACTGTCATAGTAATTGCCATTGGCTAGGTCTGACGTTTGTGTTTATTTTTGGATATTGCTATTGTTGCCACCCGATAAAATGAGAAAGCCAAATATTTTCTGCAAATTTTTAAGGATTCTTAAGGAATTTCTTAAATGTTTTCGTTTTGGGTTCGACAGGCAATGAGCAGACGTTTCTAATGAGACTATATTATTTGAATCTCGCCTTCGGGGGAAATCTGGTTTTTATGGAAATATAAACAAAATAAGTTAAATCAATAAATCTAAACACAACTCCCCTCATTTCCAACAACTACACGCTTTGTTATTACCCCCTTAGAGCTTTCTAGCTTCTAAATTAAAGAGGGAAATTCAACCACAGACCGAAATACCAGGGTGAACTGCCAGCAATGGTCATTAAGCCCGCTCACTAATTCCTGTCATATCGGGAGTTGCAGATTTTTTCACCCCATCCGAAATTAAAGTAATTTAAACTTTGGAATGATATAGTCTATTTTGTATATTGAGGTAATCAAAAATATTAAAATAAGTAAATCTTTATATTTAAAACTACTATTTTACTTTTGAATTGTTTAATTAATGTTTTTATATTATAATTTAAAATAAACTAATATAATTTAATATAATTTAGTATAACTTAGTATAATTTCATTAATTTCGATAAATGTATTTTATAAAACTTTTATCTAAAAGTAGACAAGGTGTTAACATTATTTTATAAACGCTTGGGGTCTAAACACAAAATTATTCCTCGTGATTCGCAAGCTATTAAGAGCCTTAACTATGTACATTTTCCAATTTTGAAAAATTGGGAGATTTAAAAAACGTATTTCACTTTTTAAAACCTGTAAAAGAGACAGCAAGCAAACATTGAATTTTACTTCTTAATTATATAATTGAAGCGAACAGAACGTTATTAAATTGAAATTTATCCCGTTTGGAAACAGCTGGTCCGTGACGGTTCCACTAAAATTATAAAAAAAGATCGTGGGGCAGCGTTATGGCTTAGTCGGCAGCATCCACAGCTGGAAGAAAAATTTTACGTTTTGGATAAATGACAATATATATTTAACAAAAATTTCTTTGTTATTTTCTAAATTGAAAAAAAAGTTAGCCATAAAGTTATAATTTCAGTGTGGACGACGTAAAAACGACTAAGCCGGCAACTTCAGCAATGGCTAAAGTAATTTCGCAGGAAACGTTCAACGATGTGGTCAAGGAGAATATTGTTGATTTCTCAATGGATCCAGCTGAAGCCAAACTGGAGACGATTAAACAATTTGAGGCTCAGGTGACGATTTAAAAAATTTCATTAAAATCGAATTGGATGCATGACTCATCACATACAAACTTGATTTTGTCTGTGTTTTTGGTAGGGTATTAATTTGGCCAATATTATCAAGGATCTTACAATTAACTCGGAAACAGGTCAGCCTGTACTTAGTGAGACAGTGGACGCTTTGAAATCACATCTAAGTGAAAAGCCAATTAATATTGAGCGCCTCCTAGAGCATTTGAAGGTGTTGGACACAGAGTGCCAGAAAGTAAATTAATTTCATTTTCAATGTTATGAACACAAAGTGATTTTGTAATTCCTAAGTCGATTCCACATCGTGTTCTGGCTGGAAAGAATGGTGCACATGATGTTCTTATTACGCTTCTCGAACAAGAGTTGGGAAGAGACGATCGAATCGAGAGTAATTTGCAAGTGATAGAAAGCAGTTTACAAGCTTTAAATAGTTTAACGAACAAACAGCCCGATCTTTTCGATGCTGAAGCTCTCACCATAGTTATGAAGCTATTAAATTTATCATCTAATGATAACATCGTGCGATTGACTTTGCAGTGGTTACAAAAGGCTTGCCTGATGCATGAAATAAATCGGCAGCATATCATGAATGCTGGAATTGTTAGCAAACTTAAGCCTTTGGTAATGAAAAATAATTCGGGTCTCATCAAAGACGTGCTTATGGTATTGCGCTACTTGGTCCTAGACGATGATATACGAGTAGAATATGGTTGTGCTCACGAACATGCACGCCAAATTGCTAATGAACTTATTGTGGATTTAACTCAATTACTGGGTGGTCAGTAAGATTTGTATCTTTATTAATTCATTGACGACTTTTTGTTAACATTGCAAACTCCTTTGCAGACTATGAAGACGTTACAATTTTAGCCGATATATTACTAACAATTGGCACATTGGCTGTACGTCAGGAGTTTTGCACATCAATTGAAGAAGCTGGTGGTTTAAAATTGGTCCTAAATATTATGGTAGCTAAAATAGTCTAAATTATGACTATCAATTCATATTTATATTTATTTTATATCAAATCAAAGGCTGCTAATCCAAATTCTGTTCGTTTAAATCGTGAAGCTCTGAAGTTTTTGCGTGCTTTGGCTGGAAATGATACCGTTAAGGCACACATTATACAACAAGGTGCTGCCCCAATTATTAAGAACTTATTGCATAATCATATGGTAAATTATTTGAGTTATTCATACATTTGGACATTAGTAGAACTAATTCTGTTTGATTTTAAAGAATAATGAATCGGTTGTAACCGCTGCATTGGCTTGTGTTTCAACATTAACCTTACGGGTTAAAGACAACAGCATTGTTTTCTTCGAAGCCGGTATAGCCGAAGATATTGTGGAAGCAATACGTCTTTATTCCAAAAATAAGATAATACAGGTAGGGTCGATGTTTCTTTGTTAAAGAATGATTTTAAGTTGGTTATCTTATCCCTCAGCGTAACGGTGCCTGGGCCATAAGAAACATGGTATCACGTTCGCGTGAGCAGTGTGAAACATGGCTCAGTTTTGGTGCAGAAGATTTACTCAACGCTGCCATGTCTGAGCATCCTTCAGTCCAGCAAGATATTAAAGCAGCTCTACGTGATTTGGGTTGTAAAGTTAATTTAAAAGAGGAGTGGACGGGAACAGCCGAGAAGAAGATTATAAATAAACAGTAAGAGAATTCAATTGAATTTTTTCGAATTGAATGAGCTGAGATAAGAAATAACGTGGACCACTCTAGCGTTTACTAACAAAATTAAATTGAAGCCTGAATGCCTTTTATTTGCTTAAAATAAAATAAAACAAAATTATAAGCAAGATGCAAAACTCGAACACGTGATGTTTCTACACTGGAACACTTCTATTTTCTACAGTGGCAATATTTTGAAAAGATAAGTTTTATGTTCGCAAAAATATACAGTGCGCAGTCAGACTAGACTAAATATAATTAGGACTTTATAATTTGTCTTCTAAATATTACGAACGTTTCTTCATTTCGGCTGTAAATGATTTTCGGTTAGATTTTTTATCTTATTGAATTAAGAAACGTAAAATTACCTGAAATGTTCTGCAACGAATACAATTTAGAAAGCGTTACGAATCGTAACTACACAGGTGTACTAGGAAAAGACTGCAAACCTCAAAAAACATATGTAACGCTATTTATATATTGACTTATTATCTTGCAACAAAATACTATAATTAAAAATATTTGAGTGCTTTTAATTAATCTGTTATTAGCTAATACTCAATATTTGAGCTTTATAACGATTTTGGACTATTTAATTATATAATCAAATATTTTGCGGTATAAATATCTTTACAAAATTATACAAAACATTTTTTAACTTAAACCTAATCGCTTGTTAATTTCTTATTAACTTTAAAATTACGTAAGCCACCCATTTTCAGGCGATTGTTAAGACTTAAGGCATTAGCAGATTTTAGTGGAAGCTTTTGATTTCGCCGTTCATTCAGTTCTGCATTTAAATTCGAATTATCTTCAGCAAATGGATTGACTTTTGCCGATCCACCGAAACCATCAAAAGCTAAATTTGAACTTAAAGGTTTAATACGACTGCTACTTGTAGCACCAGCTGCAGCAGAAGCAGGCAAATCCATAATACGGGGCTTTTTAAATATTGAATACTGTAAATAATGTAGAAATAATGGACTAAAACATTAAGAAGTATTGCTAGCCTTTGCATACCTTTTCACTTAAATCGCTAGAAGTCTTTCGCGGAATACCAGGAGGCATGCTGTTTAAATTTGTTGGTGATATTTTTAGCGTTGCTAGAGCACCACTAGTTCGATCTAGACCCACTGATAAAGTTTCATGCGGACGTTTAAATAAAGGCACTAAGCCAATGCTGCTGGATTTAATATTTAAATAGGGCGAATTTGACTCTTCAATCTTTTTAATATTCTCTTTCTATAAACACGATATTTTAAAAATCAATGATTAATTTTGCGCTTCTATAATCTCTTAATGCTTACTATGGTGGGTGAGATGGTAAGTCGATTAGAATTTTTCGTCGAAGGTTCTTGTAATATGTCATCCTGTTTTGCTTCCGCAGTAGTATCTCCAGAGACAATCACGCTTTTGTTAGATTCTGCTTCAATATTTTTTAACTATAATGAAAAGTAACATAAAGTGAGCTGTTTAGTTTATAATTAACATATCTTCGCATTTCATATGTATTTTTTATGAAAGTGTTCTAGACATGCATTTAATTGTTTAGTTATTATAAGTATCATGTGTATTATAATAATTTATTACTATATGCATCAAGTATTTCATTTGCAGAATTTGCTTAACGTGATTTTGAGTGAACTTCAACAAAGAAGCATTTAACAAATGATGTCAAAGCTATTTGTTCGATATTGTTCGACGCACTGCTGTATGACGAAGTTTTTGAAGCAAATTATGCTTTTGGGGAAGCGACATTTTTACGCATTTACGGTTTCGAATAAAATTTGGTAAATAAGTTGAGAGGAAATTTTATCGCATGAATATCGGTCTCGAACACTGACTGGAGCAAGCACTGATGGATGGAGTTCGTCCATATTGAATACTTCATGCACGTATTTCATGTCGATTGAAAACCGAAGTGATGGGTCGTAATTTGCTATTTTTTATTGGCTCAAATTTTTGAATTAGGCTACCTTCCAAAAATATGGCTCACCCATATCCGCTTACCTTTTCACTGAGCCGATAATTATCACTCTCTAATTGCGAAATACGCTCCTCATGCTTTCTAAGGAGGAAGGATGATTAATGATTATGTATTTGTTAAAATATTATTGAAACTTCGACAACGCACTTTTTCAAATCAATTTCCTTGCGTAAATCACTCTGCACCACCTTAAGTACATTTCGCAAATCAGATCTTTTGGTCTCAGATATACGTAGTTCTCTACAAAATTACAAGAGGAAGCAACGAGAGATTGGGATGAAGCGTAGATGGAACAAAAATTACCTTTTAAAAGTTGTAGCCAATAATGACAATTTTTTTGGATCATTCTCCTTCTTCAATAATTTTTCAGTTTCAGATTCATTCGCTGTTAGCAGAGTTGATAAGCTTTCCATAGTACCAATTTGTTGCTTTAGTAATTTTATTTCCTTGCGAAGCTCATCAACGAGTTTGCTGTCTGCTTTGAGCAGTTTAACCTGTGGTACATTGATCAGTTTTAAATTGTTTTTATATCATCAACATTTTCAACTAGTTGAATCCGATAGAAAATCTTAGCTTACTTGCTCTGAGAAGCTGAGTATAATAAAATCATTCTTTTTTAATTTCAGCTCCAATCCAGAAATGGTTTTCCTGAAAAAAGTTAACCATTTTATACAGTTTGAGTGTAAGCGCTAATTGGTTTAATTTACATGCATTTCTTTTGCACTTCTTTCAGATCTTTTACTTGGTTTTCAAGTTTATTTAATTCCTGATCTTTGATTTTAATCTGAAGATTCGCATTGTCCAATTGTTCCTGCAATGAACCAATATCAATTCGACTCACGTCCAGGTTAGCGAGATTAAAGTAAACGCGAAATATGTTACGATCTGTACATTTGTTACGGCATTGAGGGCATGATTTCGACCTATAAAAACAATAATTACATGAATACGGCTACTATATTTTTGTTTTGGGAAGTTAATGGAAGATACCGCTCCATCCACTGTTTGAGGCAGACGTAGTGAAACATATGCCCGCAAAAGGTAGCGTAGACGTCATCCGTTTGTTTAAACAATTCTGCACATATAACACAATTCAAATTTAACATTGTAACAATTTTGGTTTATATCTTAATTGAATAATTAGCTCATAAATCTTAAATAACAATGCAATCGAACAGAAAATGAAGTTGGCCTAAAATTTGACAACAAATAGATATGTAGTTGTGATAATTCCCGCTTCAATGAATATTTCGCCGGAGCGAAATATGTCAGCGTTTATTAAGCTTGAACACACCCAGGGCACTAGGCTCTATCAAAACATAAATATATCAGTTCATATGGAAAAGGAGAAAAATAAAATTACGCGCCATTCGCAATTCGACAATTGAATCGCTCACGTTGCGCAACTACATTTCGTTGAACTATTACGTGGAAACACCTGAGCATTGATCGTGAACACACCAGTGCTGTCAAAATGAATGGTAATGCCTTAACAACGCTAAAAATCTTTAGTATTTTACAGTCTCTTCTTATTATTGTGATTATTATTTTATACTTCTTAATTATAAACAATTAAAAAAATAATCAAACGGGAATATTCAGTAAGTTGGAGGATAGTCATCAGAGATTATTTAAAACACAAAAACGGCTTTCGCTCTTATGTTTTGATAAGTTTTTGACTTCCCTTATTGATATTGCTTTCAGATATTGCTAAAACCCGAACATAGGGGCGATAAACTATTTTAGTGTTTGAATAATAGCTTGGAATATTAAGCAGGGTCTCGCTTCCGAGGCAAGAAACAATCCTACTACTGTGCACATAGACACATCCTTCAAGCAGCGCCAAAGCCAAATTTAAATGTCAAATTCTTGGAATAATACAGGTAAGCAATAAAAACAAGTAAAACAGCGGCAATCAGCAAAATTAAAAAATTTCAATCAATCACTCAGTACTCAGTAAACTCAGTAATTTCAATCAATGCACTCAGAAAGCCGTAAGGCTTTCGGTTGCCATCAACCGTTAATTTTTTGCTCGCCACTGCTAAGGGTCAATTAATATTTCCAATTTAAGTAATTCATCTCGTCCCATTTTAGTGCGGTCAAGCTGTATAAATGTTCTCTATTTATTCTGTGCTGAATAAATATTTTCGGGCCCAAAATTTTCAAAAGGTTCTCAACTATGAAATATGAAAACATGTTGTACGTTGGGCTTTGAATGCGATAGTAAAAACCAGACTGATATGATTTTGGGTAGGGTTATTAGTATGGGTGGGGTGGGGGAGGGGGTAAAACTGTTAGAGATACTTGTACTGTCATAAGGATATGAATAAGTTTATTTTGTGGATGGAAGCCTCGTAGGGAGGGAAATGGTAATTACGCAATTAGTTGAAAATGAAAATTTCGCTTAATTGCAACAAAAAGCAAGCTGAATAAATACTTTTATTCACATGGAAGTTGTTTGCAACTTAACGTTCGGCGTAAACTTTTTCAATAAAACTATTACAAAAACTGGCTCACGTTTATTTGAGGCAATGATTAAAAAATATTTCACATGTCGTTAGTTTTATTTTGTTCGCTTATTTTAATAGTGCTTGCCATAGTATCAAGTTTTTCAACTCGGGTATGATTAAAGATGAAGAGCTACTCCACTGTAAGTTTTCAAGTGGTAGCGTGCTTTACGGGGCGTAAAAACTGAGTGTAGTTTTTTTAAATACTAATTTTATAGTTTGTAAAATCGCTCTTAATTTCTCTTTTTTGTGTAGAAAATTAGTATTTCTCACTTTCAAATGTGATATCCACTTGTAGTGTTTTTGAGCTGTTAATAAGCTGAATTGTCTCGCTCGTACGACATTTATGGCAAAGAGTTTTTGGCCTTCACTTCTTCGTTCTTCAGCTGCGACCATTATCTTTGTAGTTCTTTATAATTGTCATTCAATGCGTTCGTTATTGGAGACAAATTCCATAAATATATTCACGTTCTCCCTTGAATTTCAGGAAAAAAAATCCTGATTAATTCAATTTAACGTCTCCAACTTTAAGACAAGAGTAAAAGAGCTTAGGTTTAAGTAATGAATAATATTAAAATATAGAACAACGAATGAATTATTTTCAAGGAAAATCCACCTGGTGTGTTCACCTGGAGGAGCTACGGCTTATGTATTAAGTAATAAAATGTTATACGTAATATCCAACTGTAGAAAGCTCATCGTCATAGAGTTCATTGTTAAAATTTCAATCGCCTTCGCAAAGAACTCTGTTATATATTTTAGTGAAATTATCCTTAAAATTTTAATCATTTAGAGAAGTGTCTAAATATTTTTTCAAAGACTTAAAACACTGGTATTAAACTTTGAAGAGATCGCTCTAATTCTTATACAAAATCGTTGCCATAATACGATATTGATAATCATTGAAACAAAAAAATTAAGAATATACATATAAAAAATTGTAATTAATACGAAACCCATGAAATGCCTCAGAAATTTGTTTTTGGTAATTAAATTTTTTATCAGAATTTTTGTAAGGTTACTGTTAAATAGCCTGGGTGTCAATTTCATAAGCCAATTTAATAAAAACATCTATCTGGACGTAAATTAATACCACTAACACGGCTAATGTACTTTCATATTTTTCACTATTTGCCATTGCCGGTGGTCCGCTGCTTCTTGTCGTTGCGTATAATAATTGGTATTACGGTGAATTGGAAGAGTGCTAGCGGGTTGTGAAGTATGAGGAGAAAGAGGGGTAGGGGTTGTTCTGACTCCCTTCTGGGTCTACCATGACGATGTTAGTGGCGCCAGTTGATCGAGAGAAAGTGTGCCTTCAGAATTCCAGAAATGAACTTGATCAAATGTCAAATGATGTTAAAAGTATTCGATTACACTTTTTTGGGAACTTGTGCTCTTAAGTCCTTGCTATGAAGAGTTGAACTTGGTGAAGCATATTTTATTGAATAAAATAGCGGCATAGAATAAAATAACTGTCAGTTGTAAATCACTGAATTATCAACTGTCAAACCAATATTTACCGGAAATAAATAAAAAAAATTATTTACAATTTATTTACTATTATTTTTGCCACATATCAAATAAAATACGTAATTGAAGTGTGTTAATACTTTAATAATGAAGTGGTCAGACCAATATCAACACTTCCTGAATCTGTGAATCTACGGGTTCATACAAATACTAATTTTATAAGTGTGAAAAAGGAGGATTGTAGCCATTATCACAGCCGCCTGCTCTCCCGCCCACGTTATCATATCAGTTAAGCTATTGACCTCCTGGCCATGTAAAATAAATAATAAATATAGTCTGCACCATTTCTCAAAAGACTTCATAATAATTCTTAACTTAAGATAAAATTCTGCTGCAGTGTAAAAGCGCTTAAGGATAATAAATGAGCATCCAATGTCACGAAATGCCTGACGGCATATTAAGACGTGTGTTAGCATTTCTCTAAGATAGATTATTATACTACAAAATATATTTTCAGTGATGTTTCTGCATGTATATATGTATGTACCTAAATGCATTCACAAGAGAATAAAATCCATCGAGTCCTTTAATCTGTTCATTCCACTGAAGTCGTGTCAAATCAAATACGCTTTAACTTAAATCTTTTAATAATTTCAGTACAATATATTCTCTAGAATATTTTCGTAATCCATAACGAACAAAAATATGAAAATTCATGCAATACTTGTTTATGATCAGGACCTTGCTTAATCACTGAAAATTGCTTGATAACTTCTAAATAAACAGTTTTAACATCATTATGGCCCTTAAGCCTGATTTTAAAGGCCAACCCTAATTTTTTTATACCAATTAATAATCCAGCAACCAATCTTCGCCTCTTAGGAGGTTCAGTTAGCGGTTTTATAAAATGTCGTAATATATATTCAATTATTTATTTTAAAAATCTTATCCTTTTCATATATTTCATTGAATTTATATGATTTTTCCAGACATAGATTTCGGTTTTGGAGGCTCATCAGGGTCTACAGAGTTTATGGGCGTTCCTGACTTAGAAATTAGAATCAGTCTGGCGCGACTTTTTTGATTACTTTTAATTACATATTGTGCTAGCAATTGTGCTTTAGTAACTTTCTATGAGAGTCCACTAAAGTATTCCTAAAGGAATTGATGAATTCCAGTTTTATCTTTTCACTTGAAATATAACACATGATTAAGTATTCTATATTGCGTATTTATTTGAATTTAATTTTGTAGAAACAGCTGTCCGGTTAATGCATTTGGTCAATTTGAATCTCTCAAACAAATTATAAACGATCTGAGAAACCCTACCCTAAATGTCCTTCAATTCGTTCGTGCTTCCTGCAGGAGTGGCTTATGCGAAGACTTTCTTTTATTGCTGCTGGACAGCTGTTTTCTGAAAGTAAAGTTTCGCAAATGTTAATGTTTTTGGCTTTGTTGTCGTTGTTGTTATTGGCATTGTCGTTGTTGTTCTTGTCCTCGCTATTCTTGATTATAACCGGTGGTACGTGCGTCATGTGTGTCGAGTTGAATGTTGAGTGTGAGTAAGTGTTTGTGTGTGTGTGTGTACGTGTGTGTATTTTCGGACTTCTTTAATTCGTTACCAATAAAAGCCAGCACAAGCTGCTGAATTAATTTCAGGCTTCAGCAAAAGTTGTTAATATTGACTGCAATCAACTTGAGCATCTGCGGGTACAACAACTCGAACGTCGAAAACAACAGAAAAATTAACGAAAAAGAAAAGCAGTTTGCTGGACGCGTGATATGAATTAAATCATAACGAGACCGACAATAACAACAGCAACAACGACAACAACATATCCAACAAGAATCAGCTGTAGCAAGAAGAAAAATAGTGTGCTTTTAATGCCTTCAAAGACACACCTGTCCGGTTTACCTGCCTCTGTTTTGCCCTGGTCTACACTTTATTTCATATCCTGACTTAGTCTGATTGCTGGTCTCTCTTACAGAAAGAGGCCGCTATAGCATGGAAAGATAGTGGTGAAGTTATAATTGGTCATGTAAAGACCATTGTTGCCATTCGAGGCACTTCACAAGATCGTAATTGGATCCATTTTAATTTTGAAAATATTCCTAGATTGCCTTTGGAATGGACACTTTCTGGAGAGTCCATAATGTGGCACGTGGCCGGTGGCCGGTAGGAGTAGAGAACCACAGAAGGTGATTACCTGAAAGGCTAAAGGCTAAAGATTAAAATGGAAATGTTTAAATTTGTGGTAGACCGAAATGATGAGGAGATAAAAGTGTTAATGATATACAGGTTTTCTTACAGGATATATATATATATATATATATATATATATATATATATATATATATATATATATATATATATATATATATATATATATATATATATATATATATATATATATATATATATATATATATATATATATATATATATATATATATATATATATATATATATATATATATATATATATATATATATATATATATATATATATATATATATATATATATATATATATATATATATATATATATATATATATATATATATATATATATATATATATATATATATATATATATATATATATATATATATATATATATATATATATATATATATATATATATATATATATATATATATATATATATATATATATATATATATATATATATATATATATATATATATATATATATATATATATATATATATATATATATATATATATATATATATATATATATATATATATATATATATATATATATATATATATATATATATATATATATATATATATATATATATATATATATATATATATATATATATATATATATATATATATATATATATATATATATATATATATATATATATATATATATATATATATATATATATATATATATATATATATATATATATATATATATATATATATATATATATATATATATATATATATATATATATATATATATATATATATATATATATATATATATATATATATATATATATATATATATATATATATATATATATATATATATATATATATATATATATATATATATATATATATATATATATATATATATATATATATATATATATATATATATATATATATATATATATATATATATATATATATATATATATATATATATATATATATATATATATATATATATATATATATATATATATATATATATATATATATATATATATATATATATATATATATATATATATATATATATATATATATATATATATATATATATATATATATATATATATATATATATATATATATATATATATTATATACACAGGGTGCATAGTTTTCTACAATTTCTCAAAGAACAGAAAAGAGTTCAAAAGAAAACAGAAAATAAACAAACAGACGGTCATGAAATCTTTTAAACCCTCCCTCAATTGTTCTATTTCAGTTGTTCTCAACCATCATTTTCTGAATGAACTTGATTCTCCCTCGGCTGTTTTCAACTCTCATCTGCTGTCAATTGTCATTGATATGCTTTATCAACTTGTCAATTTTCCAACTTATCGATTTTTATATCATTGAATTCATCGAGATTTGAATGAAAATTATTGAAATGATTGTAAACACTTTGCGTTAATCCAGAAATTTTTATTTGGTTTCAATGTTAAAATTGATAGATTGTATAAATTGTCAACAATTTTTCCTTTCCTTTAATGAAATATCACAAATTATAATGCAATGCAATGAATTTTATCGATTGTTTGTCTGTGAATTTTGCCATTGCCACAGCGCTATTAATTGCCATACAGGGCGGGCGTCTTCGAATAAAAAAAGTAAAAAAAGTAAAAGCTTATACTAAATAAATGTTTTACTCTTGCTTGTTTCCTTTTTCTAAAAAAATTTATAATTCTAAATAACTTTCCCTTCCTGCCGACAATTTCTTACACCCGAAAGAATCTTCATTATTTTTTCCAATTTTATGCGGGCATCCTGTATATTTTTTTGAAGAACTTAAATGAATGATTATAGGTTTTCTCTGTGTGCTCCACACGATGCATATTTGATGCGCTATTTTTATGCAATATTTCAATTTTCTTTTTGCGGGAAATAAATTTAATTTCCGATCACGCCTGATGAAGGATTATATAATTAATAAAACACCAACAATAGCAACAGCAGCAATAGTAATAATAATAATAGTAATCTGCATCATCAACAACAACAATAACTGTTACATCAACTAATAATAATGAAACCAACAAAAACTTTATCGCTATATTGTCAGGACTTCTTAATGTATTTCTAGGGCAAAGGAGAAAACAGAGAAGGGAAAAGAAGATAAACATAAGTAATAACCAACAACAACCACAAAAACAGTAACATTCATAGCTATGTTAACGTGCCACAGCATTTCAACAAACTTTTGATTCAAATTGAATGAAAGGAATGATATTGGCAAATATTAATAAATATTATTCTTAAATTTTTTAAAATTTTTCAATGCTTATATTATATTTAGTCATATAAAAAAATTATGCAAAAAACGACAATCTGTTTACCCGCACGCTCAAAGATTTTAATTATATATAATTGAAATAATTGAAATGTATAATTGAAATGTTTGACTGTTTCAATTAAATTTTTTAAAAGGAAATTTAATTTTTCTGAGGTTTCCAGTTTTTTACTCAATTATTTCGGTTTCGGTCTTCTTTTTCATTCTTTTTCATTCACTTGATCCAAATCATTACAAATATTTCAAAGAAATTAAGCAAATTGAGTGAATTATCTTGTTCAAGGACCCTATCTTGTTCTTTATCTTGTTCAAGGACTGATTTTATTAAAATCCCGGATTAAGTTTTTGAAATATATTATTTTTCAATATTAGCGTTGCTCATGTAATTTTTCTTTTCACTTCATTTCAATGAAATGATAAACGATAAAGAAATATCATACGTGATTCGCTAATGCTTCGTTCATGACATCAACAATAGAGTTGTGTAAAAACTTTTTTGCAGTTCTTTTTGTTGGCTTTTATAAAGCAGTTGCCTGTCACCTGCTGTTGCCGCATCGTTGCAATAAATCCAATAAAATGAGGAACTAAAGATAATCAGATCAGCGCACGCCTTAATTTTAAACGCGACCGCAAGAGTTTGTACCGCGGTAGCGAACGTGTCTGCCACTGTTGCGGTTGGATTTTTTTGCGTTTTTTATATTACAATTAATTTTTGTTATTGTAGTTGCAATTGTTGTTGTGCTGCATTGTTGTTTCCGTTGTTGTTCTTTTATTTTTTGTTATAATTCATCTTAGCGTTTTGTTTTGTTCGTTTTTTTTAAATTTCTCTTGCAACCGAACCGAACGGTTACTGAACGCGACGGACCGGAAGTACGTTCATTCAAAAGCTGTCGTTTTAGATGGGGGAGAGCACTTGTCAGTGGTTGGGGAGGATTTCATTAGCAATGCGGGACCTGAACCTGAACATAATTTTTAGTAGATTGGTCTAAATATTTTAAACGTAATTATATTTGAACAATTTATTTCTATCTTACCCTATGCATGACCGACATGCTTTTATTAATCCCCCGGAGTCCGTATATCCCTCTCTGTCTAACCGCCCATGTAACCTTTTGAAGCAATTACAACTGTAAGATGAAGAAAGCAAATAACATACAAGACGTTATCTGTAATCCTTAAATTGTGCCAGTGGCACGCCCACTTTTGGCAGATAATATAATTTTATTTATATTCTGTTTTCTGAAATGAAATTAAAACTAAATGTTTCAAGCTCAAGAATACAGTTGAAATGCAGTTCTTTTAAATTGGGCGTGCCTAAAGCGGTGCAATCATAATACCAAAAATAGCTACCACTACATTCGGCGGGAATGTAAACTTTATTAGTCAATTTTATTTCATAGTTTCTGCCTGGATGGTTTAAAGATATATCATATTAATGGGTGCGACACATATATCCACACTCTATTATATAAAAGTGTTTTTTAAGTCACACGATTCTCTAAACTACTTTGTGAGGGTGGGCGTAACCGCCCTATGTTAATTATACCCTCAAGTTTAGAGCATACAAGTTCCTACGAGGCCGGGGAAAACGTTATCACTTGTTTCAATTAATTTTAATAAAACTTTCATTATGTTTTGTAAAAATTCTGAATTAATTTAATAATCGCGTTGAAAAGCAAATTATTACCATTATATATTTTTTTGAGATGATAATAACAGAATTGAAATTTTTATTGGCTTTTTCATGAATGATTGAGCAATTATAGCAATTAAATTTTTTTATATATAATTAATTTTTTAGTAATTTCGCTGAAAACGATTGGCAACTCTGCATTCCAATTGTCTACAGTATCCAATTGCTGCGTTGGGAAGGGGAAGTTGGCAACATTGTTGGTTTCGACGATTAACAACTTCAACCCTTTGCGTCATGCCAGTCAATTATAATTTACTCATTCATTCATTCAGTCATTAGAATTTGATTATGTTCAAATTGTATTAAAAAATTGCATTTTTAATAGTTTCCAGAGAAAATAATTATTGCCTACTCTTGCTGGCAGAAACGTCGATGCACCGGAACTGACGTCACCATTCATTTTAATTGGTGGTTTGGAGATATAGGCCGGAAATTTACTCGGCATGCACGACTTTATCGTGTTGAATAAATTTATCGTACATTTATTTAAAATTTTCAAATTTATTAACAATTTCATTTTTATGCGTATGAAAAGCTGAATCACGTGTAGTAAATGAAAAGGCTAGCAGGGTAGAGAGAAGGCTGTTTCTACTGATGTCGTGGCTGAATGAGTTTAGAAGAAGACAGAAATTCACTGTGAAGAAGGTGTTATACACAGTGAACTTCTGTGGCTTTTCATGCGCGTTTATTGTAAAGGGCACTGAACGAATAACAACAAATCGTTCTCGGTGTTGCCAACAACGCTATGGAGTTGCTGATGTTTAACAATTATTGTATATTTTGGGCTTATCTATCTTTGTTTTGGCCTTAACTCGCCAGATATTGACCTCGCGTGACCCTGAGAATTATAAGATAATGACAATTTTTTATATTTATTCTAATTTTTAAATTTAATTGCCATTGTAACCATGTCTTCCAAAGGTTCTCACGAATCGACAGAGACCACCTTGCAAGACAGAGGCAATCTGCGTGAGATGACAGTTCACGCTTTTCTATGGTCTGTGGGCCAGCTATATTAATAATGTGTTATATGAAAATCTCAAAATACGCACAGAAATTGCACATATTCTGCACCGTTTCCAATCAGTTGTAGTGGCGCGCATTGCGATTCTTGTGGTATGTTTTTTTAATTGATATAAAAAAATCAATTACTTATTTGGGGATTCACCCTTGTTATTTGATTGCTACTCTACTGCATAGTAACAAAATTGGGCTGGTGTACATGCTTTCTCCTTAGCTTCCGAAACTGTAATATTTTCGCCGTGCCACCTGATACTGAGCTTTATAACAGTTATGCAGTTGAATTCGCCGTATGCTGAATTCGCAGGATGCTTACTTCTCACCGGTGTTTATACATATATCCCCAAAGTCCGGGCGGAATTTCATCCAGTCAGAAGAGTGTACGTCTAGCAAAACAATTTGAAAATTTTAGCTGGAAGCAATGCAATCCGATCTTGTCTTTTGCTTATTATTCCATCCTAGAATTTTGCTTTCTTTTTTTTCTTTATTTCTAACCTATTTCGGTCAACAGGTTCGCGATGGCATCGTTGCCATATTCGTGCTGGGGCTTCTGAAACAAATTCGCTGGATTTCCTTCTTTTTTAATTAATCATTAATCGCGCGATTTATACAGATTATTTTTTAAAAGCTTCTTCTTTATAATAATAAACAATTACATTTTTTTAATAATGATATATATATCTTCATAATTCATGGGAAGGGAGGAATTTTCCACCGGAATTCCGAGATGGAAATTCTACAGGAAATGAAAATAGTTGTGCGTTCATATTGTTAAGCATCGTGGCAGGTTGCACGTGCGACGATGTGACAGCATTTATATAATTTTTTCTCTCAATTTATTTATTTTTTCCGCTTTTATGGCAAGATAAACATTTTTAATGCTGTCATAGTTCAGACGGCCTGAATATCGAGTTTGTTTTATTTTCAAGATGAATTTGTTTATGAGTGTATGTTCGACTGTGTGTGTGTATGCATATGGATGTGTGTATGGCTATGAGTGAGTTCATTCGTTTGTGACTGCCTCCGAATGTAGAGAAATGTGAATGTGAAAATGTAAACACTCGCACATACACACGTGCATTTGCTTTATCAACAAAATAAAGCAGTGATCGTGGTCACGGGCTTTATGAGATGCTACTCTTTCGTTTTTGTTGTTTTTGTTGTTTCCCTCTGTTTACTTTTGTACTACTGGTGGTGTGGCTGGTGTGTTTGGACTGGCGTAGTTATTGGTCTCCTTTGCTATTGGTGTTGTTGTTGCTGTTGTTGCCGTCGACAGTGACTCTGATTATGATGCTATGTTGATAATTTGTGGCAGTGGTAGAAGCAAAAAAAAAACATATTTATTTATATGTATATACTTTAATCATAGTTGCAACAGACGCTGTTGCATACTTTGCGGCTGGATGACTGGTTGTTTCATGAGAACGATTTCTTTGTGGTGGTGGCGGCGCACATAGCACAGAGAATACTCATCATGTTGGATTTAAATTTCATCTCAATTCCCATTCCGAAGAACTACAGTTTTGGAATTGTGACTCATTCAAACAAAAGGAATTTAATTGAAAGGAATCTTAATTTTCTGTTGAAGGGAATTGAAAAACTTGTGTATTCAAGGATAGAATTCATTTTCTTGGTGGTAGAATTTATCTCTCTTTCGTTACAAAATATTTACTAATAACTGCGACTAGTGGGGTCATGAAAACAACAACAACAACAATGACAAGAATTACAATGCTTAAATATTTCAAACACGAACACAGACACACACACGCACATACACAATCACACACGCAAAGAGTCGCAAACACACACACAGACAGAAAGGAAGAGGGAGAAAGAAAGAGAGAGATAGACGGGCACAGATGCAAACAGGAGGCTTTTTACTTTGTACTACTTATTGCATGGAAAGCGAATATATGGCGCGCTCCACAATTGGCACGATATTGTTATAGAAAATGTTAATTTTTTATTGTCTTTCCGTGAGTCTTTTGCAATAATTATAAAAACATACATTGTTTAAAGTAATTTTACTTTTTTTTACACATTCGCCGACGTTCCGGCGGAAGGGCCCCGAATTTCTGTAATACGAAAAAGCTTTAACCTCTTAAAGCTCTAACCTCTAAAAAAGTTAGGACTCTTTCACACTACATAATAATTAATATTATATGGCAGAGATGTCATAGAAAACGTTGACGATCCCTGACTCACTGCATTATAAATTTATGCGACTTATGTGAAAATATATATACGTTGACAGGCATAACCGATGATTTATTTCTGGGGCAGATTTCGTGAGTGTTTTTCATAAATGTCACGTATTAAATCACAACGAACGGATGCAAAAGATTTATCCAAAAGATTTATAGAAATATTGGAAATGTATTTTCCAAATGAGATAATTTACATTAAAATAAATTTTGCTTAAAAAAGCATTTTTCCTATGTTCGAAAAATTCTTAATTGCCCTTAAGATGTTTTCGAAAATGTTTGAAGAAATAAAAATTTGTTTTCCATAAAAGATGCTGCAGAAATTTAAAGGCCCGCCCGCACGTTGGCAAAATTACCTGCTGCTCCCCCTGTGGTGAAAAAAAGTATTATTAATACAGGAAACTAAGTACAAGGCGATTATATGGGTCATCCATTCGGTTTTCCAATACACATATAACAGTTTTTCGGTAGGTAGTATTAAATGCTTTAAAAGATCTTCTTGTTTCGACAACGTCACCACGTCACCACCAGTTGAAATTGACATTTTTTGTCATTGTAGAATATGAAGATCGTCAAGCGCGTCGACCAGTTTTTGGTATTGCTTCGATGACTTGAGGGCGTAGGACGAGAGTATGTTTCGATTGGGCTACTCCGAAATTGGTATTCGCCTTAGTTACGCCTTAGTTATTCTTTACGAAGCAAGGCAGCAAATGTTCTTTCCTGTTTGCTCTCTATCTCGCTTTGTCTTTTTTTATCTCTCTCTACCATTCTCAACTTTCTCAAAATCAATTTAAATAACAAAACTATTCCTTAGGTTCATTCTGTGGATGGCTTGTGGGATTTTCGAAAAAATAACAACTTAATATTTCTCTGATTATTTGAATTTCTAACGTTTGAATCTTCGAGTTATCGTTATGCTTTCCTTAGTATATTCCCTATATTTCTGCTTTTTCTCTTTCTTTTCTTCTGTTTTCATTTTTTCAATCCGGAAATTTTTTCAAAGCTTTTATAGAAATTTTTCGATTTTCAATTTCTGATTTCCTTCTTTTTCCTGCTTCTCCAAATTTATTTTCTTTATTGATGTACCAATTTTCTTCTATTCCTTTAAACTTATCTTTTCAGAAATATTTTTAATGGACTTTCACAGGACTGATTCTTGCCATCCTTTTCTTCGTCGTGCATTTCTTTTCCTTTTCTCATTTGATTATGTTCAAAGAGAATTGATATTCCTGACGGAAGTACGTAACAGTTTTTTTTTATTTCTTCTAACATTATCGCTTTGGCTCTTACGCTCCTATGCGTTCCATTTCCCTTCACTTTCGGCAGTCTGACCCTTTGGATTACAACTCTTTTTGACACCTTTTGGCAGGATATTTAGGATTCACTGTATTTTTTTCTTACGAAATATTAAGAGATTTTCACTTCTTTTTTCTATTTTCTTTTCTATTAAAAATAAGCTCTATCTTGAATTTTTTAAACCCGGGAAATACTTCTCAGTTTCCTTTGCACTTATTCATTCCTTTTATTTAGCAAAAGAGATAGTGTTAGAGAGAGCACGAACGATTAAGAGAGGAAGTTCAAGCAGTGTTACCACATTTGTGCAATAGTTTAGAATCAGTTTGACCCTCGTGTAAAAATGAATACACTGAGCTAAAAATCCAACTTTTTCTTGTTTATTCCGGCTTAAATGTAGTTACCGAATTTAGAAAATTATCTGTTGCAAATTAAAATGTTTTTTCAAACGCAGTATTCCTTTTTTGGGTGATTAAATTGAAATTTTTAATAGACAGGATTGGGTGTGAAATATTTCACCATTCCTTCCGAAGAAAGTAGAAAAGGTCACTTAAAAATAAGAAAACAAACAACTCAAACAAGCGAGACAAAATAAGTACGTCATAAACAAAATAGAAGCATGTCCAAGAGACGTGACAGAAAAGAAAATAATTTCAACAAACGAAAACTTTGAAGCGTAATACAATGCAAAATCTATTTGTGAATATACACATATACATGTGTGTATCTATGTATTATGCAGATAGTATCAAATGGTTCGATTAGTCTTAATAATTTCTTGAGACTTTAAACAAAATGGCAAGCATTTAAAATTATTGTTGAATTTCCTAAGAATTTTACAAATTTACCAGAATTGTTTTTAATACTATTAGTTTGAATTTCATCCTCTCCTTCTTCTTGGAATACTTCTCTTTGGAAATAATCCTTTCTTATAACTTGAATTGTAACGAAAAATTGTTTCTTCCACGTAATGAAAAGTTTTGTAAATCGATTTATCGAAGGTGAAAAAGTTTCTGCTCGGCTTTCACGTATATAAACCAATAATAACAACAACAAAAGCATCACCCAAACTAGAAGCAACAACAATAAAAACAATAACAACAAAAACTTGAACGCTACAACTTCTTGAACGTACATCCTAGTACGTTTTCCTCTGAGATTCTCTAATCAGGATATCCATCGTGCAATCATAATCCTATCGTGATGAATACGAAAGTTTTAAATTATGCATTTCTCTTACAAAACTTTAGAAGTTGTAAAAGTTTTGTTAGAGAGGTTATGATTATATATGTATATCGAAACAAATTGCCTCAAATTTGTAATAGTAATAAATTTATCAATAATCCTTCAATATGAAACTTTAATTTAAAGAATATCAGAAACCTTTTGGGTTGATTGTTCTCAGAAATTTATTTTACCCTTAATATTCTTCGACTTTCAGTGAAAAAATTTATTATTTGAAATTTAAAGTCGAAAGTAGTGCAATTTAAATGATGCCCTTTTAAAGCGCTTGATGGTCTCTTCACAGGATGCTAAGTTCAGATTTAAGGTTCAAGATTCAATGTTAGATTTTATCCACTATAAAAAGTAATTTCCACAAAAATACCAAAGAGGGAGAACGGCAACAAGCAAGAGGTATACGTTACGAACAGAGAGGAACGATCGGAAAAGCAAGAGGAAAATACAAACGAATGAATTAGAATGTGTCTTGTTTGAATTGTTGTTGAAAACGAAACAAACAAAAGTAGCAAACAAACACATGCCGAGTGACGATGAATGTCGAGTGAGTCACCGGCAGCTGAATAAAAGATAGCATCCTGCACTTTAATTTGCTAGCACTGCCGACACCCTACGACAGTGCACAGAGTCAGCGTCATTTAATGATATGAATTAATTTGTGTAAGAGAGACACGTTAGTTTAAACGAACTTGTCTAGCGTTGATTTAAATCAACCAGGTGAAGTGTCAGCTCGTATGATTTTTTGTTTATTTGTTTATTTGCTCGTCCTGCGAAAAAGGACTGTTGATTTTGTGTACACGTTTGCAAAACTTAGGAGTTTCTGTTTATCATTTTTGTATCCTATATCGAAAGTGTAAAAATTGTTGCTTTAGAAAAAAGGCTAATAAACAAACATAGAAAGATATACATATAATTTAAAACCGATTAAAGCAACATACTAGAACCGTTTGGATTTATTAGAAATCAGTTAGTTGAAAGCTTTTCGTTGTATACTTTATTTTTTATGTACATTTTATATACATAAAATTTATATACATAGATCCTATAGGATCTATGTGGATGTGAAGTATATAATAAAAAAGGTTTTTGGATTTTTAACTAATTCGTATTTTAAAATCGTTCGAAAATCAGCAAATGACTTTTATCCAACTCTGTGTCTGAACTTCATGAACTCCGGATTAAAACCGGATTCGATTCAATTATCAATCCGTTAAATAATATTTTGGTTCGGTTGCTCAGTGGCAATGCCGCAACTTTCCAAAATAAAGTGTTTTACATTATGCAAATAAAGCTTTAAGTGTTCGTCTGTGCATTTGTGTGGCTGTGTGCGGTTCGACATCCTTGCAAGGTGTATTCATTTGATCCGCCTACGATAAAGACACAACAAGTTTACTAGCTCGTGCCAGATTGCACTAATTCTAGGGGCAGCTTTCTGCTGAATTTTTCACCTGCTGCAACAAAAACTAAAGCAACGCAGCAACTACAACGAAATATGGGTAGCATCAGCAGGAAGAGCAGCCGTTAACTGGCTTTAATATAGACTCTATATAAATAAAACCCAACTCAGCTGTTAACCGCCTCTACCAATAAGAAGTGGCCGCGACGATTAACTTTTACCCGAAAATTGCTTGGACTCTCAAAAAGAAAAAGAAAAAAAAACAAAGCAGGAAAAAGAAGGAAATAAAAAGAAAAAGAAATGTTTTGTTATTTTTGCTGCTAGCGTTGAATTGTCTTCGGTTGCAAAAATTAAAAAGGGACAAAGAAAAATTAACTTCAGAAATAAAAAGGATACGAAGGTTTTCGTTATTGATTTTCAGGTTGGCTGCAAAAGTTAGGCCGTTATTACACAAACCGAAACTAATGGAAAGACTGCGACGCTGGCTTTAAGAAGACGTTGGAAATTATTCTAGTATACAAAACTTTCGTTAGTTTCCTTAGATAAAGTCTCTTTTCCATTAGGAATCCATTTGCTTGCGCGCAACAAAAACACCCTCCTCCCTAAACAACGTCCTGAATGATACTAAATAAATTTTTACCATGCCGCTTCATTCACACCCAAGCGAAAGGTTCCTTGCTCGCGTTTTATTCACTAGCTGTTTCGTTAATATATTTCCAAAATATTCGGTCCCGCCAATTTGCTTTCCACTGGAATACACTGATAAGCACCAACAATGTTTGTTTATTCGTGCTCAACGAAATTTTATCTGCTGCTTGTCAAAAAGCTCTCAAAGCAGAGAAAAACACAAAAGAGAATCGAAAAAGCAGCGTAGTTTCGGTTTCTGTAATAACGCCGTTAATTAACTACGACTTGACAAAGCGTGACAAAAGGGAAAAAGAAAGAAGAAAAGGGGAGAATGAAGTAAAGAATGAAGAAAGGGAGAAACGACGAAAGAAAGGAGGTAAAGTAAAAAAGATAAAACAGCAAAGAAGTGCTCCTTTCTGAAGATTATTTCCTGGTCTCAGGAAGAGGTGTTGCCAAGGATCTAGGTGAACTTAGATCTGTAAAGATTTATATTAGAACTTTCTAAAGATTTATAGAATTTTTCAGGATAATTGAAATATATATTTCAATTAGAGAAACAGTGGTGAAGATATTTCAAAGATAAAAAATAATCCTACGGTATTATTCGATTAAGCCGCTTTAGCATTCATTTGGAACATTACACTATTTTAACATAATTTTGCTTTAAGTCTGATAAAAATATGTGAAATTTAAATCAATGAAGGAAATATTTTATTAATAATAAAATTAATAAGAATGTCCCACCGTCAACAAATCTTCAGTAAAAAGTATTTTGTTGTTTCGTAATAAATGTTTCATCAATTTCAATTTTTAATTAGTAGACTCGTTATAATGAAAGCCTTTACTTTTCCTCTCAATTCCCCACCAACTCCTTCTCTCCTTTCCCCTTTCCCATCCACTTTCTTTTCCTCTGTTTTTCTCCGTTCAAGAGTTTCATTTATTTCCGCATCCTTTGTTTTTTTATCACTCTATCCGTGTCAAAGTTTAATGACACCAATTTGGACTGTTGCTGATGTTGTTTGTTATTTTAGTTTTTACTGCCACCAACATTTTTTTTATTAATATTGTTCTAGTTGTTGGTGAAGTTGGTAAATTGTTCATAGACATACTACTACAAGGTTTAAGAGTTATCGTGACGTTAATATTTTCGATATTAGATTGTCAGTGTTGTATTCTTTATTGTAAAAAATATAAACCATATATCGGTTTTATTATAACAGGAAATTTCAGGAAACTGCAATGCAAAGTTTTTGTATATCGTTTATTTTACAGATACAAATCATTTTACAGTTTGCAGTCTAATTTATCCAAAATAAATAACCGTAATATTTAAAGTAGTCGAATCAAAAAAATCGTCGATTGCTCTTCCCAAAATCGCTGAAAACTGATACGGAATTAGAGATACTTAAATTCTCGAGCGCTTTCAACGCATTTCACAAAATGACGAATAGGCTCAGAAGCCACCTCTTGTAAATCGAGTACTTCCTCGCCACAAGCAACTGAATCACTCATTTGTGAGTAACTAGTTTTACATTTTCATTGAAAATTACGGCTAGTTTCATTAAAATTTGCCTCACAAAATTTACCATCTACTCGACCGCCAGACACGGCATTTGTCAGTTGACGATAATACTTTGTGTATTGCTTTTCCATATGCGTACGAAAAATATACAGTTAAATTGCATATTCTGAATTCTCTTTCAAAGAAGTCATTGCGTGACAGCAGAAAATTTTTCGATTGCCATTTTGAATCGAAAGGCAGCAAATGATAAACAATGTCTCGAATCACATGAACAGAAATTATTAAAATGTATGACATTAGATACACTATTCAAAAAGAATAACTTGTGATATAAACACCATTATTCTCATTGAAGATAAGTACAAGTACTACTACCTATATTTTTGAAACAGTGCTTAATGCCTTGCTGTCAGTTATTATTTCCAGTGCTAGTTGGCAACACTAATTCAAATTGAATTATTACAGTACTCGTTCAAATTATTTAGTTTTATTTTAATGGTTTAGTGTCATTCGAATGATTCAGTGTCATTCGAATGACTTAATGCCTTTCTTGCAGTTTAGTATCATTCGAATGATTTAGTGCCATTCGAATGATTTAGTGTCATCGAAATTATATAGAGTAATTTTAACGCTTTTGTGTCATTTAAATGATTTAGTGTAATTTAAGTGACTCCGTATTACTCGAATTAATTAGTGTCATTCAAATTCAATAGCGATCCTTTAACTAAACTGTCTGCTAAACACTACATATATTAATGAAGCCATCATTTTATTAAAATCTGTTCGATAATTGCAGAGCAATATATGATAGATGTAATGCATTTGATGTCTGCGGTCATCATTTGATGACTGTTGTACAACTTTGTAATTGCCGTATTCGCGGCATGAATGCCCAAAACATAAGTAAGATGAGGAATCACAAAACAAATCAAGCAACAACAAAAACGGTAGCAACAATAAGAGGGGCAACCGTTGTACCATTATAGAAAATCTAATCTGCAAAATTTTCCATTACACAAACCGAATGCCATGACCCTGCTTGGGTCTACCAATACTAACACAAATCTTCTTGTACCACAGCAGAAACATCCCAATAAATCAAGAAACATTGTTGTATTCCCAGTGGGATATGGTTTTAGTGGTTCATTTAATCGACAGAAATGCTACGATTTGCTTATTCTATAAATAATTCTATTAATGCAGCGTTATTGCCATAACATCTCTGTCTCAATTTTCGTAATAATATTAATCCTTTTAGACAACTATTCGGTGCATTACCTGCAATTGGTTGCCAGAGAATTAGTAATTTGCAATGATGACCATTTATTATCTTAAACTACTTTGACTGATGTCAAAGGCATTAACAAATCTTTTAGGAATATTATATATTCCGGAATAGATTTCCAAAGGCATTTTACAAATTCCAATCAAGATTCCAAACTTATAAAATTCTCCGAAATTTAAAATGCACTGAGGTTCAATCTGAGGGAGAGTTTGGGGTGGCGAGATCTGACACATTTCAATGCGTTGACGTTTTGAAATGGGGTTTTCTTCGTAAGGCAGAGAATCCTTCAAGCCATTGTGAGATCGTGATTCTCTATTGTATTTGGAGCTGAAGAGACCTTAAGTTGAACTTCTATGGTTAGTTTACAAATTTGCCTCGATTTAATAGATTTATTAGGACTTCTATGTAAATTGTGGATAGTTTTAAGCGTTAGTGTCACGATATTTAATTAATTGAAAATAAAAATATTCCATTTCGAATAAAATGCACCGCATTCTAAAATATCGGCGTGGTTAAAAATTATCGAGTGAGTACAGTTTTTGGGCGCCTCTCTTCCATTATAGACCATTGTGTTTCAATAGGTTCTTCTTTGATGAAGATCTTTCTTCCTTGAGTTTTGTGAAAATGTAAAGATGTGAAAATTTTCGATTATTCTTAAACATTTCTTTAAAGCATTCATACTGCTTCATTTTTATGTTTTATATTAGATTTTTGCAAAATTTATAAATATTTATAAGGCTATTTATAAGCAATGTTCTTAAAAAGCCTTAAAATCGTTAATGTTTTTTAAAGGATATGAATTAAAATAATGATTGCTTAATGCGTTTCAATTTTTTATACAACTTTATAATTATTTTTTTTATTAACATTTATATTTTTATTACCATCGCCAACATAATTATTGCCTTGAGTATAATAATTAGGAACGTTATTAACATTATTATTTGTTGTTTATTAAAATGAGGTTATTATGTTTTTCTATAGAGAGCAAATAATAAAACTTGAGAATGTCGACCATTCGTGCCGACCGTAAGATTGTCGACGGGCATCAACCGAATCGGTGACTGTTTTTTATCCTTTTTTAATTATCCTTGATGACTTTGTTTCTCATTAATTTTTTCCTCCTCATCCATTTTTTAATCATTTTACCTTTGAGTCTGCGTTTCATTTTTGTTTAGTTTATTCTTGTTTTAAGTTTTACTTTAATAAGCGTGCGTATGTTTTCTCCTTTCTTTTTTAATCTTTATTTTTTACTTCGTTTGTTTGTTTCGTTTTAGTTTTAATTTCTTTGTGCGTTTTATATTTTTTTCTTTAATTTGAGTTTGGCTTCATCTTCGGTTTTTTTCTTCAATCTTTTGTAACTCAAGGAGCAAAAGCAACAGCAGCAGCCTTTAGTTGTCGTCATTGGTTGAAGAACATCAACAATCCTTACTTCGAATACACTCGTAATCAGAAACGGCGCTCAACGGCGCAACATAAAAAAGAACAGATGGCGCTGTCCGTGCGGTATTTTAATAAAAATTATTTTTGGTTTGTCCTTTTTGTTTTGTTTTACACTCGTTAAAATTTGCTTCGGACATCAGCCGTCGAACGTCAGGCGTCGGTCGGTCGGGTTGGCAAGGCATCAATACCGTCGTCACCGCACATCAGTCTTATCGATTCGATTGATTCAATAATGACAATATTGATTGTGGGTTTTTGCGTTTTCGTTTAGCTCTTTTTATTTCTTGGTTTTCTGCAAGGCTCTTTCTCTGTCTGTTACGGGACCCTTTTGTCATTCGATTGTTCTTCTTAGAACGACTTCATTTAAATCAATCGAAAAGAGAAAAGGCAGTGAGCAATAACAACCAGAAGAGTAGTGTTGACTGCTAAAAAACCCAGCTGCAACAGCATGTTGTTAATTCATCCTTCCAATAAATATTTTGCTTCCAATAAATTTTATACTCTCTTCTAACCGCAGAAAAATTCTCTTAAATTAGTTAATTTTTGATAATTTCTACAACTCTAAATAACGGGGCAAGGTGATAAACCGTTGAAATGAGTATTTTTTCTTGTGATTATTACTATGGAAATCTTCCTGTTGGAAATTATTATTATTACTACTATGGATTCCTGTTGCGTTCCTGTTGGAATTAATGATTGCACGCAGAAAATTTACAACACAGAAGAAGTGAAGATATGGAATGTTGAGCCATGATATAAATACCATCGTTGCTGCTAGGATGCCAACACGCGATACTCTTCAGGAATTATTATTATGATTATCATGCACATTTGATGATCAATCGATTACTGCAATCGACACTACAAAATTTGCTGTTTACGATGAACAATAAATGCAAAAGAAAAATAAATATTTTTAATAGTCCTGAAATATCGAAGAAATTATAAGAATTTAAGAAAATAATTGCTTATGGAGAGTTAAAGTCAAAGGCGAAGGCACAAATAAAGTCGAAGACTAAGATGAAGAGAGAGACAAAAACAAAGACCAAAATTATGCCAAAGGCAAAGACAAAGATAAAGACAAACAAAGACAAAAGCAAAGACAAAGTCAAAGACACAGGCAAAGATAAAGACAAAGGCAAACAAAGACAAAGATAAAAACAAAGACAAAGACAAAGACAAACACAAAGACAAAGACAAAGACAAAGATAAAAACAAAGACAAAGACAAATATGAGAATACAAGGTTATTAATTTGCAATATAGAAACTGAAAATATTTTCCAGAAAAAAGGAAAATATGATCGTTTAGTCATTGGATGGAAAAAACCCATTAAAACCGATTTGCATTTAGTGCGCGATTATTGAATAATTAACACATTGCTATAGGAATTGAGAGCAGATTGATTAAGAATTGAAAGGAATTTCAAAAGCAAGAAAAACAAAACAACAAAAGTATTTTTTATGAACAAAAATGCCGTTTAAATCACAACAACAATAGCAGACCCATAAAAAAGACGATGCAGCAGCAGCGGAATCATGTTGACCGCCACGATGGCAGGTGCAATATTTTGTAAATGATTGTTGTTGTTGTTGTTATCGACTTGTGACCGTCTCGCGGTAATGAATGCCAGAAGCAATGAATGGCAATGACAAGGGACCAAGGGTCTTTTTTTTGTTGATATCAATTTTATTCGCTTTTGTTTACCTTCCTTTGAATATTTCTCGAGTATTTTCGTCCTCAATTTTTGTTGGCGTCTTTTGGAAAGATGTTATTAATTTTTTGGCATATTGTTGTTATCGTTGTTTTTGTTATTGTTTCGTTTCTGCTATAGGATGTTTGTTGTTGTCGGTGATAATGATGCCCATCTGCAACTACGTGCGTGCGTGCGAGAAGGAGCAATAATCATGATAATTCCTTCAATATGCTAACGATGCAACGATGAAGGTTGCCGACAATGTCATTATTATGACTTTTTGTTGTTGTTGTTGTCACTGTTGCGGTTGGTCTTGCGTTTGTTAACGACGAGCAGATATTGCGATTGCAGCTGTCTTATACGTCTGATCTATGTTGCTGTTGTTGTTTGCGTTGTAGTCGTCGTCGTCGCTGTTGTTGTTGTAGTTGTTGTAATGAAATTTATTCCTTGGAATGGATTAAGTACTTGCTTCTGCTTCTATCCATCCATAAAATGCATCAATCCAGAAAGGAAAAAAGAGGGGGTGATTTAGTTTATGTGTCTGGCTGTGTGTGTGCGTGTGTATGTGTGTGTGTGCATGATTCTATGCATATGTGTGTGCTTGTTCTTGTCTATGGATGCCTTTGTATTCTCAGCTTGGCGTGTGGTCGAGCATTCCTCAGGTAGCTCGGCACGAAGGACCAGCAAGAAATAAAAATCTAGTAGGAAGGCACCTAACTTTACAACTGCCACAAAAAATGAAACACCAGTAACAACAATGATACCATCTAACCGTGTAAAATGTTGCCCTCAATCTGATGTCTTTCTTGTTTGATTGGAGAAAAGAAGAAGAAGACGACGACGACGAAGAAGAAGGAATAGATGACGAAAAATAAGAAGGCATTGGTGATCCTTTATAACGATAAAACAAATAAAAATCGGAATTCCAGCATCAACAGGCTTAACTCTTGGTCTTCTGTAATGAATTGTTGCTATGGCATTATTTGTTGTTGTTTTTGTGAACAACGCTATGCATTTCTCAACCCGAAGGATTAAGGATATATTTTAATTCTCCTTCCATTGCTAATGCATCACAGGCAGAGGCGTGGCAGATATAGAATTATGTTTGTACAGTTTCTTACTCTGAATCACCTCGTAAGTCGATTTAATCCTGTCCGTTCGCCTGTTTGTCTGTCTTCTTTATTCGTCCATGTAAGTCTTCACCGGGGGCGACCTGGCATCGTTAAGTGGTAAGCATACACATCCTCCTTTCTCCTTCCCATTTTCCCCAATATAATTTCTATCCAGGCGGTCAGGCCACGTTGGAGTTAAGTCTCTCACTTGTTTCTCTTTCAACCTTGTGTTCCAGCAGATTCTCAATCGTTCACGTGCATCAAAGAGATCGTAAAGTGAGCTTAACTTGTACACAAACCTCAATAAAAATGACAGTAAAATCAGCAATAACAAATGCAACAACAACAACAATGCTGACAATAATACCACCATCGCAGGGCAAGAACAAACTGCTCTATGTATTAATAATAATCAGGATACAGGATGCAGGATGCCAACAGCTGTTGGGCATCGACTTTAATTTTGGACCTCTCGCCGGGAACACGACGTGAGATTGAGATGGAAAGTAGGATAGGACAGATAAGGGTGGCCAGGAAAGAAGAGAAGACTGAATAAGCGTATCTAAGGGATTCTTTGTTGGATGCTGTTAATACCCTGACTGACTACCAGTGCTGCATCGTGTCGGTGTATCTTCAAGATACGCGCGTGCAGAACGTGTGCAATGAAAATCCTGGCTGATCGGGACGTAGCGTATTAATGGAAATTAACCTTATTTATTGTTTTGTTCTGTCTCCCTTATTCTTCTTAATTTTTCCTTTCTCTCTCAGCTTCTTAGTTAACCGGCATCGTTGTTGTTGTTGTTGTTATTGTTATTGCTGTTGTTATTTGATTTATATCACCGGCAACAGATGTGTTTTCGTGATATTTTAGTGTTAACACCTTAAATATAAACCTTAATATATAATTTTTTGTAATAATCTTAATCTTTCTGCTATTGCTTCAGATGTGATTGTTGTTGTTGCTTGAGTCTCTGCTAAAGCTATAACGATTACGACTAATCACCCTTCTTGGGTTGGGGGTATGGCCTATGGCGTATACACGACAGAGATTGATTGATTAATTGATTGGCAAGTAGTAGAAATTTAGAAGCAAAAATATTAAATATGTCAATTAAAGTGGAAATAGATATAGTTTTCGGCTGGAATTAAAAACGAAACCATAATCGTTTTCTGAAGCATTTCAAACTCGCAAAAATCGAACTCAATTTTTTTAATTTTCAAAGAAAACACTGCCTTTGTTTTTAGGCAATTATATTCATTCAATCAATTTAAAGTTTTTAAACATTTTCACAAAAAAGACAGGGAAAAATGCAACATAAACGAGGAGATAAAAAACAAAACTGTAAAACAACAAAACAAACAGCGACGACAGCAGCAAGCATTAACAGCATAAGTTATCGTGCGGTATTATTTTATGATACGCAACGAAGCGTATTGGAAAGTTACCACAAAAAAAAAACGGCAAAAGACCCCAATAGACCACATTTAAAACAGTTGACCGCCATCGCCGGAAAAAACACAGCAGTGGCCAATACTATACAAAAAGTGAGGGTGCTCGTGCAACAGACAATTTGCTGTCGTCTTTAAAATTACCACAGTCGATGTCGTTAATGCTAATGTTGTTGGTTTTAGTGTTAGGGTTGTTGTTATTGCTGCTGTTGCTGTTTGTATTGAAATTGCAATTGTTGCTGCCGCTGTCATTGTCGCCATCAAAAGGGGGAATCCTTTAAAATAGCTTTAAAAGGTTCACCAAAGCAAAAATAAAGAAAAACTCACTTGTGTACTGAGTTCGTCTACAAATATACCGAAGCATTTGCAATAAAAATAACAAACGAAAAAGAAATTTCAGCACAAAACAAAACAAACAAACAAGAAAATACAACAAAAAGAATTTAGTGATAGCAGGCGAAACATCTGTCGTTCTGTTGAATAAACTGTAGAGACAGCGACCAAGCCTGAAGTAGATTTTGAAAATAAAACGGTAACCGACACGTCAACAACAGCAGCAGCAGGAGCCACAGAAGAGACCTTAACAGAACAATGGAATTAACAGAGAAGAGAGCGAGTGCCAAAACGCACAAGTGAAAGAAGATTTCAATAGCACTAGAGTGTAGTAAGGAATTTTATTAACAAATAATAAACCAAAATTGATGTGAAATTACATTCAGAAATTATAATGATTTACTCCAAACCAAAGAAATACATTATTATTTTCCCTAACCGTAATCGTTCACAAAAATTTTATAAAAATAAACTAAAACAATTGGCCGAAATGATTTTGCAAAAATTATAAAAAACGATATTGGTTTTTGAAATTAGCAAAAATTAATGTGAGAAAAGGTCGTACTTATTATACCGACTAACTAACTTTATATACAATCAGGATAATGATAGCAGAAATTCTCACTTCTTTATTATTTTCCAAGTCCTTGCACATACGAATGTTTAATATAGTCCGCTAGGATAACGACAACCTGTTCGTTCAATATCCTTAATTTATTAATTTCCATGCTCTTCTCTGTAAATGCCTTACCACTAACTGTTAATTGCGGCAGCGCACTCGTTACGTTAACAGAGTTCCTTAACTCTATAAAAGAAAATTGATTTGGCGCGACGAACTTAGTCCTTCGTCAACAGTTAAAACGTTCGGGTGTTAGACATTGCGAGTCGAATGAAAGTGATAAAGTTATAGAGGGGTTCATAATAATAAGTTTAATAACAACAACAACATAAACTAGATATATTTAAACTCAATAAAAATGAAAATTGCATAGAAATAAATAATTATGATCTCTTGATTCGTTAAGATTGTTTTTTACGAACGTATATGAAATGTATTTAAAAAAACTTGTTTTATATAAAAATTTCGTGTGTGCTTCAATAATTTTTGAAAACGCTCTTGAAGATTAAGACAGCATTAATGTAAAAGAAATTGCTCTCTGAAGGATAACTCTTATTTATCGGTGACAGAAACAAAAAAATTGTGAATGATATTCATTTATTGGATATTCAAAAGAAATCGATTTGCTAAAATTAATCCTAGTAGTATCAATAAAATGGCAATTTTTAAAGCGATTTCATCAACATCGTCTGTTATCCTGTTCCGACCGGTTCCATTAATTTTACTAATGATTGCATATTCGAGTCAAGCGACCGCCACTAATGCTATAAATGACGTCAACAATATATTGCGCGACAGCAGCAATAAAAACCATAATAGTAAAACTAACAATAGTATGGTGGCTGACTTAGTGAGTTCGTCAGCGTTAGCGTCTAATATTGGCGATTTTGGCGGCCATCTTTCTATGGCGGAAATGCTTAAAGCAAAAGCAGAAGCGGCTCAAATAAGTATTGTTGAAAACCGTGGCAATAATCACAAACATTCTAATATTCTCAACAACGACAATAACAATCTAGCGTATTCTGAAAATTCAATTGATGACACCACCAACAGCATTGAATCGGGAGAAATACTGCGCTTCGTTGACGATCGTAGTGTCGAGACTGCTGATAACGATGAAACGCTAAAGAGTAACGATGGTGCCGATGATGGCATGCTGCCGTTACGCGATCAGGTACGTCTCTTAACGAAACAGCTGAATGCGTTGATGATGCGACGACGTGACGATTATGAGATGCTCGAACGAAATTTACGTAAATCGCTACGACAGACAGCAGAGCAATTTTTACCGACAACGAATACGAAAGCGGCAAAAGGAACATCAAGTGATATGGATATACGCAGCGAATTGGAACAATTGAGGTGTGTGTAGTATTGCGCTTTTACAAGTATTGTAGCGCTAATTATGGTTGTAGTTGCGATGAATGCTAGTAAACAAGGGAAGAAAAGGGCAGGGAGAGAGTTGGGGCTGCTGAAGTAAGTGTAAGAAATGCGATTTTGCGATGACACTAACGAGAATCATTGACTGTTATTGAAGTGAAATATAGGTCGTCAGAGTTAACTGATTGGTTGGTTGGTAGGTCTAGAGAATAGTGATTAATAGTGTTGCATTTGTTGCATTTGCCGTTTTTACTGTTTTTGTTCTTGTCAACAACTTTATCGATTTTTAATGATATTCCATTAAAAGGCAGAGGACAAAATCGACAGCTGAAAATGTATCTGTAGTGGCCTAATTAAAAGATGCGCCTGTTCAAGTCAATGCAAATAGCAATTTGCAATTAAAATTACTTGAGAAATACATTAACAAATTTTTGAATTATTTGCACCACTCAGTGATGTCATTAATGCTTCCATCAATTCTCTGCCTATTTCTAATATCATAAAAAACTGTTATACTCATCGATTTTGTTCTTTGGTCACAGACCCGGCGACATTGTCTGCCTCTGTAATCGGCCCTGCCTTTGACATTGGCTTAGTAATTTACTATTTAATTTTTTCTCTTTCTTTCTCTGCATTCTTCTATTTTCACAGTATTTGTCTTTGTTATGTCTTGTTTGCTCTTTTGGGAATTTACATTTTATTATAGACAAATGACATTTTTATGGGACTCCTAATAGTCCTTTGTTCCTTCCTTTATACCAATGATATTTGTAGAGAACCCACATTAGTCTTTCCTAAATCTGAGTTAAAATATTCTAAATATTTAGAGTGAATGACACCGTTATTTCGTTTGGATCGGGTCATGTAAAATCTCAATTCAAATAATGACAGAGACCGCTAAGGGATCACGGTGAGGTTGTCTTTGAATTGTATTTAATGTTGTTCATGTGAATTACAGAAAAGGTTTGTATGTTAACAATTTTGATTAGATTTGTTGTTGGTGTTATAAGTTATAACACAATATGTGCTAAATATGTGTCTGAGAAGAAGAACAACGCTAGCTGAAGCATTTTAATCCTTTAATTTTCACTTCAATCATTTCCACCATGGAATTAATTAACCTCACGCTAACCCAATTTGCCATCACAAATGATAATGGAATGAGATTAACCAGTCAATCCTTTCGGTATAATGGTTTTCGTGCGAAAGGGTAATGTATTATTGAATGTGTCGCTCTATCTTCTTCTCTCCCTCTATTACCTACACAAATTCTGTGCTGCTTTCTTTTTCTCTCTCTCTTTCTCTGCATGCTTTTAAGTATCCTTTACCGCATATATTGGAGCACATTGCTTTGCTTCATATAATGAAAGACGAGGACAGAATAGAATACAAACAGCTACAAATCGTTGATGATGTACAAATGCCTTTGTAGTTGTTTTAACCTTCACACGCTTAAAATGTGAATCTGTATTAAGTCCAAGGGGCCCATGTAGTCTCATGCGATATCTATTCTAAATACATAGTATTTAATATAAGAATTTAATTATAAAACATGTTTCATTTCTAATCCACAAAAAAGAACGCAAAGTATATTTGGGGTCAATCAGACCCACGAAAGCAAACCGGGTTATATCCCTTTGAACTTCATACAAAATGAACGCCATAGAATTGTTGTTGGTTTGAATTTTATGGTATAAGTGGTTTCGTTGTTCGGTTTCAACGGTTTACATCTTCATCTCTTTCAACCAGTCCGAAGAATAATTGTAGGATCAAATAAATGAAAACATTAGAAAGGAAAAAATACAATTAAATGAGATAAAACTTCCAAATGAGAACAAAACTCCAAAGGAGTTATAATCGAACGACCGTTTGATTGTCCAAGTTTTTGCCTTGAAGCCACAAATCAAACGTTTAATTTTTTCGTTTTATCACAAGCAACGGAAGCTCGTTCCGCCCCATTCGGTAATGTTTGCTGCTGGGCTTGGTTAGAAATGCTAACATACTGACACTTTTGTACTGGAAAAAGATAATTGGCATTGGTTACCAAAATATATTTTATTCTTTTCATTAGAAATGAACTCGACAAATAAACTGACCGATAATTGAATAAAAAATAATTTGCAAAATGAAGTGAGATCGAAAACTGTTTTACCGCAAACCACAAAATTGGCTATCCCACAAAGTCTGTTTAAGTTTCCCGAAAAGAGTTTCCAACTAATCGTTGACGTAGAGGGGTTAATGAAGCAAGAGAAGAGAAAAGAACAGAAAATTCTGGAGTTATTATCGTAAATTTATAACAAACCCTTTCGACCCTAAGCAAATTTATTCACATTTAAATTGTAATAATACTCAAGTTAATTTTTAATTAATTTCTCAGATCAATATTTTTATTGTAAGACCAACGAAAACCGGCTTAAACTAAACAGTGTACGGCTGACGGCATATTCCGTAAAGCAACCTTATGCTTCTAGAAAAATTCATATTATGATTCTAAATGTTAATTCGATTAATATCTTCTAGTATATTAGCTATAACTTCAACTCATGAGTTTAATAAAGTCTCTCTCTCTCTCTGACTCTCACATCCACCCTTAAGCTTCTCCCGTATCAGCATCACTTATCACTGGCCCCTTCATTGCGGGGTGCAACAAATTTGGATTTCATTAATTATAGCCCCAAACATGACGTGCTAGACCATCAGTAATTTTCTAAAGATACTACAAATTCGTGAGAGTAATAGGAAAAATACTAATGTCACCGGGTAGTGAAAATAATTAAAAATTTATGAAATCTACTTCCAAAATAATTTTAATTGCCAAAACAAATTAAATTTTCATTCCGCAAGCATATTTTAATTAGGTCGCTACAAGGACTACTTAAAGGTCTCCAATTGGTTTCAATTTTTCAATGGGATGTCACTAAAATAAGATCACCATGTTGACAACAACAAAACTGCTTTCAATATATTTTAATAACTTCTTCATTCGAAGGAGTAAAACTCTCCACACCGTGAAGAAAAAAAGCATATTGTATTCAAGTATTTTGAACCGTTTCTGAATTGCCGGCAACTCATATTAAGTCAAATAAAGTTAAGGGATTTAAATATAAATCCATCCATGGCCTCATTCTACAGTTTACAGATTTACAGTTAAGATCAAATCCTTTACAACTTTTAAACTGCTGACTAAAACTCCGACGTTGAACTTTTTATAAATGCTGTCTTTTTCTTTGGCAACAAATTGTTTTAAAAACTTTTAAAAGAGGCTGCCTAACGTATTGCATCATTTATTATTGTAGGAAATTTTTATTTTATATAAATCATCTTCAAATTTATCGTTCTAAGCACTTCAGAAAGAAAAGAAAACTTTTGAAGTGTGGAATTTTGCAAATTTTTTTATGTCGCAGCTATTAGAAGGATAAATAAAAATTTCATCGGAATAGTAATATCTTCAACTGGAATGTATTTTCGGAATGAATCAATTCTTTTTAAAAGATTGCTTGTATATTTTATAAATAAATTAAAAAATATACCAACAGAAATTTAAAATTCGCGACGAAACAATTTTGTGGGGAAAAATAAGAACGTTGCTCCCTTTCGTTGTTTTAATTTCTCATTTTTTGTAACTCGGAGAGAGAGGCAAAAATAAAAATTTGCAAACGAAAAATGCTTTTCAAAAACAAAAGTGAAACGTAATGCCTCGGGAAAATCAAGACAAAGAAAATAATTGTAAAAGAACGTTTACAATAAAGAAAAAACAACAATAATAACAAAGATCCAACGAACACACACACACACACACTGATGGACAGCGGTAGTAGAGAAAAATCAAACGCACACACGCACACATGCAAATAAGCACGAAGACTTCACAGCTAGCCCACAGAAGCGATATTCCAAAAAATATAATCTGTTGCTGAGACCGGCCTATACGTCCGTATGCCGGCCTGACAGTGCCATTGTATTGTGTTCATGCTTAGACATTACAAACGCACAAAGTTACCGCGCTCACGGGTGGAAGTAGAAAAATGACGACCATTTCAATTAACAAATAGTACAAGAAGAAGAAGATGATGAAAGCACCGAAAATTGTTGGTTTTTGGCATGACAAATCCATATGCGCATGAGTATATCCCACCACATTCAGAGTTAGATGGAAGTGTTTGTTGGGTAACATCCGTTTAATGTGGTGTGTATTACATGCCATACACACACGCACACACAAACACACACAATAGTTGGTACAATATGTACCCACGAGCATTACGAAAAAGATCTGCCATTCAGAAAATACGTTTCGGGGTTGTCGAATTTATACATTTTTGCCAGTCATTTACATCGAAGTTTGCGATTGTTGTGCTTTGATTTTCATGGCCGTGAGGTATTGAGTTTTAGAGAAGCAAGGTCATGGGCCGAAGATTGTTGCCTTCGATTTTACAAATGAGTATTAAAAAACTGTACGAAATATAAGTAATAGAAATTTTGAATAAATTTTAATATTTTTATAATAAATGAAATGATTTATTATTCATTGATTAATCATCATTATGAAATTCATTACAATTAAATGAAAATTATTGACGCTTTTTGCTTTTGTTCTTCCATTTATTTTTCTTCAATTATTTGATGTATTTTTCTAGTCTGTGGCGTATTTTTTGCTTTGGCCGAAACGATTAGCATTTAGAACTTCATGACGATGCGAATTAATTTATGTTCTAAAGTATGAAATAAAATAAATTGGTTATTGTTCCTAAAACGATTTTTAGCATTTGTTTTTGTTTGGCTGAAATAGTTAGAAGAGGGTGGAAGGTTTTGCAATTAAGGGTCTTTCATCAACGAAACATTAAGTACTAGTATTTCATGTGCGGTGAAAAGGACAAACAGATGGTAGTATAAAGGATAAAAAATCGTTATGAAGAAATTATTCTCCTTCTCATTCTCTTCTCAGACTTCTTTAATAAGATTTGGTTTGTTAGAGACACGATATCTTAAATCGAAATAAAGATTACAATAATATTTATATTTTAATTTTTTTTATTAGAAAGTTTTCCCTTTATCTAATTCACAACTTTTTTCTCCGTTTCATATAATTTTCATCTTCAACGCCTCCATCCAAAAATACTTATGCGCCTATATATTGCCACGTAAACATATATCCCATATATAAATATACAAACATCGATACTGACACCCAAACCCTTTGAACTATATCCATATCTCCGTAAAGACGTGAGGTTCAAATACTACGCGATGGACATCTCCTTAACGGTAACAAGGAAAAACTCACTATCGACTGGTTGGCGCAGTCCGTCGCCGAAATACGCAAGCAACTTGTCGAATTGCAACAGATTGCCAGTGAGGCCAACAAGGATATCAGTCTGCGAACGCAGAGCTTCGAAGATCTCGCGACAATACGCAGTGATTTTCGTCAATTGAAACTTGAGATGGCGGCGATGCACGAGCGACAGGAAAGAGTTGAGGTCTTTGTGCAGGAATTGCTTGAGGAGATGCAACAACAAGAAGAGGATTATACACGTTTATTACACAATTACAAACGTCAAAAATGGAGTGGCAGCATTCCCAAAAACCAGCATGTAGTTCAGAAAGTAGAAACAGAAGAAGCAGTAAAGGCAGAAGATATGCAACGAAATAAAAGCGATCAGAAGCAACGAAGAGAGAAGGAAGATGTGGATGGAGCCGAAGAAGATACTAAAGAAGATAATTATCAGGTAAGTCGTAGATGTTATAAAGAAAAAGAAGATGTATTGTAGAGTTTTTTAATTAATTCCTGCATATCTTGAGATCTCCTTCTTTGGAATATATTCAACTGAAATTAAGTCGATATGTTCACCCAAATACTTTGTAAAGCCAGTAAGAAAAGTTATTAACGAGAATGCAGGTCGAGTATTTGAAGTAGGAGGCATTTTTGTGGGAGAATGTAAATGAGCGGGGAATATTTATGACGGGCTATGTCATCACGCTTTTAGGTCAATTAAAGCGTTAACAAGTTTAAATAAATTAACATCGAAATAGAACACATTTTGAAATACGAACAAGCACACACAGACACAAAAACATATAAGTACGAATATACGCTTGTGTACGAATGTACGCTTGTATTATGTTAAATATTTTATGTTCTACCTGATCCACTTTATATATTTGCATAAAATTTCGCTTTTAACGGAGCAGTAACGTGGGGATTCATCGCGTCATCCCTGCCACTGCCATAAACATTAACACCAACAGCATCACGCTTCGTAAAATGCGCTAAAACAAGAAAGAATGCACACAACTACACACAAAAAGTCATCAACGAGACCAATAATCCTTTAGCCAACTATTCTAACCAACTTTTTTTTTGGTACTCTGCCCTTCCTTCTCTTTACAACTCTTCTTAGTTTACACGCTGCTCATCATCTCTGCTAGTCTTGTTTTTTTCTTTTTTACTCCGGAGGGATGCATCTTCCGTCTTTTTTCCTGCAATTTTAAGCGTCGTTTTCCAGAGTCTATTAGCCATAGTCGTTACAGTTTTTCCGACTCATAGTTTTTCAGCAAGTTGCTCGTATATTTCCTGTCATGTCATTTCCAGCCACTTCTCCTTCTTCACTTCCTTACAAAAACCAACAATAACATTTAACGTTACCTCTACTGATGCGTACATACCTTAAAAAGCAACGACAGTAAAGTATGCTATGCTTTGAAATTTTATGATGGCAACGACGAAGGAATTGTTCAAACACAACATTTTTGTACCTCTGTCAAATTAACACTGTCACATTTTTCCTTGACTGCAAGTAGCTGTTTTTTGGTAGCCTATTGCTTTCCACGGTTATGAAATTGGTTCTCTTGAAGATACCTACAAATTCGGACACCATAATTGCGCGACAACAAACGTGCGGGGGATGGCGAACCGGGGTGATAAAACTCCGAAGTTCTTATGCAGCGAATTCAACTTCTATCTCTTACAGAAGTTAAACTCACTTTACAGGGCTGTTGTGGTTTTTGTCAGCATATCCGCTTAGTTCCATATGATTTTTCTTCTTCCGCATTCTAATCATCGTCATTATCATTATCACCAGTACCGCGAATAAACAATGCCAGAACAAAAACACCCCTACTCTAATGCTTACCCTTAAAGAGTTACCCTTTCTAGAAATATTTTATAAAAGCGAATTTACAATTTCTTCTTTTACTGTCACGTTGTTACGAATGTTGTAATTTTTTTTCTCCTTCTTCGTCTTTACCCCATTAGTTTTTCATAAACAAGGAAGATAGCGAGAAAAAGCAGAATAATTTCATAGAAATGGTTTGAAAAATCCCAGACTTTTTTGAATTATGTTTGTGGAAAATTTGTGCCATTCTTCTCTAACTGTTTTATGTTAATCCAAGCCTTTCACGTCTTCGTATTCCTCTACTTGTTCTTTGTCGACACAAGCACAAACTTTTTTGGCGGCCTGTTTGTTCAAATTTTCGTTTTTCCCTGAAGCATTTCACTCATGCTCTGATGCCTCGAACATGATATGAATTTTTAGAGAAGATAATGGAACATTCCATATAGCAAATGTGTTAAGGTTTATACCCAGCCACATATATATATACGTATATACGCTAGTTCTTACACAGTTACAATATGGCCGAATGTATATGAAGAATTATATTATAGATAGATTTATACATAATAATGACATTTGGCTGTCAGTCACGTGGTAGATTCTACGATTAAGCAACAAATTTTTTTTAGTCATACAAATTTTCTAAATGCAGTTTTGAATGAAAATGAATTTATTGCTCAAATGTAAAAGAAACACATATGTATATATGTATGTATGTACGTATGTGTGCATCTATCTGTGAGTATGTATATATACGTACAAAAATACGGACATAAATCCATTCGAGCCACTTGCGAAAGTTCTGCTTTCATATTCTCTGCATCAAAAATTTATTAATGTATGAACGAGCTTATGACGCATGAAGGAGTACTTGTAGTAGAACCTAATCTCATGTTCAGACGGTGTGCCTTGCAGCATAAGTTTCGTAAGTGTTGATGTGGTTTAGTGGTGATTACGGGGTGGTGATGAAGACGGGGTTAACAGCTTGCGTAATTCCAATTCCAAACAGTTCGCGTGATCAATAATTTATTGATAACTAATATATATATTAAAGTAAATTTAATCTCAATAATGAATTCGAGTATTCTCCGTCCCTAGAACGAGTTGTCGGATTTACATACGAATAAAAAACTAAAGCTCTGATATTTTCAAATTCGCGAGAATCTCTAGCTCACAACAAAATATTTAAGTTTTTAAGTAAATTTAATTTTTAAAAAACAGCTCGTATATTCGCATAAAATGCATATTTTATTCGCAAATCTAAGCACACGCTAAATAAAAATAAATCATTGAACATTTTCTAACTCAAAGGCGACATTTTTTCCACTTTGTTTTTTCATCATTTTTTCATTTGAACATTTTCACTTCGCGGGATTGATTCGCGGCAAAGGAAGAAACATTGACACGATTTTTATGCCTCCAGCGGATATTTTTCAGCGATTTTCAGATGACATTTTTCACTTCAACCATAAACTGTGATTGCAATAGCAGTTATTTTCGCGACGTTCTCAACGAATTTGGCAAATTGCAAGCGGGGATGTTTCTATTTGAATTTCATGTTAAGGATGTCGGTTCGCTCGTGTGTGAAATGTATTGTTTTTCATTCCACCCACCCCGCCTAACTCCCGCCCCCTTTTTTGATACAATCGCAATAACAATGAGGGTAGCGTTGTTTTGTCGTTATTATTTGTTGTTGTAATTGTTTTATTTTTTGCGAAAATTGTATAAATATTTAACAGAAAATGGAAACGGCTAAAGTGACTGTTGATTTGTGTGCATTCATCACGGCCTTTTTTACGTTCGGGCAAAATAAATGACTATTTTTAATAATGGCCGAAACAATTGGTCTAATAATGAAGTGTTTTTTTTTTGTTTTTGGAAGAGGATTTCATTCTCGAATGTATTAAAATGGGTTTTAAATCTAGCCCATTTTTTCTAGATTTTTTTCTACTAGAATTCTCTTTAACAAATACATGCTCGTCATGATTGCCATCAGGCTGCGAGACTGTCAGAAATATGTTATTGTTTTGATGCGAGGTACCTGCTGTTGCGTGATTTGAAGCTTTTTCCGGTTTCGTTCGCAGAATGAGTTAATTTGATGGTTAACCAATTCTGTTTAAGTGTGCTCTTTATCTGGTAGTACATGCAAAAAAGTGCTGAAATAAAAGAAAGGACATAAAATCGACAACAACATGTGTTGACTGATGGCCATCGCAGGAAGCACTTAACCCTTTAATGGCCAAATAAAATTCTTCACAAAAGTGCATAAATGAAAAAATTACTAAATTAACTCGAAAGTTTTCAATTTCAAGCAGGAATTTACAAACATTGCCATACCATCCACCGCTCTTTTAATACGTTAATAATGAAAGGGCAACAAAATGGCCCCATAATATTTACCTCAGCCATACTAGGGTTAAATAATCACAAGTACAACGCTGTTACTTTTGTTTTTTTTAATAAATTACCCAAAAACTTCGGAGGAAAGAAGATTAACGGGCCACACTTATTCATAATAAGGAAACCAAATAAAATGCGTAGCAAAAAACAACAGCTGCAAACATTTTGAAGATTTCAACAATGAAAACGAAATGTGTTGGTTGAGTAGCAGTAGCGGCAACAAAAGAAACAGCAGCAGCAGCAATCGAATTCAAGCACTAATACCAATAACAAAACAAGAGAGAGGAGGAAAAAATTTAGGACACAAATTATTAGTTAAGGAAAGAATAACTAACCTTCAGCTCAGGTACCCAAGATACCAGAAAACCAGCTGCAAACCGGCAATGAATCGACGGCAATGAAAATAAAGAAGAAATACCAGCTTGAACGAAACCAACATCTGGAGCAAAATACGAAGAAAAGATAAGAAACCCAAAAAATGGAATTACTGAAAATGTACGAAAATCAAGAAAGAAAGGAAAAAATTGAAGAAAAAATTCAATAGCATCTGCTACGTTTGCAACAGCAGTAGAAGCAGCAACAATAATGGAAGCGAGAATAATGAAAACTAAAGTAACAGAACTCAATGAGATTGGAAACCCACGAAGCGCTCCAAAAGATATCGATAATCATTATTATTATAGACAAATATGTTTATGTCACATCACAAAATTATATCGAATGACCGTCACATACTTATGATTTTATATCGAATCAATGATATGGATTAAGATGTAGATAATGATATAGATTGTTGTGTCAATTGTGAAGAAGGATAACAGATTTTGATCTGCGATAGGGCTAATAGGAGTTTCATTAACACTTTGAAATAAACAACCTCTATTGATTTTAATAAATTGTAAAAATTCAGTTTTAGCGACTCATTCTCTCATTTTCTAATCACTGTTTAAGAGGATGAAGGTGGAGGTTTCCTGAGTCTCGTTCACGTCAACTACATCAGCTCGCATAACAATACTTCTGTTTAATATAAAAATGAAAATCATTAAAAAAATTCTACGCCTACGTTTATCTATTCTTTTCAACAATTCCAGCAATGAATAAAATTGTAATTCAAGTAGAAAAATCTTATTTTGTTTTGCATGCCATTCAGATGAGAATTAAATGCGAAAAGAATTCGTAATGAGTTAAAAAACACAGTATGAATACATTTGCAGAATACTTGTAATTGCAGAACTCTAATACACTAATACTACTAAACAGCAATAATAGCGCATAATGTATACACACACATTTTCTTCTTCTTCCTCCTCTTCAACGCTCTTCAGCAAATTGTTAGTATTTGTTATTGTTGTTGGTTACTGTATTAGTGTTCCGCATTTACAAATATCCTGAAAATGTATTCATAAAAGATAAGACGCTGCTGATGACAATAACAATGATGTTTATAATATAATATTGATAATAATAATAATTGCTCTTGGAAGAAAGAATGTGATGATAATGATCATAAAGGAAGCAAAGAAGGAAACAATTGTTGATATTTGTTATGACTTGATACTTCCAATATAATTAAATACAAGAACGATTACTATAAATAAGACGAAGATGGCGATGAAGATGATGATGATGGAGATGGTAATGCGATTAGTCAGAGAAACGCTGGAAGAAAGGTAGAAGTTGTTGCAGCAATGATGACGATGATAATGGTCGAAAATGTTTATAATAGATGTTCACTGTTTACCGCTTTTATCACTGCCTTTGTTAAACTTTTGTTGTTTTGGTTGTTGTTGTTTCTCCTGGCATTTTACAATTCATTAAGTTTATTTCTGATTTTAATTGAATTAAAAAAATACTCTTCAACAAATGCAGTAGAAGTCAGCAGTGTTGATTATACACGAATTTGAGCACTACTGTATCAAAAAATGCTAATCACAATAAAGTTTCAAAGCTTCTTTAATGATTTCAATTCGGAGATCAGTTGAAGACATCCCACAGGTTTGTCAACTTTACTACGATCAGATAAATTTGATGAGAATAAAATTCTACTCTATTTCCATTTTAATTCATTTCAATTTTATATCATTATTCTTGTATTAGTTGTTATTGTAGTTGTAGTTATTTTAACTTATGGTAATGGAATAATTTCATAATAATCTTCCGTCAAATGTTGATAAATTCTTTTGACATCAAGACTAAAATGTGCGACACACAAAAAGATACAACAAATAGATGAAATGAAGATAAAACAAAATTTATTTTGAAACACTCTGTTATTTACAAAAGGCTCATTCAAGCATACGTAAGCGCAAGTACACACATACACAAGCAAACGCACACATAGGGATACACTCGCCTATGCACACTTACACATACGTTCTCATATGCGCAGCCTTTAAACCATGTTACCACACACAATTTTGACTCAAGAGTTTGCAATCAAATGCCACGTTTGCGGTCTTCTCTAAAGTATGAAGATAACTTAGTCAAGAAGTCTGCCGGAGGCAGGAGAAGGTTGTGGGGGATACGAAGTGGCGCCGGAGTTACGACATGACAGTGTTTTAAAGAGAAACTTAAACAATTGCGTGCAGAAAGTAAAAGTTAAACAACCTCTTTACTACCGAAGCATAAACCGGCAGTTAAAAGGCCAGAAAGAGATGCCATCAAAATGCTTTAAAACAGTTTGGAAGGTTGTAAATTAAAATGGGCCAAATGGCAACCAAACAAAAACAGTGCAAAAGCCAGGTGTAAAACAAACGAAGAAGAGAAAGTAAAATTTAAAAATAATTTTATCAAAAATGCTCGAGAGTTAAGGAAACAAAAGAGAGTTGAAAAAAAGTTGAAGAGTATTTGCAATGTGTTTTTCTTTAATATTCCGAGGTTATAAAAACACGAATTCTCCGAAGTGCTTAATGAATCTGTTCACAAGAAGATAAATTTGAAGAAACCGGTTTGAATCTAAGTTTATTCACGGATGAAGGTAATCCGCCAAATATGTCTTCATACATTTAATTTCTTTTTAAATTTGATTTTTAGGCTTACACTCATTATAAATATTATTTAAAATAGTTCGAAATTATTAAGATAATTAATTTAATTATTGTGTGTGTGGCTAGGGCTAGGCCATTTGTATGATGGCGTTTATGTGTGTGTTTATATTCTTTATTATATATCCTATTTGTGTGTGTTAAATCGGGAACGTAACCTAAAAAAATGAAGGACACACACTCTTTTCCTTTAACACTTTTTCTCTTCACATGTCATGACCTTAAAACCACAAGAAAAAGATGGAAAGAGGGGTAGGAGTGAAGAATGATGGGAGTTCAGGAAAGAGGGAGAGGCGGTAGGAAAGCGAAAAGCACGGAAAAGTAAAGAAAAACATGAAAGTAAGCATACCATACGTTATAAAGGAATAAAAACAAAGCAATAAAACCCATATATACTACCCATCACACACACAGGCACGCACACAGTTCCGTTGAAACATCCACCTATTAAGAAAAAAACGTCAATCCACATCGCGAAGGACATCACGACTTTATTTAATGATTTCAAGCTGGCACTTTAAACCCATAGAGCGTAGATTAAGGTACCTACACACTTCAAAAGTATGCAAATAAAGCTAAATGAGAGTAATGCGCGCGTGTGCGTACACGCGTGTGTAGTTTGTGCGAATCAAAAGGAACTGTATTAGTTACGGTAATGGTTAAATCATTCACACACGCGAATCATACAAACGAAACTCATAAAAGCTTTCATAGATTTACAAAATTATGTCGGTAATGGCGGTAATGTAATTGTTGGCAAGTCGTATTTGTGAGCGTGTGTGTTTACCGGTGCGTGTGCAGGTACGAGTGCGTGTGGCTAGAAGAACACTTAGCTAAAGTTGATGCTTGATATGCGAATGAAGAATGTGGTAACGAGAGTTGAGAAAATTTTGGGGAAAATGGAAAAGTAGAGAAATGCCAAAAGCATTAGCGGTGGCAACAACACACCTACAACAACAACAACAACAACAATAATGGTAGAAACCTCGTTAGCAGCAGTGGCATTAGTAGAAATGTAATTGAAAAGGGGATTGTAATAATTTCATCAAACCAACTCTCCAACGGAAACGGATGTACTCGAAAAGCTAATACAATGTATTCCATAAAGCAACACAATAAGCGCTCCATAAAACGTGGCAAATATTCCAAAGGGCATACAAAGTGCTGGATGGGGAGGAAAGATGGAATGGAGGTAGTCTTCAATTTTTCAAATGAAATCTTAACATCATAAACGGTTCACGAGTACATAACATCTATTTACATAATCCCAAAGTGAGAACATCTATACACACACATGCACACACATACACTACAACCCATACACACATACATACAGACAAATACAAAACCATGTGCTAACATTTCCATTTGCTAATAAATTTCAAACTGAGGTAATTTGTTGAGGTCCCAACCTTACAATTCTCATTCACAGCATCGACGTAATATAAAGTCTAAGTCCCGAACGATTTTATGATTTAAAGCTATTAAGGTTTATTCTTAAATTCGTGATGAACAAATGCAACAAAATATAAAAGATTATTAGGCTCAGTTTTATGAAAGAATTTTGATAAAAACGAAAAAAATATGAAGGAAAGGCCGGTTCCCCTTTTTCCATCTTGCATAGAATTGTCAATAGTTTTTCGTATATTATCATTAGTCAAGAATTTTTAAAATATCTCAACCGAAAAAAATATGTAGAAAACTCCAAAAAATAAACATTACTCCGAGAGAGAAGAAAAATTAATAAACTTTTTATTGAAAAATAGTAAACCGTATACATACTTGTACAATTTTTTGAAATTATTTTGACCGGAAGTAGTTAACGAACCGGAAATACGTCACAGCACATTTTGTTGACCATTTCTCAACCATTTCAGTCATTTTTATTTTTAGCATTTTCTTTGGTTTAAATGAATTTTAATATGCGAGATATAATCACAAAATTTAATTAAATTTAAAATGGTTTCCGATGGAGAAAATTTCGGTTTTCATAAAACCAGGAAACAAAAATAACCGAACGACAATTTCAAATAAAGTTTTTGCAAAATAATATCAAGCACAAAGCAAAACCAAGAGGAGTGACAACAAGAACCAAAAACAGAAAATAGGAGGAAAGAAAGAGGATAAAGCCCAGAGAAAACATACAAAAATTGAAGTAAACAAATATAAGCATAAACTTATTCCTTGTGTTTTTATTTCGTTTACAAATATTTGATTTTAATCCATTAACAAAACAGTTATCGAAGCGCATATCCTTATATGTTATAGTGTATACATATTAGTTATATTGCCAGATCAAGCTGTTTATGAGTTTAGCAAATTCAAAAAAGTATTCAACAAATTATTTCAAAAAATGTTCTTTGGTTTTGTGAACTTAACGAGTCTAACTAATTAAAAATAATAAATTAATTAAACAAGTGGCAACATTATAACCATAAATAAGGACAACATCAAGGACTTGGGCTAAATTGAATTGCAAGACGTTCCTTTCAAATGCTTTTGAGGAGACCGTATTATGCTTTCGTATCACGTTGCAAATTAGAGTTGCCAATCTGTCATGTCAACTTTTCAGTTGTGGGGAATATCGTAAGGACTCTTTATCTCGCTATTGTGCCTCTTCCTCTCTCTGTCACTCTTTCTTTTTTACTTTAGAATATTTCTTTAGCTGGCATGTAATCAATTTAAGCTGTTACAATCAGCTTTTGTTGTAGTTAAATTGTTGTTGTTATGTGTGTGTGTATTTTATAAGTGTGTATTTCTGTTGCAGTTATCTATTATAAATGAATTAGAGAAAAGGAAAGAAGGGAAACCAAATTTCCTGTAAGAGTTTATGTTTCTCTCTCTCTATCTCTCTCTATCTAGTTCTTCTTAGAGAAAGAGAAATGAAAATAATGATTTTTAGAACTAGGAAGTAATTTTTTAACAGGATGCATTACAGAAATTATTTGAAACGAATTTCATTTTTCTTAAGCAGAAATCAAGTTCTAATTTTCCCCAAAGGTTTTTTAAAGATTTGCGAGGTGTTTTCATTTTACCAACGCTTCTTTTTTCTATTTTCTATTTTTAAAGTTTAGTTTCCAATTAATGAGAATCGTTTAATTTTTGTAACTCACAGCAATATAATTTGTTCTGCTAAAATACTCCGAATAAATTAAATTTTTGATCGGTTTTAACGCAAATATATAAAAATTAATATTCATTTGAAATTTTTTTTGAAATATTCATGTCTTTATTTCTTGTTTAAATTAATAAATTCAAATCAACAGACTGAATAATTGATAATAAAACGATTTCGCTTAAAAGCATATCCATATCGAAAAAATTATATCAGTTTCGTTAAAAAAGTATCATTTACAAAAAATGCCGCAAACAAAAATGAAAAGTGATGGCATTCTTTGAATTGGATGAGTTTGTAATTAACAAAAATAAATGTTATATTTTAAAATCATTTTTTCCAAATCAAATAAAGGAAAAAAGAGAAATATAAACAAACAAAAAATAAAACGCTTTATAAAGTCAACATAAAAAATAATATGAAACTAAAAAAGGGCGCATATTGCTTTTGCGCAACTGTAGAAAATATCATAAAAACAATTAGAGTAAAAAATAACATTCAGAAATCGATCAAAGATATAATGAAAGAAGTGGTATAGCTTTTTTTATGTTTGGCTTGACCAAAACAAAAACGAGGCAGTAAACGGGAAATAAATGGAATTTTTATATGTGGTTTTCTCTCACACACATGTTTGTGCACTAGTTATCAAATATTACGCATTTATTTACGCATCATATTCAAATGGTTTTGGTCTCTGATATGCTGATTTTTAAATAGTATTCAGAAACGAATCTTCTGTTTTATAAAATTATTTTTCAAATGCTCTTTAAATGTAAAAGAAAAACAATTTGTAGTCTGGTGGGCACCCGGTTTTAAGCAAAACGCATCCCTAAAGTAGCATTCGCAATATACTGATCGTTTTTCTTAAAAAATGAAATAGATTTCTATTGATAAAAATTGAATTATAGTTCTAAAAAAGTATATTAACAACATTTACTTTTTTACATAATGATTGCACATAATGTTAAACAAAAGAAGTTAATAAAAATAATGTTAAGTCAAGCAGGGCATATTTTTGACTTCGGATATTGATAAAATCGATGTTTTTTTTTTGATATATTTTTATACCAGAGAAACTCAGAGAAATAGATTTATATGCGCCTGAATAAATATTTTCAGTTTAAAAGAAAAATTTAGCGATTTCTTTTAGTGTATTTGATTTTTTATTGTTTTCGTTGATTTTGGTTTTATTTAAAAAACAGATCACACCCAAAGAACTCTTCGAAATTAACACATTTTTTAGAAATTGTTTCAATAATATTGGTACAATAATAAAAAATTAATATTGATATTGATAAATAGACACAGTTAATACGTTATTCGTTGCAGCAAATGAGACGTTATTTTCTGCTTCACCTCAGGGCAAACAAAAAATAAATAACAGGAGCAAAAACAATTCTAAAATGTTATTGATCATAAAAAACTCGAAATTTATTCATTTTCACAATTCTATCATTTCCACTAATACGCAAGAACAATTATTTTCACCACAGGCGTTCACCACGTCTTCATTCATGCGCTACCAGTTTGATAATCGATCACTATCTATCACTATCAATAACACTTTTAAAATAATGGTTTAGTTTTATCACTACATGTTTTACTTTATTATAGTAAGATATATCATCATCATTCCTATCGCCATCAAGTTTATTACCAGTTTTAAGCATCGCCTTTAACTAATGATATTAATAACAACGCAGCGCAGTTGCTGCAATGATTATGATGTTAGTTATTGTTACGCAGTTGTTAATGATGTTGGTTATTGTTACTAGAGTGGCGATAAATATCGATAGCATATTTGTTGTAACTTTTGAAGTTCTTTACGTTATTTTCTCATGTTTTCTCTTCGCACCGTTTTCGTATCGATTTCAATGTATTTAATTATATCATAACGATGTTGTTATAGACTCTATTATTAACTGAAGTATAATACAAGTCATAGTTACCACATCGTTAGTGTCTTACTTATAACAACTTGTTTTCCGTTGTTGGTTCTTGATGTTACCTTTTTAATGCTTTTTTGTTATCGTAGTTTTTAGCTCATAAGCTTGAAATTTCTTTTAAAAGCGCGGCCATAAAAATAATGGCTTTCTTCCTAAAAGTAAAGTCTTTTAGAAATTATAAAATTCACTTTAATTGATAACAGAATTTGAGCAAATATTTTCTATAATTTTGTTTTTAGTCTAAAATAAAACAATAACAAAGACAATTATTAAAAATCAATCAAGAAGACGGGTATAAAAAATTTTTCTCACTATTAATTAAAACCGTAAAGAAGCGTACGCTTTTAAATTAGTGTAGAAAATATTTAATTGAATTTTAAACTTTTTCAGAAATACTTCAAATAATTTTAATATAAAATTTTATTTAAAACAATATATATTCAAATTCGATTAAAGTAATAATTGTAAAAGCTTTTGACATAAATTCTTCTTATATAAATTCCATTCTGAAGAACTTCTAGGCATTCATTTTGCAGACAAAAACTCTTTATCAGTTAAAAGCTCTTTTATAACTTTAAATTAATTTATTAATCTTTTTGAATCACGAGCCTTGACAGTTCCCAACTGTGGCTTTACCCAAAAAAGGAACACTGTTGCTTTTGTTGTCTCTTCCTTCTATTAAATGCGGCAAAGTCAAAATCCTTAAAGTTCTTAACGACATCAACAAATCCTTAGACTTAGACTCAAAGACTTGAATTACACTTTTGTTCTTCCTCTTGTTTTTTCTACCAAAGCTCTTCTTGATTGCGTTTAATTAATTAAAAAACTTTTATCGCCACCAGTTCTTCTCGTCAATCTTGTTTTATAAGCTATCCTCGTCACGAAAGAGTGACGCTGTGACGAGACGATGGTCATGATAGTGATGGCAATGGCAAAGGCTAACAAAAGAGACAGGAGAGACAAGGCTAAGGTTCTCATTCAGTTCGTGAAAAACAAACCTGCGGTCACGAATAACTTTTTGCAAAAGTTGATAACTTTTAAATGCAGCCAATGATATCATAAAAAGAGGTAGCAAAAAAAAGATAGAGAGAGGAAGAATTATGGATCTAGGGGTATATGTAAAATTAACGGTAACCAGAAGGAGAATGAAACTCTGATAAAAGCAAAAAGTTATAATAAATGGATAATTATAAAATTAACGAATGAACTAGAAGCTATTTAAATTAAACATAGTTTCAAAAAAGTTAAAAGGAAATGGACAAAAAATCAAAAAAAAAAAAAAAAGAACTAACAAATCGAGTGATTAAAAAGATCGCTATTTAAAAACTTGACGTCAGTGACACTAACTAATATCGCAACAACAATACGGCTAACCCGCAGCACAACCGTTTTGTGATTTAGTAGAAGAAGAAAAAAAGCAATATAAAAGGCTATCAAACCCGAAAGTAAAAAAAGCAAAAAAAAAGCAAAACGGCATGAAAAAGTACTTGCGAAACCGACTTAAAACGCTTTAAAAAGGTGAAGTTAAAAGGACCAGCTCTGGAGCAGCAACAGTAGATGCTCGAGAATAGCAGAGGTAGCAGCAGCACTAGGTGCGACGGCAACGCAAGATCTGTGAGTGGTAGTAACTTGCTGCATCCTTTAAGTTTTTACCACATTCATTCAAGTTTTTTATGCGGAGGCAAAATGACACAAAGGCAAACAAAATGTTGGAGATTAACATCGACCAAACCAAGTCTATAAGAGAAACAAGAAATTAAATGCCGTCCCGATGAAGTGAAAGAAGAAGCTAATAAAGAAAAACGGAAAAAGCTGCAAGTAAAATTGTTTTTCAAGTCTTTTTGGAAAATGCACGCAAGAAAAAAAAACTCGGTTAGTTTGTTGAAACAAAATTTTTCAATTATCGTATGCTTCCATACTTTTGCGATTGCTTTTAAGCTTCTTTGTGTCTGAGTGAAAAATAAAACGAATTCATGAAATCTTTCTGATTTCTGAAGGTGAGAAAATGCCATTTGGGAAGGATCTTCAACCAAATTTTCTTTTGCTAACTGAATAAATTCCTCACAATATTGGTCATCCCACAAGAACCGAAGCAATCCACCCACAATCAAGTTAGATTTGACCGATTGATTTGGTTTCTGTCACCAAGTTGGCCATCCATTTCATGCCATCTTTAAGTGAAAGCGGGTCTCCAACAATGTCATCTAACTATTCAGTATCAAGGGGAAATCAACTGAAAAGAAAAGATTTGGATGAACATTCACCCCTTGAATAAATGCTTTTAATTTAGTTAAAGTTGTTTTTACTTAGTTCCCAATGTCATTATTACAAAAATATTACAGAAAAAAAACAGTTCAAGACTTTATGAAAAACTTTGTTTTTCTTCATGCTATTTTTCTTATATTTTCCTTTTTTCCTTTTTTGTCCGCTTCTGCTTTTTATAGGCACCGAGTTAGCTCTTTTCAATCAAAGACTTCTATACAATTTTTTCTCGGTTTATACGAACATACAAACACACATACACTCATATATACATATGCACTTACTCTCTATCCCTATCTCTTTCCCGTACACACACACTCTTACACTTAAACACATACACTTCTTTCAATCTCCCATCCCGTTATCCCTTTTCCCGTTGTCCCTACGGAACTTTTACTTTATTTTCTTAAGTTGATTGGGGCGGAAAAGTATTACCGCCTCGTGGTATGCCGCACCGTTTAACAGCCAGTCTCACTCCTTCACTCACTAAATGCAATTCAATCCGACTTTTTGCAACAAAGTGGTTTAAATGCTATTCAATCGTTTCTTTTTGTTAACTAGTTGCCGGAGTGATTTGGCTCAATCGCCCCTTTGTTGCCACTGATCTGCTAACCACTTTCCCGGGGGAGGGGGGGGGTGGCGGTAAGTTATTAGGTTTAATTCTTTCGATTTTTTTTGCTCATTCCGATTGAAATCGATTCTAATACTTCTCTCAATTCGACCCCATTGAATTCAATTGAACTTCAATACTTATTAATATATTGAATGTTTATAAAGTTAAAACGAAATTGAATCGGGAATAGGGATCACGTGGATTGTATTTTTAATAAAATGACGTTATTAAATATTTCTAACATGAAGCGCAGGATGAAATTTATAAAAGTTGGAATAAAATGAAGCAATTGCTAAACGTTTACAATCGGTTTCTTCGAGAGCTAAGATTAAAATATTATTATTTCTGGAGAATATAATTCACACAAAAATAAAAATCTTTGATACCTATAAAAGTATTTATTATATCCTGGTAATGACTATATTTGATAGAGCTCTGTAAAAACTTACTGAAAATCGAGCAAAAGACTGAAAAAGTAAGTTTTTTATTGAGAGAAAAACAAACATTATTCCTTTTTTATGGCGAATAAGTTATTCCCCCCTTCGAAATAGCCTTTCCCCTTCCTTAAGCTCTTTGGAATAATTTTGACTTCTCTTTTTTTTAACCCCGGCTTAGAGTTTTTTACAATAATGATTGGTAAAAGGAAATAATTTAGAAACCAAAACAAAATATTCAGTTTTAGGAAAAGATTCAAAACAATTTTCTCCCAGTGTAGTTGGATCTGAATAAGTCAGGTTTCTTTCAAAATAAACAGAGGCCAAACAAATTTCTTGGATTATACGGAGTTTAATCTTTAATATCCATTAAGCTCTTTTCTTCCCATTTCATTTTCCGGTTCATTTTCGGTTTATGTTTTGTTTAACTTTTGGTCTATTTTTGGTTAATTTTCGTTTGCTGCTTGAGAATTTGGGAAATACCAGAATGGAAATATAATTCGGAGAAGTGAATGAAGGAGTAGTGGATAAAGAGATGGAAAAAATAACAACAAACACATATCATTCAGACACAAAACACAACCACACATCCACACACACATACACACCCACATGCCTAGTCCTAGATAAATGCTTTCGGAGCCACGTCTATTGAAAGACAATGCATGGAGGAATCCTCTAAGAGAGATACGCTCTCAACAGAATATAAACGAACGACAGTGATTGGCACTTACCGGATATGGAAGTATGATTGAGAAAGAAAAAAAAGAAGAAGACGAAGAAGATGCTTCCTGACTTATTGGTTGGAAAGCTTAATTGCAAAGTCGAAAGCAAACTCTTGTAGAATGTTGAGTTTTTCAAATGCGAGCACTTGTCTATGAAAATATATATTATTCAGACCTCTGTTCTTCTCTTTCTCTCTCTCTCCGACCCTTCTTCCCTATCTCGAACTCTCATTAATGCCAATGCTTGCCAAACAATGAAGGAAGAGGAAATAGGTAGACTCAATTCAAAAATTTCGTATAGAATTTCACTGATTGTATGAAAATTTTGGTTTAGAAAAAAAAAACCAATTTTCTAATAGAACGTTTGAACATACTCATCATAGTTGATGAAAGATGATTGCTCAAGTTCGTTTTATTTTTTTTTTTTGCTGCTTCTTCGACTCTGCTTTTATTTTTGGCAAAAACTTCATAAGCGTAAGTGACGGGAGCAAGAGAAGAAACGAGGCGATTGAATCATGAGACAGGAATAATGTATATGTTTTTAATAATTCTCTACTGAATTCTGCGAAATGATTTCCTTGGAATTTTGGACGCTATGAATATTTTTAGAATAGGCGAAAAGTTGAGAAAGTTGGGGCAGAAACAATAGTTAGTGGGAGGAACGGGTGGGGGGGGGTGGAGTGGATAAGGAATGCTTGTATGTGCTATACGATCTTTATAGACTTCTGTTAGACGTCTTGATACAATCATTCCCAATAGTTTCTAAATTTCGAAACAGACTACTGGGAGGTCTTAAGTTATGACTGATTTTCTTAAGTTATGATTGCGATTGATGATAATGAAATGAAAATTAAACGAATAATGAAATGTCATGCTAATGAAAATGCCAATACGAACATGAGTCATCAATTATTATTACTAATGAATAAATTATTATTATTTTATTTATAATAAATTCTTTTTTTTCGTAATTATTTCGTAAATTAAAAAAGTAAAATAAAATTTTAAAAATTTCGTCTTGGAATTTTTATTGTAATACCTTCTTGTCCTTTCCAGCTCAACACCCATCTTCTGGCCGATCATAAACGCCGGCATATTCGCTTTAATCGTCAACAGATTCATGAATTGCAGCTGGCTCAACGTGATCTTAAGCGTCAATTAAATGAATTGAAATATCATCGTATTGCTGAACGTGTACGCGCAATTGAAATCGAACAGCATCGTATCGCGGACGCCAGCTTCAATCTGAGTCGGCAAATCGCCTCTCTGGACAAACTGCATTCGTCGATGCTTGAATTGCTTGAAGATGTCGAAGGATTGCAGAACAAAGTCGATAAAAGCGTACCGGAGTTACGACACGAGATCTCCAAATTGGAATTTTCGCATGCGCAACTTAATTCCGAGCAGAGTTTGCTGAAGGAAGAAGGAAAGAATGTGGCACGTTCGGTGCAAGCGATGGCGGTTAGCATAAGTGCGTTACAGGAGGAACGCGATGGAGTGCGAGCCATGCATCAGACGTTACAACAATTGAGTGCAGATGCCAAACGAGCACAGAATAGCATTGACATTTTGCGACAAACGATGATGATGCAAAAGCAACAGCAAGAGCAACAGCAGCAGCATCAGAATCAGCGACAATTTCAGCTCAAAGGCCAAAAGGTTAGTGATCGATCGTAAGTGATAAAATTCTTTAATCCTTGAAACGATTTCAGATTTTGCATAAATCAATTTTTTTTTAAAAAACTCTTTTTCTAAAGTTTTTTCTAAAGGCTGATTTATTCAATTTTTCCTTTGAGAATTTTGAGAAAGGAAAACTTTTGGAAAACTTTTTGCCACAGTCAAATGAGATTTAATTTCCGTATAATTTTTTTTATCATCGCAATGGCAACAATGTTAAAACGCGTAAGAAGCGCACATTCCCTGACGGGACGCAGTACTTAGAGAAAAGAACAAGCACTCTACGGAATAACATTTCTTTATGTCAATCAACATTTTTGCAGTTTTTTCGAAAGTTGCAGGAAATGAAAAAGAGTGAGAGTAACGAGTAAGAAAGAAAAAGGCTCCTGGGGTTTGCGAGATCCGGACGAGAAAAACGAATAATAATTCCTTTTGAACATTTTTCGTGCTAAATCCTTGAAGTTTTGTCTTAATAAAAACTGAAACGGGAGTAGCAATAAGAAAAACGAACTGAGATATTAAAAAAATTGCTGCGTTTATTTGGTTTTTGTTTGTCTTGGTTTTTTTTTGTTTTAACCGATGGCGATAGAAATATTTCCATTCTTTCTTTCCTTCCTATCCTATCCTCTTGTTTACTTTTAATGTTTTCTTGTTTGGCAATATTCGGAAACATTTCCTGTGCATTTATATTTCCATCAAAGATGGAAGGAAATCCATCTATTTTGGATGACTTCATGTGATTGGCAAACAAATGATTGCACTGCCATCGAATGATTGCTGAGGCTTCTCATGCTCGTAAGGAGGCTGTAACATACTTTGTCTTTTTCAATCTTTTAGAAAGGTTCGAAAATGTTTTGACAATTGCAAGAGTTTCTTATGAAAGCTTTGCTTTGAATCCGTTTTCAATGTTATGAAAAACCATGAGATGGATTACAAGAAAACACTTATTCTGAACAAATAAAATAATACTCCATTAATATAATTATTTGTCGAACTAAAATGTTTTCGAAGAAACAAAACTCGTCCGGAAATATAAAAAGGAAAATAAATATTGTTTCTAGTTGCTTTTGCTTGTTGTTCTCCTTGTGAGAGCCTCCATTCGAAAGGTTGTAATGTAGGTTCCTCGCTTTGTAACGCATTAAAAGAGGTGTGGCACTTACAGAAAGGTACATATATTCTAGAGAAGAACCAGCTCGATCGATTTGAACCATCTGAGCCCGACCGTCCGTCTGTCTGTCTGTCTAGAGAAATCACGATTAAAGAAGAACGAAAAGAGTTTTATTCTCATGAAGTATGACGCAGATATTCTCTATCATTATAAGCTGTTTCGCCTTGATGAGAACAACGCCCACTTTCGATAACTACCACGAATATATCTACAAGTGCGGTTCACTTTCAACGTCCGTAAACGAAGTTTGATGACAACTTTTTATCTTCGAACAAACTCACGAATATTAAATTATATTGCAAAGAAAAAATAAAAATGTGAGCTACCCACCTGCCAGAACCACCTGCCAGAACGCGTGGAGCTATTGTCATGAAATGTGGCCCGAATATTTTTACGACTTTTTTTTGAAATCAAGTTGCAATATCCTATTTTTCTGTCTCTGTTAAAATACTGACATTTTATTGCCGAGGCGGCAACATTGCAGGTTATAAATGCCGCCAAAAACAGGCGTGGCACTCCCACTTTAATAGTTTCTACAAAATCAAAAAATATTCAGCGACGTCTCTTGTTCTCTTTATTGTCGTTGTTTTTTGTATTAAAATTTTTTTTAGAAAATTGAAAATTATTATACGCAAGAGCGAATCTCGCTTACGGTACTTGAGTAATGTTTCGATCAGATCTTGATTACGAGATCTCATAAGGATACCATCACACACGGAATAATATCATTTTGTATTGTGGCAAGAAAATCAGATCAAATATGTCTGCAAAGTCGTTTAGAAAATGCAAGTTATTTTCCCAACCAACAAAAAATTCACTTCAGTTTTTTCAGAAAGGAAAAGTCTTGATAAGCCAGCTCTTCCCCCCACCAATTCTCTCTTGTTCTTTTCACTTACTCACCCGTTTTTAATCTCTTTCCCTTTCGCTCCTCTATCCAACATCTTAAAACCTGCAGACACATCAAGTAAGAACGAAACGAGACGACACGAAATATTTCCAAACGACACAATTCTCGAGAGAAAAGTTCGAAATTCTGCATTCAAGAGCTTTTTCAATGCATTTAAGAGTAAATATTATTTGTATAAGATTTTTTGTAAGATTTTTTAAAGATCTTAGACGTTGCAAAAAGGAAAAGAAATCATTTTACGATATTTTCATTTTTTCGTTGGTTGCTTTATTGAGTTTATTCTGAGGGAAAAATCTGGATTTAACCGCGATTGAGACTGCCAATTAATTGATGGCAATCATAGAATTAATGAATCAAATATTGAAATAAATCGGCAATCATTTTTTTTTTCGATTTCTCAGGCCTTTCTGAAGCAAGAAGAAACCGGCAATTTCTTCGTTCTTTAGAGAAAGAAGTTAAAGAAAAGCTTTAAAATTTGAGAGACTTTACAAAAACAAGCGTTTTAATTTAATGATATTTTAAAATAAATTTTGCCTGCGGAAAATTATTGCTAATTGCTTTTCAATTTCTGCTTTTGTCGTTATAGCCTGAAGTATCTGCAGTTACGACCGAAACACACACTCAAGCATCACACGAACAACGGCAAGAGCAAGAGCAATCTGGTAATCAGAATTACTATGACAACGATCATCACAACGATACCGCCCATCTCGACCCCCTTCACAGGGCTGAGAATCTGATGATGAAACTGGAGAACGTTGAACTTCAGTATGAATCGTTAATAAGCAATTTACCGCACGACTGCAGCGCTATTGAATCGACATCTTCCGGCAACGGCACTGGACTCTATTTGATCGCCCCCGCCGGCCAGCATCATCCAATAATGACACATTGCGAACGTGACGGCTGGACAACGGTACAACGCCGTTACGATGGCAGTGTCGACTTTAATCGATCTTGGGAAAATTATGCCACCGGCTTCGGTTCACCCTCTGGCGAATATTGGATTGGCAACGAACAATTGCACGCACTCACGCAGAATAATTGCACTACGTTGCGTATCCGCATGCAAGATATCTACGATAATGTCTGGATTGCAGAGTACGCGCACTTTTACGTGTCGCCGCGCAGCGATGGCTACCGTTTGCACGTTTCCGGCTATGCCGGCAACGCATCCGATGCTCTCGACTACCAGCAAGGCATGCAGTTTTCGGCCATCGATGTCGATCGCGACATCTCGCAGACGCATTGTGCTGCAAACTATGAGGGGGGGTGGTGGTTCTCGCACTGCCAGCACGCCAATCTGAATGGCCGCTACAACCTCGGTTTGACGTGGTTCGATGCGGCACGCAATGAGTGGATTGCAGTGAAATCAAGTCAAATGCTGGTTAAGCGATTGCCGGCTTCAGAATGTGTGGCACTGACACGGGTGGCAGTGGCGGCAGGGCAGGCAACTGATGTTGATGCCGATGGCGAAACGACGAAAACAAAGACGTTCGACTCGGTATCGGCATCATCAACGGTTGCGGCATCAGCGACAGCAGCAAAATCAACGCATTCAACGACGACAACGAAATCGTCTGCTGCTGGTGATGCGTTTGTTGTTGTCACCGATGAAGTCACCGATAGTTTTAGTGATAGAACCAGCACAACCAACTCTGCTGTAGTTTGAAGTGTACTGCGTACTGTTTTTGGTAGATGTTGTTGGCAATAACTACAACAATAACAACAAACAAAAAGTGTAACACGTTATGGTTGTTGTTAGTGTAAATTTTAATAGAAGTTATTTTTAATCGATACGAAAAATCGAATTAAGCCTATTTTTTATTTCGAATAATTTTAAATGAAATTTAAATATTCGTTGAAAGTTCAAATCAAATCAATCAATCGACTCCATCAGAACATAACACACACACACACTCCCGTTCACCCGCTCCAGCAATTAGTCAAACAAACCATTCATAGAAAGAGCTTGTAAATAATTTGCTTACGCTGCAAAACTACGCTTACGCTAAAACTTAAACAACAAAATGAAATACATATACCCGATACGCTTAAGTAAATTTTTGAATAATTTCTCTTTTAAAATGAAGATTCCTACGTATGAAAAAATATATTTTTTTTCTGTTTAAACTTCATGAAAACTTCCTTTCTAACTTTTATTGTTTCCTTTGGACTTAAGCGCTTTGGCGCCTGGACGACTGATGCTTAGTTTGCAAATACTTTCTTAAAGTCATCTACGGATTCCTTGCAAATATATATTTGTAAATGTGTAGGAATTACTTAACTATGTGGAATGGTTGTATCAGTGGTAGTATGTGAGTGTGTGCTTGTGTGGGTGTGTGCATGTGCATGTGTTTTATACTATTCAGCACAATTCATTAAGGAAAGACTAATTCATTAAGAAATTTATAAGTATTCTTACACTTAAAGAAATTTAGTAAAAACTACAGCGTATACTAACGATATCTTCATGGAATAGGACAATATTCTGAATCTGAATAATTTTTACCTCTTGACAAGTCTAGAAACTTATTCATTAAAGAAAATTAATTTAGGTTGAAAAAAGGTTTTATGTTAATTTTTATTATCAATTAATTATTATTTTCCAAAGAGATTGCCCTTGAATTGTCAGTAAAATAATGGCAAATTGTTTGGAGAAGCTGAAACTCGCAACTAAATCTATTTCCATTTATAAACACAAATAACCCTTCAATGGCTTTTTAATGATTACCAAAACTACTTAAATGATACACAAATGCATTCTCAAGTAATTATGGAAGAAATTAACACAAAAGACCAACAAAAATTTGTCTAGAATACCTACCATTACCATCAATTCTCCTTTACACGTTACCGCAAATTGCAAGCCAGACCAGACACAAAACAGGACAAGCTCGACAGAAAACATCTTTACTGCGTACGCGTCCTTGACGCGCATTGCCAAGCGTCGTTAGTGCTACGAAATTTTGTGCAAGATATCAACACGAAATACCGCATTCTGACGCATAGACTGCATTCTGCACTCGTACGTATTACTATACTTCTTGTGCTTACCATCATCAGCGTAATGATAATGATAGTGTTAATAATTATGGTGCAAAGTAATTACGTGGCAAAGTACTATGACGTTTGGGGGGGCAATGAATAGAAGTAATATTTGGTCGATTTACTCTTACTTTTTCCTTCTACTGCGCTTCATTTCGAGCTGCATGAGTTGTCGTTTATTGCTTTCGTGGTCGTGCCAGCGTTGACCCATTTCTTTCTCATTCCTACGCAGTTGGCCGGCAGTTATTGCCGCTTGTCGTAAAACTGGTTATTTGTTGTGAATGCAATTTATCTTGATACGCGACGGCAATAACAATGATAATAACAATACATCAGCAACAACAACAACAACAACAACGACAAAAAATACGGATACAACAATCGACAAAATAACCAAAGAGATGAGCTTAAATCGTGCACCAGATCTCAGACACTCACGAACTGGAGGAAATAAACCGGATATATTATATAAACAACAGGCAATCTTCAACTAGGGTGAGCCACTTTGTGAAGTGTATACTGCATGAAGTGAATGCACAAGAGCGCAGGAATTGAGCAGGCAGAGTCCTTGCAATTTCAATTGTAATCCGTACCGTGCGTGTTTGTGCGTGTTTGCGTGCGTGTTTGTTCGAATGGATGCTGACTCAGGCGACTCTTTTATTGTTTTGAGCTGAGATTTTTAGGCTTCTCACTTACTCTTCCCTCACACTCTTCTCCTCTTATGGTATGGCATTCTTAGTAGAATTTAATTAGCGGCCAATGCCGTCAATGATATTTTATAAATTTTATAAAAGTTTCTCTTCAAAATTCGTTTAATTCAAGTTCGAATATTACTTTTTAAACATCGTATACGATCTTATGTAGCAACGTGCTCTTGAACGTATTTAATAATACTTGAGATTCTTAACGTCTGTTAAGATTTTCTCAAAAACCTATTTTTATTTTTAATATTAATAAACGGAAAAAAATAACTACGATAAAGTAAATTTCTTTGAGAATAATTTATGTAATTTTGAAATATTTCTAATTTCAATTAATACTTTAATTATTTCAAATAACGTGAACATAAAGAAAACTTGATAATTCTTTTGCTTAGAAATGTATTAAAATTTTTACGTTTATATAGAAAAAAAATTAATTTAATCAACAGTTAATTAATTTTATTTTGTGTTGTAATTACTTAAGTACTTAAATACTCCTTCCTTAAACGGCATTCCTAAACGAAAAAATAGGCGTAACTATTTTTTAAGTACAAAAATAAAATGGAATAAAATGAATATTCTTAGTCAGACCTTGTAAATATAGTCATAAAAAGTTAGAAACGCACACAGTCGTAATTATATAAGACGTAGAAACATACTTGTGAGTAATAATAATCTAATTAACAATAATATGATTAATAATAATAATAATATAAATAGTATTAATATTTCTCTTTCAAGACAAATCTAGAATTTAAGTTCTAACGTGCATACAGGAATTTCCAGACCGCAGTATTTTCTATAGAAATGCATAATTATCTATAGAAATGCATTATGATTACACGTTTATACATAAATCACACATACGAGAATCTCTCCATACCTACACACACACTCGCACCTACAACATATAAATTCATGCAAACGGAACTTCTAAGGCTTAGAACTTTTTGTAAATGAACGAAAATCTACCCAGTCGTACCAGTTTTAAAGTCTCTTTAATAAATTGTAAAAGGCCATATTGTAATATTATATTGTAATATCATAACACACGTTATGCCATTAATTTCATTTTTCCTTTTTACTTGAATAATGAAAGAAGTGAGCCGTTATGCCAAAGATGTCTAAATAAAATTTGAATAAAAAAAATAAATAATAATAATTACATTACATTAATAAGGCCGATTTATTCTTTAAAGCTATAATGGGTACACTTATATATATATATATATATATATATATATATATATATATATATATATATATATATATATATATATATATATATATATATATATATATATATATATATATATATATATATATATATATATATATATATATATATATATATATATATATATATATATATATATATATATATATATATATATATATATATATATATATATATATATATATATATATATATATATATATATATATATATATATATATATATATATATATATATATATATATATATATATATATATATATATATATATATATATATATATATATATATATATATATATATATATATATATATATATATATATATATATATATATATATATATATATATATATATTTATAAATAGAAATAATCGAATAGAACGAAAAATAAAAACACATTACACTAAAAAAATACGAAAATGCAGTAAAGACGAAACAATTAAATGAAAAACCTAAAAAATGTCGCATTGTATTGTATTTCTCTCTCATATATCGTGTAATATCGTGAAATACAGTGTATATGTTTTAATAAAAGCATTCTAAAAATCTTATATCTCTAAAATAAAAAAAGAGAATATTTTTGTTGTTTGTTTGTTTGAGGTGAATGATGTCAAGCATCAAACGCTGAATCGAATTGGAATTAGTTTTTCTATTACCATCATTTTTTAACAACTATGGTTGGACTATTGGCGGCTTTCCGAAGTTAGAATAATTTTCCACAGAAGGAACATTACAATTAATGCCTACAAAACGGGGGCGATCATATCCCAAATTTTTGCTTAAATGTTTGTTCCTCATTACGCATGGAAAGGCAATAAAACAGGATTTTTCACAACATTTAAAATTCTTCATAATTTGTTACCTCTAATAATCATCTGAAATCTGAAGACTATTTGAAATTTTCAATTTTGATAAATAATCAAATCAAAGCTTTTCATTAGAGTTCGATCGAGCACTTCAAAGTAGATCCGAAAAAATCTACTTAATTAAAAAAAGAAAGATGCCTTTAAATTTTGAAAATATTGAAAGTTTTTGTGCTTTCACAATAATTATTTATTCTAAGAAAATCATACGCAGTTTTATTTTGTATTTCAAAGATAATTCACTATGTTTAATTTCAAACTTTTTAATGTTCTAAACATTCTATAGTGTTTTGTTGATTTGGTGTAGCTGTATTAATTAGGGAGAATTACTTAAAAGTTAAACCACGCAAGATTACATCTTAAAATAAAGGCCTATCAATTCCAACATATTATATACCATACGCAACCACTTTTCACGAATTTCCGTTTAAGTTTTACTTGATCGGAGATTATGAAGACGAACATTAACCAAATGCATCCCTTTTCTATTTTATTGTCAGGAATAAATTTCTCCTAAAATATATTATTCCTTCATTGCGATTATTCGTGCGTGTTAGTAATAATTCTCAGCCGGCCCACTACACAATTGTGTATCATTGTTTTCCGAAATCTCCGCGAACTTTCACGAGGAGTAGATCCTGTATACACTGCCTAGGATAAGGGTCCGAAATCAGACAATCTGCCACAGAGAGTCAATCGAAGTGGCTGATTCACAAGACATAGCTTCACATCAAGAAGCAACAAAAATATTCTTGAAAAAAAGAATGTATGTGGAGTCGCAAACCTCAATCTGCCCCCGCAACGCTTAAGAACAGATGACTTAAATTGGCATTAGAGCTTGTTAACGAAGCCCTATGAAAATGCTGTAAAGAAACCTTTAATCGACCTTGATCGCTGTCCATTCAGAGTTGCCAACTGAATCAGTGAATACATAGGAAAATGGCCTGTATGCAGCGTAGTGTAGTCAGTGTAGTCAGTTGCCAAGATTTGCATAACTTATCGATGGACAATTTTAACATTGAAAGCTTTGGCGTAAGACCACCAACGCCGGTCAAAAGTAAAACTAAGTACCGCGCTAAGGAGATTTTGAGAAGTAGCATCAACTAGTATTGGATTTTGAAAGGAATAGATTTCAAAGAGGACTACTTTGGGAAAAATGGCGACATTGAAATGTCATATAGTCCTTTTACTATATTTATTACTCTTTTTGACTTCATCAAATATTTCTTAAATATTCTCCAATAAAGTTCTTCTTTTTCGGACCCTACTGTACAATTAATGACGGTGATAAAAGCCAAGTTGATAAGTTGCGACGGTGTTACAAAATCAACAGTGATTCAACATAATTTTTAGGACAATCGTAATAAATCACAAGAATAATTGTTTGTCATTCTAATCATGATAAAAAATATCAAAAGAAATTTTTATTACAGACATGTTAAGGTTTTCAGTGTTTGACGCCAAGACTTATCTTCTGTGCCATATCTAAGAGATATTATTTACGGTTTCGCGAACGAAACGAAACTATTCGCCAAGTTCATTATGATTTGCCGAGGATTTTTATAATTTTATCAACATTTCTGACGTTTCCGTCGTAGTTTCGATTATAATATCTTGACACACGTTGAAAAACTTCGAAATTTATTTGGGCTGCGAATTGAAATTTGCTTAAAGAAAGTCGAGAATGTCAATTTCGAACGTACTTTTAACGGGATGTTAAAATTTAATTCGAATTTCGTTTCTATGAGACATGCATGATTTTAAAAAGTCTCTACATAATTCGTTTTATCCTCCCAAATTCGTCACCTACGCACGTATCAAATTAACGATTTCAAATATAAATTCTCATTAAGTGTTAAACAAATAATTAAGTGTATTTCGTCTTGATGGAAAAAATACCCTTAAGGTAGAGCTACAATGCAAAGCGCATCGACTGTTTCTTACTTTCAATTCGATCATTTCAAATTGAATGGCATTCACTCATTTATTCATTCAGCAATTTGAAATGATGGTCGGGTTCGATGGTCCGGTTTAGTTGATTTCATAAATACATTTTAACAAATAATTACCGAATTATACCAAAAGTGAGATACTGAAATTAATAGCTCCTAAATAAAGAATTTATATCCTCTTCGGAATTAATTATTTTTTTCTGACATTTTAAAATTCTTCTGGAAAAACTGAGCAAAGTTCACAAAAAAACGAAAACTAAGATGACGAAATAAAGCCCTAAGGGCGTTCATTTTCTCAGAGTACTTTAATTTCTTGAGGAATTCTTTTTAATAATATTAACCGTATAATATATCCGGCTTGAGCAAAAATATCTATTTAACATTTTAAACGTTAAATTTACAAGGATAAAATGTTTTCTGTCATTTAATATTTGTTATTATTTTTTAGTAAAGGTATAGTTACCATTAATATACCTTTGTTATTCAAAATTTCACAGAAATGTTATTATTTCCAGAGAAGGATTTTATATTAATTTCAGTTCTCTTCAAATAATATCACAAAACTTCAATATATATATAAATTTTACCTCAAACTAAAACTGTTGCTAAAACTTTTAAAAGAAATAAAATATTAAACGAATTTAAAGCGGTAGAAGGAAACAAATGACAAATTCAATTTCCTTTCAAAACAGCAAATACATTTCGCCTTCTTCTCCGAGTATTATGTATTTATCTTAAATGATGTTACTCACCAGCAAAAGTCCTAAATGAAGTTACTCACAAAATATAAATCCTAAATTCTAATGCCTTAATTTTTCTCTTCGTAGGTTTTCTTTAATAATTACCCTTTTTATGTCCACAGATGTAACATTTCTGTTTTTAAAAAATAAAAAAGTCCCAAAGGAACATGAATATAATGCAAAGGAATTTTTTATTAATAATGTATTTTAACTAATATATAAACGCCGTGAGTCAATTAGCTACATTAGTTAACGAACATGTTTTACAAAACATTTTTCGGAATAATTTGAAAATCTTGTAACTATAATCGCAATCTATCAACCGGTTCGTTAGTTGAAAGAGATAATAAAGTATAATAAAAAATATCCGACCGGCAATGACGTAGAGCTTTGACTACACGCGTTTTGCTTTCGTTTGCCTTGCTGTTGTTTGCTTAACGCAAGTGTGACATTTTTCGTTTAGATTTATGATAACAATAATACGATTTCAGAGGACCGAACTACAATGGGACTTATATAAAATTCTTTTATTTTCGAATCTATTTATAATGATTTAAATAAACTTAATCTAAAATTGTTGGTACGTCAAATGAATAACCTTAATAAATATTTACTAAATGTTTAACTTTACTAAATGTTATTTACTCAAGCATCATTTACCCAAAGAAAAAACTAGAAATATTATAAGTAATTATTATTTACTTTAACTTAACTCGTATCTTTTTAGGGCAACAAACAACCTACGGCGCCTCGGCGATATATAAAAGGGAGGCAATTAGACTAGCATCACAGTTTATCTCCTGAGTTACCTTAGTTCAAGTAGAAGAAATCCTTATAGCTCATTAAAATGAAATTTTTATTGGGTTTCGTTTACGCATTGATCGCGATTGGTGTCTGTGGAAGTGCTCCTCCGCTAGATCTTCAGTATATGGTAAAGCTGGAAGTAACTAAAGCTGGTAGATGTTCCGTGTGCAGTGGATCGTTTATAAACACAAATTGGATCCTGACGGCAGCTCATTGTGTCCATGGGTAAATCAAGACGAAAGTTCAGGGAGCAAACTTTTACAGCAAATTCTGACCATTAATTTCTCACAGGATGGACTCTGTAATCGCATACATTGGTCCCCCGTTTGAAGGCAATTGCAGCACCGGTTACGAAATTAATAAAAACTCTATTGTGATCCATGAACTCTTCCGAGAGGCAGAGCAATCTACATATCATTATGACATCGCGTTGATAAAATTTACCCGAAAAACCTCATGCCGTCCGATTGAACCCGTTCAATTTCTCAATGCAAAACCCCGTACACAGTTTTACGGAAACGAACCGGTGGCTTTTGTTCAATTTTCTTCATCATGCGGTCAATCACCGGCATTACTGTCCGTGCAACCTGTTACCGGTGATTTTCAATGCCCACTTGATTTGAATATGACTGATAGACCAATAGTGAGGGAGGTACTGTGTGTGCCTGCACTTGATTATGACGGATCGTGTGATGGCGATACTAGTACTCATTTAATTATGAGAAATACTGACGCTGAACTCATTGGAATCATGACGAGTCCAAGGGAAAATGATTGTGGAACATTCGAAGCAATAACATCCCAAATTATCTTTACCGACGTGTACCAATTCAAGTCTTGGATCAAAAACAAAACGAAAACGGTGGAATTTAGTTCTAAACGATCTATGGTAAGGTTGGATATCTCTAAAAATGGCAAGCGCTACGGGTGTACCGGCTCGTTTGTAAATCCAAATTGGATTTTGACAGCCGCTCACTGTGTCCAGAAGTAAGTATTTAAGAGGATCACAGTAAAGGTTGTTCAACGTCTAATGATATGGTTTTCATAGTGCGAATTCAGTGGTCGTAGATATTGGTAGGCACTTTGAAAGTTCTTGCCCTATGAGGTACGCCATTAACGAGAACGAAATCATCATCCATCCGTCCTTTAGAATGGAATATAATTGGCTTGGTTACTTTACAAAACGGCTTCATGACATCGCTTTGATAAAATTCTTGAATGAAACTCCGTGCAACCAACACTGGATAGCCCGCTTGCCCGCCGAGAATGTTCAAAGAGAGTCTTATAATAATTTAAGTTTGCCATTTAGTCGCTTTTTAAACTGCTTTGGTTGCTTGTTGCCGAGGGATTTTTCCTACTATACTGAGAGTTTTAGCGTAGTCGATAATGATTCCTGTAAGCATAATTCTGAAGTTGAGGTATGGACGTTTATGACTGTAAAAGGCGTTATAACGGAAGAAAGAAGGCCATTGGAGGAGGACCAAATGTGTGTTTTTACCGGAGCCACCAAGAGATTCTGCAAAGACGAGTCTGGTGGTCTTTTATTCAATGGAGAAACCGCAGAGCTCATTGGCATTATGTCCCGTCAACCAAACCAGGTTTGCCGATACATTGATGAAGTTACTTTCACGCGAGTTAGTTATTACGTACGTTGGATTAAGTCGCATTTTACTAAAATCGAATAGAATTGAGTAAAAAACTTTTTAACTATTTTATTAAAAATATAGAAGTCGAAATAAATTATATTACAAAACTTTTTGCATGACATTTTTCCCCTTTCTTTTAGAGTTTTTTTTGCCCACTATTGCGGGTAGGTGTATATAATGGGTACTAAGAGTGAAAGAGGTACGGACGAGGAAAAAATTTGTATGCTTGTGTTCTCTACTTTAAAAACAAGGTTCCAAGATTTCAATTTAGTCGTCCGAAAGCTTACTGCCGCTAAGACACATTCACCCAATAGGCAGTCCAATTAATTTAATGAAGTGATTCTGGCAAGTCTTAACTATTTCGTCGAAAGGATTGAGCCTCATTAGACCGAAACCAAACAGAACTAATCTAAGAACGATTATCATTAAATAGTGTAGGACCAGTCCATAGACATTACCAGTGTTCTTTATAGGTCATAGAACAGTCAAAGCCTACTAAACCACTCCAATATTTCGAAGAGCTTTATATTTCTTCTACCCAATTTTCAAAACTCATTTTGCCCTTCACTCGTAATAAAAAATTATTCTCAAAATCTGTTGCATTTTCTTCTTGATGTACCGTTTCAGTTTAGTTGTAGCCAGAATTACCAATAACCAGATCACGCCCATTTTAGTAAGTCAACATTTAGCTTAAGTGGCGAACTCGAGTGCAAAATGTCATTCATAGATTACGCTACGCCCCAACTGAATAACGGACCCATTTGTGCGGTTTGGAAACCGTCACTGGCACTGAACACCGATGAGGTGACGAACACCTTCGGGACATAATAAATGGGAACCAAACTTGGGGAAAAATATTAAACCTTTATTCGAAATATTGCAACAATAATCAGTAAAAAGTATCTTATAAAGAATATACTAAATATAGTAGATGAGACGCCGGTCAGGTCCTTAGAAAGCATGCTCTCTAAAGATTACTTGCACCATAATTCTTAAAATACAGATCATTAATAGAAACTGCCGAGGTGGCGGTGTACGAATTGACAAAATAAACGCAATCTTTGCAGTGTTTTCAGAATTAGAATTAGCTTAAGGAATTAAGGGGAAGTTGACATAGTTGACTTGAATTGTTTTGTGCTGGTGAGTAACATCATTTAAGATAAATACATAATTGTCGGAGAAGAAGGCGAAATGTATTCACACATTTGCTGTTTTGAAAGGAAATTGAATTTGTCATTTGTTTCCTTCTACCGCTTTAAATTCGTTTAATATTTTATTTCTTTTAAAAGTTTTAGCAGCAGTTTTAGTTTGAGGTAAAATTTATATATATATTGAAGTTTTGTGATATAATTTGAAGAGAACTGAAATTAATATAAAATCCTTCTTTGGAAATAATAACATTTTTTTGAAATTTTTAATAACAAAGGTATATTGATGGTAACTATACCTTTACTAAAAGATAATAACAAAATATTAAATGACAGAAAACATTTTATCCTTGTAAATTTAACGTTTAAAATGTTAAATCAATATTTTTGCTCAAGCCGGATATATTATACGGTTAATATTATAAAAAAAATTCCTCAAGAAATTAAAGTACTCTGAGAAAATGAACGCCCTTAAGGCTTTATTTCGTCATCTTAGTTTTCGTTTTCTTGTGAACTTTGCTCAGTTCTTCCAGAAGAATTTTACAATGTCAGAAAAAAATAATTAATTCCGAAGAGGATATAAATTCTTTATTTAGGAGCTATTAATTTCAGTATCTCACTTTTGGTATAATTCGGTAATTATTTGTTAAAATGTATTTATGAAATCAACTAAACCGGACCATCGAACCCGACCATCATTTCAAATTGCTGAATGAATAAATGAGTGAATGCTACTCAATTTGAAATGATCAAATTGAAACTAAGGAACAGACGATGCGCTTTGCATTGTAGCTCTACCTTAAGGGTATTTTTTCCATCAAGACGAAATACACTTAATTATTTGTTTAACACTTAATGAGATTTTATATTTGAAATCGTTAATTTGATACGTGCGTAGGTGACGAATTTGGGAGGATAAAACGAATTATGTAGAGACTTTTTAAAATCATGCATGTCTCATAGAAACGAAATTCGAATTAAATTTTAACATCCCGTTAAAAGTACGTTCGAAATTGACATTCTCGACTTTCTTTAAGCAAATTTCAATTCGCAGCCCAAATAAATTTCGAAGTTTTTCAACGTGTGTCAAGATATTATAATCGAAACTACGACGGAAACGTCAGAAATGTTGATAAAATTATAAAAATCCTCGGCAAATCATAATGAACTTGGCGAATAGTTTCGTTTCGTTCGCGAAACCGTAAATAATATCTCTTAGATATGGCACAGAAGATAAGTCTTGGCGTCAAACACTGAAAACCTTAACATGTCTGTAATAAAAATTTATTTTGATATTTTTTATCACGATTAGAATGACAAACAATTATTGTTGTGATTTATTACGATTGTCCTAAAAATTATGTTGAATCACTGTTGATTTTGTAACCCCGTCGGCAGCTTATCAACTTGGCTTTTATCACCATCATTAATTGTACAGTAGGGTCCGAAAAAGAAGAACTTTATTGGAGAATATTTAAGAAATATTTGATGAAGTCAAAAAGAGTAATAAATATAGTAAAAGGACTATATGACATTTCAATGTCGCCATTTTTCCAAAGTAGTCCTCTTTGAAATCTATTCCTTTCAAAATCCAATACTACTTGATGCTACTTCTCAAAATCTCCTTAGCGCGGTACTTAGTTTTACTTTTGACCGGCGTTGGTGGTCTTACGCCAAAGCTTTCAATGTTAAAATTGTCCATCGATAAGTTATGCAAATCTTGGCAACTGACTACACTGACTACACTACGCTGCATACAGGCCATTTTCCTATGTATTCACTGATTCAGTTGGCAACCCTGAATGGACAGCTATCAAGGTCGATTAAGGGTTTCTTTACAGCATTTTCATAGGGCTTCGTTAACAAGTTCTAATGCCAATTTGAGTCATCTGTTCTTAAGCGTTGCGGGGCAGATTGAGGTTTGCGACTCCACATACATTCTTCAAAGAATATTTTTGCTGCTTGTTATGCCCCCTAACATACATATCCACAAGTTTTGTGGCCTCTTCAATAGTTCTGCCACCGAGTCACGGTGTATTCAAATTTATTCTCGGGCCAAACCAAAGCTCATTTTCGACAATAGGGTGCAACTGATGGCAATTAGGCATTCCTACGCTGATTATTATTATTGTAATACTGTACTCATTTAGATTTCAGTATGCTAATCAAGAGAACAGAACCTAAATCGATTAAAGCACTGCAAAAGTTTTTGGCTTGCGAATGGTATAAGTAGGAGGATCCAATAACCTTCGATGGCTAGATCTAATAACCAACTGTGACGACCTTGATCCAATTGGTCTGTGATGTATATTAAAAAAATTGGGTTGCTGCATGGGCTGCATGTCTTAGCTTCCGCAACTGTAATATTTTCGCCGTGTCAAAGGATACAGAGCTCTAAAACAGTTTTCACAGGATATCAGATTCACACCAGTAATGTATCAAACGCTCTTTCAAAAAAAAAAAAAGAAATCGAACATAAACGGCTAGTGGAAATTTACATAATTGTAGTATTTGTTGTTGTTTCAATACAATTCTTTATCTTGTGTTTTCAGTTTACCGGTTTTGGTTCATACTGAGAGTGCAAGGAAAGAGTGAGAGAGATAGAGAGATAGAGCCTTTGAACAAATGACAATCGGACTTTTAAGTCTACAGATCGTGGCAAAACGGAAACACTCGAGCCACTCGAACAAAAGCTACAAAAACAATAAAAAAAACACAATAATAAAGCGACAACAAAAAATCTTGAAACAATAACAATAGTCGTCTTGAAAATAATCACAAGAACAAATTTGTAAGGATGTTACAAAAGATAAAGACTATAAAGGAATTGGTTGGTTGCGGCAAAACCACTAGACTACTGCAGTTTATTTAGACGTAACAAAATTTATAGCTTTCGTTGGTTTTTGTTAAGGTTTGAAACGTTATTGTTGGCGCTATTGTTGTTCTAAGCATTGTTGTTGTTATATGTTGCTGCTATTATTATTGTTGTTGTTAATTTTTTCGGGCCATTATTTTATTAATGTGTCCTTGCCTCTTTGTCTCTGAAACATTTCCAGAGAATATCAATTTCCACTTTTCTAATTTCTCTTATGTCTTTCCTTCCTGCTGCTCCCTTTCCATCCACTCTCATCCCTTTATCAGCCCCAGCAGTTAATGCCGGTTTCTTGCGAAAATGTATGGCAAAAACTTTTCTGAGCATTTCTGCCCCAAAAAATAAAAATTTAATATTTATAATGTATTGGACTGACTATAAGAAATATTAAAAGAAAAAAAAATTATAAATCTTAATAACAATTACAACAAAGACAATCAAAACAATGAATGAATAATGAAAATGTTGAATAAAAGAAATGATAATAAATTAGAATTAAAAAAGAATGAAAGCGGGATAACGAAAGGAAAATGTTAGGGGGGAAATGGAAAATCCTTGATCTAGCGAAATCAAACAAACCAACAAAAAAACTGATTCACTTCAAAAGCCGGCTGGGGACCAATTTTGAGAAGAGGAAGATACAAATAATCTGCTGTAAAACTTAGGTAAAACCTAAAGCAAGGAGAAACAAAGCAGAACCATAAACTGAAATTAATCCTAAATTAATTTTTATTATTTCACGTAATTCTCAAAATCTACGCAATATCAAATCAAAACACATTCATTTTCATCCAGAGGACAAAATCGTCCCATCAAATCGACTCATCAAAGAAAAGGAAATAATAACTGAAAGAAAACAATAAAAAATAAAAATATTTTAAAACAATTTTACTTAACTCGCGAGTATACAATTTAAATTTACTTAATGTTTTAATAATAATTAAAATTTGTTGAGATCGAAATAAGTTCTAAAAAATATGTGTTTTTTCAATTTTCCCCAGCATTAAATTATTAAAAAAAGAAAAAATTAATTAAAATTATTTATTAAAATATGATTAATTTTTTTAAATAGAACTCTTCTTTTTAATTAATTTTTAAAACTCATTAATTAATTAAATTTTACGACATAAGAACATTCAGGTGTACGAGAGATTTTTGACGATGATGATTATTATAGAATTAATTTATTAAACATTAATTCTATAAATTTTTAATTAATTTTCAACTCGTCGGTTATCATTTCATGAGGGTCATTCCATAAATCCTTGTAGAAAGATAAAAACAAGCTATACATTAATTTCCGGTCATTCACTCTCTCTCACTCTCTCCCTCTCTCTCTGCCTCTACCACCCTCCTGCAAAGCATCTCTCTTTTGATCTGGTTTGTTGAATTTGCACCAATATTAAATGGAAAAGGACAGACTAAAATGCAATCTCAAAATTGGGCACGTTGACGTTAAAAAGATTAAAATGAGATTAGAAATATCATAATGAGGTTTCCCCCTAGGTCGAACCACCCCTAGATATTTCCGAGTTTATTGTATTCATGGAAAAAATATACTCACTAAACAATAATTATTAAATTATAGTCTGTATGGGAAACAGTTTAAGCAGAAACCAAGGTAAACATATTCTAATTTTTTGAATATATGACTTTCTTGTATTATTGCTCTTATCATTGTTGTTGTTGTTGTTATTGTACACATTTATTTATGTTGAGTTTTCCAGCTGTTTTTAATGAATTTTTTACTAACTGCTTCTCTGTTTTGCGTCACATCTCGAAAACGTTAATTTCAAAAATTTCAAAACTCACTTCCGGTTCAAAACTCAGTAACTCACCCACAACAAAATAGAATCCATTGAACTGATATCTAATTCATCAAGGTCATATTTCATTCGAAAACAATTACCTAATGAGAAAAACGTGAGGAGAAAAGGAGAAGAAAGGCGTCGCGATAAGCAGGAATGAACAGCAGTACAAAACGTGGAAGATCCAACACCGAGTGCATTCCTACGAAATTCGTCCTTTCGAAAAGACTTTTATTAATGAAAATTTTAATATCTAGCAAAGAGAAATCGATCTTTGGAAGCGGGCAAAGAAAGATTGCTTTTCTTCTCGGTCAATTAAATTTCGTTGGTAGTGAAATGTTTTAGTTATTTTTCCGTCACTTTAATTCAGTCGAAAGGATTTCGTTTTATTACAGACTTCCTTCCAAACACGCCCAAAACAAACAACACACATTTGAGTGATTATTTGTTTTTTACTTCCTGTCGCCCTTTGGGCATTCTCCCCCACCACATCCACCATCCACCATCCTTTTATGTCGGATAGAGTTATTCCAAAGCAATTTATGAACTTCCTTGAATTTGATTATTGTTTCCCTCGAACTTCCTGTTCATCGATATGAATTTTCTGCCTATTGATTTTCATTGCGGTAATTGTTAGTAGTATTAGTGATGGGGCATGATAGATGGGTGGGTGGTCGTAAATATGAGTGTATGTGTGTATCTCACAGCCACAATAAAAACAAACTGCTTTGTTCTTAAAATTTAATTATGGCAATTTTTTTCTAACTGTTTGCATTGTCTGACTTCATCATATTTTTTATTATTTTCTCTTAACCATTTATTACGTTAGGGATTTTATGGTCAATAGAAATATTGTTGTATTTAAGAGTGTTTCCATTATTACATTTTTGGACTTCGAAATCATTTTTTCACCTTTTATTTTTTAGCTTTTATTTTGAATAAAATTAAAATAAATTGTAAAAAATTTGAATTAGTTTTTAATGAAATTAGAGGTCAATAATTTTGAAAGTGTCTATTAGGTCTTTGCCGAAATTATTTTAAATTTGCCAAAGTATTATTTTACAATAAAATAAATTATCGTCAGGAACAAACTCCAACTGGAGCTCTACAATATCAGATGGACATTTTTTGAAATAATAAAAAATTTAATAGAATTATATAAAACAAAATTTAACTACAAAAATAAAACCATTGACAGATTCCATTGTCAATAAATATCCTGACAAAAAAAATCGAAAAAATACAACGGAATTTTTTAAATGAATCCTATCAAATGCGCCAAAGCGAATAACTTCAATAATGTCGCCATTATGGCCACCATATATCTATTGGATATATTTTCAAATCAATACCTTCCCAATCCGTTTTGTTGTTTCAACTGCTAGATCATGCAGCATTATTTCGAAGAGAGCTTTTTTCGATGAATTAATAAATTTACTAAATTTGAAATGAAGCACGTGCCGCGACTTAGGGGCGCGATTGAGCTGGTATATTCATTCCATTACATACTCTTCTGCCGGCTGCTCATCAAATCAATCCCAGAAGTATTGCCGTTTGTGAAAAGGTCTTTCTGTGTCAATCGCACGAGTGTTGACCTTCACCGAACGTCAACCCCGTTCATCCGGATCAATCGCTCTCAGGAATTTTGTACTTTTTCTTATTTCACTAAACACCACACCACCCAACACCAACCACCATCAATACTTGCGGTGGTGGTGGTGGTGGTGGTGTTCATTTCTCTCAAACAGGCATTTTTCAATTTTATACACATTTTATCCGTTCGCTGTTGATTCCTCGAAATGCTTGGATTTTCTATAAAATTCTGCTTCATTTGCATTCTGATTGACAGGATGCATTGAGCAGAAACGGTGGCGCTGGCACGTGAGTTTTGTCACTGAGTAAACTTATTTGCTTTTCTAACGATAGAAAAGAAAAACAAAAACAAAAAAATTGATACCAGATATGGAAAATGGTGTACGCACGTACCTCGTTGACAACTTCAATTCTTTGCATCTCTCGAAATATTTCTTTAGCGGAATTTTTTTTCTCGTTCCTAAAGGTTTTTGTTTTCGTTATTATTCCGACGAGTAGGGCCTTTCTTTAATAAAAATAAGCGAGGAGTTTAATTTTATAAATGACGATAATTTATATTGTCTACACCCGATCTTATTGAAGCGGTAACCCCCCTTTTGCCGCTTTAATTCATGCTTTTCATAAATACTCAATTTTCAGAACTGTCATGCATGAATCCATGAAAAATCGAAAGGACATCATCGGGATTTCATACATTTTTGGTCCAAACATGAAAGTGCCGGCCAATAAAAAAATATGCTGCATTCCGTTAGAACTTGACCCCCTGAGTGTTTATTATTATGACACCAAAGCTGTAGGGTCATTCTCCTTGGTTTTATTGGAGTTCAAAAATTCAACATTTTCATACATTTTCGACTGCAATCGCGGCATGTTAGAGCAAGACAGTATTATGCCTACATTATAATCGATAGTGTACTTATCATACTCATACTTTCATATTTGGACCAAAAAAGATGATGTCCTTTACGATTCGAACGATGGTGGCTATTTGGTGTAGCCTTGAGTAAGAAAGTATTGTCTGTTTTCATACAATTTTCAATACCTATGAATAAAATCTGAATATTGAAATAATTATAAATAACTTTTTTGACTACTTGAATTTCATGTTTGATGGATTGACTGAATAGAACTGGATTGACCGCAAACATATTTGTTAAAAATTATTGAATTTTTTATTAGTAAATCAAAATTATTAGTTGCGAGGTGTCAGAATTACATCCTGATTCATTCGTGACATCAAAACTCTTGAAGCCCGCTTGTTTATTTTATGGTTTAGCGGTGCATGGAAATATACGCCCACACCCATATTTATCCTGGTCTGCTCCAGAGTCGTTGTATTTACGGAGAAGGAGGTGGGAGGCGGGAAACCAGTATTGGCTTCTTTAGTTTGTTAAGCTTTCGAAAAGGCTTTTTAAAGCTGACACGAAATGTGGTGAATACTGAAGCTTTAAATGGGTGAGAAAAAGTTTCGGTTTGTCAGAGGAAACTGTTATAATTATAAAAGCTTTTTCATTTATCGGAGGAAACTTTTATAATTCCTTTCTAGAAATTTTATTTGTATATTTTTACTACTAAGCCTTTCACTGCAAAAGCACTTTCTAATAAAATTGAACAAGCCGCATTTTCCAATTCCTAACTTTTATAATTGAGCTTAATTTTTATAACGTTTATCAATGGTGAACAAAGTTTAATCCATATCATTGAAAAAAAATTTTTCGAGTCTTTACTGAAATTGTTAAATAAAAAAACAATATGGGACAGTATTGCATGTATGGGATTTATTTAATGTATTGACTTATTAATTAAAATATCTTTTTTAAAAAATATTTAAACATCTATAAATTTTTTGTAAGTTAATTATTTATTAGTTTGAACTTTATCACGCATTGAAATTGGTTGACTTCTCCGGAGTTATCATAAAAACTAAATCCTTTAAGGCAATCGGTCCAGCATTAACGTAATAGTAAGGCGGCAACATATCCCTACAACCTAACGTTACAGATTGTTTCAGCGTCTATTAATCCTCTTTACAATCAAGCAAGAACTCGTTCAGACTTACCCGTAATTGTTGCTGGCTGCAACTCTTTAAAAACTACTGGTCCCTGGGAGACGTAATAGTACGGAGGTGGATAATCGGTGGCGGTGGTTGCTGCATTCGTTAAAACTGTCAGAAGACAAAGAACATCGCATGTAGTCGTGACACCAACTCACTTCAATTTGATAACCTCTTTTTAACTATAATTTGGCTATATCTCCTTCAACTTACTGTTATCGGTCGTCTGAGCTAACTGCATATTCTTCTTCGTTTTACGACAAGCAAGTGATATAATCGTGATTATAAAGAAAATTGAACAAATCACGAATATTGAAGGAATGTATAAGTTATCCATTCCGCGCGATTTCAACACCTTATGAGCTTAACAGGTTAACGTCGTTTGCTTTTCAAATCTTTCATACATTTATTTGATTGTGCTGCTTGTCGATTTTGCATTAAATTTTTACTTATATTTATTTGTGCATATTTGCAATTTATGCCTATTTATCTCGTGATAAGATAAAAGTCAAAGATATTTGTAAAGACCGATAATTGAATCGAATAAACCCTTGCTGGGGATTTGCAGGGTTCCAAATAATTATATAAGTAAATAAAAAAGAATTTTGGTCAGATTATGCTACTTTTACACGAGCTTGGCTGAGCAGGAGAAATTTATAAGAAAGGGGAATTGAGATATCCGAACACTACTATTTCGTGTTTGTTCATCAATTTTGCGAGCGTTGCCATTAGCATGAATCAAACATTTATGTTTGGATATTATCAAATTATTTTGGGTATATTGATGCAATATTGGTACACATTTACTCATTTAACGCACTTTATTTCCCCGTTACCATACTTGTTTTTACAGCCAACAAAAGTATTATTTTATATTTTCCAATAAAATATAAAACGAATAAAAGTATTGTATTCTCCAAGTATTTAATAGTCAATTCGTTGCTTTAAAAACATTACAGATTAAGGGCCTTATTACGGAAAGAGTAACGATTGGAGAAACAGCGACGCTGGGTTTGACGAAACGCTCCAAATTGTTTTAGTATGCAAAACTTTCTTCAGCTTCAGGTCAGTATTGAGGACCTAAATTTATGCTGGTACTATATAATATGTAGACTTCTCCTCTTCCATTCATAAATTGAACATAGTTTGTTAATAGACCAAAAAAATTTTGAAAAAAAATTTTGAAAAAAAAATAGACCTAAATTGAAATTAAACATATTTGGAAATTTTATTTTGATTATTGATTATTGATTCGACATACTTGTTTTACTTTATTTTACCTTGAATCTGTTCGAAAATAATATATTAATATTAAAACTAGTGTTGGAAACTATCAGCAGATTTCAACTGTCGATAGTTATAACTGAATGATTTTAACTATCGAATTATATTTATCATTCATTAGTTCATTCATTTAATCGACCTATTCGTGTTCAACTCATGTGTTGACAACATAATCAACAGATTGATTGCTCTTGTTTGATTAATTGGGTATCGGCTTTTACCCTCTAAATGATTTTTGAATTACTAAGAACTACCGAATGTTTGACTTATTCGGTAGTTTCTAGTAATTACCAATTCTGGGAGACAGATTCACTCGTTGAATAATGTTTGGATTACCAAAATCTATCGAATGAATGAATAATTTATAACTATCGAATAACTCGATGGCTTTTATTTGATAGTTCCTAACACAAATTAAAATACTAAATAGTGTATTAAAAAATTCTTGACTAAACAATACTATCCAAGTATAGAATCGGAGAGTGATGATGCATTATTCTGGAATTTATACAATTTTCAACGATTTCACCCTCTATAACAGGATTAAGATCTCTTCTACTAAAAACTAAATTTCTATAAAGTAAATATTTTAATCCAAATTTGGACTTATATATTATTTAACACATGATTATTATTATTACTTTTATGAAACTATATCTAAAATGCCTAAATAAATTGTTAAATTTTCTTCTAATTCTATAAAAAGCTTCTACTTTTCGATTTAGAATTCACTTGTTTTTTATTTATTAATTTATGTTATTTATGAATTAATTTATTATTTCGTTTACACATTTTTCGGTTTCTTATCGTGTTGTTGTTGCTTCTGCCTCCATTTGTTAATTTTTTCAGAACAATTTCTTGTTTATTTTCTATTTATTTTGAATTATCATTTCGCCAACAAAAATTTACAATTTTAACTTAATCTATTTCCAATCTTAATTTATCTTTTTCTTTTTTATCGATTTCTCTTTTCCAAGAAACTCCAATATTTATTTAATCTTTCTTTTGGTATTTAAAAAAAGGATACTTGAATAAAGACACAATATTTTTCAAATTTCATTTGATCTCTTTAATATTTTATGAAAAATTGTAAGAATATGTAAATGCATTGGTGTACAATAAACGTATTAGTGTGTGTAATTATAATTATGATTACAAGAGTAATGTACGCAATACAATTGTGTGTATGGATTGGTTCTTCTTAAATAAATACATTCTATTATTTTAAAAACTTTCTACTTGTGCCATTTGATTACGTTTTCTTCTACTAAGATATATTTATATATTTGCTTACATTTTATTTTTTTCGAGAAAAAATGTTTTCAAGCTGATTGATTGTTTTTAAAATTTATGATTTCACATTGTTGCCGCAAATAAATAAAGAAATAATAATAAATTATTTCTAATACTTATGAATTATTATTTTTGTAAATTGAATTCTGAATCTTTAGTTAAATGTTTGTTCAGTTACTGGTATCAATATTTTTAATTAATTAATGACTAAATAAATATCATTAACATATCAAAATATATATTAATACATGATAGCATGTGTGCGCTTGTTTATGAGCAAAAAAACAACCACAGTATTAAATACATAAGCGAGAAAATATGTGTAATGTTGTAAACAATTTCTAATTAAATCATTATCTTTCATGGAAATTATATTAACTCCATTCATAACGAAACGAATTCATATGCAATGAAGATAATTTTAAATAGAAAACATGACGATAATTTTATAATTTAAGAACAATGTTTTAATGTTTCACTCACTCCGTACTTCGTAAATCTTTTGTGCACTATTATTAGTTTTCATAAGATGTATAATTTTTATTTATATTTTGTGCATTATGAATAATAATTAAATAAATACTTTTTTACTTGAAATTTTAAAAATTTGATCGTTGATTTCTTTCAATTTTTAAAGTGTTATTTGATCACTAGTGAGCGATAATTATAAAAAGCTATTAACATACAATAAAATATGATATAAATAAATTAATCACAGATATAAATCTGTAAAACTGTTTCATAACTCTTAAATAAGACGGGGCGAAACGGGAGGGTTAATATATTTTCTAAAGGAAGGTTTTCATTTTAAAATGCATAACCATTATATTGAGGCATAAATAAAAACATCTTCTATATAATTGACCACCTTCTCGATTAGAAATAATAGCCGTTTTTAATGCCTATTTAAATGCCATCAGCTCGTTGAAGAACCATTTCAGAAACGCTGAGAGAAAACTGATTGGAATTATTACGGAATAGCGAATTTTCGTTCGAAATATCTTCTATTACAGAAAATCCTGTTGTGCAAAATGCATAGCGTGTAAAATACTTAGACGTTCATGACTTGATACACCTTCCTATTATAGATCACTATTGTCTAACATGAGAACAAGAATTAACATAAACGAAGTAAGATTTCTACTGAGAATGGTTATGTTTCCATCCTCCAAAAGGGTAATGGAAAACGATGCAATGTGCGCAGATGTTTATGTGACAGATCTCTTATGACGAAAATGATAATTGTGGCGAAAAAATCTTCTGAATTGGGAGATTATAACGCACGGACTACGTAAGTGTTTCATCACCACGTAGAATGTCGTGACAAATCATCAATTTTTATCAATGGGATTGTTTACTAGTGCTCCCATTCTTTTAAATCAATCTATAATGCTATATTTTCTCTAAGCAACCTCAATGTAAACGTTAATTGCAATATTTAAATCCCTTTCTCCTTCTTCTTTTTCTCTTCCAGTATCCGCTCCTGACACAAGTGTCTCATCAATATCTCGAAGCCAGTTTTAAAGCGTACAATATTCTGTTAATATTGGTATCGATTTCAATAGTTCGTTGATATTATACTTATCTAAATGCGCTCCTAGTTTCTCGGAAGCTTGTAGAAGATTTATGAAATTCTTAAGATTCTCTACAATTTCCTTAGTCATCGTATCTGATGACTTCGAAATTAGCTCGTCCAATTTTTTGCCAATATCATTTTTAATAAGAGCCTCTTGGAGTTGATCCTGGGTATTCGAATATTCTTCATCTGAACCATCGGCCGGTTTGGTCAGAAATATAACAGATAGAATGCATAAGGCAATAAGAGCTTCGTTTTGCATGACCAGATGTTGTGAAGTCAACATATTGACCATAGATTCTACGGTACCGTCATAAGCAATGAATTCTTTAAGTATACTCCGATCATTATCATCTGGAGTAGGAGGTTTTTCAGGTGGTTGTTCGTCAGGTGTGTCACCTTTACGATTTAGAACGTGGGCGATTTTTCCCAAATAGGCGTGCTTAAGTATCCACGCCATCAAACGTAATGATTCGTCGGTAACGCCCATATAATCGGTTGAACGACTCCAATAAACCAATAGTTCAAGAAGTTTTTTGTTCTTCAATAAATCCATAGCAAGCTTTTCTGCAAAAGAAGACATAAATTATCACGAGATTATGCAAGGAATTAAATTAAACTGATTACCCTGGCCATCAACAGTCATGCGTAATGTGCCGAGAAGTTTAAATACCACCGGCAGTTGATTGATCTCCAGCATTGGCAATATTGTTTCCACCAGACCAGCCTGAATAACAGCGTCCTTATTCGATTTCGTGATGACGAGATTGCGCAAAGTACAAAGCAAGGCGTGCTGCAGACGCCAATCATCACTGACTCCATTGTGTTTGGAAAGAACATCCAACAACTTGTTCATAACTTTACGCTCTACCATATCAATGCAATGACTATCGGTGCGAGCGAAGTTTCCCAATGCCATAACGCCCGTAGTCAGTAGATCTAGATCTTCCGCATCAAGCCAGTCCTCCATGTATTTGAGAAGAGGTGTTGAATAAAGATATTTCATCGATTCATCTATAAAAAGAATATATTTTAGTAATACACAAAACAAAAGTAATTGGTCATCTCGCACCGCCAGAAACGATTAGTACTATCAGCTCACAAGCCAATTTCATCAATGCACGCGCTTCACCTGTATTCGCTTTGGTTTTGTATTTCTCAAGTAATTGATAGATCGTCTCGCAGAGCCCTTCCTTAGCCAACAACAACTTCACCTTATCATTCTCTGCCTGATAGTGCAATAACTCAAGACACATTTCTGCAAGATCGGGATTGGTGGAGGCGGCCAGAATGCGCGAAAGATTTATATTCAAAGCAGCATCAAAATTCAAATCGGTCACATTCTCAGTGAGGATACTTAAAATTGGCAAAGTATTCACCAACAATTCTTCATCCGTTTCTTGCACGCCATTCTCCACACAACGTGCAATAATGTTCTGAAGTTTGAACATTATGCGCATATCGATCGCACGTTTCGCTAATGCTTCACCGCCCAACAAATAATTCGTAATAAGACCACCTCGTACTTTAACAAATTGAGATTCATTTTCTTTATCCGATATCTCGACAACATCCAATAGCTTGAATATCGTCTCGTCGCCCTTCAAATGAAGTATTATATCGCGAGCTTGATCATTCAAATAACAAATATTCCCAAGTGAACGACAAATTTGTATGGGCAATGCCAAACTGGTGGCATCCTTCAGATTACGCAGATAGCTCACAAATTTCTTAATTACATCGCGATTGGTAAACTTTGTACGTTGTACCTCCGATTTTGTAATTTCAGCAACACATTTGGCGGCCTCAAAACGTATAGATCGATCCTCGGAATTAATAAGAGCTAAAAAATGTTTAGCCAATTCATGCTTATCGAAAAGTTTTGGATCTTTATTAGTCGAGATTTCATGAAGCAAACTCTTGGTGGTGTCGATTGCTGAAGAGTCTTTGATTGAAGTCGCTAAGAGTTTCTTTATCAGCTCATCCATTGATTCTAAAGGGAAGAGAAATTGATAAAAATAATTGAATTAAATTGACGCCATTATTTCATCATTCGTATCGTCTCGTCTTGTGCATTCGATTCCCTTTCAATTAATTGATACCAGACGAAGTTGAAAGGAGACTGGAAAGACAAGGCGAAAACGAAAGCGAAACGACACGGGACGAAACAGGACGAGACGTGGCGAAACGAAATGAGACGAATAGTGATATTCCTTGGAATACACACACAAATTAATAATGTTTGGATTAATTATATACAGACAATATTTAACTTCCATAAAGAAAGTCATTATTTCTTCTAAACCTATGAAAGCTTGAGTTCAATAAACTTTTCGCTAAATCAGGCCAAAAAGCAGAACATTTCCAACCACACCAGCCCTCTCCTTCTTTATTGCCAAGGATGTTAAGTTTGTTGAAAATTACTTTAAATAAAACTTAAGTACAGAATATTAAATATTTAGTATAACTATTAAAATCATATTAGTATAGACATAGTACAAACATTAGATAGTACAGATGTAGCCATTAAAATCATCATAACGAGGTCCGATTAAATGAATTTAATGAAATGAAGTATCTGAAAAATTAAACAGCAATTGAAATCGCTGAATGCTTTATACTTGGTATTTAACGTTCTCGAGACGTTAACGATACTTACCCGTTGTCATGTAGTTGTATCACCCACCACCCACCACCCACCCCTCTTCTCACCAACAACCGCTGAACAATTTTAAGAGCAGGCAGAGCAACCCAGTATTTGAAGTTTAGTTCATTCTTATTTTTCTATTCGAAGTCAAATCGAGTCTGGAACACGTTCCGCAGACCACGAGCAACGGAAACCACAACAACAACAACAATAAATAATAATAATAATAATCATAACATTACAAACACGAACAGAATAGCATAACAACGATAACAACACCGGTATCAGCAGCACAGGAAGAAGCAGCAACAATAACAAAACAAAACTCTTAATAGAGAACAAGAAGAAGTTGCGAAGACGCATTTAATGTTTTAGAAAAGGCAAAAATATTGTTTAACAGATCGGCACTAAGGGCTGCAGTGGTAGCTGTTGCTGTTGTTGTTCTTGTTGTTTTGGTGATTGTTCCATCGTTCTACAGGAAATGTTTGTGTTCGTGCCGTAAGATTTAGAAACAAGAACGCTAGCTTCTCCCTGGACGAAGCTCGTATGCCCTACACACATAATATAAAAAATATAAGAGCGAGATTCGATAACAAGTGGGCGGGACACGCCCTTTTCAATATTACATTACCATTTACTCGGTTAGTTTAGATCCCCTAACTTATCTTCAACACAGATAAACACCTAAAAAATGACTCAATAGGTGAATCTGAAGGTAAATATATTCGATTCTCCTTACCTGCGCGCCCTCTTTAATGAGCTATAAACGTTAAAACATAAAACCCCGGACCGTTTTTGTGTAGGGTATACAAAAGTGCTTCGATGACAATTATTAGACTTTTACGTGGAGAGGAAGTGCTTTGTAGGGGACTCACCAGGGGCTGTAGGGTTGCGAGAGAAAACAAATTTTCCTATTCGGTTTTGTTTGCAAAAACAAAACTCCAAAGAAATAAAAGGTAAGACATGAAAATGTAAAGGTAGAAAAAGTAGAAAATGAGGAACGTACAAATGATAACTACAAACACGCAAGAGTGGAATTAATGCAGATCTAATAAGAATGATAGAGCGATGGCGAGAGAGAGAAGTTAAGAGAAAAGGGGCCCGACAAGCCTTTGTTCGCACTGTTGCAATTTCATAGCTCACAAGTCAACGAACAACAAACTTAAGAAGTCCATCTATTCATTCATCCATTTTTTCCTATTCGTTCATTCATACCTTTACTCATTAAAATTTTGATCAGAATAAAATGTTCAAAGAGCGAAAGAGTTCGAATGTACTACACGCATTTACGTGTTCTGTTTGGATTGTTTCTCGTGCAAGCAACCGCTTATCTTAACACCGCCCCTCCCATCCCAGAGAGATAACTGCACTTTGCAAGAGATAACACTCTTCACTCGTTCGTTCGCATTAAATTGGTAAAATGTAATCAGATAACATTAACGCACATGCACACTCAGGGAAGAATAAAAGAGTTGCCAACTTTGTATTTAATTGGGAAATTTTTGCTTTTAAAATATTCGATGTACGAGTTGAAATTCATTTGAAAGAAAATTAATTTTTTTTTAAAAAACCAAAAATGCAGTTTTGGTTGAAAATTCGAAAGCTTTTAGTTCAACCGGTAAAAATATATCACTCGGTACCTGGTTTTAAATCCGTATTAGTATGTTATACCTCACATTGATGAAATCATATCCTTTTTTTTTGATTTATGAAACGAGTTGTTTAGAATAACAACTCATTAAAGAGTGTATCTTAACAGGTTTCAAAAAATTATACATCCAAAATTCTGCGATAGCAATTATGATCCCACGATAATTTTAAAAATATCGTGGTATTATAAATGATGCAATAAATTGGCAATGCTGCCTAAAAACGAACCTGGAATCTACTTAATTTTCACATAAACGGTACACTTTTATTCCTTTTAAAAATAATTTCTTTTATTTGTCACCATGCAATATTTTCGATATATTTTGAATGGACTAATATTCAATATTTTGGAGCAATTACTTTTAGCGCGACCGAAGACTCCGATAACTTCGCGTTAGCATCGGGTATAGACGCGAGGAATCTGCTCCACCAAACAAATCCGATGTAACGCAAACGGCGCACAGTGGCAGATATTTTGAAATAGCGGCCAAAAGTTTTTTTTTTCACAGTCGCCAATTTTACAATTAGTATGCTTATATGAAAGATAATACATCAGAACCTAGGGTGCCAAAAAATAACAGCTCTAATTTGATCCTTTCACTAAAAACAGGACAATCAAAGCTAGTCCTTTTCTGTTTTGGCCTAAAATTTTTGATTTTCTGTAATTTTTTTATAGTTTAAATAATTATAACTCGGCGAGTTTTGCTGATATTAAGTTCCGGTCTTTTTTATTTATTTTTCTAATCTATTTTATATTTAAATAATATTAAACTAAGTTAAATAAGCGTTACTAATAATATGTAACAGGTATTTAAAAAATGTACCAAATTTCAATAAATTTTCATGTAAATTGGATCGGGAATCAAAAGGGCCAGCGTCGTCCAGAACAAATTTTACACGATCGCATAGCTGAGTCTTTTCTCTAGATTCTGTATATAGTTTTATTTGCGGAAGCTTGCGGATGTGGTACCTGGAGTATTTTTTATGACACAAAGTCATCTAATGCAAAATTAAAGGATTCTTATTTCATGTTTTTTTTTTGGCTGTTAAATGATTATGAGTATTTTGTTTCTTTAAATGATTGTTTCGTTGGAAAAATAAGTGTTGTATTTTTAGTTATTAGGTACCTATACTTAATTATCAAGTACCTAAAACATTAGGTAATGGTAGGGTATGGGTATAAGTAAAGTTTAAACGTTTTGATGAATCAGGTAGCAGTGTTTATGAAGAAAAAAACCAATTTTATGACCAAATAATTACCTACAAATATTGTTAAGGATGTGTGAAGATTAGAGTATTTAAAGCGCTGCCAAAATATAATTTCTGTAGTGTTGATAAAAACATGGTGAAGTTCACATATAAGACTTTGGCCGATATTTACTTTGTACGAAAAGAGGACCAAGATGTTATTTCGTATATTCTCAGTAAAACTTTTTGCGATTCTTGTAATGAAGAACGTATTGAAACATATACAAATAAAATAAAAACTTTTTTGTCGCATTTGAAAACGCGATATAAGGATGTGCATCGAAAAAAAGAGGTGATGTACCAACGCTATAAAAATTGGATGGAAACTGAACTCGTCTTTGAAAATGAAACTACTGATAAAGGCAGCGAGAAGACTGGTCGACCAAGGAAATCGATTGATGAGTGCAGTGAACGATCTCGAAGGCGCAAACTTGGCAACATCAATGAAGAAATATCCACCGAAATAATAAAGGAATCATTTCTTCATCAACTAGGTCCATCAAAAAATAAAAAGGACAAGGTAGAACTAATTGAGAAAGTAATGGAAGCTACCCCTAAACGCATAAAAAGATTACTGACCAACGTTAAAACTCCAACTGAAGAAAAAAAGTTTACCCCAGATGAAGCATTTGCATTATTCCTAGATTTAAAATTGACTAAAAATCAGTATATAGAATTACGCAAGCGAGCCAATGGAAAAAAATGCAACATCTTTCCATCATACGACGAAATAATTGCTATAAAAAAAGACTGCCTACCTTCGAAAAGTGCGATCGAAATTACTCCAAGCTCAGCAGAGGTTAAATTACAAGATCTTCTAGAGCACACTGCCGAGAGATTATTGCTTTCATTAGATGAAAATTGTCTAAAAAGTCTTGGCGATTGCAATCTTACTCTTGTTTCTAAGTGGGGATGTGACGGATCATCTGGTCAGAAGCAATATAAACAATTTAACGCAGAGAATTCAAATGACGGCAACTTGTTTATGATTTCTTTTGTTCCTTTGCGATTAAGGAAAAATAAAATAGAACCTGAGCCGTCAACCAGCAAAGATATATGGAGAAATGAAACACCTTCTTCAACAAAATATTGCAGACCAATTAAATTTGCATTCAAAAAGGAGACAAAAGATGTCATAGTCGAAGAAGTTGATAAAATAAAAAGCCAAATTCAGGAACTGCAGCCAGTATTTTTTGAGATTAAATTGAGTAAATTGAACCAAGTACCACCAAGTGATAATGACTGTAAAGATGCGTACGAATTTGGATTGTCCCCTCTTCACACTAGAATTCGTTTCATGGAACATATTCTCAAATTGGCTTATGATTTGGAATTCGGAGCTACAGGAACAGTTAGAAGAAATGAATTGAATCTGGAAAAAAGAAACATAAGGAAAAGAGAAATACAGGAGCAATATCGTCAACTAGGTCTGATAATTGACCAACCAAAACAAGGAGAGGGTAACACAAATGATGGAAACACTGCTCGAAGGTTTTTCTCTGATCCTGAGACTGCAGCTTTCATAACAGGAGTGGATATTGAAATAATAAGGCGGTTTAAAGTAATTATAGAAGTTATAGCATGCAGCAAAATGATTGATGCGAAGAAATTCGGAATATATGCTAAGAAAACCGCAGAGATATATAACGAAAAATACCCTTGGAGGAATATGCCATCAACAATACATAAAGTTCTGTATCATGGAGAACAAGTAATTGAACATAGTCTGCTTCCACTAGGTGATCTTTCCGAAGAAGCACAAGAGAAAAGAAATAAGGATTATAGATTTTTTCGTGAGCACAACACAAGAAAAATGTCAAGATATTGTACGAATGAGGATCTTCTTACAGTTTTGCTCTGCACATCAGATCCATATATTTCGAATATTCGTCAAAAATGGAAGTCTTCATCAATTGAATTGGATAATGATGCTAAAAATTTACTATTAGACGACCAACAAAAATATTTTGCTGAACATTTTGTAAAAATTGCTTAGTTTGCATACACATGTAAATATTTTGTCTTTATTTATTGAATTATAATCTTAAATTATATATCTTTGTATTTTGCCTTTATTATTATAATAAATAATTAATATAAGTATTCAAAAAACACAACATTTATAAAAAAACGCAGTATGTTTGCAGTGTTCTTTATTCATGACGGATATGCTTAGAAAGATTTAGATTGTAGTAAAAGTACGAGGTAGGTTGATAAAATCTGTCATATCTTTGGTTCCCCCATGTCAATTTTAATGGTTGTAGCATGAAATTAAAGCTAAAGATTAGGGTAGCAAAGAAAAAAAAAATAAATTAAATAATTTAACGCGTTCAGAAGATATAGACTTTTGACCGCTATTTCAAAATATCTGCCACTGTGCGGCGGCTCGCACAAAACTGACGCTTTTTCCTCGTAAGTCGGCTCCTTTTATACTTTCATTGTAATCAGTCTCTCTACGCTAATTTTTGTTCACTACTATGAACACTTCTGTCAATTTTTATAAAGCCTTACTTAATACGGTCATGAATTTGTTAACTGAAGCATTATTAGGAAAATAAAACGATTTTTTTTGTATATACGAGTATCTAATCCTGTTTTTGCGCGGTCTGTTTTTCACAAGTTATTCTTTAGAGCGTACGTTTGTACGAAGTCTAAACATCCAGATCCAGAACCGAGCGGGCATTTTAATTTATCGTGACAAAGTGATGGTGAACGCATCTTTTTTATGATGTGTCTCACAAATTTATAAATAATGTGACACTAATGATGCAGAGATGTGTTGGGATGCATTTCATAAATTACAATTATTGCAAAGGGTTTTCTTTCCAAAAAGAGCATAACATCAGCAGAATGAATTTAATTGGAGAAATTTCGGTACAATTCATACGATCACGGTATTTTAATTATCTATTAATTCGAATTGGGAACACTTGCTGGGTAACGTCTTTAATGAGAATTCACCACACCAGGGCCAATTCTGGGGAACATTATGGAATGGATTAATTCGGCGACTCATGTTAAACTAATCATGTTAAACTCTATCTGAAGCGACAATTTAGGTACTTCGAAATTGAATGAAACTTAATGGTAAATATACTGACAAATAATGAGCCACTATAACGCAAATGGTCTGCTCCAAACAGAGATTATTACAACCAAAAACTGAAGTAACTCTATACAATTTTTTATAACTTTCTAAAAGCGGCTTCGTTTTTATTGTCATTCCGATGAAAATGTTAATATTCACCGTGATTTTAATGTTGTGGAATTATGAAGAACATTCAGGAGCGCAAAAGCATTAAAATAACATAATGTTATGTTCATAATGGAAACCTTAATGTTCTTGTTTATCCAGTTTTTAATGTACTGCACATTTTTTCTTTGCCTTGTGTTCTGATTTTTCTAATTAATTTCAACGGTTAGATTTACTCATTTATATTTAATTCAAAATTTCGATATTATTAAAAAGAAATCAATTTTTTTTCGTACCAACAAAAACTGTATTTACGGTTAACTGAGCACAAACACTATATAGAGTCACAACCCGCCCGCTAGCTTGAATTTTTTATATTGGCAACGGAAGAATTATTGTTTTATATTTTTCCCAGAACCACCTTTTTACCCCCACAGCCAAACAGTGGATGGTTGACGTTATTATCCTTTCATAATTTGAAACATTTAATATTTAAATCATTCAGTTTTGATTTTGGGTTAACTATTAATTTATTGATTTACTTAAATAAAACAACAAAACATAATCTATCACAAACGTATTATTAAAGTATATTAATTATTTAAATAGATTAAATAAATTAATTAATAAATTTAAGAATTCGTTTGTTCAGGAATGACTTCATAGCTTCTTGCGTTCGTTTAAAAACCGCTCGAGTAATTCATGACTGCAATAATTATTAGGTTTATTTGACGGTCACGAGTAAAAATTCGTGAAATATCGATAGTAGCCCTTAGCAAATATTATCAATTCGTTGCCGCTTTAAACTGTTTTTGGTTTGGTTTTTGTTTTTGTTTTTCCTTTTATCTAATATAACGCAAAACGAGTGATACCAATCTTTGATAGCGTATCACAGGATGGCATTTTTAATCCTTGAGCTTGTACATATTGTAAACGATTACCAAAGCTTCGAGCCCTTGCCATCATTGCCTCACCTGCAAAGACTGGAATTTTTATTTGCTTCAGATTCTTTAAGACTCTTCTCTAACTTACGATAATTTTTTTCGCGAAAACAATTTTGTTTCGTCGCATAAATGAAATCCTCTTCAACCGAATTCTCTAAACGGCCCACGGAACCCTCGTATTCCATTTCGAAATTCTCTTTTACGTAATACGGTATCGAGAGCTGTTGAGTCTGACGCCGTATCGAATACTTTCTGTATTAGAAGAAGGAAAAAACTTGGAATGATTTTGAGAAATTTACATCGATATAACGATATTCGAAATTCGAATTGAAATAATTCGAATTTGAGAATTGCGAATAATTCGAATAAATTGATCGAATTTCGATTATTTTATCCATGCTCACGTTGAGGGTTGCAGGCTATATAACGGATCTGAGCTGAAAAATGATGATAATATCGAAATCAATATAAGCACCAAAATCAAACCGAAAGCCAAACTTGGCTGCTGATACGATTGTTGATGATACTGCTCATAAGTTGATGATGACGTATGTGTAAATGGATAAGATCTTTCGAAGGGTCTGCGACGATGACGATTTGTTGGATAAGCACCAAAAAACATATTGAAGAGTTCCTCGGCTGTGACATCGTCATTAGCGAAATTCGTTTCGTACGAATACGGATGAGAATGATTATAGTCCTCATAAGTATTTGGAGATCTGGCGCCAATTTTTGATTGAAGACCGATACCACCAGCATCATCGTATTCCTTACGTTTACGTTCATCCGTGAGTACCGTCGTAGCAGTGCTGACCATTTTGAAAGCCTCACCAGCACCCGGTGCGCGATTCTTGTCGGGATGCAAATGTAGTGCAAGCTTTTTATAGGCACGTTTAATTTCCGATTCTGTAGCGTCAATCGAAACATTCAATACTTGATAAAAGCTATTGCAATTACTATTGATTTTCGTAACCAGATCCAATTGACCCTGAGTGTAGTCGGGAGGGGTTGTGGTGCTGGCATTCGGCATAGTTGCCTTGCGTCGATGTACTCCCGATGATGATGATGATGATGTACGTTTCTGTTTCGAATGTGATTTTAATTTAGCAATTAATTTCTGCAATTCATCCGCTTGTGAATTTGGAAAACGACTTTGGGCCAAGCTTAATAATTTTAAAGCTCTTTCATAATTGCCTAGATTCACCTCTTTAAGCGCTACGTCGATATAACGCTGTGCTTCATTATATTCATCACTATGACCATTATTGTTTATATGCCCGTTGTTTTTGTTTGGAGCATTATTTCTGACACTTCCAGGGTGACAATCGTCATCTCCTTCAATTAACTTCTCGTTCATTTCTTTGCTGTTTTCCTCTCCTTCCGAATCGATTTTAATGTCACCAGTATCGTTGTTAGATCCGTCACTGTCGTTTGTGATATCGCGATTGCGATCAGCACACCATCCTTCAGCGGCTTGTTTAAGGAATAACACAAATTTGTTGCTTTTAATATTCTTTTTCTTAAGAGAAGTTTTTTTACTCTTCTTTAATCCTTACGTTTGTGCTTTTTAAATTTAATTTTAATTAAAATTACTGGCGCTTTTTTTCTACATTTAAAAATATTCACCACACGTTTTTCAAAATAAAAGAAGCGAAATTTTTAAAAGCTTCGAAATAATGATTTTGAATTTATGATATTTACAGAAAATTTGATAAAAATATCGTAGAAATTTTAAAAATTGTATGTAGAAACGTTCAGTCTGCCATGCCTGTCATTAGAGGCAGCAAATGAATCTATTTTAAAAAGTGGGCAGGTTACACCCACTCGAAATTCATTTATTTATTAGATTGACGATAGGTTTCTTTAATCCTATTGGTAGCGGTCTTTTCATTATTCTGTATAATATAATTCAATAAATTTAGTGATACTATTCTGGCTTGTGAGTTATTGAACAATTGTTGCTTTGCATCCGCTAATTCTTTAGAAAACTCTTAACATTTAGTTTCAACAGAAAGCAGTTCGTATTTGTCATTTAAAACTCGATGAATTTAACCCGTTTATCCCTTCGACAAGTGCGATCTAACCACCGATTTTTATAAAAAACTTCGTATGTCGAGCCTGACTCGGGAGGATGGATTCAGCTTTGAAAATTTCACGATTACGGATCACCCTGTGGTCAAGATGCTGATTTATTTTTAGGTAAAAATGTCCACTGCATTCTATCGATTGTTCTTTTTAGAAGAATATTCACTCAAAATCGTCACAATATTCACTCAAAATCATCACAAAAAATCATTGGAGAGAAGTGACTAATTACAAGAATGGCAGTGGGTGGGAGGTCAATGAAACAATGAAACCGAAGACGGTGAAGAGGCTACTACAATGGCAGGCTGCCGAAAAATACTAATACAACAAAACACACAACTAATGCAGCAAGACAACTTAAACGTGCTATACACACTCCAATGGATTTACCACCTCCCTTTAACCAACGACTTAAGCAAACATTACTTTTTATCGACTAACAATTTTTCCGGCCGATAACTAATGCCCCCGATGGGCAACACTTCAATTTCTTACGAAAAAACTCAAAATTGGGTCGATTCTTGATTCGGTTGAAAAGGCATGACATTTTTCTCGTTGGAAGAGAATACGGTGCGAACCGACTATATCCCGTTTGAACGATGAATGGGTGATACAGATGGCAGTTAGAGATGGGCAATATTTTCAATAAAATACACGGCATGAACATTTGTGAACAATAATTTCTAGTAACAAAGAAATTTTCAAATTTAATTCAATCAAATAAAAGCCATTTTTTTACACAAAATATCGTTTAAGTATAACAGTTTCAGGGATTAGTGACGAAATTCCGAATGACAAAATCAAGAACAACAAAATCCCGAAATGCGTATATTAAATGAAGACTGCGGTTTGCCAAGTGCTCCCGTATGGCAGTCCTCGGCCTTCAGCCAAGGATCGTAAGGATCTTCATTAAAAAGAATGCTGCTGCCAACAATATTCTTGTGTTATTAATTATAGTATTAATTCGGGTTTTTGTCTCCTCAAGGTTTCGTCGTTTCGGGATTTTGCCATTACGGGATTTTAAAAAAATCGTCGGACTTTTGTTTCGAGATTTTGTCGTTTGGAATTTCGTTGCTAGGAATTTTTTTAGTTATCGTGATTTTGTGTCTTTCCTGTTGTAAAACATTACTTTTAAAAACTTATAATATTAATAATGTTATAACTGAAACACGTTCATTTCTTCATAAGAAATCGTTGCAATTGGTCACAGCGTTTCATATTCCGATGCTTCAATACGCTCGACATTCAAAATAAATCGATTGTACTTTCAATTCAGTCTCAAAAATTCGATAACATCAAAAGATAAATAAAATAAATTATTTGACATAAATTAGTTTTTATCAATGTAAACGTTATGCAATGAAGGCCATCAAGCAAACTCACAATAATAAAAAAGAAAAAGCGAAACTCCTATCGTTAAGCTTGTAAGGGACACAAAAGGATCAGCAGTAAAAGCAGTAGCAGTAGGAACAATAATAAAAACAACAGCAACAATGACAGCAAAAGCATCCAGCCTTAACAAACATAAAGCTGCGCCCCTTTACGGATCATTATTATACAACGTAATACCCATTTATCGGCGTCGGACATAAGCCAACGTTAAATATGTAACGACTTTAAAAAAAGGCAGGGTGGCAAACAATCTAAGCGACGGCAAAGACCTTTCAATGATATCTTTGTCAGTCGTGACGCAGTGGTTACTAAATATCTATAAGAGGAAGAAAATGGGAAAAGTACTACAAGTTACGAGAAATGGAAGGGAAGAAGAATCCTAGAAAGAGTAAAGAAAAAGCTAACATGGAAAAAAGTTGAAGCAATAATAATAATAAATGGTTTGTATTGATGGGAGAGGTATGCTAACGCTTAAGGCAATGAACATCAAAACAACGTCAGATCGACAACAAACAGGAACCGTTACAATGACAACGACTCAGTATCATCATGACTATGGCAATGGTGACAAAGTGAACCTTTATCTGTTCGATTCTATGTGTTGGAATATCTCTCAAGAGACCAATTCTAAAGTGTATACCATCCGGAACGGCAATTATAGAGGTATTAACCAACCACCCCTAGAGTTTATAAATATTCATTGAGAAAATGTTTTTAGTAGACTCAAGTTCAAATCCTAAACGGGAAAAGAATATTTGGAAATGAGATTTCTTTCATTGGAAATGGGCGAAGCACGTTGAAAAATGAAATTTACTGATGGTAAATGAGAAACGAATAACGAGAAAAGATGAATGGAGAATGAAACTTTTTAGTCCTAAATGAGGTAGAATTTATTGAAAATGTGAGTGAATAAAGAAACAAACAATAATGAGATTTTTCTAGTTCCAAATGAGTAGATTCAATTAAAAATATATTTTATAATTTTAAATTAGAAAAGAACTGAAAACGGCATTAACTTTATTGTAAATGAGAAATACGGCCCATAGACGAAATAAAGAAAAAAGAATCTATTGAAAATGAGAATGGATGATAATAAATGAGAAACGATACAATTAAAAATCAGCTTTTTCTAAATGAGAGAGAACTCGCGAAGGATTCGGAGAAACTCAACATTTTTACATGCAAATAAAATTACCACCTGGAAAAATTAGAGCATGAGGAAGTTCACTGAGTACAAATCCTTTCAAAATTCAACTCATTATGTAATATTTATCTACTTTAGACCATGCGTTGCCAAGGTGGTTTTGTTGTCACAGGAAACATGAGATGAAAAGTGATTTCAAGAAGCAGCAACAACAACAAATTATTAAGTATTGATTTTTCATACATCCCTCGCATCATCGCTAAGACGTCGGTTGGAAATTGTTAATAAATTGCAAGCCGTTATTATAGCCGATATTATAATACCTAGATTGTGGATTTATGATTAGGAAATGGATGGAGAAAATGGGTAACATGAAATAGGACAGGAATAAAATGTATCTAAATCTAAATAAAATATATAAATATGTCAATACAGCACAATGCAAATGTAGGAATAAAAAGAGTGATAAACAAGGGCTAACTTTTCAAACCTATTAAAAATATTGTGAAAATGTACTCCACCTCCATCGCTTTCTCAAAACAAAGAAACCATAAAATAAAAACTCACTATGTGCAAGTAATTTCGAGTGCATTTTAGTTGATTTAAATCATAGAGTAAAAAATAACTTTTTTATTCTATTATTTCTTATTCTATTTTTAAATCCAGTTTGTGCAATGTGTTTAAAAAACAATGGTTGTCGTTGCTTCAAATTCTTCGTATGCAGATACAATAAATAAACACTAAAATGTTTCCGTGGGTTTACTTTAAGGTAAAGGTAAACAAATTACAATCAGACTAATTAAAATCACAACGGGAGAAATTTGAAGATTTTAATGATAATCAAAGGCATATTTATCTTTTATCGTGTACTTACTGGGAATGCTGGATTCCTCTTGCTGGTCCGTTGCCATCTGTTCCAAGCAATTTTTTTGAAGGTCTTGAAGACGATGTATGAAGTTCTACTTATTTCTTATTGATTCTTCGAGTGACTCAAAATTTTCCTCACTTAGCAAATTAAATTTTCCGTTCAGCCACGAGGCATTTATCAATAACAAAAAAGTAATTTCTTTATTCGTTTACGCGCAACTGATTTTAATGTTCACCGTTCGAATTCTTGTAGATTTTAATATTTTCTCTGTTCACGGCGCAGCACAGAAGACACGAAACCATGCACACCAACGAGCGGCTCTCGAAAGAATAACGAGAGAAATTGACAAACGGAATCTAGCGAACTGTTGGTGGAAATAGAAGTGTCAAATAATAAAAAAGAGACTAGTGCCTAACCGGGCTGTTCACCACTAGATGGCAAGATGTGCTATATTGAAGAAGCACTGTTGTGTCACCCTTTAGGTGCGGCCTTGTGTATTTTTGTCATAGATGGCTAAGATGAAAGCTGAAAAGTGATTCAATAGCTAGTTTTCGACTTTTCGCTGAAAAGTAATTTTCCGTCAATATAAGAACTGACAAACGAAAATTTGTTTTTCATTGAAAACCAATTGAATTTTAGTTCGCAAACCTGATTTTTTGCTATATTGTTGCATTCCACACCATTCCCACATCTGTTTTTACATTATCATAAATTTCGGTAAATAAACTTTGAAAGACTTGCTCATCGAAGGTATAACAAAAATCGCTTCAAAGGCGATTTTCTTGGTTATCGCACCTAGAAACCCTTTCTTGTCCCTCTTTGGTTCGAAAGGGATAACCAATTGCATGGTCCGCGCAACAATTCACACGATTTTGCTCATTTCAAAAATTCATAAGTGAAAATTTTAGAGAAAATTAATCAACGGTTTGAAATGCAAAAAACCATGAATTAATGCTAAACTAATAAGTAATCATGATATACTTATTATCATGTATTATACCGTTCAAAAGACTTTTTTGAAAATAGAAATTTTATGATATATTGACCTATTTTTTTGAGCAAAAATGTATATTTTATAAATGAATGTATATACTTTTTTAAATATTGTTGTAACTCTTTAATTATAACGATATTAATAATAGGGTATGGTACATAAATTTATTTGAGTTATCAAATCGAAGTACCTCGCAAAAGCTATATTTCCTATCTTGATACCTCACGCAATTATAGAGCTATAACGTTATTTTAATCTAAAATTTATATGCTTCTAAATCAAATATGGCTGCCTTCTGTAAGGAACTTTTTATTTTCGTCTCTAACAGGAAATGTAACACTAAAACCTAAATAAGCATATATTCTGCTCTAGTTCCGTACTATTGATGTACAGAGAGCATCAACCTACTATGTAACACAATGGCAGCTGTCACATTAGTTACAGTCAGCTGATAGCTGAAACCCTCAACCTTAAATCACTGATTGGATCTAAAATAAGCAAAGGCTTCGAATTTTAAAACATCGTCAAGTGTTTTCAATCTGCCACCATTGCAAAACTCGCCAAAATTACCGAAAAAAAGTTCAACTCAAAGATGCCGCCGGCTTCAGCGTCGGCGGTAAACAATAGCAACAATAGTGCTAGTAATGCAGCTACACAGGCAGCTGCGAAAGCTGAACGCGAAGAACGGCTACGAGGCGCATTGAAAGTGTTCATACAGAAGGATCGCCAACGAAAAAAAGAAGGTAAAAGCAAATATTCACGAGAAAAGTAATTTATAATGCAACTTGAACGCCCTCCGATAGAATTTGAAGCTAAAGTTGAGGAAGAACGTCTGCGTAAAGAGCGTGAGGCTCGCGAGCGACAGAACGATATGACTTTGGGTGAAACGCGTGAACAAATTTCCAAGCTGGATCAGAAGCTGAATGATTTGCGCAATCAGAAACAGCAATTATTTTTACAACTTAAGAAAGTGCTTAATGAGGATGAGAATCGTAAAAAGCAACAAAAGGACAACGAAATGTTTGCAATGCAAGCATTGCAGGCTCAACAAGCAAATCTCCCCCAACCACAGGTGTTTCTCCCGCCCCGATTGCAACATCACCAAATGCCGATTTTGCCAAAAGTTGGAAGAAATGTAAGAAATAAAAAGACGGTTGGTAGATAAACCATATTTTCATATAAACTAAATCCACATACTAATTCTCATACCAATCATTAAGCCTGTGGGGAATCAGTCACTGAAACGTGGACGCAGTCCCTCACCGCCTACACACCAGGGTTATTATAAAAGTGCAAACTATCCACAGCAGAGTAAGTTATGAGCTTTTGTTAAAAGCCTTTTTCATTTAAAAACATTCTTTTTAGAGCACGATGATGGCCGTCGTGGTGCTGACTATGCTAGAATCTTATGGAATAGTAAGTTATTAGAAATATTATAGTAAGTTATAAGAAAGATTTACGTCTTTCATTTCATTTTAGAACCTCCCACACAGTACCAAAATCCGCCCGGTACTCTCTTCTATCAAACAACTAACAATGCACCTCCTCAGCAAGATACCCGTGGCCCGGCGATTATATATCCCACATACAACCCTGCCTTGAATTTGCCTCTACGTCAAGGCGCTTACCATATGGATATGCAACCGGGTGGAGCTGGTCCGCCAGCGCCTGGATCAAAAAATGATCCACAAAAAGCGGCACAAGTGTATCACATTAATATCGATCAACCACCAATATCACAAGCCAATGCCGGCCCTACCGCTGTTCCGCAGAAGCCACAAGTGACCATGGAAAAACTAACAGATCGTGGGGCTGCCGGCTATCATGTTGAGGTCAAACACGATGGTCATGGACCACCGCAACATTTACCCGATGGCGTTGTTTATGCTCCACTTATACCGGGTATGACTATACATCCAAGTGCTGTTATGCAAATCACCGGAAATCCTGTGCAGGTTAAAAAGAAAACTATTAAAGTAAAAATTTGTGCATTAAATTTTTTGTTTTTATTCTACAGAATCCGAAATCTGGTGGTAGTATAACTCAAGGTTATCCACCACCACCACGCAATCCTGCACACGATCAGCAGATGGTGCGTCAACAACAGCAAATGTCAGTTATACCTGGCCAACCGGGGCCACCGCCTCAGCAACCGTTACATTATCCTCGACGATTATTTTAATAGAGAGAGGCACTAAAATGAAAATATTCCAGACATTATTCAAGACTTATGAGTCTTCTTTTATTAAAAAGCCTAGATCTTAATATTAATTTGTTTTATACAAAGAAAAATCGAAAAAAATATGAATTAATAAAGTCTAAATAAATTAAAATCTTAACACTAAATAATTATATTTTTCTAAGACATATATTTTTGTTTTAAATTAGTTTGGAAATATAAAAAAATTATGTAAATTGTTGAAGAAAGGTCATGACTATGTTATATAGGCGCTAATTATTTGTCATTTTTTAACCTCTTCGTTCATAATAAAAATGCGAGAGGATGAAGCATAAGCTACAAAAATTGAAGTAATCAAACTTTAGCCTACCTAAAATTAATGTACCCTACATTCGTAACTGTCGACGTCAGGCAGCCATATGATCAGAATCCAATAGCTTTCAGTGATATAAAGGATTCGTGTTGTATTTCATCGTATTAGCTCTTAATGTGTGTTGAATTCTCTTGGAGAAATTCCTTTTCTATAAATGTAATACTTTTTTAAGGCAAAACAACTGGATTAGCGAATCGAATATTTCTCCTCTCGAGTGTAGGGTGCAATAACCGAAAGAAAAGCCCGACAAATGAAAACTTACACAAACTATGAATTTGTTAGATGATTAAATCATAAGATAAAATTTTATATTTTTTCTTGTTTAATGACATCAACGGAAGATCAACGGATAATACAAACGAAAACGGAAGAAGAAGAAGTTGAGAAGAGACAACATGAAACAAGACAATAGAGCAAAAAAATTAAATTAAAAAAATTATTTAGTTACAAGAAAACAACAATAATAACAACGAAATCGACAGCCAATCAATAAAATTACTAACAAAACCGTAAAGTCAATAGAGCTTCTCGTTGGTAGAGGAGGGGGTGAAGTGGCGTATGGAGAGAAAGAGAGAGAGAGAGAGAGAGTAGAAAATATACTAAAAAAATGAAATCATCTTTCATCGCTATCTAAAACAGAGCAAAGGGAGTTTGAGGTGATCGCTAAGGCTGACTACACGGTATTAATCTGGATGTCGATCTCTCCATCAGTTCGTGTCAGTAACGCAGTCATTTAACAACGCAAGTCGTTGCGCACCATTAGTTTGAATATTCGAAAGACCAGGTATAAAAACGGCGCAATAAATTACGGAAGAGATGAACAATTTCTGATAAATTATGACATTACTTTTGACATTTGTAATAAAAAAATGATTAATAGTATGGAAAATAGCAAAAAAAAAAAAAATTAAAATAGCACACTCAAATGAGATATAATAAATTTAAAAGAAAAAATATAGATCAGAAAAGTTTTCATTTCCAATACTAAAAAACAAAATCAATAAATAAAATAAAATTTTGTATTAAAAAACATTATTTTATATAAAATTTTACATTAAAAACCGCTTTGTTTTTCAAAAAAAATTAATAAAAAATATAAAAATATATATATTTAAAAACAAGGAGACGCTGGAAATGATTAGGATTTTTTAAAGAAAAAAAATAATGTTCGTTGATTGAACCGGTTTTTAAATAAAGAAATTTTTGGAAATTATTTCGTTAAATGAAAATTGATAAATTTCTAAAATATTTCACTGCGTGACGTGATGTATTAATAAAAGTACAAACGCGACGTCAAAACGTAATTATTAATTTAAAAATGATTTATTCCTAAAGTTAAAAAATCCGCCGATGACTAATTATTCGAAATGTGAAATACCTTTAGCTTCACGTCATTATATTTTATTTGTTTTTCCTACGAAAAACAGCATTCTGTTGAATGACAAAACGTTTTTCTATTAATTTTCTAAAAACACAATGAGTTGTCAGAGCGCTTTTAATGTTCTTCATGAATTTGTTGGAATTAAAAAAATTGTTAATATTTTTTATTAAATGAATTGAAGTGAAAACAGAAATTTGCTGAGCTCCCATCGGTTGGATCATTTCGAAATGTTTTATAAAAAACTGACTCAAATCACATTCGGGGACTTTTGAGCCCTCTTCAAGTAATAAAGCGTGCAAAATATTGTGCTTATAGTTTAATCCCGACAAACAAAAATAAATGTTTAAACAAATGTTCAACAAACTTTAAACAAGTTTTTTAAAAAATATGTTCTCTTATAAAAATTAGTATATTTTGAGAATAATCTTGTTTATAATTTGTTAGATATATTCCTTTAATTTATAATTATAATCAAAGAATATAACACGAAACATTTTAATGATATAAAAAGTTATCTTTCAAACATTTTTTCTCCTTCTAGTAAAGAATTTTATCCATTGAGAATTGTGTTTAATTAAAAGAAAAACAACTGAATAAATAAGCACTCAAAATGAGTTGTGGAATGTCGATGATCAAATACTTGTTATTTTTGTTTAATCTTCTATGTCTGGTAAGTAATTGACGAAAAAAGAATTAATAAATAAAAATAATGATTTAATACACTCAAAAATTTTATGTTAACTAATTTACAAATTTTTATTAATTTAATTATTTCAAAAGTGGAAATTAATTATATTGCCTTGACTTTATTTGATTGCCCGAAATTTTAATAAATGAAAAGAACTTCAATAAAAGTAAAATTAGGTCGAGCTAATTTGATATTCCGTATCAGTCGCTTTACCCCCACACCACCACCCAACCACCGCCGCCGCCGTCATCCCTTTACAATGCCTGTAAACATTTGTATATTTTATGAAAACAACTCACGCTTATTGTCTTCAAGCCAACGCGAGCTTGAACCAGTTTTAAAAAGAATCAATTTCGTAGTGGAGTTCATGGGCTTTAGAGGAGAAACGCAATAAATTTTTGAAAAAACAAATTTTAATAATATTGAATAAGATTTGATCCAATCGGCTTTTGCATTGAAAAGTTCTCGCCGTCTGAAAAGTTTCTCACCTCATCCTCAACCTCAAAAACAGATCATAAAAGCTTTTTCTTAAGCTCTTCGCGGGAAACCTGTTTATGATAAATTAAAACAAAACTAACAAGCTTTTCATTAAATAAATAATAAGAATCGATGATGGTCGTCCATGGTTAATCCAGTGCGAGGGGGCGGGGTGTTAAACTTCGCTTAAATAAGTTTTGTTTTGATTCACTGTTTGTACATTTTCAGTTTTCATCATTTCGTAAAAAAATCATGTTTTTTCTTCTATAGAGGCTAACCAGTTTTTTGACCAAACAATAAACAATTGCTTGTAATTGACGTCAATAATTGACATGCCTTTCCCCTTAATTGCAGGAAATTAGTAAAAAAATATGCTTTGATATTTTTAAAAATTTATAAAAAACAATTATTAATTATTTAATAAATAATTTCATAAAAATTTAATTTTGTTTGATTGAAAAAATAAATTTTTCGTGTCAGTTTTGATAATATTTCGAGTCTTTTTTTATACGATTGTATATCCTAAGAGACGTTCTTAAGAGAGCCAATTTTTATTTGATTTTATCTGGTAGTTTTTTTTAAAGGTTTTTATTAATAAAATAATTGATCTCTAGAAATGACCTTAATCATCACCAGTCAATGAAAGGAATTGTAAAGAATAATGTGTGAGTGTTTTATCTATGTAGTATTGCTGTGAAATGGGAAGTTAAAATATTTGGAGATGAATAAAAGAATTATAGTAACTATATGGGCTACTGTAGTTTACGCTTTATTGAAAGACGATTCATCCATTAGCACATTCATTCATTGAGCCATTCATTCACTTATTATCTCTTTTCTCCTCCCTTCCGTTGATTTGCTAAATATTGAATAAAAAGGAAATTCTTATTCTTCTTTATGTTATTGCGTAAACAGCATGCAGTATTATAGGAAATAATAATTTTACGATATTCTATATATTTGTCAAAATAGCAGTCTCTATAATTATAGTATATAAATCATTGTGATCGAAATTATATATAAATAAAGAAATCTGCGCATAAGCAATAACAACTCCATCAATATGTGAGGACGTGAGAGTTACCAATGTTGCAATTATACCACATGTTCAATGTATTCACGGTATCGGTATGGAAAAAAACGTTTATGTAATTAAGGATAGCTTTATAATTCAGTATTATCCTACGTAATCTCAACAAATATTGTTGTATCTAGATATTGTCTTTTTCAAGATCCTGTAAAATATATCTAGCTTAAAAATCTAGTGTCAATTAGCCTTAATTGACGCATCGATTCTTTTATTGTTTCATTTCGCCCTAAGATGTGGGAGCTTGGGATAAAATCTGGATCATAATGGGCTGACTAAATTACTGCGAAACCACAATCTTATGCATTTACTTCCAAAACTTCGCCACGTCGTTAGAATTTAATTTCGATCTCAAAGTCTTGCGAGCCCGTGAACAGACTTTTTTGGAGTATAAGTGCTTTCCTATGCCACTTCATGAACTCTTCCTACATCCTACTTTCAGTCATAATAACGAATCCACGTTGCTTGATAGATTTATGGTACACAGTCGAAACATTGTCTGGAACTCTTGAATAGCATGTTTGTCTGATGTGTCAGCGATTCTTCCTGTCGTTAACAGGGCGAACTAAAACTCCCAAATAAATGATCCCAATTCCAAGAAATGTTATATGCACATTCTTAGGTATACCAGCGAGGTTAATAAATTATATCAATACCGAGAACACACTGAACCTCTCTCATATCTCAGTTCGACATGACACATAATTAAATAATAGAATATTGAATTGAATATATAGCTTATTGGCTGATTCCTGTTCGTAGTAACGTAATTCATTTATAAATTTTAAAAAATATCTGATAATACAATTTTTTACATTTAATTTAATGTCCTTTCTTTAGATATGCGGTATCCTGTTGATCGTTTTCGGTGCTCTGCTCTTCAGCAGCATTCACACCTTCGATGATTTTGCCGAGGCCCTAAAAACGCAACAGATTCCCGTGACGATGATCGTTCTCGGTGGGGTAATTGTTTTAATCTCGTTTGTCGGTTGCTGCGGAGCTGTCCGAGAATCGTATTGTTTGTCAATGATAGTAAGTGTAATCTTGTCATATAGTTGACAAAGAAAAAATACTTTAATATCGCTACAAATTCATCGATTCATTTTATCCTTTCTTTCTTCTTTCCTTCCATTATTTTCTAGTATTCAACTTTCTTGTTTGTCCTGATGGTTGCCCAATTGGCTTTGGTGACTTACATTTGGTTGCAAAAGGAAGAATATTTGAAATATATGGGCGAAGTGGTAGAGAAGGCGTGGCAACGTCGTACCCAAAAAGCTGATTACATGGATGCCTTCCAAATAACCGTTAGTATCATAAACGAACGTATCATAACGATCATTTGTGTTATTGTTGTTTCTTTCTTTTTCTTTCATAGATGGAATGCTGCGGCAGGGACTCCTATCACGATTACACTTCCCATGGTTACTTCCTACCGCAGTCCTGCTGCAAGGATATTCGACCTGGAGATAGATGTCAAATCGAAAATGTTTATCAAGTCGGTTGTAAAAGTGCTTTTGTGAAATTCTGGGATAAAAACAGCGATATTATCAAATATACCGGAATAGTTATCGCCGCAATTGAGGTTAGGAATAAAGCACATGAATAACTTTGAAAGCATTGTAAATATTGCTTGATGTTAATTTTCTTTTACGTTTTTTCTTTACAGTTTGTTGGTTTTGTTTTTGCTTGCTGTCTGGCAAATAATATTCGAAATTATAGACGTCGTTCAGCGTATTAAAATCGAGAAAAAGCTCGATCGAAAAAAATTGAAAATTGTCCAAAATATTTCGAGAAAGAAATTAAATAAAAATAAACGATATATACAAAACAACGGCCTATAACGTATGGCAATGAATATGAAAATAAATTTTACAGGACGCCGTACATTTTTATTTGTTTCTATTAATATTTTTTGTTTATTTAGAATCCACCGAAATCTAGAAAAATTCTCTAATATTATTAAGCGTATTCTTTCAAATCGAAACAAACGAAAGTAATTTTTTATTATGTACAAAATTTCAAGTAAATTTTAAATTTATACTAAAACATTTTGCTTTAACATTAAATCAGTTTTATACAATTTTAATAAAATAGAATATTTTCATATTAAAAGTATAAATGGAAAGAAAATAAGTAAAATCAATTCCTATTTCATTGTCTTCTAATTTTTTTAAAAATTCAACAAAAAATCATAATTATTTGTATCTATAAAAATGTATTATATAATAAAAACACAAACATTGTTTTTTGTATTAATTTGGTATTAATTTTACTTCTTACATTATATTGATTTTTATCGTTGAATTCGATTAAATTTTTTATTTCAAATTTTTTAAATGAAAATATTATAAATTTTAAAAATTGATAAATTTTACTTGTAAAAGGTTTTTTGTAATTGTTTTAGAAATGTATTCCATCTTAATTTGTTTCTACATTATTCAACTTGTTCTTATTTTATCAATAAAGTTTTGAAATAAAAGTAAAAAATTTTGAAAATTTTTTTAAAAAGTGCTGAAAGGCTCAAGTTCGGTGTCATCACACTGGAGATGATCCCCTAACAACATTTGTGTGGTTGTTACTTGAGAGAAAAATAATTTCTTTTGTATTCACGTGCTTTCGTTTCAGTTATCTTCCATACTAGTTACGTCTCTGGTCGTAAAAACAGTAAATTATCAAGATACAAATTATCAAGTTGTCAAAAATTTTAAATAAGATTATTTACGATAAAACCAGCAGATGCAGTGAAATACATTTAAACAAAAAATAAAAGAAAAATCATTTTTCTTGTATAATTGAAAACCCAATAAAACCTTCGGTTATAAATATTAAATTTAAAAAAGGATTCAGTTGATAAGAAACGTGTTTCGCGTATTTAATTCGTTATTCGTAGAATAGCCGGCGCAGCGACAAACACGTTTCATTTATCTCCAAGATGGATATTTTGGCTTGGTGTATGAAATATCTTATTTTCATTTTTAATGTAACCACTATGGTGAGTTTTATGAATGAATGAGAGAATTCATGAACTGAAAAGTTTATGACTGTGCTTCAAAAACCAATTAATTAAAAAAATTTCAACAATTTCGTAATCCATTTTCTTGAAACGGCAACGAAATTTCTTAATATGACGCAGCGGCCGCAAGTTCGTCATGACGTTTGCGTTATCAGCAAGGTTTCTCAACACACCGAATCGTGTAAATGGACATGGTAGCACATCGAAGACGTCGCATCACGTGAGGTTAAGAGAGTTGGAAGAACAAACTTTCTTTTAATTGTTTTAAAAAGATTTGTGAAAGTCCTTTTCAAAGATTTATAAGAGTGTGGCTTCAATTTGCAACAGCTTTTCTTTTTAAACTTTAAATTCGCTTTGAATTTACTGCACGAAAACATAACGCTCGGCGAAAAAGTGTAAAACCATTCTCGTTTCATTACGCGCGCGAAACGGAGTATCCCACTTTCTTGATTCGATGTTTGCGCTTGTAACGTGTTTACAAGTCTTTCCGTATACTTTATTGACCTGTTGTTATCTTAGTCGATCTCACAGCTATATCGTATTATTTTCAATTCATGATTTTCTATGAAAGGGCAAGAGTTATCTCGCCAGTTTCAATGTAATGAAATATTAATTGATATAGAACAGATTTGAATTTTGGTATTTAGCAAACTTCCATTTTCCATTTGTCTTCACCAGGTCTGTGGTGTTTTGCTGATCGCTTTAGGTGCAGTAATAATCGATAACATTAACCATTTACGTTACTTTGAAAGGACGCTAAGGACGGAGCCGGTGCCAATTTTTCTAATTCTAACAGGTTTAGTTATTTGCATTGTTTCGATTTTCGGTTGTTGCGGTGCCATTGACGAGAATAGACTATGTTTATTTATTGTAAGCAAAACGTTTGGTTATAATTTCAATATGGTATACTTTTATTAAACAAATTTTTGTAATTCTTCTCTAGTACGCCCTCTGCATGATTACCCTCTTTGCCATACAAGTTGCTTTGGTCTGTTGGACTTTTACAAAGGTCGAGCAATATTTGAGTGCCATCGATAGATTGGTGGAAGAAGCATGGAAGGAGAATGATTCTGTTCCAATGAACGCTCTGCAACTTTATGTAAATTTACACAAATACTTTTACTAATTCGCTTTGTAAAATGTTCATAATCTCCCCACCTGTGTTTCAGTTAAATTGCTGCGGTGTCTCAGATTATACTGATTACGGTAACGAATCTATACCCAATTCCTGTTGTGGGTCTCTCATCCAGCCTTGCACTCCTAAGGTTTATGTCGGAAGGAAAGGCTGTCGTTTGGCTTTACGCAATTTCTGGAAGAATAATATTGAAATGATTCGATATGGCGGGATGATTGTCGCTTTGGTGGAGTTATTCACCTTCATGTTTGCTTGCTATTTGCGCAGTAATATAAGATAGAGTTGGAATCATAGAAGTATTTCGTTGTAACACCTGATGGGTTTTATTTTTCGAAAATGGACTCAAACGTGTTTAACAGAAACGACTCAAAAGTCATCGCAGGACGAAGTGGCCGAACGACCAACGAAATATTTAAAAAAAACGAACGTCTAATAAATGTCAAAACTGTAGATATGAAATGCAATATATGTGAATGTAATTACACGTTTCTACGTTTTTTAGAAAAACAATGCAAAAAATCTTGTTAATTAAATTCATGCAATTGAGTTTTAAATGTCTGGGTGGTTTTTTCTAACAAAACCCGTAAAACGCCACAGCAATAGATGAATGTATTACTACGATGTTTCGAAATGCAGTAAGGCATTTCGTCACTCCATAAAATAAAACACATAGTAATAAGTGATAATTAAGTTTATTATTATATTTATGCGATTTTGTTAGAATGTTGAAAGTAGGTTCCATAACGTCACGCCAAGCAAGACTTAACGTTTGCTAAATGACAATTTGCTTTGCGTCCCAATTTGTCGATAATTCGAATATTTTCGAAATTATCGAAATTGAAAGACTGAGAGTGGTTTAAAATTTGTTATGAATGGAAAAATTACTATGATACAATTATTTTTATTACAAAACTAGAGGAACCGGGGCTAAGTTTTTAATACTTTCTTTTATTCCTGCAGGTTCTCTCTGACCCCTTTGACCTCTAGTACAACGTTCGTCGTCTATCGTTACGTATTTGATTGGCCAAACAGCATGCGAAAATAAAAGCGATCAGCTAAAAAATTTATAGTTTCTCAATTAAATTTTGAAATCAATTTTTTTGTTATAAATCAATCGTTTATTTACCTCAACAGCAGCTATACCCAAACCAGCATAACGTATTATATCTATATTCTTTGTCCAGGTCGTAACAATAGCCCGTTGACAGCCAGGCCTGCTAAGGACGGTGACATCGGTGACGCCACAACTCTCAGCCTTAAGGCCGCAGCATGAATTTGGAATGCTTTCCAGAGCAGTGACATAATCTGTGAAGCCATTCTTGCCGCAACACTTAAACTGCAAGAAGTTAATTGAGAAATTTATAAAAGGAATTTATTATAGTCCCGAACGTTCAAATGTTTATTAACGCATTTCTGTCACTTTCACGTCACGTCCTCTCTTTTCAGTCGCCTCTTAACTGTTCGACATTACTACGGGCGACGTGATGCCGAGCAGAGAAATGCTAAACAGTTGAAAGACGACTCAAAAGACGACTCAAACTCACGTAACGTTAAAAAGCGAAATATCATGTAAGCAGTTTGTCGTAAACTGAAGCTTAGGAGAATACATTTTTAAAAAACGTTTAAAATTACATACGCTTATTTGCAACACATCCATAACATGCTGGTCAACATGCCTTTGTTCCCAAACTTTGTCCACTCCCTTTTCCAAACTATCCAAAGTATTGTCGCGGCTAGTCCACACACAAACAATTAGTATTGCTTGACAAATGAATAGAACTAACATGAATACTGAATACTATAAATTTAGAAATATTTAATAATTAGTAATCCGCATAATTTTTCAATAAATTGCCAAAGTCCTTTCGGAAATACTTACTACCATTGTGCAACATGTTTGCTCCCGAATAGCGCCGCAACATCCGAAGAAAGCGATTACAAATATAATGCAACCAACAACAAGCAGTGCAATGGCAACATTGTTGGCAAGTACTACTTCCTCTATGCTTCTTATATCCTTAACTTGAACAAGGATTAAAGAGCCGAACACAATTAACAATATGCCACATATCTGTTGCCCATTAAAAAAAATAAATAATAACGATTTATTTAAATAACTAAAACATTGAATTAAAGCTTAGAAAGTGGGGTGTGATTTTCTGAAAAGTTTACAGGTTTTTGTTCAGATTTTTTGTTCGTATTTGATTCATATTTAATTATGAAGAAGTGACCACAGAATAAAACAAATAGGTCTAATGGTTATATTTTCTCTTGATATTTCTTGAACTTTCCGACAGATTTATGTACTCATTTCATATCTCCGAACGTCTCGTTCGTCTGGTTTTTGCGGTTGCCTTTCAACTGTTTAATACTATGATAGACAGTTAAAAAGAGGCTGGAAACGTGAGACGAACTGACGTTTGGAGATATGAAATCAGCGCATTAACAAAAAGAATTTCTAAATAAGGATAAAAGAAGATAGTTTCTAATTCCGTTTTATTTTTTAAATATTTTTTTATTCCGTTTTATTTGTTAGAATTTATTTATTAAGGCACGCAATAAAACAAAAAGGAAGAAAACAAAACCACAACAAATTAATCTACACCTAAAAATAAAATCATGACTCATAAAAGCGTTTGACTTCATAATTAAAGTTATTAAAAGTACTCTTAAGGAAATTTCAATTCACATTAGAATATATTAATTATTTATTAATATTATCAATATTATCAGCATTGCTCATTATTTTTATTTGTCGGGTCTTCGAAATATAAATCTACGATCATTTTTATACTATATTTAAATATTTGGTATTGTATTTATGTAAACTATTTCTGAAACTCAATATATATTATTTCTAGAAATACTCACCACGAAAAGTATATTAAAAATGAAGAGCACATATTTTACAAAAACACCACCACAATCCATTTTTTAAAATTTTTTTAAAAAATTCAATCACTACAAATTTAATGTCAATGGATATTATGTATGTTTTTTGTACTCAGTACTTCAATAAACTAATGTCTTGTGAAATTCCTTATAAAGCTTTCAATATAATACTATATATTATCCAAGTATTCCGCTGCACCGATGTCAATGGCGTTTTTTTAAGAACTGAAATGAACATAGAGTATAATACTTAGTATGAGCTCATTTAATAAAGCTTTCCTTATCAAATGAAGTCTTATCTAAAAAACAATAATTTGTATGTCTTCTCACCCACACCCGCTTATAAAAAACAATAGATATGCACGTACACATGTATAGGTTTCGGTATACGCAACGAAGCGATCTTACTGTAATGTAAAGTAAATCGTTAATAATGCATGCATGTGTACATACTTATAATACAATGAATGGTGACTAATGGGACTATTGTAATATACAATTTATTCTCATACTCAAATTCTTTGATTTATTTTGATCACTTTCTAAGATAAAAGTGTTTTGATATATCATAAAGTTCTGTGATTTGTAAATTAAATTTTGAATATGACTTTCTTACGAAAAACAGAATTGTTTTCCGGAAAAATAATCTTATTGAACGGTAAATGAGATTATGATGTCAAAAAGCCAAATATAATTCAGTTGCTTTAGCACGATAACTCATTAACGTATTTGGTAGACGACAACATGTTTGTATTTTTGATTTCGCTCTCACTTTTGCTCATTGTTAATTTCAGTAGCCTTTTAACTGTTTGATGCAGGAGCGTATTACGGCTCGTCGTTAAATATTGCGCCAAATAGTTAAAAAGGAATCACATAAAATGACGAGCCAAGCATTTGCTAAGCCTCTAAACAGGCAAAATTAACCCCACGGTGGTGAAACTCTAGAGTACAGGAACACAACAGGGCGCCATGTAAGTAATAAAATTAACGGTGAAGGATGTTTCCCCTCCACCTTAGTAAAATTGTTCGCTTTGAATTCATGAGGTGAGTTCACTTTCTGCAAATATATGTATAGTTTAATGTTTAAGTTTAAAACCCATACTTTTCAGTATGTAAAAGAATTATGTATTTAATTTAAGAACAAAATTTTAATTAAGAAAAATACATTTGGCGCCTTTTGTTTACGTTCATTTTATATAAATGGTGTTTGTGTTCACATAAGAAACCACCAGCACATTTCGCCGTGTCGAAGTGGAAGAAGAAAAGTTTACCACTAATTCGTGAGCATTGAAGCGTTGCAAAGAATGAAGCAGTGGTCTGTCTACCGATCATTGCTTTCTTTTCTGAGCGTCGAACCAAGTGGTTTAGCGTCGAACCGGTAGATGTTTTGATTGATAGAGTGAAAATTAGTGAAAATATAAAAAGGTATTAAACGGAATGAATGGAAATTGTGTATAACGAAAAATAATTCTTGAGATGAAAATGTTTAGATGCGTATTAAAAAAGTGATAGATATTAGGAAAATATTTACAAGGCGGGAAATATGCTTTTCTGATACTTTGGGAAGAGGAAAAATAGTAACGTGACGTGTAAAATAATTATACAGTAATTTTGCAAATATTCGTATATAATGTATGTGCGTAAACTCCGTTGTTGTTCCGACAGTAATAATTGCAATTTTACCAGAAGAGCGGTGTGTAAAAAAATAAAGAGAGAAAAGAAATAACAATACATAACTGAATAAATATAGAAAACGAAAATTAAATGAATTACTAAAAAATATATACATCAAAATTTAATTAATTTTAATTTAATTTTGTTCGTAATGAAATTGAAGAGTATAATATCAGATGCTAAAAAAATTCATCCATTGTTTTTGCAATTTTACAAAAACAACGTTAGAAGATTGAAGATTGAGAACGATTTTCTCAGCAATGAGATAAAAATCAATTGTAGTATTTTCAGTAAAATTCAATCGCGTAAATTTTTATTGCTTCTAATGTTCATTCTTTCGAAAATTAAGCAGAGGAGAATTATTTGCTTAATCTCGTAATATTGAATTATTTCAAGAAATTATCTTAATTTTGATAAATTCTATATAAATCGATAAATCTGTCCTAAATTTTATATCGTCTTATACGTTATGCTTTGCTTTTCAGAATTTTCTGATTTAAAAGTTAAAAAAACTTCATCAAGAATGGATTGTGGGACTTCTCTTGCCAAATATGTTTTATTCCTGTTCAATACTTTGGTTTCGGTAAGTCGAATTAACAATAAATTTTACAAAATAATAAATAAATCCACAACATATTTATAAAAGTCAATACAAATCTTAATGCATTCGTGACAATCGATGTTAAGGGTTGTTACCCATTTACTGATACGCAGTTAGCATTATTGTATCCTCTTTGCATCCCCGAGCATTTATCACAATTCCACAACTTTCTATATTCCTCAAAATTCTTGATTCTAAACAATATCTGGAATAAAATCCCGCGACATATACTTTGTATTTCTTATGATTATTTTTTAACGGCACCAATAAAAACAAGCAAAAGCTACTCGTGCGACCATAAACCATCGAGGCTATATGTATTATATATATAAACATATAAGTATATACATATTCATATGATACAACTTCAATGACATCATCAAAATATCTGTGGATTAACAATAGCATGCGTCTCAACTTCTCGTTTCAACTTCAATTCGGAACAACAAAAATGCTTTGATAAATTGTCGGGTTGGGCAGAAGTCGAGACGAAACAAGTTTACTCCGTTGCCTTTCCTTAGACTATTGCGTAAATAACTATATCCAATGTCAGCAAAATTCGACGAAGCATCCATTAAAAAAAACAACTCGGCAACAACAAAACTAGTGAGTTGTTTTTGCCTGCGAACATAAGGAGTGTTTTTTTATAAAACTAGAGATGAGCGAGATTTCGATAGCGATAGCTGAAATACTGACAGTGACAATTAATAAGAGTGACAGTGACAAAGCAATTTAATAACGGAGGGGTGGTGGAGAGAGATTTGTTAGTTAAAAATTTGCTGAACAAAATACACTTTTTTTGTTCAGTTAAAATGAGAAATAAAAATACATAAAATTTTGTTTATTATTCTCATTCCAAAATGGCTACTGTGGTTCCCGATTTCAGATTAATGCAGTTTGAAGTAATAAAGCTTCGAGCAGCTCGAATCAATTAGTCATCCCATTCGGTTTTGAAATCTGCTTTAAAATTTTTTTACGATTTATTTGTTATTAATTTGATTTGTTTTCATTTGAGTAATCTTGTTCGGATGTCGTTAAATTTAATGTTTAAAAGTTTGAAGAATAAAGACTCAAAATTCTGTTTACTTTATCATGACTTTATATATTGTTAGTGTTTTAGGAAATATTCACATCATAATAATAGTTCGTACGAAAGCGATATTTACATTATTAGGTTTCTTATTAGGATATGTCCATGTATTTAAGTCATATATGGTCACATATGCATTAGTTCTGATGATGAGAATACATTGAACAGCCATCTATAGATGAGTATTGCGAGAAGAAAAATTATGTTCTTAGTTGGCGTGACTAATATTTGTGTTCTAAATAAAATTCGTAGCTCGAACATCGCTATTGAAAACATGTTAAAAGCTTAAGGTAAACTATTTTGTTACTACTCTACATTTGTATGACTTTTTTAAAATGTTTTATCCTTTTCCTTTGTTTTACCTGTGATGGAACGAATAAAACAACAAGTTTTATATCTGTATCTATAACAACTCTTTGTCGTTTTTTAAAATTTTGCTCCAGTTTCGGTCTGTGTCAGAATCAAAACTAGGTTAAGCAAAAGCAGCAAAAATGATAAAGTCGAATTACAAATGATGGCTTTTGTTAGTGGTGTTGATGATGGTAATGATGTTTTCTATGTATATGTTGTTGTTTTTTTTGAAATTGTGTTGATTTTAATTATGAGAATAATTATTGTAAAGGTAGTGATGATGATTACAATTAGTTGGCTTATGGGACTAACTGTTTCTATTTTTATCAATGCTAGGATGTCATTACGAGGAGTTATTAGAGCTTTTTCATACCCTGTACTTGAAGGAATAGGGTATATTCACTATGTGTTTCCGTTTGTAAAGGAGGTGTGGTAGGTATATAAACACATATGCATTCTTGCTCGTAATCACCTGAGTCGATTCAGCGATGCCGACATTAAATTTAGCACAAATATTCTTTGTCATAATAATTTGTTTGGAATTGAAAAAAATGGGTGGTTTGGGGGGGGGTAAGTGGAAGGGGAATCGAGCCAGCGCCAGGCTGACTTTTTTATAATAAGTATATCTTCATAAACATTTATAGACTAGACCGTATATAAATCTCATTTTGTATACCCATAATAGACATCCAAGAAAAAACAATCTTCAAGGACATGGGCGTGGTCTGATTTCTCATGTTGGGACATATGAGCTTTATAAGCTTCGGCCTGGCCGAAGAATGCCAAATTTGTTTGATAATATTTTTTTAGCAATGAAATCAAAATTATCGGAATTATGGAGGGGAGGATATGCATAAGACTGATATAAATTCACGTACACATAGTGGCGATTAAATAAAACATTATTTTAAATTTCGGGAAGTAGAGAGTAAATTAAAGCAAAGAAGCTGAGGAAAGAAGCTGGGAGAAAGAAAGAGAGAGATAAATTGATCGTGAGGGGGGGGGGGAGTAAGTACCAGTTTATCTTTATAAAAAATAAAAAAATATTAGCAGATTATATTATATAACTATATTATATAACTTTATTATCATAACTATATTATATTGTATAACACTATTATCATTTAGTATTTTATATATACGTATATGTGCCAGGCACGGTGTCACTTCGAAGTCTGGTTTTTTAATCTAAACTATGTTATTTTTGATTTGATAATAAAAGCTGATTTTTAATTAAATATAATATTCTTTGATTTTATTCCCATGAACACCTAGAAAAACAAAATATGGTATTTTCCTTAGAAATGTATATCAATATGATATGTATTTATATGTATCTATATCATATATCATATAATCATGAATTAACAAACAGCTACACCAAATGTTATTGTTACTGCTTTGCTGTCATGGCTTTTACTTTTGCCTTTTGTTGTCATGGCTGCCTTACCGGGACAATGACATTCTTTGACAGCTCCAACTGTAACGAATAATCGACCATATCTCATTTCCTTGCATTGTAAGGTAGGCAGCCTCTTTGGTATGGGTTTTAGAAAGTGAAAACTTGTGTATTGCAATGTTCAATATATAGTGCTTGTTTTTGGTGCCATCCATCCTTCTTTGTTGTGAATGTATTGTGATGTTTTGCAGATGGCCGAAGGATAATTGAACGTTTTTGCTTTTATTTATCCAGTAGCCGTTTTTATGTTGCGAGCATTGATTTTTTTAGTTATGTTTTTGTAGTTAGTTACAGTTAGTTAGTTATTTATTTGGTTAGTTTTGAGTTGCATAACCAACATTTAGTTACAGACATAAATATACATACATAAATATATGTTTTCGTATACGTGTTTGACTAATTATTGACCAAATATAAATAAAAAAGCGACAGAAATTTATAGACAGAAATGCAATATTACATTTCTACCTAATACGGAATAAAATATATTTCTTGAGCCGATGGTTTTGTACTAAAAAGTATAAAATTAAAACGAAATCGGAAATTCCAAGCAGTCAACGTTCCATTAAATGAAACTTTCTAAAGAAAAGAAAGAAAATGGAATTATTTCATTTCAAATTATAAATGCAAATGCATGCAATATTTTATATATTGCCATTATAGTTATCACGTGCACAAATAAATCTTAAATTATCTGAAAATTTTGCGACTTTTTATTTAAAGTAAAAGTTCATTTTGGATTACCGGGACAAATGTTATTACCACGAGGTTTGAAAAATTAAATTTTATTGATGTGGAGACGTGTCATATAAAAGGTTAATATATTCGCAAATGAAATACATACATATGCATATCGTCTAATTACTCAGAAGCGCATTTAAATGCGAGTAAACTAAATCCGCTGTGGAGTCATTTCTCGTGCTGTTTCTAAATTTTTCTCTTTTTTGCTTTCTGTAGAGTTGTTACACCGCAGCATATCGTGGTAATGAATGGAATTGTTGTATACTAGCTATGGAATTATGCATATATTCGTAAATTCATACATACACGCTCAAACTTACACACAGCCGCACGCACACACACATGTGGCCACACACACATACACAGAAATACACATACTCACAGGCATACACACACATACACAGAAATACACACTTCCACAGGCATACACACATTCATACATACATATATACATACATACACACATATATACATATACGCGGGGGATACACACATCACATACATACACACTCACACTCGCTTCCTCGCTCTCACTGTCATTCACTCACATTCTTCGCAATTATCATCTCATTGGAGTGTTTGGAAGCTTTTGTTGCGGGTCTCTTAATTTTCTTAACACAAAGAGAGGAGGATAGGGTCAAGTAAAAGTTATCTTATAATAATAATTAATTAATTTTTTAAATAATTAATTAATTATAATATATAATTTTTTTTTGAATTCCTTCACTTCTTCGTGAAATACATGGATGGCGACCAATAAAGAAGCCCACTAATTTTTTGATATTTCGTCTTTAATTAAATTTTTGCCTCAAATTGAATTCACGCCTCCAACCTAAATATTGTATTTTCTTGAAGCTGCATTTTTAATTAAAATTTCGTTTTAATTGTCATTTAATCGAAATCTCGTGTGATTGCGATCTCGTTTTAAAATGAAATTTTGGCTTTAGTTTAAGTCTCGCCTCTAACTCAAATCCTCTGCAAATGGAATCTCGTTTCTGAACAAACTCACCCTTAACTGATAACTAATCAAAGTTTGCAAACCTCGTCTTAATTAAAATCTCGTCTGCAATTAAAATCTCGTCCATAATTCATATGTCGCCTATAATTAAAGATCATATATCGCATGTAACTAAAACCTAATTTCAATTGGTGACACGTTTCAAACTGAAACACCGTCTCTAATTTCGCATTTCTTTCCATCACGGCTCGTCTCGATCAACTAAACGTCTACACAAGTGATGTTAAACCGCCATCAACACTAGTGCATATAATTGCAGTGTATTGGACTCATTGATAAGAATTAGTGCTAATTTTATTAGTTTTAGTAATCACTTTATTTGTTTTGTGTCTTAGTAACTATTCGGCATATATGCTAACTCCGAACGCTTTACCCACTGTATCTACTTACATATACACATGTATGCTTATATATTGCGTAAGTATGTATTGCCTGTCGCGAGATATGGAAGCAGACATTCTTGCAAGAAATATATGAGAAAAAACAATCACGCAGTAGTTTTATTCTCATTTGATTCACATTATTTCGTTTTTATTGTTTTCTAATTTTTTCTAAATTTGTAAAAACATCGATGTATCCTTTGCCGTTGTGGCATCGCAGAGCAAGAAAAAGAAGAAAGAAAAGAGAAGGAAAGAAGAAAAAGATCCCTCCTCTGCCTCGTTTCTATCGCATAAACACTTCGCCTTTGATTCTGACCTAAATGAAAACCTTTTGACTGGAATTCTGTGTTTATGGTCTGTGTTTATGGTCCTCGCCTTCGTTGCCGAAATATAAATAAATAATTTTTTCCTGCTATTATGTTGATAATATCACAGTCAGCAATACTTATTGCAATCATGGCCTTTTCCTTGAATGATTGCAAACGTTGCATTCTTGTATGGCATGATAAAGCATTTCAGGCGATTTGTGCAGACCTTCACTACGGTTCAATGATAGGGTGGTCCTGGTGCTTCTTTCTTTGCCATCTCACTTGGTTGGATGATGCGCAATATCTTTAACAAAAAAAAGCAAACAATATTCGAACAGTTTTGAGTTCAGCGAGGGCTTTTTTTATTCAAGCATAATTTTTGTTTGCCATTTGAATGAATAGGTAGAGGCAGACATTAACGGTAATTAAAAGCAAAATAAAGAACGTAGACTAATTAAGTCCAGCTTAATTAAGCTTAATTTTCCTATTTTAAGAACATAAAAAATAATGGATATAAGAGCATAGGCGATCGAAGTGCTGCATGCGTGACACTTTCCTGGGCGACTCTTTCAATAATTAGTCACTTCAATATTTCAGTCGATTTTGACTTTTTGTTTAGTTGAAGCGTAGGGTCAAAAAAAATTATAAGTAACAACTTACTTTTTCTGTTAATATTTTATCCGGATACAAACCAAGGATAACTAGTGTAGCGTGTTATTTGATTGCATGCCAGAGAAGCGAAGGACTATAAGTTTTCCTTTTGATTATTCAGAACGGAACATTATTGCAAATGATTCCAGTCTTTTTTGTAGTAGAAGTTGTGGCGAAATTAAAAATGCTATGCAAAGCCAAAAAAATGCTAGAACATGGTCAGTGATATAAAATTGCTCGCAACACTTCTGGCCTACTGGAAGTTAAGTTGAGAACAAGTCCATTTTTAAAAGTGGGTTACCGCTTTTTCCGAACTTTCGTTAAGGTTATCGATTGAAGTCAAAATTATTAAACTTTTTCTGATGTTAAAAAAATATAGACGATTTACTTTTACCTTCATATATTTGCGCTATCAATTAACACTATGTTAATTGCTTCTCGCTAACAATACGATTCCGGAGAGCCTCTTAGTAAGTCGATGTCGTAGTGGCTCATGTATGACAAAATATTTCGTCATAGCTTCTTGACAGGTTAATGTCCAAAAAAATCTTCATTTCCAATTATTAAAAATCCTGGCGAATTTCCAATTTCTGAAATGTTGTGCAAAATAAAAGGAAACCGTAAACATCCACAAACGTAAATTGTATCATTGGGAGGAGTTATGTTTATATAATGCGCATTGGTCATAAACATTTGGTTTTTGTTGTGGTAGAAATAATTAAGCATGGTCATAATTATTGTAAAATTTGCTACAGAAATGAGTTCAGGAGATGATCCACGCCAGAGTTCGCTTAGTCAAGCCCTTAGCCATTTATTAATCGAAATGTTTACTCTACCCCCTAAACCCCTCCTCTGTAACGATTTCCGTTACTATTTTATTTAGGAGTATTTTATGTTAATCGTATATTACACTTCTTAATTGAACCTTCTCAAACTTGCGTTCCCCCAAAGATTTTGATGAGGAAAGTTGCAGAAAACCACCTTGGTTATTGCCAAACTTATTACTTTACAGTCTGTGCTTGTTCGTCTTTTCATGGCAATTTTCACTGGACATGCATTGAATTAATTTATTTCGCATTCGTTTATTTTATTATTATTATCATCATTGTCTATCTTGACCTCATTACTTCCTGTCATTATTATGATTAAGAATTAATTTTTTTCTTCAGCAATTGCTTTCTGCGATTATTTCTTAGTCTTCGATTATTTTGTTTTTGATTTATTATTTTAATTTTGTCTGCGTTTTTACTCGCTTCTTTCTCTTGACTAACGTGAGGTAAACAAAGTTTGATGCCAAGTCAGCTTTATCGATTATTTTTTATAAAAAATAGGCTAATTAAATAACGAAAGAATAATGATTAGAAAATTAATTTCTGTCTATTCGACTTCTTGTTATTATTCTTCATCAATTGAAAATCTGTTATCAATTCTTCTAAATGAGAATCAATCAACGTTTAATTTCGATTTTTTTAATATTTGTAGATCATCGGTATTTTGAGCGTCGTCTATGGAGCTCTGCTTTTGAATAGCATTGGTATGATCGAAGTTCATGGACAAGTCGGTTTCCCACCACAAGCTGCTTTACCAATTATATTGATCAGTTTGGGTTCGATTGTTGTATTTATTGCATTTTTGGGTTGTTGTGGAGCTATACGAGAATCGGTCTGCATGATGATGACGGTGAGAGTAGCTGTAAAAATACTGTTATGAATTTAGAGTTATTAGATTTTTCTGTTTTTTTGCAGTATTCTCTTTTCTTGTTGATAATGCTAATCCTGCAATTGGTGATGATCGTTTTCTTGTGGCTCAATAAGGACAATTATAAAGCCGCTATGGGTAATATTATCGATGAAATGTGGACCAATCAATCGCATCAACCAGGAATTTTCGATGCCATACAAAAATCGGTGAGATCAATGAATTTGCTAATTTAAAAATACTTTTAATTAATACTTAATACTTAATAATAATAATATTTAATACTTTTAATTAATACTTAATTTAAAAATACTTTTAATTAATTTCAATTCAATTCCTTCAATTCCTAATCAACAGCTCAAATGTTGTGGATCAAGTGGTGTCATTGATTATCTCCCGAGTTCATTGCCGCCAAGAAGCTGCTGCGAAGAAGGTATGTGTGCGAATCCTTTGAATATATATGGCGGTTGCCGTGAGAAATTTCAAGACTTAATGACTGGTGGTACCGAGAATGCTAAAATTGCCGGAATTGGGCTCATCGTAGTGGAGGTAGCTACAATTGTTGCTATAAAAATTTAATATTTGTATTTATGGAATTTTTATTTTCAGGTGCTCGGATTTATTTTTGCCTGTTGCGTGGCCAATAATGTGCGCAATTATAAAAGACGAAATGCTTATTAATTACTAAAACGCCCAAAGTATTCACCTAATCATTTTTTTAATTTAAAGACACTACAAAACATACGAACCTACACACAAACACACATACATACGCACACACACACATACATACGCACACACACAAACACACACGCACACAGACAAGCACACACACGCACACACATGCACAAATAAGATCACACACAATCATTTACAACCGCATAACATTGTTACAATTTTTGTTGTATTACAAATTATCCTCGAATTCAGCTCGAATCTTACACGCACACAATCAAATTCAATTTACAGTAATTTTTTAAATTTGATTTAGATTTAAAAACATTCAATTCGAAAAAAAGAATCACTGAATAAAAATTTATAATTAAACTAAAATATATATATTCTACTATAACTATTATAACGATTATATTGTACGTATTTACTATATCGTGTTATAAAATAAAAACGAAGTTATTTATATTATTATATTTGAAAACAACGCAAAAGTCGTGCACAGTTCGCACAGTAGGCGAAAATTGATTATATGCATTTAATGATAAATTCTTCAAAACAATATAGAATGTATTACAAAACACTTGAGTCCATAATGCTGCCAACTCCATTAAATTATGATAAACTTGTTTTTTTTGTATTCGATGCTGTTATTATTCCTTTTTATATATATACAAGTATACACATATATACTTTGTTATATGATATATACATAAATAAATAATTTGCTGTAAGACCAAAAAATTTGAACAAAAAAGTAAATAAAGTTTTCAATTAAAACCATTAGAGATCAGTTTTACTAATTAAGCGCTTTTTTAATACGAACAATTTTAAACGCTGAATATATTATGTGACTACTTTCGCTAGGTTATTCCAAGAAACGATCGTATTTTTCTCGTTTCCCAGTAGCTTTTCAACTGTCGTACATTGCGCGAGCCACTGAAGACTACTAGTTGCATATCATTGCCCAATGTAGCAGCTTATGTATTTAACAAACAAATTTCAATGTGTTTTTTGTGTTCGCTTCTTGCTATTCTGACTTTTTTAAGTTGATGCTTTTTAGTACTGAAGGAGGTAAGAAAAAGCCGTATCCATTAGTTGTATTCATACTGAAAGGTTGCTGCGTATGCCAGTTTGCAACAAATCTGCTAAAAATGTGAAGTATTGCTGTAAACTAAGAGAGAGATGAACTAGCTGTTCACTTTGTTGAAGAGAAACTTTGTAAATATTAAATTAGAAAATAATAAAGAAGGCATTTTGGAAGGCATTTTGGAAAAAATCGGAACTTTGGTCACCTTAAAAAAATCCATAAGATCGTATCAATTAACATAATTAATTAAATTTGTTATCGGTATGACGGTTGAGTAGTGACTGCAAAAAACGACTGTATTTTAAGGGAAGCGGATGGATTTTCATCCTATTGTTATTAATAGACCGGGTTAGTTTCTAAAAACGTGCCAAATACATATCGGGACCCCACTGTGTAGGAATTGTTGTAAGACAGCAATAGAACACGCTATTTTACATTACGGCATCTGCTCTTTGGAATCTCCAAAATTGCTTAAAATGAGTGAGCCTAAAACTATGCAACAAGCTTATGTTAAATATCTGGAATATTTCGTATGTAAAAAAGCATTCCGATTTTCTTCCATCCACTCCAAGGCCAGCTTTTACAAAAGCACGTTTGAATTTGGATGCACATAAATAACAAAAATTTTATATTAGTATTGCTTTATGATTTTATTATTATCATACCCTTTTAAAATTAATAACGAGCAATAGAAGTTGTTGAATATTAAACGTATTTGATTGTTTTCCGTGGTTTGATTTTCTACTCTTCTGCAATCAAAAAACACATAAAAGAAAATAGCAATACATTCTACAATCTGCGCTGCAGTGGAATAATCGTTGCTATTGCCAACATCTTCCAACGTCCAGTTTGTTCCACTGTGTTTGATCAATCACAACTCATACGATTTGTAAACTCGCGCGCATATTCAGTTTTTGGCCGTTTAGCGAGCGTTGAAGTCTAGTGGTTCGGAGAGCTATAAAAGGCTTTTAGCAAACAATTTTAAAAGGCTTTTAGCAAACAATTTTAAAAGTTTTTGACTAAAAACTAAAAGCAAAATATTATTTAAAAACTATTTAAAAAAATATTTTACTTAATAACTTTTGCCTTTTATTAAATTTTTCATAGAAAAATTAAAATTAAAACGCATCAAACGTTTCGATCTCGTATTGCAGTTCATCATTTTAAAATAAGATTTACTAGAAACAAGGAATTCATAAAAAAATGGCTTGCTCTACGAAAACATTAAAAATATTTGCGATTATTTGGGACATTTTATATGCAGTAAGTTTTTGCCAAAATATTTCTTCTCCACGATTTCTTATCGAATTATTTTCATAAAATTTCGTTTAGTTTACATTTTCTTTCATAAAGTATAAAATGTTGATTGTTATCTTTTTTAAGAAGTTGAAGCAAACAAGTTACGCTATGGCGCGTTATCAGCAATGAGTAATTGTGCTTCCCAACGATAAACGATAGATAGATAAAGTTAGCCAAGATTGTTACCAAAGTCTAAAGTCGATAATTTGATTGGAAAATTTTATGAAATTTTTGCAAATTAGTTTCATTATTTCGGTTCAATGTTATGCTTTTTTAATAAAAAAGTTTGATTAAATCCTGATTAAGTTCTAGAAAACCTAATTAAAAATAGTAATAAGAAAAATCGAAGTCAATAAATTAATTTTATGATATTTTGCAAGACCTTTTATATGACCTGATATTAAGTTTTAAATTTATTCTTAAATTTTATTTTAATTTTTATTAAAATTATTTTATTAAAATTATTTTATTGAATTATATTTTTAATACCTTTTTTAATTTCTTTTAAATTCGTGTTTTGAATAATTTTTATTCATATTCAGTATAATTTAAAGAATTTATAACTACTTACTTTTGGTTATTAATAGTTAGACTAATTAATATTTTCTAAAATTTAGAAAGGCAACAAATTATTTTCATCAGGAAAAAGCAGTTTCCATTTCAATAAAATTAAATTTTGTATAATATCTGCTTTAATGTTTTTCCTGTTTTCATTGTTGTTGTTGTTGTTATTGTTGTTTGTTGCTCCTAAGGTCAGTTTATATGTAATTTCCTATTAGTATATATTTATTTGGAAATATATATTTTTAGCCACACGACGTTTGATGTAGGCAGACCTGACATACAAAAATTTTTAATGACATCAATCGAAATGAAGCAAAAAAATAAAACAAAACCAGACAAAAATATTATGCCGAAAATTGTTGAATAGAAAGAAAAAACCATTTTTAAATCAAACGATGAATTTGATGCAAGTTTTTTATTATTGAAATATTAAAGACATTTCTAAAAACATATTATTGAGATAAAATGCAAACGATTATTGGAAACGATTAAATTTTAAATTCGAATGCCTTTCGGCTTCAGTTTGGTTGAAACATATTAGTAAATACATATTTTTGGTACGAGCTTTTCAGAATAATTAATTCTAATTAAATAGAGTTTAAATATTTGAATTAAGTGATAATTGAATGCAATACTTTAGTTGTTTCTTTGAATGAGTTGCCCTGAAATTAACATTAAATTAAGAATATTTTAATACTATTCAATGAATAATTAAACAACTTAAAAAAACACCCTGTAAAATGCTGTTAGAAATACGAGCGTATACCCAAAAATAGGTCAGAATTACACAATTACGTTAATGCAATAAAAAGTTTAGCATTTTAAATATTGATCATAAATTACAAACAGATAGATGGAAAGACAAACCTTTCAACATAATCTAGGCAAAGTTTAGAATTAAAAGCTTATTTAATTCGTTAATTATTCGTTTGAGAAGATCTTGCTCTTGCTTCGTACGTGTCTGAAGTAGTACGATCGTAGGAATGGATGAATGTGTGGACACGCTGTGCGGTGGCGCACCCCTCATTAAAAACGATTTATTGAACGTTTCAAATTTCTTATCGAAAATCGAATTTAAAGTTTTTCTATCTCTTTTTTTTTGCTTTAAAGGCTTTTAATGACTTTGGAGCGTTTTTGAAAGCCCTTTCGATTTTTTTGGAGCTATTTCTGTTTTTTCGTGTATTTGATTTTTTATTTATTTAGGGTAGTTTCATTTTTAATAAAATCCTTAAAAACATCACACGCATTAAATATTTTGCTAAAAATAATCCAAAACAAAGTATTTTGTCATTCTGGCTCTAATAAAAAACAAAAAACTGTTAAGAACTTTTTGGATATTTTTGTTTTATTGTAATTTTCAAAATATTTTTCGATAATTCAGAAAAATATCTAACAAAGTTTATTTTGACTATAATGTACTATGTATTAGAGTTGAAGACAGCGGTTTAGTTCTTTGCAATTTATTGTTTCCAATCCACATATTTTCATATATTTTCGCTCTTATCAGTTTTTATATTTATGATTTCATCATTAATTAGATTGCTGCTATTTTGTTCTTGCTATTATTTTTATTATTGTTGTTGTGATAATGATTGGAAACTTATAAGAGCTAATTGAAAATTGGAAAGAGATAAGGGAGCAAGGGTAAACGCCCTCTTCACCCTTCACAACTTAGAGTTAGTCGTTTCTAAAATGAGATGGTTTTCCAATAAGAACATAACGTAACTTAAAGAGCAGAACATATCCATCGGGTTAACTTTTGAGTTAGTTTTATTTGGTAGGAGTAATTTTATTTGATAGAAACCCACTAGATGTTTACGGCTATTTTTTATATCCTTAGGTTTTTTAACATTTTTTACACGATGTCTTTATAAAAATCTGGTTTGGCTTGACAGTTGGACGTTGTAAGATGCTAATTGCATTCAACTGAAAATGTTATGTTTCCAGTGGAAAGGTCGCTGCGGATATTTCTTTTGTTAAATTTGGCGAATTCATTAACGTAATTTAGAATATTGCAAAATAAATTTTTTCAGATTTATATTCGCAATTTTTATATTAGGCTAAACAATTTACTTTCATGCGCGGAGATTTAGCATTTCGGAATTGAAAAAAACCTTGGCAGAAATGGCAAAATTTTTAGAGTGCATTTAGACAATATGTTTAAAAATATATGTGGTGAATAGTGCTGCATGCGAGACATCTTGGAGACTTGCTCAAGCCACTGTGAAGGTTTTAAACGATCATAAGAAATGCTTCTACTTGCTACCGAATATGACTGCCACGATTATATGACTGCCACGAGTCTAGCTCAAAATGTTTCCCTGTTTCCGACATTTCTACCTTAATTCGAAATAAATTGCAAGCACTTGAGCTCAATATAAAAATATTTATATGTCAGTTTAAATGTGTTGATGATGGCAAAGTACTAAAACGAATCCCGGATACATTTTTCTAACAAACATCTATTAAAATATCGGTGTGGGTTCAGAATAATTTGAATACCGTAAATGGATGAAAGCAACGCGAGTAATTATTTCAGACCATTAAAGGAATGTTGACGAAGAGCGCGTCCAAATTGATATATTTTAAATTCAAAATTATGTATTTGAGTATTTAGATTTTATTGTTAATTCCACCGCATTCATTTGTTTTTGTTTAAAAAAACAACAAAAGCAATTTAAAAGAAATTGATAATTTGTTTTATATTCAAAACTTGTTTACCTCGAACAAATATTATGATTGACCGACGATTTTTAAATGGAAGAGGGTTTTGTTTGGATGCCACCTAAAGCAGAACTAACAAAATTGTAAACTGGAAAAGTTTTTTATTGATCAATTATGAAATAAGTCTGGCAACAGTAATGAAAAGAATAATAATAATAATACTGACAGCAAATTAGCAAAAGCAGCAACAACAACAATAACAATCACGGCAGCAATATTTGGTAATAGTGATTTAAAAAATTATTCCGATAATTTTATTAATGACTGATCGACATCTTTATTATTTCAATTGATGAATTGATAATTAATTAGATACTTTTTACGGTATGCTTTGTTTTTTTAAAGTACGTTTGGTTGATTTTTATTTGGAAATAGCCGCGACCTCGTCTGCATTTATTAATTATTCTGTTTAGCGTATTAATAAATAGGTTTAAAAGAAAAAATATATATATTTGAAAAGGAGAGTTATTTTTTAATATTGCATTATTTTATTAGTTTTTGAAATTTAGAACTTATTTAGCTTTAATATTTCTGATTTAATAGATCCATCTTAAAAAAGTTGAATAGAAATTAAAAAAAAAACCACCCAACATCTTTGACGGATTCTCTCGATTTTTTTGATCTATTTCAAAATAAATAAAATTTACAATAAATCCTAAAGTACTAAGAATCTTAAGATCGTTTGAAAAGGGGAGCTGTGTTCCCTTCTATTCTATGTTATCACATCCTACGAAGAGCATAATCAGTATATTGTGATAAAATTCCGATTAATAAAATTACCGCTAAATTACTCACAATATTTTATTTTTAATCCACTTTAAACTAAATTTAAAAGAAATATTTTTCGATAGTTTTCGAAAATATTAGAGATCGGCACGTTTTATTAATATTTCCTTGGCACGTTTGCAAATTTGATCAAGGGCGGAATTAAAGGAAGATATTTGTGTGTGTGGGCTAGTCATAAAGACTTTGGAACGAACATCAATGCCTTCCAAATCCACCAAAAATTCGAAGCCTTCCTTTCGAGAAGATTTCATATTTAAAACAAAAAAATGGTTGCTTTTTGCGTTAAAAAGCTTTGCGATTTAAAGCTTTACAATATTATTGTAAATTGACTTACAAATATTTGAGTTGAGGAGTAAAGAGATCCTGAAAACTTAAAAATAATAATAATGTAACAATTTTAATAAAGTAATTAAGTATTTTTTGTAACAATTTCAATAAAGTAATTTTAATCAATTCAATAAAAATTTAATAATGTAACTTTAAAAATCTTTAATAATAAAATTTTAATAAATACCTTCTAAAATTTCTCATCTTTTCATCTACAGTTTCTCGGTCTTTTGATGATCGGTACAGGAGTTCTTATACTCGTTAAATTAGAACATTTCAATACTGCAGCTTTCGTCATTATCGGTGCCGGCGCAACTGTCTCTCTAAGTTCATTACTTGGTTTCGCTGGAGCATTTCGTGAGAATAATCGTATATCGAAGGCTGTAAGTTTGTTTTCTCGTCAAAAATTATCACTCAAACCACCCACTGATTTAAAATCTGGAATTCAAAATTGAATCTTCTTTTCAGTTCGCCGTTTTGTTAATAGTTTTAATTGTCCTTGAAGTGGTGGCAATCGGTTTGTTTTGGTTCTTCAAAAGCACTTTACTGATTGATGCTAATGAAAAATTCGATAATTTATGGAAAAATCAAACGGTGCCCATTAAACCGGAGAATGGAAGTCAAATTGTTAGCGTTGAACGTTGGGTAACCTTTTGATGATTGTTGTAAAGTCTTAACGTTTTAACAATGTCTGTTTCCTTTCTCGCTTGAATTTAGCTCGAATGTTGTGGCAATACCGGTCCTAAAGATTATATATTGCCTCCGCCCAGTTGCTACAACAACGATAAGCTAAATCTTGATGGATGTCGTCAAAAGTTTTTAGATTTTGTTGGCGATCAATGGACATCATTCAGTATACTTGGTTTCATTTTAATTGCGATAGAGGTTAGAATACTCAGTTGATTTCTTTTATATTATTTATTTGATTTTATTTTATTTTATATTTTTTCAGCTAATCTGCGCTTACTTTGCTTATGTTTTGGGTAATAGCATTCTGAATCGTTGGCGTCGCTCCAAATATTATTCAAAATAAATTAAAGTAAAAATGGATTTTTCTTTGAAAATTACTCCGAATGTTTAACTACTTGTGAGTTAGAAACCAAAGACGATTGTTACAGAAAGGGAGAGAACGTGGTAATGAATTTGAGAAGCTACTACTCTTTACTTCTAGTCTACCTCGCTCGCGTCTTTTTCAATGTGCCAAACGGGTCCGATTATCGATACTTCCAAGACGTATGTTAAAGGAATGCATTTTTATTGTAATACGATGTCATCTAAGCAAACAATTTTCTTAAAATAATTCGATATATTCTCAGGAAATTTTCAAAATTTAGAAATATTTTATTAAATTAATAAATTCTTAAATCTTATATTAAATCAATTTTTTAAAAATAATTTTAATATGTTCGATTTGTTTGGTATATTTGATTGAGTTCGAGAGGTAAACTTGTGCGATATATTCCTGGAACTTACAAAATATGTTTTTAAGTAATGTCATTTTTAAGCATCAAAAATATTTCAACAAATGATCATCGTTTTATTATAAGATTTGATTAAATAGGTTAGTGTTTACTTGTATTTTTAATTCTAGATTAAAATATTAAATCGTAAAACATAAAATATCGCTACCATAAAAAACCACAAACCGTGCAAACTTTTCAAATTAAAAGCATTTAGAATGAGCGAATAATATAATTAATTGCAAAGTATTCTTCCATTCTTTTCATTTATTGAATAGTCGTGCCATGTAAAAGAAATATTGAATTAAAATTATAATTGAAAATCTTCAAAAAGTAATTAATAGTAAGATAAGTAATGTGTATACTTTTCTATATCTGCCACGCCTATTTTATTACGTTATAAACGGAAGCATAAAAAAATTAATATAGACATTGCTCCGATAAAACTAGGCTAAATATAATAATACATTTATATATGTTATCCATAAAACAAATTTAAAAAATGATTACTTTCGTAGTTCTGATAATTAAATTAAATCTTTTTAAAGCATAGAAAATTGTAAAATTTATTGGAAAGCATAATATTTTCTTAAAATATGCGGGCGGTAAAAATTAATTAATAATAAAGAAATAATTTCGAAAGTGTATAAGCTCTCTTTTTTATTAAAAAATATTTATTAAAAAAAACGGTATAAAAGATTAAAATGTTTTTTTGATGTATTTTTTTATAATAGAATTATAAAAGTTTTTAAGTATTATTCCCCATTTTGGAATAAAAAATATTCTCACTAGAATTAGAATAGAAAATCTTTTGATATCGAAATTGTTAAGAAAGTTGGCAGACTAATCTTTGTTTGTATAATTAAGTTTGTAAAACTGTTGTTAATTTAATATTAATTATGGTAATTTTCTTAAAAAATATACTTTTTAAATAAATCTTCATGTATTGCTTTTCAAAAGCAGTTGCTTGCGAAACGATTTGGATTATTTTTCCGTTGGATGCTTTTAAATATTCATGTTTCCTAGATATCGTCACACCAGAAATGAATCGCTGGAGCCACAACGCCTAACCAAGTGCTGAATGAATATGCTGTACCACCGAAAAAGGTGGGGGGAGGGGGTTACTGGCGAAGAGAATTCCTTCCTATATTTCTCGTATTGCTTCGATTGCTTGGTTCTTAAATTTTGTTTTATTATTTGATCACAATCCTTAGTTACAAAAATATTAGGGAAAAATAAAGACGAACCAGAAATATCATTGATGAAACTATTTATATTTTTTACAACAATCAAGCATATAATGATAATAAGAATGGTCATAATTATTTTGGTCCATGCAGTACAGTCATCACTTTCAATTTCTTTCGAGAAAAAACGAAATTCTTTTGAGTTAATGACGAAAGATTTTGGTAAGAAACATATTAGTCAAAATAACGTTTTTACTAAAATTAATTTTTTAGTAAAAAAACCAATTACATTTTAAATGACAGATTTTTATTATATCCAAACGGGATTAGGTCTCAAACTATGTGTCGAAAAATTAATATTATGACATATTTGTATGTGTTGAAAATTTAACATTGGTTAATAATTTTTACCATAATGAGTTATACTATTTATACCCCAGATGTCATGCTGAATGAGTTATCTGATCTATAGCATCGCCCTTATATAACATTTTATATTGCAGTTAACAAGTCTTCCTACTAAAAAGACGGCTAAGGTGGGCAGGCACGTCCTACTCAAATCTTTAAAGATGAAAAATCTTGCAGTCGATTTTCATTCATACACTCGATCGGATGCGAGCATCTCAGTGATTCACTTCAAAGCGTGGGAGTGTTATGAAAAAGGAGGGCGTAATGTAATGATAACCGGTTGATGTCACTAACGAGTAATTACGTATTTGAGCGTCAACACTACTGCATTGTCTCACAGAATCTCATTTACGAGAAAACGAACAATGAGATCAACAACTACAAACGATTTTTCTTTTCAATTCAATAGAAAAAATCGCTTGAAATGAAATTCAAAAATATTTAAAAATAATTTCAGTTAGTTTAGATAAGTTGAATAAAACGGATCGAGCGACAACGAAAAAATAAATTATTATAAAGTGATTTTAAGAAGAGCGAGAAAGAATAAGTAAAGGAAAATTCATAAAAGGAGAAATGGAAAAATTAAAATTATTGAAGAAAAGCGAAATTTTATAAAGAACAAATTTTACGGATTCAAATTAAAAACAAAACAAATTTTATGAATTGAAATTAAAACCAGAATGTTCTTTTATGGAAAAAGAAAAATACTATAAGATATTGTTTTTAACTCTAAAATCTTTTAATTATAATAAATTCTTTAATTCGGATATAGATCTTTTTGGTATCTAGAATTCTGAGACTGAAACTGTTACGGATTTAATTTGATCACCAATTAATTCGATTTCCATCTGCAGACTTGATAGTATAACAATTTTTTTTATACAACAAATGAATTTATGAGTTTGCGTGGTGATCGATAAATCACATTTTAATGACTATTCCAACAATATTTAAATATAATCGCCAATTAAATCGAAAATGCCAAATATGTTCATAAAAAGCAATAAAAACTAAATATTTATTTAATAAACTGCAAGTTATTAAACCAAATATTTCTTTTTTTTTCTGAAAAAATAACATTTTGTCAATATTTAAATAAATTTTCACAGTTTTTTTGGTTTGTTCGTTTGTTAATCTTGCAATCTTAATTGACTGACTGTTCGATTCTATCAAGGAATTACATCAGACTCTTTAGTTTCACCTTCAGCTTAAGCTTTAGCTTTAGTCGGAGCCACCGCTCCGTCACCAATCAAACATTTCGAAGGCAAAAAGCATTAATCAAAGTTTGCAATGGCGACAAACTCGATTCTGCTAGTTTGGTACCGTTGTAAAATTCTCCTCCTCCTCCACTTGTTCTATACTTTCATAGGCTGCATGTCCTTGAAATAAATCATTTTAACTGACAAGTTTAAAAGAATAAACTCGGTGACTATCAATCAATAATGGCTTTAGCAACAACAACAATCAAATATATACTGTTACTTTTAAATCTGGCTTGTTCGGTAAGCAAATAAATTGAAACTTGAACAATTTTAGAATTTTGAAAATACCTTTAAATATTTTAAAAATTGGCAAATCCTTTAATAAAACCAACAATTACTTCTCTAGATTTTCGGCTTGACTCTCATTGGTTTCGGCATTTATAATTTGGTTGGTGATGCCACTTCGACAATGGTGCACGGTGAGAAATTAGTTAGCGGCTTGATGATAGCTTTAGGAGTGATTCTAACAGTAATAGCAATTTTTGGTTGTTACGGTTTTACACGTGAATCACGATTTATGATTGCGATAGTAAGAAAATTGCGCTTTTATGTGTAAACATTGCATTTCTATATTTAAAACATCTTCCATTCATTCCCGCAGTATCTGATAATTTTGGTGTTGGTGCTGTTGGTGCAATTGATATTGTTAAGCATGGTTAAGCAAGGCAGCAGCGATGGATTATCGGGTGGTGTTCAACAAGGATTTCAAACGTTGTGGAATGACGAAATCAAGAAGCCGGGAACGTTAGCTTTCTATGAGGATTGGGTATGGTTTTTTTTTAATTATTTTTTTCTTTCTTATTATTAAATTTTGATGTCATGTGGTATTATATTTGCTCTTTTCTCCTTCCCTCGCCCACAGCTTCACTGCTGCGGTGTTAATGGTACCCAGGACTATCGCACTATCGGACGAAGCATACCATCAGCATGTTGCCAAGAGCGCAATTGTAGCACGCAGCACAATATCTACGAATTCGGTTGCGAAAATAAATTCAAGGAATATTTAGCGAATAACGTTTTCATTTTCGTGATCATTAGTTGGATTTTAATATTAATTGAGGTATTTGTAGCTTTACTGGTTTCTTTTTCTATTAAAAAATATTCATTTCCTTTGAATTGTTTTAAAAATTCTAGGTGATGACTGTGATTTTTGGCATCATCCTATGGAATAGTTTAAAAAATTATAATAGACGTTCAAATATTGGTTGGAGCTAAATTCTTTGTAATTGTTAGATAGAAAATATTATATAAAAAAGTTCAATAATATAAATAATATCCACCAGTGGCGGCATTATAAGTTTTAAGTAAGAGAAAACCTTCAATCTAGACCTTGATTCTAATTTCTGGACAATAAAATTCAAGGCTAGGGAGATGTTAAATCTTAGCACTATCTATTTCGTTCGGACATTTATTCCAATCTGGCTGCCAAGTTGTTCGACTCTTGTGCTATTTTTAAAATATTTTCTCATATTTTTTTAATTGATTGTGAGTAACGATGTACTATTCAAATATTTCAACAAGTTTAAGAAAACAATTCTTACAATTTTCTTGTGGAATTTAATTTTATTTCTTAAGAGCTTTTCTGTGGAGTTCGTATTTCGAAATAATTATTTTATTCAATTTGTGGTTTTCTGTTCCTTTAATAATCAATTTAAAACTTAAAACATTTTTTATCTTTATAAAATTCACTCAAATCATTCAGTTTTGAAGACGTCCCAATGAATCATACCTGCTAAATTGAGAAACAGAGAGATAGGAGGATAGAGAGAAATATCGCAAACGGTATCACCTAAATATTACGAAAATCCTAACTTGTAGTGCGTTATATCTTAAATATATCAATATTAGTTTTCATGAAAACTGCAAAAAATTACCAAAAGGATTTAATGCAATTAATCTAATAAGACTACATTTTCTTGTATTTATTTGTAATTTAGTTAATTTAATATTCCTTGTATTTATATTTACTTTTGTACAATTGACCTAATTGCTTAATTATATTTTTACACATTTTTGGAAAAAATTTATTAATTTTAATATTTATTAATTTCAACAATAATTTTAATAAATTGAACTTTCCACGAAATAAAATTTTGTGAAGAATACTTCGGGATGTTATTGCCTTTTCGTAATAATTTTAATCCTCTGATTCACTCTGTGCTTCATACGTTGTTGTGAGAGAGAAATGCGCCACCTTTTCCTGATGAGATGCTGTGACATTTTTTGTTGTTATCGTCATGATTTCGACTCGCAGGATTTCCTACGTGAGAGAAAGATTGTGCATCTTCTGGGTCGTTCTAGTTTGCTCTGTGCCCATTAGTCGTAATTCGGACATTTAGTGTGGCTGACGCTACGGGAAGAATTGCATTCAACTTTTGTGTTTTCTTAAATTTTGTTGTTGTTTATAAATAATAATATTATTATTATTTATAGAATACTGAGTGTTTTCGGGCAATGGGTCGTTGTTAGACAGACATACATTTCATACAGAATTGGAAGTAAAGTCGAAATAAATTCGTGTGAAATTACTGTATGCTTTATACGTTTTTTAGTAATAGGGTCATCGTGATTTTATTACTTTAATGCTGAATTAAAGACTTTTTTAAGGATTCATAAATTGTCCCTTCGTTATTTTCTAACGTGCGATCTGTGCGAGTTTTTTAATTAACTGGAGAATTCGGCTAATTTTCTGTTCAGTATTTTTAATATTAATAAAAACCGACCGTCTTATTAACCATTCATATTCGTGATATAACGCAAGTTTGAACTCTAAAAATCGCCTTTAAAATAATTGTATAATAAATAGAGACCAAAAACGACAATAATAAAAACAACAACGACAACATGAAAATGCGTTTTTCTACTTCGGTGTGGAAATATATTTTTTTGGGACTGAATACTGTAATGTCGGTAAGTTCAAGTGAAAATATACAGCAATAAATCAATGTTCAAAATAAAAGTTTAAATTTAACAGATATTTAAATAGTAATTATGTTACAAACTTCTACTATAATAATAGAGAAGCCTAAAAATGCATTACCGTCAACAGAGAGTACGAATTAAAGAGCTATAGAAAGAGAGAGTCATTCTGCTTATAGAAAATGCATCACCAAATTCTATGGTAGCATGATTTTAGGCGCCCCATATTAAGAATTGCAGATGAATTCATCAGACATTAATACTTCGAAATTAAATTTTAATTAAATAGGATTTATAAGATTAATGTTTGGTATTGAATACTGATGATAATTTTTTTTGTAGTCAAAGGAATATGAGATTCAAATTTCTATAAATTTGGCGTCCAAACCCGACATTTCCCAATGCAATTCACAATTTAATTTGTTTTTAATAATTTTTGAGTAGAAATGGATGATTGTAAACACTATCAAACGTCAATTTTTTAAAGATAATGTATACAAAATGCAAGCCTAAATCGGGTTCAGTTTGCGACCCGAATTCTGTGCTCCAACTTTGTTGTTAAATTAGTCACCTCGGTATGGTTGCGTCGGTTTACCGATGCACATACTCGTACATATTCTACCAATTGACTAAACATTCTACGAGGATGCATTTTGCTTTGCCACGAGGAGGTGGCGCTTTAGGGCTTGGCTATTTCAGACTGACTTAACGCTTGTATAAAATTTCATAAGAAATTTAATAAAAGTTTTGGTATTGTGTTTTTTCTAGATGTTGGGCATGATGTTTATCTCATCCGGAGTGGTTGCTTTGGGTGGTGTCGGGTCTAGTATTGGAGCCTACGGCATCACTTTACTAGGATCTATCGTGTTCAGTATCTGCTTTTTGGGTTGTTTTGCTTCATTACGTGAATCGTATCATTTATCCATTATCGTAAGTGGAACTGACTTACTAGGAGAAAATAAAATATATAATATATAATTTGTCTTCGTCCTTTTCTTTGACCGGCAGTTTATTGTAGTTTCGGCTGTAGGAGCTCTTCTACAACTTGCTTTTATGATTGCTCTCTTGGTAATGAAGGAGACTTTCGAGGAAATGGGTGTGAAACGTATTATCAATTGTTGGGAGAACGAATTGCAACAGCCTGGTTCAATGGACTCTGTACAATATTTGGTGAGCCTGAAGATGTATAATTACATAATAATTCTCTAATAATGATGTTCTGTATCTAGTATTCCTGCTGTGGCAAAGAAAGTCCGCAAGACTATATACATGACGGCGATGACGTTATTCCCACTAGTTGCTGCCTCAACAAAGATTGCTCAAATCCGGCTAACATTTTTGGCAAGGGTTGTACTAGCAATATTGTACATTTTTTCGATGTTCATAGTATTAATATGATTTTGTTATCGTTGGGAATTATTGTAGTGGAGGTGAACAAATAATTACGCTATATAATTCTAACGGCATTGTTAACGAATATTATACATAATTTTTTAATTACAGATTCTTAGTTTGTTGTCTGCTTATTACATGGTGAAAGGCGTTGATAAGAAAAAAGATGAAAAGAAAGTCGATCAATTAGTTGTTGCTGAATAATTTCTTAAGTTCTCAAAGAGTTAATTAAAACTAAACAAATTTTAAAATAAAATAAATTAAAATCTATTTTTGTTTATATTTTTTGTTTTGAAAAGTCTCAAATAATTAAAACTAAGAGAAAAAACATTATAATAGATATTGTTTTAAATTCGAAATATCCGACTAAATACCATAATTTTAATTTTTTTTGCGTTCGTTTAGTTTTTATCTAAAACTTTTGCTTAAATGTCGGTAACTATAAATAAAAATGTACTCCAACTAAAATAGTTTACTCACGTGAAACGTAAACAAATTTGTTCGCAAAGAAAAACTTTTTAGGTCACAAATTGAAATCGTAAAACCATAATGCATAATTTTACAAATAATTTTTTATAAAAAAATTAAATTTTAAAAATAAATTATAAAAATATTTACTCGACAATAATTTACGATACTAATATGAAATTAATTTAAATTTAAAGGAGATTGTATTGAGAAAATTTGAACTTGATTAGATTTGATGTTTTATGTCTTAAATAACGGTCGTAAATATTTAACACATTATTAGAACCGATATACATTTCTTGATTAACTCTTTACTTTAAATGTTTTATATTTATGTTCATTTAGTCTATTTTCTTTTTTTCTCTGCTTAATTTTCCGGAGAAATATTCCTTTTCCCTTTTACGATTAAATCAAATGCGACTAAATCGAAAAGTTTCCATTTTACGATTAAATTTGAGGGCTTTTAAAAAATCTGACCAGCATAATTTTGTTTTCTCTAGTTATATTTCAATATTATTTTCTCACTAGTGACGCGCTTACTATGAGAATAAATTGCTTAGCAAGTAACTTCCATTCATAAAGTTTAATTCAAAGAAAAAAATGTTATTCCCATTTCTTTTTAAATAAAATAAAATAAGCCTCTAGCGGTTCTTAATTTTATTTGAATTGTTGATTTTAATTCCAGATAAGTCTGCAATGAAAATATACTATTAGTGGCTTCATTACCACTACTACTACCATTAGCACTGTTACCTTTACTACTACTAGTACTACTACTACCTCTGCCACTATATTAATACTAGTACTACCTCTACTACTGCTACTACTACTACTACCTCTACTACTGCTACTATTACTACTACTACTAATTCTGCTACTTCTGCTACTACTACCACCTTTGCTACTACTACAATTTGTTATTAATCTGGTACTGACAATTGGTTGACTTTTTTCTTTTTTCATTTATAGTCTACAGAATACCAAAGAATATTCGCGCCAAAAATTTATTACGAACTAAAACAAATGACGACAGATATACATCCAAATACACGAAAAGGGCCAAATCCATTGAAGAAATTTTTTTGAGCCGGCACACATAAATACTTTGCTCTTCCTGCATTCCTCCCTTTAAACTCCCTTCAAGATTTACAAGCACGACAAGATGAAGGAAATGATACACGAAATATAAAAATAAAATAAAAAAAATTTAAAATAGTAAAAGTAATCTTGCGTATAGCCCATCATTAGCTTGAACGAAACTATAAAAGCTATTGTTTTTGCCTGTATGTACGTACTAGGTGTGTGTGTGCACGAATGTTTGTGAGAATTTGTTTAGGTAAAATATTTTAACCAGACGCCTTCAAAATGACGTCAGCGCTGGTTAACGAAAATATATATAAACTGCTTGTCCGGTGGTCTATTTTATTATTTTATTGTTATTTTTCTATATTTTATGTTTCTTTTTTCTCATAATTATCCGGCGATTTATTGCGAGAGTTGCTTTTCTGGTATTTATCACTGCTTCTGTTAATTCAGTTTCGCGTAAGAAGACGACAAAAGCTTCAAACCAAAACAAAAGGCAATTGAAAATCAAAAGTAAATTTAACTTTTTGGACATTTAGTTGGCGATTGAACGTGAAGCGTTGAAGTTTTCGATACGATCGACTGGTGAAGTGTAGTGAAACGAGAGTGAGAGAAAAGTAAGAGGATTAGAAATATTAAAAAATTAAATTTAAATAAATTATAAGAAAAGGGAAAGGATTGTGTATATTCAAAAAATTAATTATAAAAAATTTTTTAAAAATTTTAAAAGATAAAAAAAAGCGATGATATAAAAAATTACATCGCTTAACAAAATATCAATTAAATATAATATTTATTGAAATCACATTCATTAAGCATAATAATTGAAAAAATAATATTTATTGAAAATTTATTATTTTTTTTGTCAGAAAATTTGCTAATTTTTCGAAACGCAAAAGTATATTTAAATAAATATTTAATATTTAAATAAAAGTATATTTAAATATTAAAAATTAAGAAATAAAAAATTAAAAAATAAAAAAAATGGCTATACCCTGAAAAACTTTTAATCGTTTAATAGAAATACGGCGCATACTTTTTAAATTTTTACTTTCTAATAAAATTTGTTCGAGTATCTTCTGGACAAAAAGCAATTTTTCAAAAAATTAGTTCTAAATTTGTATAGATTTCTCGTTTTTTTTTTGCTTTAGATAAATCAAGAAAACTGGTTTTGCCCAAACGGAGGTAAATGAGAAAAAAATGTGCATTTATTTTAAGTTTATACATTTAAATACAGAAAAAACTCTTTAAAAATTTCATTATCGATTCATGTATTCCCTTTCTTCTATTGGTCGTTTCTTTTTATATAAATAACTGTATTGAAAAAAAATAATTTTTAAGATAAATTAAGACAAATAAAAAAAGAAATAATAAATAAAAAAAAAAACAAATGAAATATCTTAAATCTTTTAATTTTTAAAAAAAAGATTTAGCAAACAAAAAAAATTTGAAATGGGCTGTGGCAGCAAAACACTCAAAATTTCTTCAATAATCTACAATGTCGTTTTGGCGGTAAGTTTTAAACAAATTTTCATTTATAATTAGTGCAAACTATATTTTTCATATTTATAAAATTTAATAATAAATAATAAATTTAATTTTTTCGTATTTATAAAATTAAACGTTTTGTTGTTTGTGAGTGTCATTCGTAATAACCTCGACGTGTTAATTTTTTTTTTATTTTACAAAATAAAAACATTTTTCTTCGAATTTCTATGAATTTCATTAGTTCTTACTTAAAGAGATTCAGTCAATCAGTCGGTCAGTCATTTATTTCCTTCAATTTCCAACTTATCATTGTAGGTCATTTCATTTAAAAAAATTGTTTTTTTAAAATTTATTTTTAATTCTTCCTTATGAGTTTCGATCAACACCTCGCTCCAGTGTCACTGTCACAAATACAAACAATAACAAATTTAGAATTAGACATCATCATCTGGTCATTATTACATATTACGTCAGTTCATTCAATTGAGTTAGTGCGAAATGATTTCATATTTTTGTGATTCTAATAAAAAAAATTACATACATCTACTAACTGATCTTGTTTTTCAAGTCGTCAATTCATTGAAGAATAATAACCAATTAATAATGAATGAATGACTAAATGAATGAATCATTGAAGCTTCTATTGTAGGGGATTTGTTGTTGCTTTTGTATATAATTGTAAACGTTTAGAGTCAGTGATTATGAAAATTTATAATTCGAAATCTCGGCAACCAATACTGAAGTCTTAATAACTATAAAAATATCGAATCAATTCAGATCGCGCCAAAAATAGATCTCACAATGGAAAGAGACTTAATATTACCAATCAATTTTAATAATTCTTGAAACTACTTAAATTCCAAAATGGTAAAACTTCGTTATGGCGATATCGCAATACGCCGATATGCCGTAAAAATAATTGCCGTAAATAATTTTCAAATTGCCGGGATTACTCGAGATTTGGTCTATCTGCAGTTTGTTAACAAACATAAAAAGTATTTTATGAGAATCAAATAAAAAAATATTTTGTATTACTAATTCTTTCAAAATAATATTGTCAATAAATTTCTTTTCAGTTATTCAGCATAATAATGTTGGTGCTGATGGCTTTATACCATCATGAGATGGAGTTACACATTGCTATTTTTTTGTATATTTTGGGAGGAATTACCTTTTTATTGGGCGTGATGGGCTGTTTTGCTGTGAAACGAGAATCCGTTTGTCTGATAATGACGGTATAAAAAAGGCTATAATAAAAATATAATCGCACAATTTTCTATTAGCGATTTTCAATGAAAATTCAAAATTTGTTTTCAAAATTTTAGTGTGGCATTATTTTACTAGCTCTGGCTCTCATCGGAATTGGCAGCAATCTTTTTGATGACGAGGAGGTAAACGATTATCAAGTATTGAATAAAATTTGGCACGATGATGAGAAAATGGATGCTTTACAAATTAAAGTAAATAAAACTTATATCGTATGTTACGAATAAATTCCAAAAGATATATCCTTTAATTGCCCACGCAGCATGAATGTTGCGGCAGAATAAGTTCCTTGGATTATATTCTACGCAACAAACCCATTCCTGCTTCATGTTATTCCGATCGTAATGTAACGAATACAGAGGCTCTCTACACGACCGGCTGCAGTTTGAAGCTGAGGGAATATATGCATGAAGAATCGGTGGAAACAGCTACGATTATTTGGGTTTTAGTAGCGTTTTATGTAAGAAAAGAAAATAGTAAGAATTTAATTTAAATTTAATATAATTATAATATAAATAAAAAAAAATAAAAATATAATTTAAAAAAGAATTTATTTAAATATAAAATAATTTACCTTCTGTTTTTCATTCTTTTCTAGATTACGGGATTTGTGCTGTCCATTCTTCTATGTATTAATTTTCGTAACAAACAGAGACGTATGAATTTTTAATGATTAAAAGAAAATTGAAAAATACTTTTTTTTAAGAAAATATCAAATACTTTTAATGATATTAAATGAGAATTTGTCGTATAGTACAAATTGTTTTTGTCCTATTTAAAAAAGTTTTTAAAGAATAGTTTTAAGAGTAAAAAAAATTAATAAAAAATACTCCGAAGAGTGTAGTCTGTGAAAATGTTAAAGGCTAATTCAAATTATTTGCTTTATTTATTTTCTGTGACTTATAAATTAATATTAAATATATACACTCTCCATAATATTGGAGTTGGATGTTCCCGCCAGTTTTCTAATAATTTTTCTAGCACTAAACTGCTTAGTATTGTATTAAAGACAGCCTCAGAAGTTTAAGCCTAGTTTAATTATGTTTACACTAATTCAATTTCCACGGAAAATATCGAAACGAAGCTTCCTTCTTACGATTAAAAATTCAATGAATTTTTAATAAAACTCTAGAAAAAAAACATAGTTCAAATTATTAAAAAGAAAAGAAAAGAAAAAACCTAGAAAGACGTAGAAGAAGGGTGAGAAGGTGTGAGTATTTTCGATTCCATTTCCAAACATCTCATGCATTTCATCCATATCATGCCGAGAGCACTGGATTTGATTGTTATCTATACGTTCTAATTTAAGACATGAGGTAATTATTGAGAAAGGACAAATAAATAAAAATCAGTTTAATATAATTTTTAATAATTGTTCAGCTGGTCGGATAAATTGCTTAAATTGGTTACAAATACCAAATATATTCAAAAGAAATGCGCTATACTTGATGTGTAAAAGCCCACCAAACACATCCGTCGTTGATTTATGTATTACAGATTTTTAAAATTATCTGATATGTTTACGTACTGCTTGATAAATCCATCGTAAATTTCAACATTTTAAACCTATGATTTACTACCTTCGTCGTGAATTGTCCGAACGGAAGTTTAGTTTTATGTTTGCTGATGAAGTAATATCTAATACTACTAAACTTGTATTCTTTAGTGAAAATTTCAATTATCTTGTCCTTTAATTTTCTAGAGCGCCTGCGAGGACAATTCGAATGCTTACAATTATTGAATATTTCTTGCCGATGCCCGACTTCATCGATGATAATGTCATCGACAAAACGTTGGACTATGTGGAATCGTTAAAAGCTGACACATTTGAAAAGAATTATAATAAAAGCTAAGAAACTTCCTTTAAAAAGCACAAGACGTAGGCATTCCGACTTTTTTATCATTTACAAAGTTTTCCGCTTTGAGTGCGTTCTTTTCAAAAACTCGATTTATATGGGGCTCTTTTTTGTATTGCTTACTTTGTGAGGTAATATTGCCAGATTGAAAAAATGTTGAATTTCTTTGGAATAAATTCTCAGATGAAAAATCTTTGTAACGAAATGTGGTAACTTTGGCTTGGTGACGTTATAATTTATAGACACAGGTATGTTTAAATAATGACCGAAGGTGAAAATGAACAGGAGGAAAAGAGTTCAAACTATTGTTAGCCAATGTAGAAAATGTTTGCTGGTATAGACAAGTTCTCATGTATAGCTGTTATCACAGCCTTTGAAAGGAAGGAAAAGTTAGTCAGTAAATAGACAAATATTTAATGAAAAGTAATTATTGTATAAAAATGTCTGACATCATGGTATGACGCCAACGTTTAGAAGAATGAAAGGAAATAGAACGAAAAACGCGTAATTGATTTGCTAATGAAATTAAAAGAAAAATAAATGATTTTTAATGAAGAAGCAAAAGGGACAAATGGTGGAAGGTCCTTTGCTTTTATGCCTTCATAAAACTGTCGAATGCATTCCGTCATTTGTTCATGAAGGGTAAAACGGAAGGACACAAGCCAAGAATGGACGCGACTGAAAAGTTTATTCAGTGCGTTTTCAGCTGTTAAAGAAAGCTGGTTGAAAGCCAGCAGTTCAAAGGAAAGCACAAACAGAGGAAAATAAATAACAAGAATAATGATGAAATAACACGAATGCATATGTATTCAATACAATGCGTTTTATATAAAATATCTTGAAAATATTATGTTTATTTTTACAAAAATTGCCTAAGAAAACCTTAAAAAATATAACAAAAATATGTGGACAATTTTTTATTGATTTTTTAAAATCTGATTTAAAGTGATTTAAGTGATTTTTGAAGGTTAAATATTTTCAAGGATTTCACCAAGGAAGGATATTAAATTTTTTAGAAATATACAACAATCGGTTGTTTACTTCCTATTCGTGTAAAAATGAATTTAAAAATTTCAATTCTGAAAACTATTTTAGCAATTCTAGATACTGGTCTGGCGGTAAGTATTGAAACCTAACGTGATCTTAATCTACAATGAATATATTCATGTATACTCATGCATAATTATATCATTTGAAACGTTGCAGTTTCTTGGTATTGGTTTGATAGCACTGTCTGTGTTTGAATTGAATACTTCAACACCGGGTACCATTCAACACGTTACAAATGTCATCCAGATATTTGTCGGTTCTTTTGTCATACTAACATCATTTCTAGGTTGTTTTGGGACCTGTCGAACTTCCGTGAATCTTCTGTGGTCGGTACGTAGGGCCAAATGGAAACCAAGTTTAAACAATTGTCGTTTTTACTTAAATATTTTCAATACTTTATATTTTTCCAGTACGGTGTTTGCGTCATTATTTTACTGCTCTTTCAACTGTATATCATTGTTGTGGCTCATTCAACAGATTACGTCGAAATTGCTAAACGAGAATTAATTCAAATTTGGCGCAATGAAACTATCAATTCGGATACATTGAACAAAATTCAACAAACGGTGAAATTATTGAATATTTTTTAAAAGAGAATTTATTGAAATTCAAATAAAAAGTGAATAAGTGTTTATATATTTTCTACTTTACAGCGAATGTGTTGTGGTCAGTATGGCGCAAAAGATTATAAATCGCTGGGAAAAGTTATACCAGCGAGTTGTTATGAGAATGCTATGAATTCGTCACAATATTTGTTCAATCGCGGCTGTTTGGAGGCGGTACAGGATCACGCGATTCAGAATAGTGAAACCGGTTTGACCATAAAATGGATTCTATTTTGCACCGAGGTGAGTAGAAAGAGAAGAGAATAAGAGGGGGAAATATAGAAGGAGTTGAGAGAAAAGCGGAAATGGTTAGCGGAGTGGTAGCGGAAATGAGCAGCGGAAATTTAAAACCAATCACAAAAATTATTAAAAGTTTTTAAAATTGTAAATATATACATTTTATGTTAGAGGGATTTAATAGAACTTAATGTCATGATTTGATGTGATTTATGGAAATCCATTTTTTCAGTAGTTTTTTATTAAAGCGTTTCAAATAATTAATTCTTAGAGCTTAAAGAGTGGGAACAATTGTAAACATTTTCTAGAGGATCCTGCTAATTTCAGATTTGTTCTTATAATCATTCAATAATTTAGTGTAATTTTCTAAACAAAAATAATAAAAATAGCTTTAATAATTCTCGGAGGACTTCTTTAAGGGATTTGTAATTATTCCAGGTTATGCTAATCACTTTTACAGCCCTTTTGTCGATTTCTATGCATAACCAAAGACGCAGGGAACAATTTTAAACGTTATTCAACGTCATACTGTCAACTTCATTTGACAGGATAACAAAATAACAAAACAGGATAATAAAAGGATAACAAAAATGTAGGAGGAAAGGAGCGCGGAAAGAGTCAGGGATGTGAACAACAGTGAAGGCTGTTCAAGACAACAAGAATATATTAATAGTACAATCATATAAATGTGTCTTATATTTAAATTAAATGAATTTTGAAATTCTGGAATAAATATTCTATACTTGTCTATATCTTTATTCTATATTTATGTATTGAATATATATTAATGGAATTATTATAAATAATAAATTATACAATATTGAATAAAATGTATTTGTGTTTAAAGCAATACATGTTCATAACTACTACGTTTTGTGTGCTTTTAGATATCATAACGTTTCAAATTTCGCGTTATTTTTGAAAAATATTTTCCAAAAATGTTGTAACAGCTATTTACTTTGAATAACTTTACTTCCAACTGAACTCATTCCAGATGAATTTAAAATATATAACACATAAAAAATTTCCCCTCATACTTTTTCGATGTCAGTTCAGAGTAATGTTAGTCGCACATAATTCTAAATATTTAATCGTAATCCTGAAATCTTTAATTCTTATATTCATGAAAATTCTTAAACCTCGATTCATATTGCCCACTTTTAAGCCTCAATGAAAATAATTATGATTATTTTAAAGTTATCGACGGCACCATGTAAAAGTGGGGTGACCAGACAGCGTACATCTAATTTTGAAAATCGTCTATTGAAACTTAAAATTCAGAGTGCGTCTGAATAATGAAATATTTATTATAATATGTATTATTATCGTATTTTTTAATTACAATTAACTGATTCCGAATTACAATGGCAAATGGCTGAATTTTAATTTTGTTTATCAATAAATCTTTTCTTTATAATTCTTGATATTTTCATGTTTAAATAATCTGGCTTTGTTTATTTTATGTTTAAATGTGTTTTATTAATTTTGCTTTTTATTTATTTTATTTATTTTATTTATTTTTTTGACTTTATTTATTTTACTTATTTTACTTGAATAATATTAGAAATTTTGGTAATTTCATTAATTTTATTAATTATAATTATTTTCCTAATTTTTTAGATTTTATTAATTTTACCAAATTAATTAATTTTATTAATTTTTTTTAATTTTATTAATATTAATAATTTTATTGATTTGTATAGTTTTATTAACTTTATTAATGTTATTGATTTTATCAAGTTTTTAATTTTGTTAATAAATTCTTTCATTCTTTTATTCAATTCTTTTACTTTTATGTATTTTATTAACTTTGTTAGTTATTGATTTTTTAAAAAAATTTTTTATTAATTAATTTTTATGTTTTTATTATTTTTAATAATTTTTTAATTCTTTTAATTTTATTAATTTTATTATTTTATAATCTGGTTAATTTTACTAATTTTCTTAATTTTATTAATTTTGTTAACTTTATTGATTTTATTTGTTTATCTCGTCTTATTTATTTCATTTCTTTTATTTAATTTGTTTATTTTCTTGATTCGAACTCTTTGACCTGTTTCTGTATTTTGTTTATATAATTTAAATCGCTTCTGTTAATCTCTTAAACTTTTTCTCAAATAAAGTTTTTTTCTTTCATACAAAATTCTCATAGAATCGTTTTTTCTTAGTCACAAAAACTAAACAAATTTTTCTTACAAAAAATATTCGCATTCTTTCTTGCATCGTTGTTCTTCTTCTTATATTTATTTTCATTTTTCTTCTAATTTCTTTTGAAGAAAAATTACTCTGTGATGATGTTAATGTTGTTTTTGTTGTTGTCGTGATTTCGTGAAATAGCCTTCTCCATAAATATATTCCCAAAATTCAAATCAGTTCCACGCCGACATCATCTTGAATTGATTCGTTTCTTGCAATCCGATAAAAGTGAGAGTGAAGAACGGCAAAAATATAAAAAATTATTCATTTCTTCACTTCTTCATAAAAAGAAATAATAAGAATTAAAAAATAAGCCATGGTATCCGCACGTGGTGCTCTGCAATGGTTGCTAATACTCTTCAGTACGCTGAGTGTGGTGAGTTTCGAAATAATGTTTATTTTTTTTATTCAGCATTCGCGACTTTATTCAATAACATCATTCGGGAGGAAGAGCATTTGTTTTGAATATTGAAATAAATATCTGAATATCGCAAATTTGTTTAATTTGGGTTTTTCATATCCTTAAGCAGTATTAAAAATTTGTGCCGTTCAAACTCAAAATATGGTTAAACCGTTAAAATTTTAACCAACAGAAATATGTTCGTCTAATTACTTTAATGTGAAATATTTTTATACGTCATTTTGCATAACCAGAAATTTACTCAAGCGTTGAACTATTTTCCTTAACGCACGGGGGGAGTTCGTTTAGCATTTAAATTCGATGATTCAGCCAACTGCAAGGGGAAAGCCCATGTGGCGTTATAAAAATAGATGATTTTGAATGAATCTAATGGATTTGCAAAGGCCGCAAAATATTTGCGAGAAAAGCAGACCAAACGTAATTATGAAACTTCACATAAATATTATTTCTCTTGAGCGGCTGTTCGATGTCAAAGACGAAAACGTATTCTAAATTAGCTTTACAGAGATAAAATTTCCCGGCTGGAATTCGAATGTTTTAATAATTTGGGTGTGTCGGTCTTCATAAAAATTAATGACTAATTTTGAATTAGTGATGCAAAATTTCTAGTTTCTAAAAAAATAAATGGAGCGAATCTTGTTTTTTGATTAGTTAGTTAGTTTTCAATTGAAATCTATTTTGGAAATAATAATATTTTCTTTAAAACCTTATGACTTTTATTAGCTCTTTAATTCGTTTATAGCCGACGTATAGCCAATATATTCTGTAGTTTACAGCAATATGAATTATAAACAATTCAATTTGCTCGCCGATCAATTATTAAAGTATTTAAATGTCTAAAATAAATGAGAGAATTATCGTTATCCAAATTATATATGTTTGTTTTAGGTTTTTATTTTGGAATATTTTAAATTATATGCATGTAATTTTATTGTGCATTTTTGTGTTTATTTTTTCATTAATTTCCAATCCTAAAATAAATTGGTGAATGCACATATGTGAATGTATTTGTAAATATGCAGGTATATACTATATGTATATATATCTAACGAAGGTTCTCTTTGCTAACAATATTTGCCTGAAGTAGTTGAAGTAAGTGAAGTTTATTATATACACGTTATAAACAATTCTCAAATATATTTCATACTCATCCACAACATCCGGTATGTTCCGAATGAAACAAAAATATTTATTAAAGAAATTTATTTATATTAAATCTCCTTGAAATGCATTTCAGAATTATAAAAATATTATAGATAAGGTGTAATAAATAAATATAAATATAAATATATGGAATGGTAAAATTAATATATTTCAAAATCATTGAAAAAAGTTTTCGAATTTTTAAAATCTTTTTGAAATATTACAAAATGATTGCACGTTGTATAATTTTATACGCTAGAGAAGCACTTATGAATTTTAAAATATCCAGTTTATTGGAAAACTTTTCAATGGGAAACTTGTTCCTATTTAATAGATTTCACATCTATTGCTTTCGATGTATATATTTTGTGTTTTCATAAGTCATTCATCTAAATTTCTCTATAAAAATTTACAATTTTAGTGTTAACACAAATCATATCTAGGACAATTTGCTTTAGAGCGAAATCGATCGATGGAATGATCCAAACAAATTAAGAAATATATTTGTCGAAAATATTTAATTCCAATTTAAAACGAATTAGAATTCTTCTTTAAAATTTTCATTTTAATGGAAATCTCTTATATTTTATAATTTCTTCTTTGCCATTTTAATTTTCTTTGTCTGTTCGATTCTTTCGTGATCGTATTTACGTCAGTAATAACAATTATTTTTCTATTAATACGAAATATATCATTTATAAAATAAAACCAGATTAGAATGTCCATTTCATTTTAGTGGGATTTTTTCGTAATTAACGTCAAAAAATGAATTTTATTTTTTGTGATTTAATAACTAACGTTTGGGCCCTTTCGGCAACGACCTCAGTATCAATTTATCCATTCCATGACATCACATTTATGTAAAATTTAGACTAAAATAAAATCTTTGTGTGAAATTGTGTAAGTGGTAGAATGTTTCATAATTTCCAAATAAATTTGATATTTAAGGTATCTTTTGAAGGAAGCCTTAAATTATTTATATAATTTAATTATGTGCTGTTATTTTTGACATTTATATTGCTAATAAAAATAGAAATTATAAGTTTTTCGCTATCGCTTTAATATCTTTCATTACGATTTACATCTTTTCCGATTTACGTAATGATATAATTTTAAAGTTAATGTTTTCTTTTCTTTTTTTGATTTTTATTACACTTAAGCTTTATTAATTTATCAATTCTCTCTTATTTCGTTAGATATTTGCCATTTTTGCTCTTACGGTCGGTTCTTTTCAATTTAATAAATTCAGTAAAAATTCTCCACAATACATGGAGGAAATTATTCAGCTGGTTAGCGCTTCTTTGCTTCTGATTGCCGGCCTTGTGGGATGCTGTGGGGCGATATACAACTCCATACCGACTCTGGTGGTAGTGAGTAGACAACAATTAAATAATTGCACCTCTATTCAAATATGGTTTTATGTGTTGTATTGAAAGTACACATTAAATATTTCTCTTCTTCTTCTCTTTTTTTTTGTCGCTGGTAGTACATTTTAATGTTTGTTGTGTTGCTTCTGAGTCATGGCTGGAAACTTTTCCGTTACGATGAAGTGAATTTAATAAAAGCCACCGAGACATTTGTGACTTACAAGTGGATTGAAGAATTAAGTCAACCCGGTCCCATGCGAGAATTGGAGCTACAAGTGTGTATTGAGAACGACAATTCAAACGATTATCTCTCTATTACTTTTCTTGATTTTCCAGTATGAATGCTGTGGTAAAGACGGCTCTAATGATTACACCGATGTTGGTATGCTTATACCGGATACTTGTTATCAGCACGAATTAAAAGCAGCTAATGGTCAACCATATCATGAAGGTTGCACAATATCTCTGACTCGTAGGCGACTGAAGGTAATGCGCTCTGAATGGATCGCCCACTGGACGATGATAGGTGTTGAGGTTTGTACGGGTTAACCAGAGGTGGATAACGTCTATTAATTAATGATCGTTCTATATTTTCAGTGTTTTGGTATATCCTTAACGGGATTATTGATTTGGAGGATTGCAAGTAAACAGCAGAGATATCAATATTATTAGAAACTATTGATGCGATTTTTATACAGTATTAGTTGGAAGATTCGACTTTAACATATATTCTCGTCTAATTAGATTTAAATAAGGAATTAAAATAAATAATTTATTATATGAGATAAACTAATAAAGGGCGATGATTACTTGTAATCACTTTTACTACAGGACTGTTTAACCTAGTATAACCTTGATAAAAGGTTGGTATTGATTCTGTTGCTGGATGACATTTTCGATGTATTTGAAGTCATGGCACCAGATTACGTGGTTTTATCATGATCAAAAAAGATGATGGTTTGTGTATAAGATGACAAAGGAATCAGACAATTATTTATTACTGATGTTGCAGGTTCTAACTGATTTTGGCTAGCTAGACAATTATTAAGTCTAATTCCCAGAATCACATAATGATTGCCTCGAAAAATAAATTTCCTTTGATGTTTTACTTCGCTTTCGTAGATTTTCCATCATCCTTCGGCAATTCAGCTTAAGAGAAAGCTGTTTGGAGAAAGCAGGCAGGCACATTACCGAAACAGCTGTTTCTTTAAACTATTTAAATTAAATTAAATTTAAAAAGGTCAAAGTCGAACTTAGTCTAAGATTAAGTTAGAGATTTTAAATATAAATAAAATCTAAGCCAAATTTGAAGAAATGGGTTGTGGAAATATCAAACTATAAATATCACGCCATAAGGAAACCATAGGTTCCCGCTGCCGTGACGAATTTCATGACAAATTAATGAAATTATATTGAAATTTTTCAATATAATTCCAAATTGAATTGTTAATTATTATGTTGAATTTATACCCATTTATATTAAAAGACATCCTTTGTAGCAATTTCACAATTTCACAATTTTCTTAAAATTTTTTCCAATTTCTTTCTATCCCTAAAAATTCATTGTTTTCCTTCTTTCACGCCTTCAAAAGTTTGTGTCTCGCTGTTCTTCGCCGTTATCACACGGCAAAAAAAAATTGTTTGTGTATTTTCTGCAATTTATTAAAATAACAAGTAATTTATTTAATCTGTTGATTTCGAAAATTATCTTCGTGACCTGCGGCAGGAATTGCTTTCTACAGCTCTTAAAACGAGCTCAAAAATCAGTGAAGCTTCAAGAGCCGAATATCTTTGAACGGAGTGGCATCATTTCTGAAAACTAAAATATAATTGGATTAAAAAATAAATAATCAAATATAGTAATAAATGGAAACCTATGATTAATCATATTATTATAAAAAATAAAAAATTAAATAAATAACCAAAAGGGAGTGATACGATTTAAACGAAAATATATAAAACACGATTTAGACGAAAATATATAAACAAATAAAATTAAATATTTCAGAAGTAGCAAATTCTCGGAATTATTTTAAAGTATTTTATAAAAATCCTAAAAAATCTGTAAATTTGGTGCTTTTCCCGTCTCAGAAATCTGCAACGATGAGCGCTTATATTTCAATTATGAAATATTTTTTCTACACCTTCAATGTAATCTGTATGGTAAGGAGTTATTCAGTAACAGATTTCTCCATTCTTGACCACTTATTTTTGTTTATCTCCAGATTCTTAGCATCGGAGCCATTTGCATAGATTTCGTGGGTTTACAAAATGCCCAAACGGGCACAGATGAACACGGCTATTTTCTGGTAGGAATTATATTGGTTATTCTTATATGCCTGACAACCTTTTTCGGATTTTATGCAGCTTTCAATGAGCTCGTAGGAGTGAACATTGTGGTTAGTAAAATAAAATTGAATAATCAAGATGAAAACCCAGACTTAATTATATTTTAATTATCGTCAACGGAGCAGTATAGTCTGCTGCTGATAATCTTGTTAGCAGTTCAATTTCTTCAAGTAAAAAATTTCCGTCCGCAAAATTTCTACCAATATGCTATACAGCAGGTTGAAAATGCTTGGCAACAATTGGAGGCACGCCCACAACTTATGGCAGCAATAGAAGAAGATGTACGAGAAATATTATTTTGAAAATAAAAATAATCAATTTCCTCTGATCGATTTCAGAGATTATTCTCGCTAAAACAAATTTTATTATCTGATTTTTATTGCAGTATAAATGTTGTGCCTTGGATGATCCTAGTGACTACGAAGATCAACATCTAATCATACCACCAAATTGTTACAATCTTCCAATTTCCGATCAATCAATTGATTCGCACTTCGTCATTGGTTGTCGTCGAGCCATTGAAAGCTCGTACAATTTGTTTTGGAAGAGAGAAGGATTATATAATTGGTGGCTTATGGCCTCCGAGGTAGGTTCCGATATCGTTTGGATCATTGCAATGCTTTACAAATTTATGAATTTTTGATTTTGTTTTTAATTTATATTTAGATTATTGGTGTTGTTTCGGCCATCGGTTGGGCTTCTACGGTTTATATGTTGCGTCGTTACGAAAGGATGCCACGCTTAAGTGGATTTATGCAACGTTTAGCAAGTCATTCCAGCTCCCGAAGTTTGATAATTACGCATTAAAAGAAAGTCTACAAATTGGTGCTGGACGTAAAAAGCTCAATTGTTTTTACTATAAATAAATAAAAGCATGCAAAAAAGTAATACAAAAATGAAAGACAAAAAGACTCAAAGTCAAAGCCCGACATTGAGCCAAACATGTTTAATCATTGCCTCAAGGCCATGCATAGAATATATTAATAGAATATATATTAAATACTCGTAGGTTAAACTTATTAAATTTAATGAAAAAAAATATTCTGATGAATTTCAAAATTTGTGAAAGAGATAAGAACAAAATTTGTCGTAAGAATTTTGTTGTTGTTTTGGAAATGAATACTGCGAAACAAAAAAGAAATCAATTAAATACCCTCAACCTACTATAAAAATAAAATAATATACGAAACTAATACAAAACTTTTAATTTTCATTTTTTCAATAGAAGAAATTTTAGAATTTGACTTTATGTCGTTTATTGAGTTTACATTATGGTTACGGTTTGTTGTGACATAGCCTATAGGAACTATATATATTAGACTCTATTAATTAGAAGGTGTTATACGATTACATCTAAAAGACTTTTTCAGAAAAATGTTGGCGACTCTCGATGGGGTCTTGGATTTTATGTTGAAGAGCTTTAGCGTGGAGAAACAAAGACCGCGTATTGATTCCTATTAATCGTTACCGCGCATTACCGACAATATGGATTAAAATTCTCAAAAATATTCAAAACTCTTCAAAAGTGTAGAATCCTTTAATATGGAATTGAGTTAAAGCTTCAATATTGATAAAATAGTGCTTACGAAATACCGATCGTTTGAAACATTCATACATTCGTCGTGAAAAGAGATTTATTTCATATTGCTCTTAGGTTGTAAAGGCTAAAATTTGGTTGTCAATTTTTGCGATAATGATAATATCCGTTTCATAAAAAATGGCCCACATAAACAGTCATTTGTCAAGGGTGTTTGTCAGAAGGCGGATGGTGGCTCTTCTGAAGTCGTAGGGTATCAAAGCTTCGACTAGGCTGGACTTAGTATTTCTTGTTTTTCTTTTACCATCATTAAAATTTGCATTATATTCTTCTCACTTGTTTTTTTCTTCCCAAGGTACCGCCTCTTCGTGTGGCTTCTGGTCAATATTGCTATTTGCTGTTGGTTGTTATTGTTATTGCTATTTTCACCTTCTTCTTTTTCTTCTTCTTGCTTTCCTTCATTGTCTTCCATTTTATGGAAAACAATGATAGCCATTACGGCGAGATAACCGCAAGCAAAATATTCTTCTTCCTCTTCTTCTCTGATTTTCTGCATTTTAAATCCTTTTCAAGTGCAGACCGCAAGAGAGTGAATGCGTTACTGGTTTTTGTTTTCGAATTTTTTTCTTCTTTTGATTTTCTGGTTTTAAGTTTTGATTCTGCGGTGGCGGCAGAGGTTGACGCCGATGGCGTTGAAGTTTTGGAACAGGATATTATGCAAATGCGATAGGATCTGATAAAATTTCGAACGTATAAAGATGTAAAAGAAGAAGAAGAAAAAGACGAAGAAGAAGACGACGAAATGGGATAAAAAGTCACTTTCGCTTAGGGCTGCCAATAAAGATAACTTTCATTAATTTAGTGAAATTTGTTTGATTTTCAGGAATTTCCTTTCGTGGTGTCCTAAGGGCAGGGAATTTATGCGTCTATAAAGAATTTGCTTTGCAATTACTTCTAAAATGAATTTAGTCCTGGCACGATTTTCGTCCTTAAAATCAGATTTTTCGATAAAGAAAGTTCAGGCTTATTGTGTGTAAAATAATGCTTCCTCCTGACAACCCACTCTCACTTATCATCTCATTTACCATTATTTTCATCAAGGCTTAACTCTAATTGACGACGACAATGTTACCGCTTTGTTGCTCGTTACCGCTTGTTATTGCTCGTCAGTTAAAGTATTCCAGATAAATGTACGATTCGGATGAATTTCATGTTATCTAAACGGTTTCGATTCGATTTTTTTGGATTGTTTTTTAGCACACACGTGCAAGAATACACACACGTGCATGTATTCCATTTATGTTTGTATGTTTTGCCCCGACTGTTTTTGTGTTCGTGGGTTGGTTTCATTTTGTGTTTCTGTGTTTTTATCTTAAGCAACCGATCAGCAAATATAATAAATTATTACCGCTCGTTTACCGATGTATCCGTATTTTCTTAACGCTTCTTCTTAATACTTGCTGCTTTTCTTCTTCCTTTCCTCATTTTTCTACATACGATATAGTTCTGCAGCGTATGTAAAATATAGATTACTTTTAGTTATTTCCCTTAACCCTAAACTTATTCTTGTATTGGTTTCGTTTTGGTTTTTGAGTTTGAATCCTGTTTAAGGTTTACCTAATCCTCGGAATCAAATGTCTTTATTCTTGGCGGAAGTAAATGATATAGCGTTTATGTGCGCTTATATTAAAATAAGTGATCGTACATTATTGCATATCGGCAATTATCTTTTAAGGATTAATAAAAGTTGTTAACCTCGAAGCAACTGCATTCAAGTTTTCAAATTTTATGATAGAATTTTCTTTTTGGAATTTCGGTAAGAATGGATTAAGAGTCTGGGAAAGTCATGCAAGAAAGCCAGATTCTAGTGATGCATCCCCCACAGTATAGCCTAGATGGAACACCATCTGACCATCATTTGTTGCGATCTAAGATTTTTCAGCTTTATTGTGAGGGCTTGCTCATTCCGCATTATGCTACGCTTTTATGCGAGGCAATAAAAGACAAAAGCAAATCGTTTTGGGAGTTAAATACCTTTACATTAAAAAACACATTTGCACAAATGTATTTTCCATACCTCTACATTCGAGCCCTTGCACAAAAGTAGATAAAGTCTCAATGAGAGTTTGAAAACTCACCCCATCGTTTTCTGTTAAATAACGTTGTTCTTCCTTTTGCTCCGTCATTATCGACATTGTCCATCGGATTTGTCAAGAAGAGGATTTAGTCTTTATTAGATCTTTGGTTTTTGTTTTCGCCAATGTCTTACATTCTTTGACTCTTCTTCTTCTTACACATTATTCTTAAAGGCAGATTACGTGCATGTAAGCACACGTCATACCTGAAGAATTTGTACAAAACCCCGTGCAACGGAAATTGCTGGATATGTTTTTGTGATGTAGAGATTATAGTAAAACTATGAAAATGCCAAATCGAAAGCAATAGAAGGAACGACAGAATTGGTTCGCATTTACCTTTGACTGTTTGCTTTGGTTGTTTATCTGTCATTCATCCCATGGTAATAATCGATGCGTTATACATGGATTACTTTGATGCTTTTGAAAATCGTAAGATATTACCTTAAATAGTGCATTACTCTTGTTCCGCCATCCACGATTTAACTACGAGATATCCTTAATGAAAAACCTTTGAATAGTTTGCGAGCACTTTGGTGGCAAAGGAATTTTAGCCACAGCAATTTAGTCCAAGGCAATGGATTTGGGAACAAAATAAAATTTCTGACGTTAATCCTTCTTTATTTTGTTCATTCTCTTAATTTAAATAAACGAAATGGACCGAAACTATATCTCGGAAACTTTGGTGGTATTTGGCAATATTAATTACGAAGATATTGAATGAAAAGCAGTTAGTGTTTACCGACATGGCTTTTATTATATTTTTCTCATTAGTTTCATTTCCTCGATTTAGATGTTAAACCGATGTCCTTAATTTTTGTTGCTTTTTGTTAGTACTCGGAGCACTGGCCGCAGTTCGACTATTTATCAACTGCTCCAAGTGTTCAAAACGTCTCACGTGCAAATCGAATACTTTCTGAAACGTGTCTTTCATATTTTCCATCTGAACTAATAATTCCATTTTATCCAATAGATACGCATCGAAATGTACTAACGATTTTTCACGCAATCTCATTGATCCATTCCTTCGCTGAAGAAATTCATCGACATCCTTCCATTCAGCTTTAGTGTGCTTTAGATATTCAAAACGTTCGATACATACACCAAACTCATGCTCCAACGTATCCTTCCAACATTTCAATTCAGCAATTTTCTTCTGCATTCGCATCATTCGATGCGATTTCTCGCATAGGCGCTTGTGCAGATCCTCTATATGATCCTTAGCCAGTCGCTGACAGCGCACTAATTCGTTGATTTGACACTGAAGTTTGTGCTGTTTCTTTTGAAGATCGCATATTTCTTTGTTTTCGGAACAATTCAATTCTATCTCGAAGTCGACGCGTTCCTCTTCAGGACATTCGCCAATTTTTGGAGTCTTTAGTATAAGTTGTAATTGCTGAATACGACGTTTCATGCAATCTAATTCGAAGAGTACGACATTTATGTCTACGGGTTCAACCTCGAACTCTTTCTCGCCTTCTTCCTCTTCCAAATATTCTTCGCCTGACAAGATTTCAGTTATTTCGATTTCGGGCTCCGGGAGGCGTGGCGCGCCACAATCTGGTCGACATTTGCGTTGATATATATCCACGTTCATGGAGTAGTAATTAATTAATAAGTATGAATAATTGTTCAGTGGACGGATCTATAGATACGCTGATGCAGTTTTTATCATGAAACGCACGTCAATCGTTTTGCCACAAATATATTGCAGATTGTTTATAACATTTAGACAGATATATGAAAAAATATCCTCCTAAAAGGTAATAAAAATACAATTGTTTCCTATTTTCGAATTTATCGAATAAATTTGATTGAGTTGATGATAATGATGCATAATGACAATTATTGCAAAGACATATTTATTAGAATTATTATCGATAGTTTACAAATTGTTCAGTCCCATTATTTTCGAGTGGAAAACCTACGACATAAAAGTGTGTGCGACACGCCCACCATTATACTATAGCATGTGTGGATATATATTTTATTTTTTATTTTGTTTTATTTTTTTATTAAATAAATATATATTTATTTTTTCGGTTTATTTTTGTAATGTTTTTATAGTCCTCATTTATTTTTATTGTTTTATTAAATACAAATAAAAAATAGTCCTCTTGGTTTTTACCCATTTTCGGATACTTTTTTTGATTTTCTAAAGTATGTTTTATTGAATTGTTTGTATATTTTCAGCATTTTCTTAAGAGCAATCTTTGAGGAATTCTGAAGGCAATAAATTGTCGGAACAGCCGACAAGACAAGGTTGGAACATTTTATTGGTTGGTAAACTATTTCGTAGAAGTTAATCAAAGTTTTGTTTGTAGAATTGACTACACTAAAAAAAATAATTTGTTTGGTTTTTAAAAGCATTTGTAGCGGACTGCCCGGAGTTGAACTCGTACGGATCTTGCAAAATAAATCGGCTTTCTCTTTCTTTTTGCTGTGAAATTCAACAAGCAAATGAACGACGGATGAACGACGAATGGTCTACGGACGGATGAACGTGTTGATGGTCATCGTTAGCGAGGTTTTCATCCCAATCGTTAAGTAATGATTTCTTGCAACTTCTGACACTATACACAAAACAACAACAGCAACAACAAACAATAAAAATAATAACAACAAACAACGAAGACAAACAACGAAAACAAGGCTATCCACACATTATTTGAAGGAAATTGTTGTAGTTGTCATTGTCGTTGTCAACGCGACTGCTGCTGTTGCATCTGATCAGGGTAGATCGATGTAATATTAGAGCTCATTGTCATGGTCCTTCCCATCGTTCTTGTGCTGTTGTTCTTGTTTTTGTTGTTGTTGTTTGATGACCTTTGATAAATACTGTGTCTAAACGTGTGCTGGCAGAACGGCAAGCGTGAGACTTTGACGTGAAAGACGTATTGCCAGATCAGTTGGATGTGATGCTCTTGTTGCTAAGAATACGAAGAAGACGCGGAATAAATAGCAGAATAAGGACGAGTACGAAATAATAGAAAATTTACAAACATTGATTACCAACATTACCAACATCAGTAAAAATCATTAAATAGAAATCGAAATTAATAAACTCGATATGATCGATCATTAAAAAATAAATCCTTTATCCTTTACATCGTGTAAAAAATCGAAAGTCAGAATATGTTTAATCAATGATTTTTTGAAGCAATTTTTAGAATTGAAGTTAAATAAGAAAGAATCAAAAATTACAACCAAACAGCTTAAAAGAGCTTAAGCTTTTCTTATTCTATTCTTAGAAATCCTCTAATGCGCTTTTTGGGTCTGTTCCACCCTGGATTTCGGTCTCTAGTAAAGCAATGCACGAGCTCCCGAGACTTCCGCCTCCTTATCCTTTAAATTACCCTCCCCCCTCAAACAAATTTAAAGCTAAATCTAAAGAAATAAATCTCAAACTTTCAGCTCAAGACTTTCTCGGGTGTTTTTTTGCAAATCTTTTAGCCGAATGAAATACAAACAAAGCCATACAATGAAATTCTTTTGTTTACTTTTATACACTTTTTGCTGTCCTCGTTCCTATTCTTCTGCTTCTTATTCTTCTTCTTATTCTTCATCTTCCTCTCATTATTATTTCGCCTTTCCACATTTTGCACATCTGGAGTGCTCTTTCCTCTCACTCAAGAAGAAATAATCGGCTTTGGTTTCTTCTTCACTGCGTTTTCTATTTTCTGTGGCTTTTGTGACTACAAAAACCTCTGAAAAGAACATGCTGAAAGCAGCAGCAGCAGCGGCAGAAGAAGAAGATAATACTATGGTTGTAACAAACCCGGAAGGACGAACGGTAACGGTAAGGACAATCATTCCGACTGCGTGAGAATGTGTGTAATTGTTAAGATTTATCAAATGCTTTAACAAAAGCTTTTGCGTATGACTGTGAAAGGGTTTAGTGCCTGTAACAGTATACCCTACACCCGAAGGGATGCTCGATATAATTACTTAGTTTTCAGCTTTGTGACGTAGTAAAGGCGGGAAGTGATGTATATAGTGAAATATATGCATGTAGCTTTCTTCAAAATCATCTACTCGGTCGTTTTGGTCGTGACCATGTTTCTTGCCAGATGTTCTTCTCGATATTAAATAATAAGTGAGCGCTAATTACCCTCTATAGCCATGTTTAAAACCCCTAACAAAAAAGATGGGATAGAAACAATCAAAGAGTATTGTTCTTAATTTCGAAAAATTATAAAGAAACAATTCATAAAATCAGCAAGCTGTAACACGGTCGAAAAGACTCGACATAGCCCGACAACGAACACATGCCTCGAATTTCACTGATTCCTTTTCAGTTATGCGATCAATCGATTTCTTGCCGGATTTGCTTCGAATTCAATTTAAAATGCTATCTACAGAATTGCGATAGACAATCAAGGAAATCTTTTGAAAAGGCAACAAAACGAAAAGGGTTTAAAAAATCGAGAAAATTCATAGGGTTCTGTAAATTTACATTAATACTGCACACATAAATGCTGTTTGAATTGCACTTGTATTTTTCATTCCTTTCGAACAACCGGGAAAAGAAAAAATAGCTGCTCTAGAAGCAATTGAAGTTGCCTAAATTCAATTCATTTTATCGCCTCATTTTATTTAAACGTTAGTACGATCGGAAAAATTTACCAGAAAGGAAATATTATTGATCCTCCCCATACGTAAATGAGAAGCAATGTTAAAGCATTTATTCTGCTGTCTCCTGCTGTTTGATCGTCTCTTTCTTTGCAAATTTCACCAGCATTTCCTTTGTCTTATGGAGATATAACATATGTGTTAATAAGATATTATGCGTGTGTTAATGATATATTAAGTACGTGTTAATGACATATTTGAAATGATTTTCCGTGAAGTTTCGTTTGGAGACAAACCGGTTTCGGAGATGTGTCATCTTTAGTGCCTTCTTTATTCCCACTGGTTCGTGTGAGTATGTTTATATGTATTGTTTTTTCATATAGTAGAAAGGTAGCTTGGCAGTTATTCACTTGCTCTCCAAGGAAGGATGGGGTTTTATGGCGTTTCTTTGTCAGTCAGAAGTCAGTGCTTTTATTAGTTTCATATTATTGTGTATTGCTTTAATTATTTGATGGTTTTATATATACCTTGTCTGGTATTTCGATCTTGCGTTTTCTACATTAGTTTCAGAGGCTCGAGTATAATGTCCGTGTGTATGATGTTGTGCCGGTTTATATGCCATTATCGTTTGAGGCGAGTAGTTCGAAATCAAAAATAAATTACAAAAGAGCAAAGTGTCAAATTAAGTTGAAAACTTTCGAAGTCATTAAATCAGTGTTCAATTAATAACGTGGAGTAAAGGTGACCAGAAATAACTTCTTAACTCTCGTTTAGCATATGCGTTACTTCTATGTTGCTTCAACATTGCTCGTACGTTTTTCTGTACGTTGCTCTTACGCTTCTAAGCTTTAGATAATGGTGCCTCCAGGCTTTTAAGTTTCTCTTATGTTGACACTCATAACTTGTCACATATTTAACTAGTTAATACCAAACTCTGTTTAATCCTACTAAAACTTTTCGAATTCTTGAACGTCAGAAAACCACAAACGGCAATTTTCATTCAATATGCGACGAAAGACTTCAATAAGTGCTAGACTGGTTGATTGAAAGGGTGAGTGAGAATAGAAAGCTAAAACTGAAGAAGATGAGGGTCCTTGTGTGTGCGTGTGCGTGTATGTATTCATATAAAAAGAGCTATTAAAGTCCGAAATACCACAAATAACGATTGAGTAGCCGGGAGTATCCAACACTAGTTTAAAAGTAGCAAAAACAACAACAACTATTCTTGTCTCAAGAAATATAGAAATAAGAAAACGAAGTAATGGTAGTAATAAAATCACGATAAAACGTTTTGAACGCATTTTTTATGCGTACTATTAGTACACACAAAAAAGAGTCGAATCAAAGAAAAAACCGAAGAGTAATCAAGTTGGAGGCTTAACCATCGTTACGACGTTCCTTCAAAAGGGAGAAGACATTTCATAAAGCTCTCAAGCTAACAAAGATCTGAGTAAGCAAATATTTAAGGAAGCAGAATATTTGATTATGATTGCTAATGGCTCTTTTAAATACTCAGAAGTTTAATAAGAAGCATGACAATAATGACGAACATAACGATGATAATGATGAATAAGCTGGCAATGGTATTAAGGTCATAATCTGATGGAATGGTGAATATTTTCAGCGACTCCCATGAATTTCATAACGAGAAAGTTTAAGCGATAACTGAATAACCTTATTAAAAGTATTATTACAAGCATCTTCTTACTTTGCACCCTCCAGCTTCCTTCACAACTTCCGTCATTTTAAGAAAGTGAAGTTTTCTTTAGCGGGAGGTGTTAAATAATTTTTATCGATTTTTTTATTTGTGCTGAAGAAATATTTTCAAAATTTCGACTAATATTTTAATGGTCGTGAATGGTTTTACTTCCAAACTTTCTTTTAATTTCAATGATGTTTTGGTGCTCCTGTGCTGATTGGGGGTTTTTGTGTATTCCCTTGATATTTAGAATATTATGCTTCCCATTAAGATTACACTATTTAGAAGTGATTATGTTTTCTACCGAAGGATAATGGGTGACAACGATGATAAAGCTAAGCAAATGCCAAATCCAGAAGTATTTCTTTAGATTGGAGTAATTTTTTAAAGAGAGTGTCTCGCCATTTATGGTGATAATGTTGAAGGTTGATATACATGACACATTTCTCTAAAATGGTTTCACATTTTGGAAAAGATTGTGAGTCGTTTAGCATAAATCATAAATTTATAAATTTTTATTATATTTATATAAAAAATTAAGAATTAAATTTCGTACATTTTCTTTATCGAAATTAAATTTTTAATTGTTAATTTAATTACTAAACCTTCAATTGTTTAATTTTATTTTTAAATGTTGAACTCTTTGAGTTTATGATTTCGATTCTTTGAATCGATTTTGAGTTTAGTTAGGCGCAAAAATATACTCTTCTGAAAGATGGAACACATAATGCGGTTTTAGTATTTAAAATAAACGTTCAGCAACATTTATACCCAGGCCATCCATCCACCAGGCTCAAATATACCCAGGCCGTCCATAAATTCTATATAAATTTTACAAGTATATTTTTCCCCTTGCTTCTTCTTGCCCAAAAATCTGTCTCGTATTAAAAGTCGTCTGAGCCGTTTGCGTCTATTCAACGGAAAAATATGCAAATTCTTTGAGGAAAGTTGGTTAAAATAAATTAAGCGATTATCCTTACACCGTGGGTAAAGAAAGAAGGAGGGTCAGATATCGAAATAATACAAAATTTATTTTACTGGCAAAATCGAAGACCAAAAGCATTTCTTTGAAACGGCCGCGGCGATAATGCCAATGTGTGAAGGAAAAGTACGCTCTCGCCGTCGTTTGGACTTGTTTCTTCCAGATTTTCTTTAGCTTTACAATGCCAAATCTTACCCTAACTTCTTACCCTCCCATGTTTTTTATAAGTTTTTGGATTGCTTTATCGAATGGATTTGTGGGAAGTTTTTCATGGTATTCTTTAGTTTCTGCAGTTTTTGCTGTTGCTTGGGTTGTTGTTGTCGTTTCTTCATTTCATGACCTTATTCAACCCCCTCACCTAACAAGCTGCCATTCCGTTAGTTCTTCTGATATCGGTTCGTTAAACGCAGTACGCTTTTTAAGGACATTTTAACGATGCTAAACGAAGTGGTTTGGCGGTAATCGTCAATAACTTACAAAGGCGTTGCCGAAAAAAGAAACTTCAGCGAGTAAAGGCGGGGAAATTGTTGGCTGCGAGGGGGTGTTGGGCGGTGTAGTGGTTTTAGAAGGTAGTGTGAGTAAATAAAAAATCTAATGTAGGTAATTCACCACCGCCCACTGTCCAACCAAACAATACCCCATGAATAATAAAAAGCAATTCTGAAGATAAAAAATGAAGGTTCCGTCGAAAAGGGGGAGTAAAGAAATGGGGAAGTAGAAGGAAATAAAGCCGTTGAATGAAATTATGACTTCAGGATATGTGAGTAGGAAGAGCTTATCTCTACGATCAACATAAAATTAATATAAATAAATATGTCTCTTATAATTTTTTAAGCTTGTAAGAAGAATGTGGTTATATCGTTCGCGGAGACTCAAAAAATTGAGTTAAGGAAATTTCCTAAGAGTTAAGAAAATTTCAATAGTTAAGCATGTCAGACGCTTTGAAGTTCTTTGAAGAACTTTGAAGTTCTTCTAAAACCTAATCCAAGAAATTTCGATTTTGGTGTATCAGAAATTTTATATTTATTAAATTCGTTTAAAGTTTAAGAAAATGTTACTTTTTAGATTTAATCTCTGCTGAAAATCTTTCTTTTGTGATCACTCTTTCTCCTAAATCTCATTGCGTTAATTACTTTATTAAGTCCTTGTTTTTAAGTCCTTGATTGGGAGTTATGAATAAAGGAATGAGACTCCTTTGTAATCATTCAATTTTATTTTATATATCGTTTTCATGAATGGCTTCAATATGGTTTATATAATTCCACTTACGGGAGAAATAAATTGTAATCAAAGCGGCTTTATAACCTACAAAGACTTTCATAAAATCTGGTAAGCAAGCGAAATTGATAAAATAGAAAATCGCAGCATAGTAGAAAAAAATTAATAAATTACTTTCATATAAGATTGAGAGCAATGCATTCGATTACTACACAAACCACCTTATTCATTACCGACCTCACGTACATCTCCTTTCCGTTTTTCGTTTCCTTTTTTCCTTCCTTCCAGCCGTTTTTCTCACCACTCTTTTTCGAACCTCCCTCCACCCTCATCCTCTTCCTTCTAACTACACCGTTCTAATAAACAAATGACATAAACGTTTAGTTATATCGTTATACGTGGTTTAACATTCTAAAAGTGTTCGCAGAATATTGGAAAATATTAAGGTCGAAGCACATGTGGTGCATATTTCGATGGAACATATACAGAATAGTAATGGCAAAGAGGAGTGTGTGGGGTGGTGGTAAGTTCAAAGTAAAATAGGTTTTAATGGTATGTTCTCCTCGTAGGAGGATTCCAATTGTTGGCATTATCGCATAAATAAAAATGTAAAGCCTGAGAAGATTCGGCGTTATAGAAAAAGTTCCTTGAAATGAATACCATTAAAATGGATATTTCAACTGAGATTTAAATTGAGTTGCTGAAACTGGGAATCGATCCATTTACACGTATGCTCTAAGCATATCTCTATAGTAAGATTTTACATATTTTTGTGTTTTCTTTCAGAAATTGGTATAAGCATTAATAAATATAGAAGGAGCATAAAATAAAAGACAAAATCCAAAACAGACGTTGTGACTCATTAAAAGAAGATGAGATTGGGGCAAAAGCTAAGACGATATCTCGAGCTATTTCCCAAGATTGCTGAGAATGCTGGAGCCGTTTATTTTTCGGGCGTGATGTCAGCGAAGGAGTAAACTATTTCATTCAGAAAAATCTCCGATTTACAAGGTTACAATTTTATTACCATAATAAGATAAGAGACCATCTAGAAGTTGTCAATACTGATGTCCTAGATTTCATTTTGAAGTAAACACTGAATTATCGGCAGCACTCAAAGCACTGAAAGACTTTGGCAATGATTTGGTTCATAAGGCGTGAATATATAAGAAGACGTTAAGGGTCTCAGCAGCTCTTTCTTGTGATGTTGGCAAGGATATTATCGATTCGTGGACCTCCCGACAATAGGGGGAGGGGCAAGGAGACACTTTTTAGCTTAGCTCACAGTGTTTTAGGAGATCCGACAGTTACGTCAATATATTAAATTCTACTACTAGAAACAAGATTCTCAAAATAGAAGAAAATACTCGTCATAAAAATAAAATCACAACAAAAATATTCAGGCGAGTAATCGAAGATAAAACATAAAGAAAGAAAAATCGCCAATGGGAAGAGAACCGAAATGGGGTCATATATTTGCCGCCGGATATCTTTTCGGAAATGTGTGAGCGATTGTGATTGTGCATGTGTATGTGTGTGTGTGTTTGTGCATGCATATGTGTGTGTGTTTGTGCATGTGTATGTGTGTGTATGTGTGTGTGCTGTGCCTTTTCTTTTACAAATGATTTTGGGACAATATCTTCGGAGTACTTTACTTTTTTATAGTTCTTGAAGTCAATTCAAACGATTCTCCTTTTGCGTTTTATCGCAAATTTATTTCTCAGCAAGATGTGGTTTGTTGTTTTTTATTGCTTCAATTTATTGTAGTGGAGTTCATTGTTTTACGGAAGCACAGCCTTTTTGCTGTTCGGAATAATTCCGTCGAACGCCTTCAGCTTCAATCATTTGCAAGTATTACCAGATTTTCGTGGCTTACGCTTTAGGGTTTCTTCCTTTTGTATTTTTTTCACAGTCTTTTTAAAAATTCTTATGCGCGAATTGTTTTTAAAATTATTACACTTTTGCAGACGCGGGAATTTTTTTGGTGAGTGTTTAAAAAATGGGTTTCTTTATGGTATTTTACGAAGAATCAGTGGTAGCAATTTATTTTTATTGGTCGCTGCATACATTTTCTACAGAATTAACAACAACAACCACAACAGAAACAAGAAGAACAATAACAACATGACAGTGAATTGAAAAAATGGGTGGAAAAACAAAGATTTAAAGTTTTGAATCGTGGTTGTTTGTTTTGGTTTGTTATTGTTGTTATTGTTGTTGTTATGATCGATTTATGCGTATTTGCATAACGGAAAACAAATTGAGTCACGTTGTTATTGCATTTCTAGTTTATGAAAATTTTGTTAGTAAGGCGTGTAGGGTGGGGGTGGTTGATGAGGAGAGTTCTGGGTGTGAGCTGTTTTGCATACGTCGATCATAAATATAAATTCAGCGATTATCGAAAAAGACTTTATGAAATATGCAAAGTGTGTGCAAGAATATATGAATCTATGAGAATAATAACATATGTATTATCGTCAATATATGTCAATGTCTACGACGTCATCATTATTATGGAATTGTAACTGTCGAGACTGTATCAATTGACAGATGTTCCATTTTATGCAACAGTTATCGTAATTTAGTTAAAGTTAATTTATTTTATTTTTCGTTAATGTATTTCATTACAGTGATTATGATCATCATTATTATCATCATCATCATAACCACAATATCTCTCAAACCCGCCTAAATCAAGGTAATTTCATAACTGAAAGAATAAAGAAAACTAAGCCAACTAATTAAAATTAATAAAACTAATTAATATCTACAAAATAATCTTAACCTCTTTTGGCTGAATCAATAGCGACTTTTAATTAAAAAATCGATTGCTTTTACCTTTTTGAACAGTATTCAGTAAGAGATATTTATGTATTTTCCTAAAACGGCGATAGAGATACATCTTCAATGGTTTATGATTTAGACATTATTTCTAGAGAGGGCATGTTCGCTCTTTATCAATATCATCATCATCATCACAATCGTCATTATTATCGTTATTGCACTCCTCTTTTCTCTTTAATTATCTTCTTTTTCTTCTAATAATCACTTCTTAAAGCATTAAATCAAGATCAAATAGAAAATAGCGTTTGTACCAACAGACATTCTTAACAATACTGGCGCAATAAAACCAACGATAACAACAACAACAACAACGTAATCATAAAAAATTTATGATAATGTTAAATTAAAAAATTTTCCTTTCGTTTTGATGGAACTTTTAGCTTGAAATCAAAAGCAGTTTGGTTCTTTTTGTTCAGATTAAGCAGCGATCAGTCGCGGGTTGATCCTGCTCGCAAACTTGTAATTTATTGAGCACCAATTTAATGTGAATCGATGTTCAAAACCGAAAAAAACCACAAACAGCAACCACAACATTAACATTGCATGCTTGCGAAAGTGTTCTGTGGGAGCGAGTAGAGGAGTAGGGGCGAATAAAATAAGATTAACTACTAGAAAATGATCAACGAGAAGAAATGAAAGAAGACAAGATCAGACATCAAAAGGTTGTAGCCAACTGATGCCTTCTTGGAAACGTGTTGATGAGGAGAGCTGAAGAATGATCATGGAATGGATTTAGTAGAATCGTCAAGAATGTTTGGCGTGTAGTGCTTGTTGGTGTGCCAAGAAAGTTGAGTGCTAGTGAAGAGAAGAAGAAGATCGTGGAGATTTGAAGGTGTTCCAATTATTTTCTTCTTTATATGGTTTGAGATATACTTTAGAGAGTGTGTGTGTGTACGTATGTCTGTTTGTGTGCATGTGCCTGTGTGAACATGTGAGGACGTTTATTCTAAAGGGCAATGCAGGAATGTTTTCATTCTCGTGAAAAGCGTGACTTACAAACAGGTGTTTAGTGAGTATTTAAAATGAAGATTAGAAGAGGGTTTTAGCTAGGGAAAGGATTAGTAAAAGCAATCACAGAAATAGGGCAGAGAAGAGCGAGCTAGTGGAGTGACCTGAAGACGGTTTACAAGAATGTTTTAGAAGGAATTACTACATGCAAGAGATCTTATCGGATACTTTTTAAAAGTCAAGTTAAGATTTATTTTTGTATTTAATACAATATCAGGATTTCTGCAATTTGTAACAGGAAACGCTTACGACATTAAATTACAAATACTTAGGAAATAATTTTGTGTTTCGCTGAGTGTAAGAAAATGAATGCGTGCGGGTATAATTTTCATGATTTCCAGTAATTTTTCAAATGAAACGTCTGAGAAACTTCACGAAAATATCGGAGTAAATCTTGAAAGCTGTTCAATTTCACTAGCTCCTGCATCGCCATCGTCATCTTGCCCTAAACGTTGCCACATAAATCAATAATCAAAATCGATATTCAAATGCTTCCAATTCATTAATTTGCTCGACATTAAAATACCCAGATGTTTTTCCATTGCACTGCACTATGAGGTGCATTTAAAAAAATTAAAAATGAAAATTTGTTTTCTTTTTTTTGTATTTTACAACATTTCACCACTCATCTCTTCCTTACTGTTGTGCTCCCTAATGACGCACTCTTCCCTAGACCGTTGGATACAATGGCAGTAGCGAAAGCAGTAGCGAAATCTGTTCAAAAAGAGAATAGATAACAATAAATTGTTCAATATGGTCTTATGGAATATTGCATTCTCATTTCAATGATGCCACAGGCTGGACACGAAGGCATACAGTGGTTCAAAATCGAAATCGAGCAAATAAAAACCAACCTTTTGGAGAGTTAAGCTTTTGCCATTTTTATATTTAGTACGGAAACGTATAAATATCTTTCTTCCTTAAGTGATATCTGTGGAGAAATAGAATGAATGTTTTGGTAAGCTGTTTTGTTTGTGAGATCTTGTTAGAGTTCTTTAATGGGCTTTCGAAAAATCACGCCAAAAAGGCGATTTAAAAACTTTAAGCCATGACTTATAAATGGCAAGCTGTATCGTTTCACCACGATGTGATGACGACACTGTCTTTATTAGTGCCATTTTATTAACCAAACATTATGCAACGAATATCACTTGGCGCAAATGTTTTACTATTATAAACTCACTTCTGCTGAACTAAAAGTAAAAAAAATCACTTCTAATAATGGATTTTTCAAGCCTTAGGCTTATGATGGTGATTGTGTCTGTTGTTTTACTGCAAGTGTTATTGTTATTGTTGTTTGTTGCTGCCGTGGTTGTTCTTGCAATATTTCGCTGTGCGTTTCACCACGTTTATTGAATTTCGCGATTGGCTTTAGAGTAATTAATTTTATAGCTCATCATTTCCATCCATGTATTGAGCTCTAAAACATCCGTTTTCTAGTTCTACGTGTTGGCGGTATTATTTGTGTGAAAGGGCTGCACAGAACATTCTGAAAGCACACAAAAATACATATGTTTTCGATTCGCTATTCGAGAGTGTGGAGTGAACGAACAAAAGTATATAAGAAAACAATTTATGTTAAGACATAACAATTTACGAAAAGATTTAGAGAAGACGAGTATATGTATGTATTATGGAGGATGATAATAAATAAAGAGGAATTATCAAAAATATAAAATTAAATTTAAAAAACTCTTTGAAAGAATTCAGTGAAAATAGAAATTTGTTTCAATGTGCTTTGTGCATCCCCAAAGTGTCTATGCTCTTTATGGAAAACTGTTGCCCGTAATAGGCTTTAAGCGTAAGTTGGATTATCGGTTTAAAAGGCTCTCAAGACTTTGGCGACCGTTAACAAACTATATATATTACTTCGGATGGTTTGTTTTAGAAGTGGGCTAACTCTGGAAATCCTTTCAAATGATTTTTCAATAAAAATAAAAAAAATCTAATGGCCGTAAGCCCCTAAAATTATTTGGAAACATTTATTTGCCTACAAGTGTTGTGAATAGTTTTTATTTATTATTTTTATTAGCTTGAATCAATTTACTTTAGCGTGAATTACTTTGAGTTTCCAATATGTTTTACGTTATCTTAAGCTCTCCGGATCGTCTAAAAATAAAGCTTAATCTGAGTCTAACCATTTATTAAACAGCTACAACATTCATAATCGCAACTAAAACAACAACATCAGCTGTAATAAAAACGCCTATAATCCCACAATCATTATCAATACCATAAAAAAGCTATCATCAGCAAAAGCCGAGGATAATGGAGAGAGGCCGAGTAGGGTCACTATTCTTGCACCAAAAAAAAGACTCTGGTTCCTACATTTTCGGTTTGCTTTGGCTTCGTATAAACCATAAATTGCTTTAAAATTAGTTTGTTGGTAATCAAGACGTAATTTAATAATAAAACAAAAGTGTAACAACAACAACAACAACAACAATAACAACGAGACCAGCAATATAAATATATTTACCGAATCCTGGGTGTACCAATCTGGCTTATACTGTATGGAGTATTTATACATAAGCAAAAGCAGTCGACTTAAGGACCGACAGTTGTTGTTGTTGTTGTTGTTGTTGTTTGGTGGCCGGCTTGTGGTGCCTGTTGTTAATGAATTTATAATAAGTGAGTACAATTCGTATATATTTCGTTAACGTTAGCAATTTACTTGTTAAAATATTTTATGAAGGATAATTATGTTTGTGTTATAAGAGGCCTCTTACTTCATAACAGCAACAACAACAACAGCAACAACAATAACATCAAATGAAAGGGCAATAACAGCAAGAAAACCAGTAACGACATTAGCAAAAGTTGAAAAACGAAAATGGAAAGCAAGGCATAAATAAATGGAATATCAAAAAGGAAAGGAAGAACGTTGAAATATTTGGTGTTGAAATTTATTGCAATTTCTTGGAAGCAGAGCACTTGAATAAATTGCTTTCATTTGATTTGAGTTTATATACATTTTTGTTTTTAATTCTTAGATTAAAAAAATAATTAAATCGATATAGAATTAAAGAATAAGTCAAGGATAACAGAACAATCCATTCCACCTAATTTCTTGTAAGCATGAGAAATCATTTAATAAATATCATTCAATATTATGTATTGGCTTTAAGTCTTACCAGCGGAAAAGAATCAAAATGGCAAAAGGAATTAATTACAATATCGTTTCCGTTGCAACTCATTGCGTAGTTTAAATTTTCTTTCATGTAGTTTTGAAGTTTGCATAAACATTTCTTGGCTATTAAGGCTAGCAAACACCACGAGGCAACAGTGACAGCAACAACAAAAACACCCCAATAAAACAAAACTAGCAGGAGCAACGGTAGCAAATATTGTAATCCCGTCCCCACACCCATCCCCACAACCCTCCATCACTGACTCATCCAACCATATTTTGCATTTCTAAGCAAAAAACAACTTACGAGTAGCTGCGAGAAGTCAGCAAATTAATTCGTTGTGAAACGGCCAACGATTTGGTTGAGCAGACTGAACCAACGATTTGAAAGACCAACGAACTAGACTGCTAGCTGTTAACTAGCGGTTTTTGGTCGTCTTACCACAGTAAGAAAGATCCATATCAGACACGTATCCCGTTCGAGAAGGCGTAAATTCCAAATGACATAAAATATTACCTTCGTAGATCATTAAATTAGAGAAATGATAGAAGAGTAGAAATGTATGAAATTATGTTCAGAACGTAATAATTTTTAATACTGATTGTTTCTTTCTAAAACTCTTTTAAGCCGATGCATTACGTGCACGGCACAAAAATGATAAACGTACTGTAAAACGAAGATAAATTTGGACGCAAATACATTATGGCGCACTCAATAATTTTTCAAGAATAACAAAAACAATACCAACAACACCAACGACCAAATCAATAACAATAACAATAATGTTGAAGCCTTAATTTCAAATTGATCAGATTAAAGAGGAAACCAAAACCAATGAACATTAACGAAGAAAAGAAAAATAAACAAGCGAAACTAAGGATCACGAAAAAATACGCCAAAATAAGGAGAGGCCATTGGCAATAATACAAAAACAACAACAATAACAAGTATATAGTATTGTTTTTTACTCGTTTCATTCCAGAAGAACATCCGCCCAAATTGTGCTGTTGTTCAGCAGAAGATAGCGATGACACTGCCTTCCATTCTTCGATATCAGTCCGTTCACTTATGTGTTGGTAGTTGTTGCGCCTGCGCAAAACCAAGGCGGTTGTAAAGGATCCGGTATGCAGGCGAATGGTATATACGATACCAGTCAACAGTCGCGTAATCGACAAATCCTCTCAACTAGTGGACCACTAGTAGAGATAAGGCTAAGCGACTCGACACTTGCGACACGACACTTGTGACTCCATACAATACGTTGCATTGCAATCAGTTGTTCTGTGAAAAGGAGCATCATGGTATACGCGTGGTAAGCGATGCCAATGCATTTCAAAGCAGGAGCGGAGGGATTTAGGAAAAAACGAACATGAAGGAACAGTAAAAAGTTGAATAGAGAAAGAACGAAACCAAAGAAGCTGCTGTTGATTGTTTGTCTATTCATCTGTGTGTTTGTCTCTTTCACTGTTTTTTCTAGCTGTCTATTTATTTGTGTGTGTCTGTCATATCAAACGAACACCAAGCTATTCCAAACTCAGACTAAATTGTACTGATGTGTAACGCACCGCATCGTAACGTATCGCAACGGAACGTATCATATCGTGCGGAAGATTTCGAAAAATCATTGACAGCCACAATAAAAACAAAGCCTTTGAGAGCCAAGCAGGGGTCCCGCGACTTTGTTGAGTTTGTGAGTTTGTTAAAAGCGTGCGAGCGCGACTTTCGCGGTTTAAGTAAAACGCGTTTTAATAGGCGCACCTGATGGAAAAACTGGTGCACTCCGTTGCATATCGTTTGCTTTCATTTCTCTCTTAGTTCATTATTTTTACTCTGCCTTAACTCCGCCACTCCCCCTGCGTAATGCTAGTTATCTTTCTACTTTACTCTGACTGCCTTCATCCTGGCGCAAAATCTATGGGTGTATCTCCGTACTCGTTTTAGCTCATTACCCCGGTATACCTTCCGTTGAAGAACGATTAAGCACATTGGAATTTGAATAAAAGCAAAAGAGAAATTAAAGAAAAGCTAAAGAACTTTGAATCTTTGATAGTCGTAGCGTATGATCAGAGTTGCCAATTTTCGCGTAGGATAAAATTGAAACTTTGCGAAACTACACAGAGCATTTTGAATAAATACGAGGCAACAATCAACAACAATCCACACTTCACTTCTCCATAGAATTATTCCTTACCGAAATATGAACTAATGATACTAAGCTTTAGTCCAGCAATTGATCATACAGGTTTGAATAGCAGATTTGATGCATTGACGTACCAAACGTTGGCAACTCATTTCGTTTGCTTTCTCATTCTAGAATTAGTTTTAATGGTTTGTTGGAATTCAACATCAACTTGACTTTCACGATCTGAGGCAGGAGAAATACACAAACTCGCACGTACACACACATACATACACACAGATGCACACAAACACATACATAACTTCGTATGCACACACATACACATTCACACTTGCTCAAACACACGATTGCAAGTAGCATGTTCTTCAACAGTCGCTACATTCACTTAATTCTAACGTCATGACCACCAGGAGCATCATCATCATCACCGCCGTCATCATAATCTTCGTCGACATCACGATGATCACCGTTGCCTTCATTACCTTCATCCGGGCTGACTTAAATGCAGTAGAATTGAATTACAGCAAAACAGTTTCAAGGCGATCTCCAACGCGAATTGAACTGAAAATCGCAAAACGATTCGTGCCACATTTATTTCAGATACGAAAATCTCGAACTCGGTTTAGACAGTGAAAAAATGCGGAGGAAACGGAAGAGGGGAGAATGAAGTTACGGCCATTTAGTCGGTGATTAAGTGCGGCCAAAAGGGCTAAGAAAAAGGAATACGAATGAAAATCGGATTGACCGTCCATGGACGGACGGATTTTGTTGTGAAATACGGCGAAATAAGACCTAAAAGGGCAATTCTAAATAGTATGTGATGGTACGAAGCAGGACCCAGCCATCTTGCAACCCCCACCACTCCCACTGCCATGCGGTATTATAGTAGTACGAAAAACTGCCGAAGATGGGTGGGGAGCATTAAAAGTGCGCCTCAAGTGACGAGTGCCAAAACATAATAAATTATCATTGTCGATGCCAAACAAATGATTAAAGGAATACAAGAAAAAAAATAGAAGTATAAAAATTGAGGGAAAAAAGAGGAAGTTTTGTGAATAAAAGCAATAACATCATCAGCATCAGCATCAACATCAACAACAATAGCAATAGCGACAGCAACAGCACAGTGGCAAAGCGAGATTATGACTTGTCTTTTCGAGTGGGCACAGTGCGCTTCCTCCCGGTAAGGGATTGTCTATGGGCGTTACATTCCACTGAGTTATATATACAGCGTTTTACGTTGTAGCGTACGTAGCAGTTCAGCCAGTATTGAACTGGATGTATGCATCACATTCTTCATTCTTGTGCCTGCGGTACTTTTGTGTCCTTCTGCGTGTATATTCGTGCGCTATTTTAATCAAGCTTTAAACATTTTGCCCTTCACGATCTCCACCAGTTCAATATTTTTTCTCTCCTTCACACAACTCGTCATTCCTCAGACTACTCGTTCTCATAATTCCTTCCCAAAAACCACTACAGTGCCCCAACCACTTTTTTATTCTTATTTTTAATTTTATTTTGTATCAGCTTGACTCTCGCTTACATATTCCACGAATATGTAATCAGTGCTAACTCATACACATTACAATTATTTCGTCTAGGATGTTATTAGTGGGACACGTTAATGCAAGGCTTTCGATACATTTGAAATGTGTTGTTGTAATTAAAGCACTAAAAATCATTCTTTAAATCGCTATAAATTCAAAGCTTTTAAAAAGCGCGAATCGAGTCGGGTGAGAATCGAGTTTCAATCGTGGTCTGCACGGCGTGAATTGTAGAAGGGGCGGAATATATTAATTATTGGCTACACAAGAGGTGCTAGTCATGGGTGTTGTTATTGCTGTCGAAGATATTGTGGAGATGTAGTTTGAGGAGATTATTAAGTAAAACATAAAATAGATTTAAAATGGGAAACAATTTATTAAAGAAATTAAAATGAATTAACGATTTTCTAGAAAATAAATTATATATAAACAACCTCGATTAAAAGCTTATCCAAAACTTATTTTTCCCTGCGAATTTTTAGGGTTTATTTACATTTTTAAGACCCTGCCGAAAAAACCATCATAATCATCCCGAAACTCTTTTCTATACTTCCAAATACTGCTCAAATAATTTACTGGAAACCGTAGTAAATTTATTTAGTTTCAGCATTCATATTTTGTATAAACTACTTAATAAATTCTCTATATGCTCCCCTAACTTAACCCAAGACCATCTAATAAATTCTTTCTATTATTGCTTTCAATAATAAAAACGACAACAACAACGCGGCGGTAGCAATAGGCCCAAACGAAAAAACAAAAACAGCAATAGTACAAAACTAATGATCAATTAAATATTTTATATCCCCAATCCTTGTCAATTCCTTTTGTAAGACAAACAAGAATTTACAATTCTTGAGAAAGAGAAGTCCAAGATCAATGAATTGAACATTGCTACCTGTTATTGTTGGTCATTGCGAGAGAAGACGATTGCATAACCGTCGCGGTAGCAAACTCGTCGTGATCATAAAAATATCAAGTCAAGTAGTTAAAAAAAGAATATAAAACCGATAATTTGTAAAAGAAATTGACATACGCTTTAAAACTGACTGAGTTTTAGTTTTTGCTTGTCAATAAAGCAATTGTAAATTTTTTTAATTGGTTCAGCTCAGATTTTATTGAGATCGTATTATGAATTTATTTACGAATACGGTGAGGGCATAGTAGTTGAAAAATCGGTAATAAATTTAAATGAGATGAAATTCTTTTTCTTGGGAAAGGAATTTTTCTTGGGAATAAATTTGATTAAGATTTTTATGTTTGGACAGTTTTCAGTTTGAAATGAAAGCCACCAGACCAATTAAAGCCGCCTAATTAAATTAAATTTGAAATTAAAAGCGTCTTAAATTTTTGATCAAAAGCAGTGATAAATTTTTTACGGAACCCAAACAATTTCTGTGAAATTCGAAGCCGGGTCTTTGTCTGATTCACTTCGACGGGCTCTTTAAAAACGCCTCTAAAAATCAAAATCTTCTAAAAGCTTTTTTTTCAAAGCAGATTTTTTAATCGCAAATACCTCCGAATCGATCTGACACAGTCGATTCACTTGATAATCATTTTGTTGAGACGTTGAAGTTGCTTGATCTTGAAAAAAACAGGAATCGAACGAGCTTCTTAATTGCTGTAGAGTCCAATTGTGTTTTCATGCATTTCAGCACAAAACGAAGGAAAATTGATTACTAAACGAAATACCGATAAAAGCGATGATACTTACCAAAATCTGAACGCTAAAGACTGAAAGTAAGGCCACGAAAAGGGCTAACAACTTAATTGGATTTGCATGTAATTTTATTTTGTTGTTGTTAAGAAACCACGATTGTTGTCGGCGATCAATGTTGGCGTGATGATAATGGCGACAGTTGACGTTGCTGATTTTCGTTGATAATTGGCGTTGGTGATGTTATCAGTGATGTTTTTGCTGCTATTGTTGTCATTGTTCTTTTTTGTGAATGGCGATTGTGGTGGTGATGTTGTGCTGTGTTGTTGCTTCTGCAATTGTTGTTGTTGATTTTGTCATTGTCATTAATGACGATGTTAGCCAATCAATGATAACAGAAAACATGATAGAATTAAAGCGTTCAAAGAAAACAATACAATAACAATCGCAAGAGAAAAAACGATAACAACTATTACTTGCAACAAAATTTAAAAGGAAACGTATAAAACATCGACAGAACTTTCTTAAAATGTGAGAACAACAAAAAAAGGAAAAAAGACGAAAATGAAAAGATAAACCGTGTGAAAAATGTAAATCTAGATAATAAATTTATTCGTCTTTCGTTGCGGAAATGGCGTCACTACTTCCGAAAGATTAATTTAAGCTAAAACGGGCAATAAAACGAAAAATATGAAATATAAAAGATTTAAGCACAAAACTAAAATAATCATGCAATTAACTTGCTTTTAAAAATTATTCAAAAATGGAATCGTTGAACGGAATGCTACTTAACAGGAAGACATTATCTTGATTTATGGAATAAAATAAAAACAAAAATTAAAATATATAATCAATAAAAAATTGTTAACGCATTTATAACCAAATATAAATCGAATGCATATTTTATGGTAAGTAATATATATATATATATATATATATATATATATATATATATATATATATATATATATATATATATATATATATATATATATATATATATATATATATATATATATATATATATATATATATATATATATATATATATATATATATATATATATATATATATATATATATATATATATATATATATATATATATATATATATATATATATATATATATATATATATATATATATATATATATATATATATATATATATATATATATATATATATATATATATATATATATATATATATATATATATATATATATATATATATATATATATATATATATATATATATATATATATATATATATATATATATATATATATATATATATATATATATATATATATATATATATATATATATATATATATATATATATATATATATATATATATATATATATATATATATATATATATATATATATATATATATATATATATATATATATATATATATATATATATATATATATGATATAAGCTAGTATATATATATATTGATTCTATATAACGTTAGCCAGATGAACGTTTACTGTAATGATTAGAAATCAAACACTACAATACTATTATATATTATGCATATAATACATAATGATTATTAAATGAGCGACTGATATATTTAACAGTGCATAGAAAATGTTCGTTGATATTGATGATAACTCGATTTAAATAGAAGCAAATGTTGTTAAAACTGAGGGAACTAAAACTCTAACAACAAGAAAAATTCCCACCAATAACGATAGCAACGACATGACCAACAACATCATCATCAACAACATGAAACACAACAACAACCACACTCACGTGACGCCAACAGCCAAGTTAGAACGCGGACAATTAAGCACGTTTAAAATTTTGCATTGCATGCGAAAGGCAGGTGTTGCATTAGTGCGACAGAAAGTTGTGTAGGAAATAAATAAAACTCGACAACATTAATAACAAAATCAATAGCAATTCTAACCAAAACAAAAAAAAAAAGAGATAAAATTAAAACTTCCAAATAAAAAGCTCTTCAAACAAAACGACTAAAATGTACTTTTGAGAATGATAAAAAGAGAAAGCTGAGAAAGTTGAGGGGATTATATTTAAACTTTTAAAAGCATCCCCCCTTTTGAAACTCAAGGATATTTCTTTTCCTAGTTTTGCCTCTTTCTTCCTATGGATTGATTTTCGAACTTTTGGTACTTAATATGCATGAGAGCTTGATCGTTTGATCGCTTGATCGCTGGATCGCTTGATTGGCTTGATCGTTTGATTGCCTTGAGCTTGATTCCATTATCCGTAAAGACACATTTTCGCAACAATGAAATGCTATCCGGTTCTCCATCGAATTATTCTGTTATCCTTAATCTCATTATTTCTGTAATAATTCGATCGTATGTTGATTTTCAAAATATTCCCTTAATCATTTACTTTTTTACTTCTGTAGCTGCAAAGACGCGGTGGTCAAGCAAGGAAGGGATGGAGAAGTATCTGAATTTATTAAAACCTTTGTTTTGCACATTTTTTTCCTTTGCTTTCAAACTCTCCACAACGGACGTGGAGTGTTTTTATTGTTACTGTTTCTATTTCGTTCTTCTTCTTCTTCTTTTTTTCTATTACCATTAACTTTACATTGTTTTTATTGTTCATACAAAACTCGCCAATAGACGGGCTACCGCTGTGAAGCCTGATTGAGGATGGCAAGAATCTTGTGCCTTCCATCGAGAACCCCAAAGTTCTGCCGGGTAATCTAAAGACTCTTGACATTTTGATGAATTTTATGTGAAGAAATGAATTGAAATTGTTGCATAAAACAAAAGAAACGAAAAGAAATGCATAAATCGTTCGCAACAATTCGCGTCTCTCTTATTTAGATTTCCTCTTTCTTTGCCATCAATTTTTTTCTGCATTTACTTAAATGTTTATTGTGTAGACTCGAAGTTTTTCTAGGCCTGGATTGTAAGAACCAGAAGACAGTAAGGGAAAATCATATCTAGAAATGACATTTTTGTGGAGATATATTTTTTCTAATTTCAGTGAGATGCTTCACTGATCTTGAAAGATGTTTCCAAACAAAAATTCCACCTTAGTGGGCGTTTGATCGTAATATATCACTTCATCCATTGCGTTTAATTGTAGGGTGTACACCACCACCCACAAATAAAGAAACAGCAATCGTTAGAGGAACGTGTTTGTAGTCCAGTCCAGTGTCTGAGCCCAGCTCCCGTCAAAAACTTTTGGAAAAAGAAATTAATTGATTTCTACGAAGCCATTCGTGTTTCTTTTCAGTGTAGTTTGTTCAAACTTTAACAAAAAATTTTTCCTTGATTAAAATCAAGATGAAGAAATCAAAAAAAAAAAAAAAAAAAAAAAAAGAAATGTTTTCCTTCACTTAGGCTTATATTTGTATGGTTTCGCGTGTGTGTAATAGGATTGTATGTGTTTGTTATGCAAGGAGTTATTTTTACGATAAGAAGCCATTGGTATCATTATTTTCTTGTTGTTCTTGTTTTTATGCTTCTGATGAGTTTAGGTTGTGTTTGTTGTTTGTGTTATTATGAGTAGCTGATGTTGTAGCAGATAATGCTGTTGATTTTTGCTACCACAGAATGGCCCCCAAAGTAAATGGCCTTCCAATGCTTTTTCTTCTATCCTCCATTTAATTTTGTTTAAACGTTCGTTGTTTACCAAGTTTTTCATTATTGTTATTGTTATTGTCAACACTCCTCACTGCTGTTGACAAGGTTGTTGTTGTTGTTGTTGTTGTTGTTGTTTGCTGCAGATGAATGTATCCAGATGAATGTATTGTCATTTTAGACTTGGACTTAAATATTTCTGAAGTGACTGACGTTCCTTTTCGTAGCTGATTTTTTTAGTTAAAAAACATTTGATGATTGCTATTGTTGTTGTTGTTGTTGTTGTTGTTGTTTGCTGCAGATGAATGTATCTAGATGAATGTATTGTCATTTTAGACTTGGACTTAAATATTTCTGAAGTGACTGACGTTCCTTTTCGTAGCTGATTTTTTTAGTTAAAAAACATTTGATGATTGCTATTGTTGTTGTTGTTGTTGTTGTTGTTGTTGTTGTGATGATGGTGGTAGTTGTTTGTAGCCGTTGCTACGTTACCGCTCCTTTATTTCTTCTTTCTTCTTCCTTTAGCTTTTCATTTTGCTTCATTCCTTTTGCTTCCTTGCCACCTTCCGTTCCTCAATGATATGAATTCAATCAAAATGACATCAACATTCGTCCATTTAAGCGAACCGCACAATAAAAAAGAGATAAACTCTATTGAGATAAAAACGAACAACAACCAAAAGAAGTAAAATAAAACAACATTAAACATTAAGAACAAGGAATAATGGAGAAGAATTTTCATCCAGTCCTGTCCTCAATGTTTTTGTAACGAAATCGGTCTCATTAGGCACCGATAAAGTTGAGAAGGAGATGAACGAGAAATGTGAGTAGTGAGTAGTCGGGGAGGAAAATGTGAGGTAGGAGCTGGCAAAAACGATGAAGAAGAAAAGGGAGGAATTAAGGAAAATTAGCAGAAAACGTAGGGATTCTTTAAGTTGGACGAAGTTATGTTTCCTAGAGAAGATTGCTTCAAAATTCCGAAGAGTGTGTCTACTGCAGGTATGGGTCTCCCGGGCCAGCGATATCCGTCTGTAAAGGTTTGTTTTAAACTTTGATTTCTTTGATTTAAGACCTTAATCATCATTCTGGCATTTTTTTTGGACTGGCTTGAAATTTTGTAAATGAATTCATTGAGTTTCGACCCCACTAAATCCGAACCGAATCAAATTAAGTACAATTTAATTAAATTGAAGTGTTTAAACAGCATTTCCCAATTTGCAATTTATCGATAACAATTTTTGTTAAACCAAAATTCAAACAATTTTTGAAAAGTAATTTTTAGCAAACACTTAAAGTGCCTCGATTTAATATTGTTGTTACGCAAAAACATAATTCTGATTACAAAGTAATTGTCTTGATTACAAAAATGATCGACAAAAATTGATCAGAAAAATTGATCTATAATCTCAGAGTTCAAAAATTAGCTAAATTGTTGGATGGGCCAGACTATGGAAGGAAGATTATGAAATCTCATTGAAATTATTCAAGTTGATGAAGTTGGATGCTGTTTTTCTATGGTCGTTTTTTTTTTGTTTTACGAAATAAATGGGAAAGTAAATTGTCTGCTAACTGCCTGCCATGCCCACTTTTATTCCTTTCTCAAACAGTCGAGCGTTGGGATGATAACGAGATGTTGTTGTGGCAGTTTTTGTAATTTCAAATTAATCATCGTTGTAGTTGTTGTTGTTGTTTTTATTGGCGAAAATTGTTATTTTTACTTAAATTAGATTTTAGTTGTTTTAGAAGAAAACATTTTGCCCCTCTGCTTAAATGAAATCATGTTCAGTTCATTAATTTTTCCTCACGTCCACTTCGGGAAATTTAATATTTTCTCTCCCTTTCTCTTGCTTCGACTTTCTCTTCTTCTTCTTCTTCTTCTCATTGATTTCCTTCTCCTTCAGTAGACGTCTGGTATCGATCGAGCCCATCAACACATCATCTTTAGTAAATTGAGTTAGATTTCGTTATGCGTTTCCTTCCATCCATCGAAATTGTATAAATAAATCTTGCACTTTTTTACGCGGCAAATGCGTATTTAGTTTTGTGTCTCTACTTGTTAAGATATTTTATGGATGATGAGTATGAAAGTGTTGCATGTACTCCATGTTTCTGATCATAAACTACATGCACGCTTCCCATCCTTTTCTAAAGCAATGAAGCAATTTAATCCCACACACACACACACCTCGTAGACGTACTCCCTCCCCTCCGCCCCTTCGCCAACAATCTCATATATAATAAAAAGTATCTGATGCGTGTTCCTGTTGTTATTGTTGTTATTTCTGGGTGTTGTTGTTGTTGCTTCTAATGCTTTGACGTTGGTACAATAGTTAATACTTATTCGTTGTTGTTGTTCTGGTTGTTTTAATTTTTGTAGAATGAAAAGATAAACGATAGTTGGGAAATAAATGAGGAAAAGTGCAGGAACCCAGAAATGGTAAAAGAAAATGAAACAACAAGAGAACTAACTGCAAAACACACGCAAACATTAACGAAGCCCGATAATTTTGAGAAGCGCAATCAGATTTAAAACAAAGTGGGCCGTATTGGCAACAGCTATTACAGTAGGCCAATTTCAACATTATTTTCTGCGTTTCCGCATCAATTAGTGATTTTTGTGGGCAAGATTCGTTTGAGTCTAGTGCAAATTGTTTATGGTCTGGAATTAAAAGAAACCATTTTCTCGGTCTAAATTGAAAAAGTCCGATCCAAAAAGACTCGCGCAATAGATCAGATTAAAAAATACATCTTAAAGCGATGAATTACGAGATTTTCAAAGATTAATTCCGAGACTTCTATCGAGATTTTAGATTTGAGTCTTCTTAAAATCGCGCAAGTTCTTTGAAAGTCGTTCGATAACTCCTAAACGTTATCATACAAATCAAAAATGTAGTTACAAATCAAGAGAGTACTAAAATTTTGTTCTCAATTTATGAAACTGATTCCACTGTGCTCACAATTCGCTCTCGTCGTCTCGTCGGAAGTAATTACATCGACCAATAGATCGATTCGTTGTATCTACGTATCTTAAAATGCTCGTATGAAATCTAAAAAAGCAATGGTAGAAAATTAATTTCTTTACTTTTCTGCCGGTTAACCGAGCACGCGAGACGATTTCGTTCTTTAGATACGAAAAAGTATCGTTGAAATATAAAAAGCATCTGCAAAGCGACAGCGATCATGTATTTTCCCGCGTACATTCACTGGCGGTTCTTCTGATGGACGGACAGACGACCCGACGGATGGACGGTTGGATGGAAGGACCGGTGTATAGACGGACGCTTGGATGGGATATAGGCTGCAATCGGCCTTTATTCATGCTGCAACCAAAAATGGCACTAGGTTTATCAAACGCACTCGCAGATACTTTTTTATTAGATGTTGGTTTTAAGTAACATCTTTTATGGTTTTACTTGTTTATTTGTTTATTGGTTTATTTGTCTATTTCTTGGTTATTAGTTCTTCGACCATTTCCTTAGGCCACCTGCTGCTCCGCTTCTTTTTGTGCTTTTCTGGAATACTTTTGCGAATTTAATAGAAAATTCTCAGCCACGACTTTTATTTAATCATTTTATATCTTTCTGTTACTAACTTTTAATTTAACCCTCGACATCGTCTCACACGCAACGGCTAGAATTCATATCAAGTTTTTCTTCTTCGTGTTCTTGCACATTTTAGTGACCGTTTGGTAACTCTTTAATATTTTCCATTGTTTTTGCAGAGACACAGACAGAGGAGGGGGTTCATTAGGAGTTGTAGGAAGGACCTGCATGAAGAAGGAAATTCGCCAAAATTCGATGAAGAAATAATTTATTTTATGAATATTAAAATCTACGAAAATCATGAAAGTCTATGCGATTAGTTTTGTATCAACGTTTGTCTTGTAATTCCAGAAGTGATACAAAATCCCCTTCTCTTTCCCGCATGTTCGAATGGCTTGATCAATCAATCGATAGAGTCAAGGCGATCGATCGTATAATTGAATTGGAACCGTGGATTTAACCTACAAGCGTGATCCCGATCCCGATCGCTATCTCCAAATAATAATCATGTTCAATGATTCGTAATCAATCAATGTTGAACTCTTTTATTTTTTGCTTGTTTTTCGTCTTCTCCTTTTCTTCTCCTGCTTAAATTTCTTTGTATATTTTTTTTACTTTTACAAACGCTTGTCAAGTCACGATCGCGTTTTCTCTGAGTTTTATAAAAAAGGCACACCGAAAATGCGATAAATATCAATCGATATTTTGCGATGTTTCAATCTTCGGCAAAGAAAAAAGAAGAAAACACCTTCGTTACTTTTTATAAAGTGTTCCCCACTTGAACGAATAAAAAACAACAACAAACGGCAATAAATATAAAGCCGCAGCACTTTTGAAAAACACTTGTTGGAGAAGTTGTTGCTGTAGTAACAACAACAATAGAAGCAACAGTAAAGACGAGCAGTTTTGTGAAAGGTGTTAGAAACCTGCTGCCAGTGTCGTTCGTAGCTGGCGACGATACTTCGATCGCGTCCATGTCGATCGCTAGACATCGATCAATTGATAAAACCCGGCGAGCTTTCAATTTATTCTCACTACCGTTTTGTTAAGACCATTGAATATAATTTAAATTGTTTATGCAATACATTTTATTAATAAAATGTATTTGATTATAAAGGAATTGTAAAAGTGACGGATGATCAAAATAAAATAAATAACAAAATAAATAAATTTTAATAAATGTAAATTAATATATTAAATTATCAATAAAACATTATTTTATTTTTTATAAAAATTTAAATTCCACGCAGTTTGATTTCTCATTTTTTTCAAATATTTTTTTCAAATATTTTTTGATCAGCCCCGTCTATTCTTTTCACAAGAATCTTGCAAGGTGAGGAGAAAATGCTTGAGTAATTAAGTTCTCTCGCGAATAGCAACACTCCCAACTCAGGTCTCTTCCATTTCATTGTAATTGTTCGTTATCCCAGTTTTGCCCGCGTCGCGGATGTTAGGCGCATGTCGGTGACGCTATCTGATATAACGGTACCTTCTGACAATTTGAGGATATACCAGTTATTCACTTAAAGTTATATTTTTTAATTATTCTTTTAATTTGCGCAGTGATTTATTTTAATCGCATCTACCCTCCCCTCCCCCCTCGCAATACTCTGCGATCCATACCAAAAAAACGACTCTAATACTCACCGAAGTTCGCTGAGTCTGCAATTAAAATCTTCAAATCCATCAAGAGGAAACTGGATAGTAGAGAAAGAGAAAGATGGAAAACGCAAGGAATGGTCTTTATGTGCTTCAAAATTCGTTGCCACTTTTTATTCTTTCTAAAGCACTTTCTTAGTTTTAGAGCATTTTTATTTCGCAATTTTTTACTACACTGAAAAAACTATTCTGAGTAAAAAATATCAAAAAGCAGATGTATTAGAAAGGTAGAAAAGATATATGAAAAGAGCATAATTAATTATTAATGACGGATTAATTATTTATTTTTTATTTAATTCGCAGAAATGCTTAAAATATGCGCGAATTTGGTAGAACGATGTAAAGATTCGTTATTACCCATTACCAATTTTTCATCATCACAATCACAATCGGTCCATTTTTTGTTCAACAAATAGTAAAGTACATAAGATACAGAAGGCGTAACTCAACATATACACTTACAACTTATTATTTTCCCTCTCTGTCTGTCTCCCCCTCTCCCTCCCCCTCTCTCCCTATCATTGTCTTGAAAAATCGCTTGTTTTGAAAAGTTATCCACGCAACAACTTACTTTTATTACTTTTTTGATCTAAAGTTATTTTAATTGCCGGGTAAATGCGCAAGAGTGAATTTAAGTACAAGATAAATGCTCTTGAAAGAGGGTGGGGTAGAAGGAAGTCTATGGGCTCGAAAACTGAAAAGCCTCCACCTTAAAGTGTTCAAAATATTTTCTTAATTATCTTTTAGGATTAAAAAAATACTTCTGTTTTAGATTTAAAAACGATTTCCGAATTATTCAATATTTCATTAATATTTACAATTTTTTAAAGTAAGATAATATTTTTATCTCCGACCTAATTTTTCATTTTTACTAAACCATTTAATAAATTAAAAAGGTCAATACGTGTTGGTTGCGATAGAAAAAAAGGAAGAAAACGAAATTGCCAGAGGAAGAAGGTATAAAAACCATAAATAAGTGAATAAATGACGAAAACGAAAGTACAAAAAGGGCATAGAGAAAAAGCAAAGCAAGCATAAAATCGAAAACGCCAGCAAATCAATTCCCTCAATTGCCACATAAAAAAGTGCTAGAATATGGACTATTTGTCCCTTCATTGTCGTTGGAACTGCTTTCAACCATTAATTCAATGATCCTTGCCCGTTTAGACATTCCCAATGATTTTGCTATTCCAGACTTCCTTTCGCCCTTTCTCATTTCTGATATCCTTTCTCCTTTCGCAGGGTTAAAACGCAGTTAGTTAGTGCCGAGAGGACCCTTTTATAATAAGTCACAATTGGTCCTCAAATTCATTCAATTTCGCAATATTTCACTCTTTATTGTAGTCTTTATTGAAAACGGCAGTTACTTTCGTGATATAAACACGTACATACACAATGATTCTCCACCCATTACTTTCACTAAGTGTCACCCGTACTTAAGTATTTAGTTCAGTTCTTGCGCGCTTAACCTGACTGTGTAGAAGCGGGTCATTATTGATACACATCGATTATTAACAAACATTTGAAATGAGGTATGATCTAGGGGCAAATGTTATTCATTAGACGCGTTAGGTCTATACGAACCAGTAAGAGGTAAAGTTAGTAATTTGAGAAATCAAAAAAAAGACCTACTTAATTGCTGGAAAAAGACCTAAAAACCTCTTAAAATTAAGTTCCATTTTTCTGAACGCCTTAACGGGTTAAGCATTGCCGTCTTATCTTCAACAGCAGAAGGAATTCATTCCCTTCATCCTTTTTTCGGCTCATTTCTTTATTGCCAACCATCTCGTAAAAAGAAAACTATTTCACCATCATCGTTGTTTCTGTCTAATTGTCGTCATCGTTCGTCATTAGGAGGCATCAAATGGCGAAGTAATGACATCTACGAATAGCACTAGAGTGTTGCCAACTTTGATCGTTTATGAGCGTAGTGATTTCGATTGTTCAAATGGACTCAAGGGATAGCCATTTATTGGAGACCATCAGGGTCCAAATAGTGACCATGTCAATTTTGGTGTTTGTGTGTGTGTGTTTGTGTTTGTGTGTTTGTGCGTGTGAAAGAATCATGTATTATTTATTTGGTGTTTTCGTTTCCGGTTGGGTCATAAAACGATTTTACTGTTTCGTGTTTTTTTTTTTGAAGGGAGGGAATGAAAGTTTTATTTAGTGATTTGGCAGAAGTGATTTTTGTGGCAGTTTTAATTCTTTTTCTCAATTTATTGCAAAACAATTACTTGTGTTGTGTTACTGTTTTTTATAGTCAACATCCTGCACTCACTTAAAATCATTATGGAATGATAGTACCGTTAGTTAGAACCATATCTTGAGTCGATTCCTTCTGGTGAGGAAAATGTAATCTATAACTGATTCGATGGTATCGTCCAGAGCTTTTTGGGACTGAAAATATTATAGGAAGCATCGGATCTATGATATATAAACTTTTTATATATAATACCGCTTATAACACGCCTATCATTCGAACTTATGGACTAATCAATCTGTTAAATATCTCAGAATTATAATTCCCAGTCAGTCAGAATTTGTAACGACTTTTCAAATAATTCATTAAATTCAATTGAAATAGGCCCAATGTCTAAAGCTCCCTTTTCATTTATTAGGCTTGAAAATACAAGAACCGTTATCAATTCCATCAATACTCTCCCTTGACCAAATGCCATTATCGACGGTCGAATGTGTTTGAATGTGTGCGAATTCAAAAACCGTTTTCAGAGACGGCAGAAATAGCAGTTATTTTTTGTATTATTCAGCCAACAAATAACCGATTGTAATTCTTCGATTTACCACCCCTAAGCGTGCTTTCGTTGCTTTTCCCTTTCTACGCGATACAAACAGCGTGTGGCAGCTTGTGACAAACATCGAACTTATTAAAACCAATCAGTTTCAAAAAGATTCATTCAGAGACGATGGCGTTTCGTAGCCTTTATTACTTCAGCAGAAGTAGGAAGATATATTTACAATACATTTTATTATTTAGGGGTAGGGGTATTTAGGGGTAGGGGGTAATTTCTAACGAGGAGCATTTGAAGACGAAATTCCGAAAACGTTCGTTCATTCTGCGTTTGTGACTATTCGATCGATTTTTTATGACTAAAAAGGAATATTTGAAATACATGGAACCAGAACGAAAAAGGACGAAAAGCAGACCTCACAGCCCTTAAGGTGCCGTTGAAAATTTCCGTTCCGTGTACCGTGCGTACGTCGGCGGCGTCAATAGCATTACCTTAATTCAGATTGTTATCTGTCCTCTAAGTTTTACATGTGCCCTCTGTAATTTCCCATCTTTAGCTATACTCCGTTCTTCTTTCTTCCTAAAACATTTATAAAATTCATATATTCAGTTATGCTTCCTTGCGATAATTGCGATATTGTTATATATATGACACATAGTAACGTATTGTACATTCTCTAAGAGCTTCTTTATTCTTTCAAACGACAATTTAATGTCCCATTTTTGGGCCATCACCTTCGCAACGTGTGTAAGAGCGATTACTATGAATGAGGTCTAGTAATGTGTACTGCAGTTCATTGGCCTGGCAGCTCATTTCATCATTCCTCCTAATTTATAACAGACCCTGTAACTTGTAAGTTAACCATATCCATCCATAGAGAATAATAAATAATTTTAAAAATTTTGAAAACATTGAATATATCTCTTTCATTTCTATTACTCCTGGGAATGTTGCATACTTTCAGGGGCTCTCCCAAAATCTCTACAATTATTGCTCTTTCCTGCTTTACAACTATTCTACTACAATTTCCAACTAGTTAGAAATCCAAAAGAGAGCTAGATAGAATGAGAGAGAGAGAGCGAGTACAAATAGCCCTAGCTATTCAAAATACAATTTTCTTACATTATTTTTAATATAAATAAGAGAAAATTGCGCCTCACAACATGCAACAATAGAGAGGCGAACATCAAACCACTTCTATTTGCCGGCAGTGTTCCATGGCTCTCTAGTCCTTTGTCGCTCTCAAAATACAATGCTCTCCAAGTGTACTAAGTCAACAGTCAACCCATTCCTCACTACCACTCACTCACAATCCCGTTCGTCGTTTCTCAAGGACACAACGAATCGTGCAGACATACAGACTCCGTTCGTATATCCTTCCTCCCATATAGAAGGGACTTCGGTTTTTATACTTACCATCGGCTTTATCACCTCGTCGACAATTTCTCATTTCTTTTGTTCGTTTTCGAACGATAAACGAACGGTTCTGCACGAACTTCGTTTGTTAACATTTGTTTGTTTCTTTGTTTGTCGTTTTGATTCTATTTGCAGATTTAATACTCTCTAGATAGACAGTTAGTTATTTTATACTTGTCTTCGTTAATGTTCGCGCTTCTATGAATCGTTGTTTTTATTGCTATTGCTATTTCTGTAGCTTCTTCTGTCGATGCTGTCGTTCAGTAAAGTCAGGAAACCTGAATTTAGTTGCGGTTTGATTGCATGACTCGCAAGATGTTCGTTACTATTCGTTGTTCTTTCGTGGGCGCGTGTTAAACGAATATAGTTGCTTTTTCTATTGCTATTGTAAGATATTTATTCCTTCGTGTTCTGCATATTTTCGTATTGTTCTCATCGTTGCATCGTACGTATTGCATCAATTGATTCGTTCGCTTAGTTTTATATCAGTCATATTTCAAATTCCAATTCACGTGCTTCCGTCCAGTAGACTTCCTTTCCTTCATATTTCCGTAGAAGACTACCAAGACGCAAATGAGTGAAAGTATATTAAATTGCGATGCAAAATATCAAAACAGCTAAAGTGCATTGAAAGAGTGTGTGTGTGGGTATACTTGAAAAAGCCTCCACATTTTCGGAGGGATCCTTTTTTGATTCCTAAGAAGGACTCGTTCTAAACAAAACAAATTTATTGAATGTTTGCAAATTTTGAAACAATTTTACTGTTTGTAAAATATAATCTACGATATAGTAAAATAGTGATAGTTTAAAAACCATTACTATAAAAAGCGATATAATAATAGTTTAAAAATCATATTAGAAAAAAGATAATCGTCGAATTGTGATATTAATTACGTGAAAAAAGTGAGTTAAGGAAAGCTGCACAAATCTAGTAATTAAGCGAGGTCATTGAGTCTAAATAGAAGGTAATTTCAATGAAATATAAGATTAAGAAAAATATATCTATATAACGTATAATTATATTAAAATTTAAATTAAAAAATTAAAATTTAAATTAAAAAATTAAAATTTAAATTAAAAAATTAAAATTTAAATTAAAAAATTAAAATTTAAATTAAAAAATTAAAATTTAAATTCAAAAATTAAAATTTAAATTAAATTAAATAATATATAACATGTTAATTATATAATTAAATTGTTAATTATGTTCCATTTAATTTAAAAAAACAGTCAGAATATATCGGGCTTTTCACTAAACACATGACATAATAAAAGATATTGGAACAAATTTCCGTTATCTCTTTTCAAGTTTTGTTTGACGACCGTTTTCGGTGATGTGTCATCTTCAGCCTCTAATTTCATCCTCATAGTATTATACGAACATAGCATAATATTATATGATTAAATTGAAAGCGTAATCAGACAACTGATTGACTGATTGATTGAATAATTGATTGATACCGATGAAAGTTAGGTTCTATTTTTCTGGGGCAAACTACTTCTGTAGCGAAGAGAGACAGGACTTTAAGGTTAAACTAAACACAATTGATGCATTTTTTTGGAAGTAGGTAATTTTTTGGAATCAAGCTGTCACAATTATCTTTGCTTTGTCCGGCCACAAAATAGGCCTGGAACGACCTGTTATGTGCTTATTGAAATACTCTATATATTCTTTCAAAAATAGTAATCAAATGATATTAGGCCAAAATAAAAGTGATTTTAAATTTAAAAAAAAATTTTTTTTTTAAATTTTTAATCACAAACATTTCTTAAAGCTTTTGACAAAATTAGTAAAACAAAAAGGATTCATACATTAAGCCCTATAGCTCTAATAAAAACTGAAATTAATTAATCTGTTTTAGCCTACAAAAAACCATATTGAATCAGTCTGATAGACCTAAAAATATCTTTTGAACAAAATTACACTTTTATTTGCATTTTTCTCGAAATATACTTTTTGATAATTTAAACCAAACGCAATAGAATTAAAACTTAACATTTAAGATTTAATAATCAGTCCCAATAAAATACCGTTAAAATTTGACACCTGCAATTTGCAAAAGGGAAGCCTTTTGCCAAGCAACGAAACTTCATTCAAATCCTAAAACAAACCAACGTCCATGTTGTTGTTAATGTTGTTGGTGTTGTTTGTAGCTGTTGCTCCAGCATGAAGAATAAAGTAAATGGATGGCGACGAACGTATTTAGGAATGATCGGTGCCATCAAATGCGCCACAGGATATAGATTGAGATTTTGATGAAATGGCAAACAATGAAAGGCTATTGTTTATCCCTCCGGATAGTAGTCGGTGTCGTTGTTGTTGTTATTGTTTTGACTCTTACGAAACAATAATGTTGTGTACAAAATGGCAACAGTGCCTAATAAAATAACAATTACAACAACCGGTACTGCATCGATGTGCACATGACATCAAAGCCAAGTGTGATTTTGATGTCCTGCCGAAAAGCATTGTTTCGATGCTTTCCTATCAGAAGTCCCTCGATGTTACAACTCCATAATACAAATGAACAACATAATGATGATGATGGTGGCGATGATGACAATGATGCCTGACTATGTTCTAATAACCAAAGGAGCGCAGCAACAACAACAATGGGAACAAATTTGAATGAATCAGAATCATATTTTCTGACATCAGAAACGACAAATGATTAGTCGTCGGAGAGACAGTTATTGCAGAGATGTTATATCATTGTTATTGGCACATACTTTCACTTTTTCTTTGGGGTTAGGAAGGGAGGGGAGGTCCGTGTATCAACATTGCTTTGTTTGCGAATGAAATTTTTTTCGAAAGCTCTTCAAAAAAGACCTGAAGTGAATTTTGTGTTACAAAAAAAAAAAAAAAAAAAAAAAAAAAAAACGGCAAGGAGAAGCGAGAGGAAAAAAGCATGAAACAAGGGAATTAGGGGGAGAGAGTGAAAAACAAGAATGTGAGTAATTGTAGGAAATCCACTACAGGTAAATCCGCCCGCTACGAGAACAAAAGTGAAAAGTCGCAGAAGAAGAGCAAGTAGGACAGGATTCTGCCAGAAAGGGTTGCCCGAAATTTAAAATGATGAAATATTTGATGGTTGCTAAGGTTGATTTGGTTTATCGTTATTGCTGTTGGCATCAACGTTAATGTAATTGCGTCTTCTAGCAATTCAAGGGTTGGAGAGGGGAGAAGAGTGGGACAGTCTTTATGAGGGTTTGTATAAATGAGTGTTTATATATATCTGATTCCTATACTGTATGATCCATTTACTTAATAGAAAATCTGAACATGTGCCTTTATAAAACTAAATTTAATTCATTTTTGTGATATTTAAACTTACTTTAAGGCTATAGAGGTAACATTGTTTTTGCTGTTGTTGTGTATGGGAATCACTAGACTGTAGATCGCATATTATCCAAGTATTTTATGGAGAAATTACTTTAACCAAGATACCCTTAATATATCATGAATACAAAGCAGTGAAACCACTTTCGCCCATTTCTGTATCTTCCCTAAGGAAGCTACCCTTGAATGCCCGACCTGCCCGACCTGCCCGACCTGCCCGACCGAACCAACCGATCTTCTCAACCCTTAAAAAGAGCCATTCGTCTCTTTTGAGCTTGTCTCCAAACACCGTAATCACCATCAAAGGCTAAAGAAGGAATAATTAATTTTTTTCTATACCTCGCAGTTATAACGAGTCTGTGAAAGCTTGTTTTCTTCATTTCTCATTTTTAATAATTTAATCATCATTAACTTCTTTATCATATAATGTGACTGTATATTATTAGCTTCGCTTATGCATAATTAAATTGTTAATTAGCTCTATAAATTATAATCTTTATTCGGCGAATGAATGTATAGAAGTCGTATTCGTTCCTCGAAAATTTTCAAGATTTTTAATTTGAAAAGTCTTCGAAGAATGGGTTTCAGTTTTGGTAATGACTTTTTGGTAATGACTTGTTTTAAAAAGAGTTAGAGATTTTGATGGTTTTCAATTTGTTTTCATTTAAAAAAAAGGATGGATTTCTTGAAAATGATAGGAGTGGGAATGTATCGAAACTATTGAAAGACTATTAATCAGTTAAAGCTTTTGAATTTAGAGAAGTTTGTGTTTATTAAATTGCAAAATGTTTTTGAAATCTATGTTTCAAAGATAAAGATAATGAGCCCAAACAAGAGAGTCAGTAACAAAAAAATAACAAATGAAAAATTTCTAACAGGGTCTCATCTAGATAAATCAGCACCACGCCAAAGAAATGGCAATAACCGATATATCCAAAACTGTCTCTTGCCAGCTAGAAAAGGAATTGTAACGCATTTGATTGCTCGATCATATTCGTTGGATAGTATTTTTATGGAAATTTTTTTCGACATCCTCGACTTCTCCGACTTTTTCTATTTTCTCAACAAGACTATTCTTCTCCATCATCACCACCTTCATCTCCGCGCGTTTCGCGTGTATCCCTTTTTGGATTTATGAACTCTGCTTTTGTTCTTCTAATGTTATTGTTTTCGTCGAAGGATGTTCGCTCGAAGGATGTTTTACGACAAACGGTTGGACAAATTTACAAAGAATCTCAATGCAAATTCTCGGGAATGCATGTAAAACAAAATTTGAATTTTTGATGAATTCAAAATGAAAACAAATACGTACACGAACAGTTACGAATAGTGTATGCAGGCGACGACGAATAAATGACGATGATAATGCTCGAGATGATTATGATGAATAAATGAATGAATGATTGAAACGAGCTGCGGATGCCGCGGTCAATGAACTCACATAGGGGGGGGGGAGGTGTGGTTGAGGAAATGTTCAGTTATGCAAAAAAGGATTTATGCACTACTGGCAAAGGTTCCTTCACTCGATCTCACTCTATCTCTATTTTGACTTCTTTCTTTGAATCACTCCCTTTCCTTCCTTTTCATTCGTCTTTAAAAAATCCAGTAGATTCACTTCCTTTTTCATTTTGAAATATCTATTATTTTGTGCTGTTGTTGTTGTTGTTGCTATTATTGTTGTTGTCGTCATCGCCGTATTTGTTGTTCACGTTGATGTCTTTGTTGATTGTTATTGTTGTTGTTATTGCTGTTTTTTTATTTTTCTTGACAACAATGATTGCCAACTCATTTAAATGATATCTTGTCCAAGAGGGAATACCCTCGTTACGGTTGTTATTGTTGACGATCCTAAACTTTTCACTTTTTTCGGATGCCGTTCTACAGATTTTCCAATTTTCATTTCCCCGCCCCCTTCCACCACCTGAAGAAGCACCACAAAAAGTGGCGCAGTTTTCATGAATATTCAGAGCATTTCTGCTGCCGCTGTTCAGGCTTTATTTAAGTGGCAACATTTTTCGACTGCAACACAAAAACAATCATAAAATTAACAATAACAACAACAACAACAACAATCCCAACTAGAATTACTTCGATAAGGACAGCATCATCATCAACGGCAGTAGTACCCATCACTTGTTTGGTTGCCAACAAACCACTGACAAAACATTGAAAAGGATTTTGAAAGTGTAGGCTTAGAAGACTGTCTTCCTATCTCCCTTTCTTTCTCTATCACTCTCTCTCTCTCAAATGCACTGCTTTCCGACCCCTAAAACAGTTATTCTGAAATTATTTGCCACCATCTTCTCCAACACTAGAATCAAAACCACATGCAGAAGCTCCTTCAGCTAAAATGAAGCTACTACAACCTCGAGCGTCCTCTGCTGTCTCTCTTGATTTTGCCTCCCTATTGGCAACTCTAAGCAAAAATTCTAGCTCATGCTTCCCTAGCTGACGATCCAGTGTTCCCTGATTTTCAACCATTATGCATTTAATTATATTTTCAAATAAATTCCTAAACGTGACGGTGTTGGTTGCCGCGGTGCGGGTGGTGGCGGTTGGTTAAAGTGGCGGGTGCTGAAAAATTTTTGTGGCAACATATTTAGTGGCAACTTTAACACTTTCAAGGATCAAAGTATTTATGAACGGCTTATATTGAAGCACAATAATCAATTTAGGGATTGCTACGCACGTTGAATTTCGGTTTGCTAAAAAGTCGAAAATGAAAGAAATTTATTAGATTCAAAATTTCAAAACACGTTAACTTCTTTTTGGGAGGAAGAAATTATTGAAAATTAGGATAATTAAAGCTAATGATAAAGACACTAAAATGAATTATTTCAAAACATATTTTGGAATAATTTTTTAATTAGTATTTAATTAATTTTTCCTTCATCAAAATTTCCTTCATGAATTCTTATCACCGCCGAAAATATTCTCCCCGAAAGAAAAGTTTCTTTTTCTATTAAATCTTTTTTCTTTTATTATGCAAATTTTAAAATTTATTAAATTTGTAAGGAAAATTGTAGAAGCAGAGAAAAGGATGCCCAAGCGAACACTTTTAGAAAATAAACGCACATTCTCGGGGTGCTACAGAACGATCCCTTATTTTACTTCTTTCTCCTCCCCCAACCTCCCTCTCATTTTCCTATTCCATAAATTCTAAAATTGAAAAGAATAAACCAACTTCATGAAAATTTGCAAGAAAATGAAAGAAAGCAGAAAATTAAAATTGCAATTTTTGATTACAACACAAACAACAACACCAACAAACAACAAAGAAAGAAAAGTAAACCGAAATACAATGGAACCCAAAAAGTAAGAGTCTACTTACGAGTATTTTTTAATTTACCACCCCTTTCTTTTGTATCAGACGACGCGTTATTCACTGTTGCTGACAGTTGTTGCTCGTCAAAATAAATTTTGTTTTTAAAGAAATCCAGGCAAGGTTTTTTTTTGTCTTTAAAAAAAAGTTGTTTCTTTTAATCGGCTTTCAAGGGGTTGCTGCTTGAGATTTTAACTGTTACCATCGTTACTTTAACAATAAACAACCTCGAACGTGAGCGGCAGCATCATGAACACACCATCATTATCACAGCATCATCATCACAGCATCATCCACACAGCATCATCCACACAGTCTCATCATCAGACATAATCATTCTCATCTTCGTCTTTATCATAAACGCCATCTTCACTGATTTTAATAGTATTGATGCCGTCACTGCTGTGGACGCTTTATTGCTTTGATGATTGCTGCTGTTGTGATTGTTGTTTCTGATGCTGTTGTTGTTCGCCATGTAGCTCACGTGGCAATAAAGGACTTAATAAATAACAACGTGCGCAAGTATTTGCGTTTGAAATGAAAGCGTTTGGGAAGGAGAAGGAGAAAGGGAAGGAGTGTGAGAAGGTTAAATTTGGGATTCAAGGAGTAGAAGGTGGTGTTATTGGGAAGGGGAGAGAAAGGGATGATGGGATGAAAGGATATAGCATTACCTTGAGTTGATTGTAAGGAAGTTTATAAAAAAGTGGGAATTAAATACTAAGAAGTATACTTTTGATATCTATCAATTCAGTTAAAACTCTTTTTAACAATATTCTTTTTAATTTGATAAAAATTCCATTAATAAATACTAATTAAATATATATGCATTACATATTCATAATATCCATAAGCAATTCTATAATACGCAACGATATTATTAATGTAATTAATACGAACAGACACATTTATTGTAAAAGGAAAGCGAGTCAATTATATTTCCTCGATATGTTTATTATCGTATGTATTTGAAGAGCGCAATTCTTAAAAACTTTACAGGTTTAGAAAGGATTCATGTCGAGATTGATTAATCTCATCATTACCTCTAAATAGTTTTATTAAGCGAACTCGCCCACTTTCACAATAAGGGGCTTACTTAGCGTAATTATCGTATTATTAAATACAATGAGATTCTTTATAAATGACAAATTAAAAGGCCTTAAAACTACCCCGTAGTTTTTAATGAACAAAATTCTTGCACTCTAATCAAAACCGTAAAAAATGCGGTGTTGGTTATTTTCAAAACAAACAGCTTTTTAAAACGAACTAACTAGAAAAAAATCTAATAATTAAAGTGAGCTGAAAATTAAAAAAAATCATCATTAAATTCCAAAAAATCCAACTTTTTCACGCAGGGTGGTTTCATTTCAAATATCTTGTCATTACGCCCTTAAACAATTTTCGTTCCTTGTTTTTCTTTTCATTATTATTATTTATTTATTTCTTGTTCTCTCCATTTGTTTTTATTTTATCTCCAATATTGCCACATGCCACCAAAGAATTGCATTTATACTCATAGAAATTATTCAATGTTCGGCTGCACGGTTCGTTTAATGCTGTTGACATGATCCCAGACTTCAGTGTTTTTATGGCGTGATATTCATTCGTTGGTTCTTGTATGGCTTTCTCATGAAGCCATCAAGTGATGGTTTATAGAATCACAGAAATGTAAAGGGATTGCCATAACAGAAGAGAAATGGCAAAGTTGGGGAGGGCGGGGGTGGTAATTTTTAAATCGCAAAAATGTTATTGCGTGCATGTCGTTCTCAAACGAAAGACAAGCGCAAGTAAATTTAAATCCAAGCAAGCGAAAAATTCTAGAGCAAATAATTATCGTAAGGTGCACGGGCATATCTTGCTTAAGGGGAGAGGCATTGCGAGTGGGCTATTGTGGGTGGGTGTGGGTGGTTGATTTGATAACTTGCAACATATGAGGACTGAGTTTGCAAAAATTATTTTATGGCTTTTTATCAAGATGAGAGATAAACCAATTGTTCCTCATAATTTTTGTTAGGAATTTTTTCGGGAAAATAAGTTTTTCTCATTTCTGACCGATTAAAGAAAAAAGTATAGATAAAGATTAAAGAAAGTACATTCATCTCATCATGACTTTCCACAATTTTTTAATTTACTCTTGACTACAGTTTCGTTTTTGTATTACATTCTTCCGAAGTGTCAAATTTGTGATAATTTTCCATGCCTCGTGTCGTCATCTGGAAAGTATTTGCTGAGATTTCACTTATAAAATGTCTATAAGACACGACAAGTTCGGCAACTAAGACGAACTGATTGTCGTTAATATATTACTAATGTCTTTTCCTAGCACTTTTCAGCTGTCTTCAAACTTTTAGTAATTAAAATAAATTTTTGTCTAAACAGAGCGTTTCTAGTTTCTCCTTCAAATCTATTACACACTGCGCCAAAGACCTGACTTCTATTTCATTGCTAATTTATTCAATTTCATTCATGAAAATCCCAAAAAAATTTATCTCGAAGAATTTGATTTTACGTACGACTTTCCAAAGCTGTGACAATTAACCCCAAATCTATCTATCATAATTATTTTCAAGACCCTTCGAATTATAACAGCCTTTCCTCCGTCTCTAAAATCCATATCGTGAAAGTCAGCATCGGCGCAATATCATCACGACCGCCACCACGCGATCGTCAATTGTGATCGTCAGAATCAACATATCCAACATATTCACCACACCTCAATACAAAGCAGAAGATCAAAAGTGTTTCCCTTGATTCCCCACAGAAATTAATAGTTTTTATTACGTTTCTACATTCTCCTAATATTTATCAAAAATTCGCTTGCCACTTCTTACTCCTTCCACCTGCCTCAACAAGGATTCTTAGCCGAGTTCAAGTCGATCTGTTCACATCAATTCTGTTGAGCTCAAGTAGGAGTTTCTTGCATCAATGCAATTAAATAAAACCGGTCTTGATCGCATGCCGAGTCTAAATTTCTTTCGCTGAAAGAGAGTTGGTGAGAGAGCGGAAACTTTTGCTGGGTATCTATCAGGCTTTTGTGTTTGTTAACTTGGCCAAAATTGTTCAGTACGTTTTCTTCATTCGTTGTGTCAGGTATACGCGGTCGTTGATATTCGTTAGTTGTCGGACTGCATTGGTCTATTGAAGACGTTCATTTCAGACGAATCAATCGCTACCAAACCGTATGTGCTAAATCGGAACGCACGATTATTGTTTGAGATCATGTTCATAAAAAGTAATGATCAATTTTCAGCGCCATACAAGTGCAATGTTAACAATCGCGACAACTTCTGATCAATTTCTCTCGTCGTGTCGTGTTTTATTGATTTATTTGGTGTGGTTTATCTCACAATATACCGTTACAGTTATTGCGACCCACATTCAAGTGATCGCCTCCTCGAGATCGTATCGGGTCGTGTAGAAAATAGTTATCATAAAAAATGTCTATTAATACTCCCGGAGCTGCAACTAGTTTAAGTCTTATTCATTTTGAGTAAACGTGCCATTATTTATTGGCTGAAAAATTTACTTGGCGTAAAATCTGTTTCGTGCATGGCAATGATCTTCTCCGATTATTAATGGCGAAACCTGTTGGCAAACAACGTTTAACGGAGCCACTCACTACGAGTGTTGTTCCGTCTTTCGGAGACTCAAGTTCACAACGATCTTTAAGTACGACACAAATTGAAACGCCCCGATTGTTTCCGCACCACCTGTCAAGTGTTCGACGAAGTCGCCGCAAAGGTTTGCATAAGCATATGCATAAGACGCGTTCGATGACTGAAAGGGACTCCCTTTGCCATGCCTCGATTGAGCCGTCAAAGGAATTCGAAAATATCCAGAAAATATCTCACAAAATACTCGAAGTGAAATCACGAGAAAAGGCAGCGGCATCTTCTTTATTGATAGAAAATCCGGTTCTCGATGATTTGTCACTACGTTTGTCACCGAAAATAACTCATCATGCCCTACACTCGCAACAATCCAGCCTCATTAGCACCGATCTGAGCCGTCCAACTAGCAGTAATAGTTGTCTGGCGCTACGCGGACGTTACGAATCGTTTCTCTCGTCGGGCATTTCTTGCAATAGCGAAACACAATCGGATGCTGATGAGGTGCATGATGACGCTCATTTCTGTGATAACGATGATGATAATGATGCAGTCATTGAGGCTGAAGTAGCGCATTTAACGGGCAATCACAATCACGATCCTAAAGAAGCTGCAGACATTCTAAAACCCGAGAACAAACCATTGCCCGAGGCTCGTAATTTTGTGGCCATTTCTGAATTACGTAGCCTTTTCGAATGTCGCAATCGTAATACACTTTGGATACACGCCAGTCTTGATCTCGATGGCACACAATTTGATGGGATCATCGATGGCAAGAGCAAAGCAATCGATGAAATTCAACTCAGTGACATTGAAGAACAACTGGCCCGATTGAGTGGTATTCATTATATAAAAGTCCGTCCAGCACCAGAAACAGGATCTGGAGCAACTAATCTAGTCAGGATAAACTCTTGTAGGGCGAACGCAAAGTGAGTGAAATAATTTGGTGGTCTTTGAATGTATTATGGAAGGGAAGGGTGGGGTGGGGTGGGGTTTAGCGAAGCAATTTAAAAGGCCGTTTGGTTATTTTTCAATCAACTGGAATGTGATCAAACTTCTTTCCAACCAATTATTTGAATTCAACATCTAGACCGTGAAATAATCGAGTTATCTTTTAATTCGTGTTTTCGATGGTCAGACATTTTTCTGTTCGAGCCTCTAAGTTCAATAATAGAGATATCTATTTTGTTTGTCTTCTTCAAAAATTCGATTAACGATTTTTAGTCGTTATTGGTTTGTCATAAAATTTTTAAATTGACGTAGGGCAACTTCTGATTGGAAGGGTCAATAAAATTAGATTCTCTTTTTTTGATTACTATTCGGATAAATCGCTACAATTTTATCGTTTTTTTATGCCCTACACCCGTAGGGATGGGATGAATCGACTGATCTAAACAACATTCAATGAAGACACTACGAGATTTCTTTTTTAGGAAAACTAATAAAATGCTAATTAATAGTTTTTACGTTGAAATTGGTAGCATCAATTGTGTCCTAAAGATTACAAGCAATCGGTTGTTACGAGAATGGCGTTCATTATAAAAGTATAATTTTGCTATTTAAATAGCATGTGACTAATTGGAAATGAATTTACAAACAATATTTCGATTTGAATGAGTTGGAAAAGACGGCAGGCTATCTTTATTTATTTTGTATCTGAAGGATTTTAAGAAATGCTTGAGTGAACCTTTATGAAAGAGTATTTTTATGAGAATTTAGTCAAAGTGAATTCGTAAATGGTGTATCCCAGCAGCATTCATTGCTGCTTGGAAGAGGTTTTGAGCTATCTGTTCAAACATGGTTTGGCGATGCGTTCCTCTGCATGTCGTTTTATTATCGAGCCTGATTAAAGACCTGAGAAGGAAAGTATTCGTTAAACTCGCTCTGGATTACTGATGATGATGATGATGATGATGATGATGATGATGATGATGATGATGTGTGTGTGTAAACTCTCTACCCATCTCGACATTCCTTCTTTTGTTTTGTTGAAAAAATTAATGGCCAATCGAGAACGTGAAATGCTTCAAACCTAAATGCTTATGCGTCGTCTCTTTTTTGCCTCGTCGTTAGCGAGTTGTTGAATAGTCGTACTAACGATTTGCCCAATCAAAAGTATACGATGCTAAATCCTTTTAAGAATTTTTTCAGAATTTTCTTTAAAGATAAAGAGAGAAAATTTAAGACCTATTACAGTTTCTTTGGGGTGTTTTCATCAATTCAAGAAAATACTGAAATATTAAGAGCTCTTACAATTACAAAGAATACAATAAAGCGTTAATATCGAGTGCTATATATTTTCCGACTGATGAACAAGATCACCAAGCCGCCGAGCCGCGGAACCACCGAATGGTTGCCTCAACTTGGAGTCGACAGCGTATGTAAAACGATACTGCAACGTGAACGGATAGAGCGACTCAAGGCACATGACAAAAACGATAATAATTCTTTCAGCATTTGCAACAGTTGCAGTAGCAACAAACACAGCCAGAGCAATAATTGCAGTTACAAAAGCTGTAACGACACCAGCTGGCAATAACGTTCGCAACAAAAGACTTCGAACACGCATGATGTCTTTTTTGCTATTTGTTTGTCGGTAACGTCCTTTTCTCCTCCCTTACATTTGCGTTAGACCGCATGGATCCGATCCTATGACGCAAGATCAGTTACGCGGTACCAAAGAAAGAAATATGTTTGCAGAGATTTGTTATTGTTGCTTTTGTTATCGATATTGTTAGTACTTTTATGTGTAATTTTTTTAAGAAGGAAGTATGAATTCTACTCGGTTTGGTTTTTCTTTCTTTTACTTCTGGTGCTATTGCAGCCGGGTTGTGAAGTAACGTTACGGAAAACCCATTTCGGTTTGTCTGCTTCAAAATCATTTTTATGGTTCGCAACTTTATTTGATACCTTCAATTTATTGAAGGAATAACGGTACGAGCTGTTTCCAAGTGAAGCAACGGAAAACTGAAAGCGGATAAATGAAATATCATTTTCGTGTCAATATCTCAAATTTTTCTCACGATCCTCACCCTTTCACCCTTAATATTGTCAATCAAAAATTATATTCAAATACAGTTTCTTTTATTTGGGATTGTCAGAACGTGTGCTCATTGTTTTGGATGAAAAGGAAAACAACTTCAATAAATTTTACCAATTTATGAAAAAAAGCGAATCGGCGCAACGTCGGGAGATTTCTTTAATTTCATTTTGTCATTTTTTGAGATATTTGTTCATTTCCAAAGCAATTAAGTCACTTACGAAGTCTCTTAGCCGGCTTCGGATCGAAGCCTGTTCGTTCTGCCGCCGCCTACTGAACCCCTCTCTGACACTTCTAAAGAGGCTACCGTCACTACCGTCGCTACCACAAACTAGCGCAGAAATTTGTCTGAGTTTTAGTTGAAATGGAAACGAAACGATTGTGCTAACGTTGGTCTACTTGCATTTTGGGTGGTCGGTGGCTTGGTCGGCTTGTTCGGTTCAGTTTATCGGAAACGAATTAAGCACAAAATGCATTGAATCAAAAGTGATTCAAATTGAAAGATGCGGACCGTAAAGATATCGACGTGCGGCATGCAACGAATAGGCACCGACGTGGACTGTGTGAATGACTTTAACGTCGCTAAAGCTGCCAACAGAACAACCGATCGGATGCTTTTAATTAGAGTGGATATATTTAAGTTTATAGATGATGTTAAGGAATTTCCTTGGTGGTGATCTTTTTCCTTTGTCAAGGTGCTTGTGATGAAAAATCAAAGATTGCTTTTGCCTAAGGGAAGGTAATCCTGTACATATCTCTGCCCACCAGCTCCAAAAACAATGGCCAGTAGAGGATCGGGGGTCGCCTATAACCCTTGAAGGTAGAGGCTGATAAAATAAAAAGATCACCTTCTCACCAAACTATGAAGTACTGTGGTCAGTTAAGTGATGAAGGGTTAATGGAGCACAAACTATAAATGATTGTTGATTTATTTAAAATCTAGAAAGCACAAGTGACAAAAAATCGAATACTGAAATACCGTTATTCAACCTAAAATAAAATGAAATTTAAAAAAGCAAAGGTGGAAAGATAAAACATAATAAATGTTTTGTATTAAATAGAACATTTTATATTAAACATTTTTTATACGATTAAATTTATTTTTTCCCAAATTCTTTCTTCAAACAATAAAAAACCCAAAACAACAAAAAACACAATTGGAATAATCAACAATAGTTTCACTGGATAGCATTTAAAACCACAAGAAGGAAAATGAATTCTAAACGAAGTTCAAAACGAAATCGACGAGAAAATCTTGTATACATTCTGGACTCTTCATGGTCACGGTTGGTTCGTTCCCATTATTGTGACGAAGAACTGTGGTCGTAATGAATTAACTGCTAGGTATCGCAATGGGAACGTGATAGTCCATCCCTTTTAAAATTGACGCCACGCTGTTGCGCAGGCTGTGATGCGTAAGTTTTGCTGCAGCAAAAACAGGTTAATGCAGGAAATTGCTGGAAATTAGGCACTATCTGGTAGCCTACCACGATTGCTCTCGTCGACTCACTGCCTTTTCCGTAAAGGGCCATGTGATTGTTTATTAGGAATAAAGCCATTCTTAAAGTTTTTTTTTGAAAAATGTAAACCCAAAAATACAAAGAAAATTATATTTATTCTATATTTTATGTAACTTCCTCATTCTTGCTATTCTCTTTCTCCCCTTTTTCTAAAGAACTTCCATCCGGAATGAGTTCTCTCGTAATGACCCCTCATGCAATGAAAGTGACCTGTTGACTTCCTTTATTTCCCTTCATTATTTTTTATGAAAATTTTTAAATTTCTATTAATTACTTTCCGTCGTTTGCTCTTCTTTTACGATCATGATTATTTTTAATTGAAGACTTTTTTATTCTAAAAATTTTGAGGGTTTATTTTGTCCGATTCCCACGGTTCAACACATTCAAAATTATGGTTGAAAAGTCCTTTGTAGTTTTAGTTCAACGATTTTCTATAATAACTTTTCCTTTCAGTCATCCCTTCCACCAAACTGCAACGTTTTCAAAAATAATTTGGCTTTAAAAGAAGTTGATGCAATATTTTTTAAATTATCGGCGTGCAAATTGTTTTCATTTATTGGCTACGGATATTCAGGGATATAACACAATCCGTAATGATAAGAAACGCATATCAGACTAACCTTAACTTAACCTTGTAAACGGACGTGCTAGAGAGAAATAATAAAGAAACCGAATTATTTAAACTTGAACAATTGATTGATTTCGACCCTCTTCGCCGCAAATGGGGTCAAGTCTCATTGATCTTTGTACACAAACAACATTTTTGAATCGTATCGAAATTGTATTAAATACGAATTATGATAGTGCGCGAAAAATAAAAGATCACCCAACCGGCTCATTTCTGTTTCGGTGCATCAAAATTTCGATGTTCGCGTTGCGGAAATTGCTCGAAAATTGCTTTAATTTTAATATCTTAAAATACCGCAGAATAATCAAATAAGAAAATGGCTTAAAATGTAATTAAAGAATTAGCAATTCCATCAAAATTTTTTGGATGGTTAAGGTAACAGTCGGAGCACATTACTACCGCAAATAAAGTTATAAGTCCTATATGATTTCTGTTACCTTTATAAATATTTTCATTTCGATGTTGACACAATGTTCTTGTATCTCTAAAACCTTAAAAACACTCTATACACTCTTCTCTTCCTCCAAACCTTTTAAGTAATCGCTTTTAAATCTATCGGTAAAGATTAGCGCGGTGGGAGTGGGTGGATGTAAGAACTAGGCGTAACTTAATTAAATTTATGCGGTAAATTTTAATCTCGTAAAAATTATGTTGCAATTTTTGAGACCCTTAAATTGAGTTTGCGGCTTTGGTTGGTTAGCTGGCGACCAACTTGCAACACATTTCGCTTTAGTTATCTTTCACAGCCTTGCCTCTCAGTTATCTCTCTCTCTCTCTCTGATTGCTTAAGTGCTTGTGCTTGCTACGTTCTCGAATAAGTGCGATCATCTACGATTGCCAGCGTCGTCGTTATTTTGGAATATTAAGACTTGAGACACAGATACGTTTTTTACCGATTTGTGTTACAATACGTAATATCTTTCGGTCCGTATCCACCGTATCCTTTGTCTGCTTCATTTATGTGAAAGAATAGTAAAGAAAAACTGCGAATGTTATTTGAGTTGTTTTCTCTTTCTTTCTTTGTAATTTTCACAAAATTCCCTTTACCCTCGGATGCGGTAGTTGTTTTAGTCTGTGGCTGATACTGAGTTTAAGCCAGGTCGTAACAGAAAGGTAAACTTTGTATAATATTTTAGATCATTTTACTCTTTTTTCAGTTTAATTCTTATGCGGTTTGGTGACGGTTGTGCGAGAAAAATTGAAAAAGTGCGCAACTATTGGTAAAAATTTACAAATTATTTTGAGAAATTCCGTGGAGAGAAAGGGGTTGGTTGGGAAAGAAATGATTGATGCTTAGCTCACCTTATTTGCAAAAGCTTTCATAAAAGTTGTCGTAGTTAAAGTCGCAAGGACTGGAGCCACGAGTTTTCTTAAAGTCAATTATGATAATGTTCGAAACAATGGCAATGGCAATGACAAAGCTAATGACAGATTTCTTGTTAAATCATCATTAGAGAAGACACTCATTAATGATCACTATTTCATTTTATGTTTGTCTAGTAATAACTGGTAGCAGATAAACTGTCAATTAAGTAAAACGTCTCTGGTTCTAATGGCGCTATTTGGCCTCTCTTAATAATCCTTCTCTACTTCGATCATTATTGTTTGGATTATTGACAGATTGAAAGTAGTTTTGAATTGCTTGAGAAGAGAAGATCAAGTAGAAATTATTATTAGTTTTCTTTCTTATTCTATCTGTTTTCTCTATTTTCCATTTTCCATTTTCCGATCTCCCATACGTTCACCATTATTTCTTGCTTGACTAACGATGGATCGTGTCTTCATTTATCTAATACTTTTTCTTATTTATTCGTTCATCGTTAGAAAAAGCTTGTTTTTCTAGTTTTTTCTCAAGTAGAAATTTCTTTTTGAATTTAATTTTTATGCTTTACTTATATTACATGCTTGTTGATTTCTTACCGGGAAGGCGATCACATTGATGGAGTATGAAGATGGCAAAGTATGGCGGAAAAATTGCTCCTTCGAAATACCGTTAATCGTTTCTATAAAAATCTTTTATTAGGAAACTAAAATCGGTGTCTTAACCAGAATACAATTCAATTCTTACACTTATTAAAATTTATTATAATGGAGCAGTTTTACCTTTCCATTTTTTCCTTTACATTTTCCTTTACATTCACTCCGCTCGCATTTAATAGTTCAATATATGTAAATTATTCGTGCTAAAATTAAGCTATGCATTTATCTTTATTGGGAAATAATTTATTTTTTTTTTAATCTTAGCTCTTAAAATATTTTTCCGCCGTCTTTTCGGCTTTGCAAAACTTCCTAATGGATTCCTTCAACAAGTTCCACTTTTTACGGTTACTCAGCAACTACCAGTAATGCTGTTATTTTTATCTTTAAACTTGACGAGTTTAGATAATTATTTTCTGATTTGTATTAATGACGTCTACATTAGGTAATGTTCATGCTTACAGTAGGTAAAAAAGTAAAATACTTGATAAAATCTTATGCATAAAATGTGACTCTATATTATTTTTCTTTCGGAAATAAAGAAAGTTTTCTCATTTATAGCATGAAACAAATTCACAAATTTTAAGAATTCGCTACAAAATTAAACATTACTTTTTTCTAAGAATATTCTGTTACAATATTTCTTATCCCACAGTCCATGTTTTTATAATTTTTCTGTGCAATTTTCCTGTGGTGACTGTGATGTTTTTGTCCGATCTTGCTAGTGGTGAATAATTTTGCTTCATCACTTCCACTCTCTTTGGGCGTTCTCTTCCAACTCATTGTCGTTTTCTCTTCCTGATTCAGCCTGGGTTTACCATTTCATTTGTTGTTTTTATTATCTTTAAGTTCAACTTCTAAAACTGTCATAATTTATGTTGTCAAATTTTTTATTTTCAGTTTTTTTATTAAGTAGGCGTGTTCAATATGCAACCCACGTTTTGAAAATTAAATGACTCGTTTGTTGTTTTCTTTGTCCTCTTTTTTTTTTGGTAAATTCATTTCAATTAAAACACACTCGATCAGTGTGAGCGGGAGGAGGCGAATGGGTGTATGATTTGTTTTCTTTTTTTTATTTTTTGTTTAATTGTTATTGCTATTATTTTTACTGACTGATTTTTTGTGAACCTTGTCACTTGTAGTTATTATCTATTAATGTTTGATAAAACCATTTTGTATTCGGGTCGTTAACACGGTCTTATTTCAGGTGAAATTCTTCTTAAACTGGAAGTGTTTTTACACTTGTGAGTAAATCGTTGATATGGATTTAAAAATTGAATAGTCAAAAAAAAACAACAGAAATACATTCATGTATTGCATGTGTTGCTGCATGTGTTTTTTTTTCTCCGACTAAATGAAACATAAAATTATATCTCGTGAATATAAAAATATATTAGGGTTCAAGTCATATCAGTTGAGAGTATCTGAGATATTTCTAGCATAAAAATGCAATGATTCAGAAATATCGAAATAAATAATTTGTATTAATAAAACAAAATATGTTCATGGTATTTTAAAAATGATTATTTTTAGTCTTTTAAAAATAATTACTTTGCGGTTTTTCAAAACCATTAGTGAAAATTTTTACCACAACTAAAAGAGCCAGAATAAAGAACCATCCATTCTCAATTTTTCTCATTAGTTCCATTCGTTCATCAATCCGGTATCATCAATTTTGCATATCAATTATAATTTATACGTAAAATTGAAACTTCTAAATGAATTATTGTCTGAACTTCCTGGCCTGGCCTAAACAATTTAGACATGAACAAATTATTCTACAACATGAACAGAAACAACAGCAATAACAACAACAACAACGTACCATCAATAATTGACCAATGATGATAGTAAACGATTTGAATTTGTAACATTCCAATCATCTATCGTAACGATCGAGAAAGCCGGTACCGTCAGAAGCCTGTATTGAAAGGTGGAACTATTCTAATAACCATAACAACAACAACAACAATAACAACAACAACAACAATGACAGATGAAATAGTAAATACCGGCAACATAAATCAATTTGCAAATTTTTAATGAAAATTATAACCAGCGAAAATTTGCAACGTGAAACGAAATAGAGGCGTCTTTTCTTTAAGTGAAAGAAATTCAAACGGAAATAGAAAAACAAAACAAAACAAACAGGAACAAAAATCTAAAATAGATAATACTAAAGAAAGACAGGTCATGAAGAGCATATTTTTGCTATAAAACGATTACTATTTGTAATATTTATTTTTACTTATTTTTTTTGCATAAAACGTATCTTGATCAGTCAAAACAGAATGTACGAATAATCAAAAAAATCATTAAGCTCGGAATACGATAAATTAGAGTTATTTTAAATAAAGAGGATATTTAGGAGAAAATTAATAAATCAATTATAAATGATCAGGCGAAAAATATAAAGCTAAATAAAGTTTAACAATGAGTTCGTCAAGTTTTTATCCAAATAGAAGCTAAACTTGAAGAAACCTATTGGGTCTTTGAAAATAGAATTATTTGAGTATATTCAATAATTTGGAAAATGATTTTTCTACTGAAAATTTCTCCATAAATTTTAAAACGCGAAAAGGTTCGAAAAATACGCACAATTAAATGAGTGTGATTATTATTTCTTTAAGCGTCGAGGCAGTTTCGTCTAAATGCATTAAACAGAGACTGTACAACGAGATCCAACCTCATTTCCTTAAGTATCGAAATTGCATTGGTTCTTATGGAGATCGAGAAAAAGTTTGATTTCCATATTTTTGCCTTAATTTGCTGACAGAATGCGTTCGTTATTTTTGGATTAGTAAAAAAATCATACTCCCTTACTTAGAAATACAGTACAGTAGTATACTATATAGTAGTTGACAGCGATGCGCAACTTGTGTGGAATTTTCCGTAATATGTGGCAACATTTTGCGTGAAAATGAAAAGGGGGTAAGAGTTGCTGCCAAATAAGTTTATATTTTTATTGAAGTTGCCGGCAGTATATTCATATCATATGCTTTTCATTGCATTACTCGTTGCCGGCAGCTACCGCTGCTTGATCGCGCTTAGGGTGTAAGGGTGAAATTATGAGCGCTATAAGTCTGATCAATCACGTGACGGGAGAATGATAGTGATTTAGTCGAGAATTTATGTCAATGTAAGCAAAAATACTTCGGTGGAAGACTTGAAGAGAAAATTCTTCAAGAGTAGATTCCTCGAGGAAAGGATGTACGATGTTATCAAACGTTGGAAATGTGTATGCTTTGCATAAATATTTTATTTTATTATCTGATAAACATTTTAATGATCGCCACAAACATTTTATTATATTTTACAGAGAAAAAAAAGAAATTATCTATAGCTCAGTAAGCTTAGAAGTTATCGATATCTATCCTTCGAAACAGCATTAAGACATTTGAATCATTATTTCAAACCACTTAAACTATTTATAGGTTTTTTGCCTTCACAAATTAGCTAACACTGATGGAATTAATTATGGATATTCTCCAAAAAAAATTAGTGTTATCTCTATTAGTCATTATAAAAAATCATCGATTTATAGTGAGGATAAAAGTGGAATCGCTAATCGATGAACACAACCAAATATTCAAAATATATTTAAAAAATACCGAAACACATTGAGACGGAAACGTAAAAAATAAAGCTAGATCAGAAGATATCATTAGAGCGCAAAGGTTGTAAATTATATACTTTAGAATACAAGAATGAAAATAGGTTGAAAAAAAATTATGATACTTGCTTAAAAGCCGATAAAAACAAGTTTGCGCCCAGCAGCGATCCTCAAGCCACTTGACCTGCAGACAAGGTCGGCACTGATCGCGAATTTAGGAAAAAAACAAAAACAATAACAACATAAAGCGTTGTACAAATGAAGACAGCGCTAGAAAGGGGGAAGGAAAGAAGTATAGGGGGGGCAGAAGGAAGGAGAAAGAGATGGAAAAAGACAACAGGCTATTGTTATTAATCGTCATACATCGATCATGAGATAACTCTGTTGGTTTCGTTTATTTTTAATCAATTAAAATTCTTAGCTTGACAAAAAGAATTATAAATAGAAAAATATTTATATTAAATATAAAAATAATTAATTACTGCTACAAAGAAAACAACAAGTTAGTGATTAACATGATTTGTAATCATGTTCTTTTTTTCGAAAAAATCCAGCGATTATAAATTCAAAAGTCTATTCATTAGCACAAGGTTTAAAAAAGGCTATAAATCAAAACAGTAGGGTATCTTTTTAATGAAATGGAATAAAATTCGCAACAACAGCTAGTACGATTTAATACTACAATAGAATCTAGCAGCCAACTTCGCCTAGGATACGCCCCTAGGTATCAAAGACAATAAAAAAATTAAGAAACTTGGAAGATTATTTTTAAAAGCAAATATTTCAATTTCTTATGCCCGAAAGGTACCATATCGATTTTTCGTTTCATTTCTAATTTTTATTTTGTTAGTTTTTGAGAAATTTCTCCTTCTTGAAAACTAGTATGCCCCACTTCCATCATCTTCCTGCCCGCCTGAACGATTGAGCACATGTTTGCTGCTTTGCTTGGATCCCCGCCCCTTCCAACCAGCTGCCACAATAAAGAGGCTAATGCAAATGGAAAATTATTATCCAGCTAATCATAAGCGATTTCCATTAGCAATGAATTTTGTTAAGTAAAAATCAAGACGTTTTAGCGCTAGAGAGAGCGACGCCGTGAAAGTTTATGCTCTTCACTTTTCTTTATTTCGTCAGCTTTTTCATTTGTTATTTTTTCTTACTTTTTCTTTATTCAACATTTTCAAATGAAGGCTCTAGAAAGTGGTTACTTTTGGCTTAATAAAATATACACATGCTCAACGTTCGACCGCTTCAATAAATTAAAGAAAAATAAAACGATTTAGGCTAAAGAGAATGTTGAAAATGTTTTCCACGCAAAACGTGGAAAATCATAAAAAATACGCAATTACAGTCATATTCACTATCACCATCAGTACTATCATCATCAACATCATCATTGTCATTAACAATTAAAACGTGGTATAGAGTTTCTGTGAAAATGTTGAAAGCTCTTCAGCAAGACTAAAAGGCGTTGCCTAGTCACGACTTGATTGTTGCAGCTGAGGATAAACTCAAAGAATTTGACTGACAGGATAAATTTCAGTTTCGTTATTCCATTTCTCAAACGAGCGGAAATTCAAATTGAATAAAATTGGGTTTGGCGAAATCGTATTATTCTAAACCCACGCGTATTTTGATTTTTCTATTAAAATTAATTGCAAAGAGAGGTTGGAAAGAGGCGTTTTTTAAATAAATTGAATTCTTTTTAATTAAAAGCGTATTAAAGTATTTCCAAAAAGGACATAACACAATTTTAAAAGAAACAAAAAGGAAGATTTTGATTCAAATGAGGCAAACCTTTCAAAATATGCTCCCGTGAAGCCACGAAATTGTTACGTCCTAGCGGAAAGTGTGATTTATTTAAAATTAACAATTCGTTAGTATAAATGACAAAGAATTTCCAAGAATTAATTAGTGATTTTTTAAAAAGTATGATAATATTTTCACTCGGGATCAAGAAAGAGAAGTATTTTCAATTAAATTTAATAATTTGTTTTCAATTTTCATTGCAGTCACAATAGTCCTTCTCAAGGCAACGGTAATCATCGAGCCCTTCCTGCCGTCGCCACCACTAATAACATCAACGGCAATAACACCAACACCACCAATCCCAGCCCCACCAGTCCCGCCGACGACACAATCACAACCACAAGCGCCACTAAAACACATCACGAATTATTGGCTGAAGTAATTATGCAACAGCCTAGTAATTACTACACTCAAACCGAAAGTGAGCTGCTGCAGCTTGAGGCAACCGCCGCATATCATCCTGCTGGTTATCAATCACAAATCGATCACCAACACAATGAGCAACAACAAAACCAACATTCACATTCACAACGGCCGCAGCAAACAGAACAACAGCAACAACAAGCCCATCAACATCAGCAACCCAGCCCAACAGCATCTCCAACACCAACACCGTCCACAAGTCAAAGCATTGAAATGTGCACCAATGCTGCAGCTGTGCATTTTATACCACCGCATCAACGACGTTGTCAACCACCACCACCAAATTTACCGTTAAATACAATTTCATCACCTCTCCGAACAAACTTCAAAACGGTCGCTTACCATCATAATCATCATCAGCAACTGGATTTCCAACGTAATTCTCAATCTGATGACGATAGCGGTTGCGCTTTGGAAGAATACACCTGGGTACCGCCGGGCTTGAGGCCAGACCAGGTGGGTTTAGTATTCATAAATTTTAAAATTAAAATTGAAATTTAAAAATCGTATCAAATTTCTTTTTTTATTAATTTTTAATAATTTAAAAATCACTAAACCTTTTGCTTTTTAAAAACCATAAAACTGCTTCTCAAACAAATAGTCGTATCATCATTAACAACAACAACATATTCTAAACCAGCGAGTAGCTTTAACTTCAAAATAAACCCCAGTCGCAATGAATTTTGTAAACGCTGCCAATTATTGTCAGTTGTCATCAGCGTTGTTAATGTTGTTATGGTTATTTATAGTTGTTGTTTTTCTCGCTGGGGTCGTTGTTGTTGTTACTGTGGTTGTTTTCATGTTCAGTTTCATTAGATTGCACATTTGTCACGAAATTTGTCAGCAGCCAATATTGCATATATATTCGTTGCAGTAGAACTCAGTAGCGCACTTGAGAGGGGTGCACGAGCCCCAGTTTCGAAGAAGAAGTCAATTATAAATCTTAGATTTCTTTAAAAACTTGTCACTTTGCCACTAAAAACACATTTTCCCCACTTTCAATTACAATTTCTTTATATTTACAACATTATCACAGATCGTTATTAATTTTCCAAATAATTCATAAAATTTTTGCGATCAAGATTTTGTCCCCCATCGCATACCCCTGGACATTATCCTGCACACATAAAACGTGCTCCCAATTTTTAACCATTTCTTTCACTTTTTCTTATTTTGCTGGAAGCTCTGAAAGGAAAAGTTTCCACTTCGTTTTCTGTTTTTTTTTTGTTTTTGATTTTTTTCACTACTTTCTTTAGTGGAGAGTGTGCAGAATGAATGACGCGCTGTAGGAGTGCTTTGCTTTTGCCGTAGCTCGGATCCAGTGGCTACGTTCAAGTGAAATTTCTTTTACTTTTGTGACCAATCACTTTCGGTCAATTTATTGTATCATCACAAATAAAATTTTTTTCAAGTTGATAAATATTTTTTTCGCCTTGCTTGCTGTGAAAACTTTTGCTAAAAAACGTTGAAAATTTGTTTCTTTCTTTTTCAAAATAAAACATGTCAAAAAAGCAACTCATACGAGATTAAAGCATTCGTCTATTTCTCTGCACTGAATATTTTTTGTATCAAAAAGGCAATTCGTCAATCAAACGACAATTATTAGTTAAAAGAAACCCAAATCAAGCTTCTGCTCTACGGTTTGTGGTATTCGTTCCATGTCGAAATCTTCAATGATTTTTTAATTGAGCAATATTGTTAAATGATTTTTCTGTTAAAAAAAGACAATACCTTTCTTGTTTCTTTGTAATTATTTTCAAATTAATTTTTCCATTTGGACAGTAGACATAAAAGAAGTCGAATAATTAGTTGCCATAAAAGCGAATACTTAAAAGTTAATTAATTAACGCACGGGAATTATCTTTGTAATTCCGTAATTAATTCATTGCTAAAAAGCATTGCTTTGAAAAGCAAGTTCTTTCGAAAACGAACATTATTTTAAAATAAATCAATCCATAGAATGATTGACTATCACCGGAAACAGAAAATAATTATCATAAAAGCTATATGGTCAATTTCTATATAGTTAACCCCATCTATATATACTTCAGTTTTAATAGCAAAACGCCTTCTTTTACCCGAGTTGAATTTAGCCGACAAAAAATCTGTTTCTTAATGAAAAAGTATGCTAAATCAACTTTTTAATCCAAACAAAATGCACTCGAAGGATCACCCAAATATCGATCAATCGCAAGTGCCTTAAGAGCGCACATAATATCGAAAATAAAGCTTATAAATCAAATTTTCACTACTTCGAGACAAGAATTAAAGGAACTATGTTGGCCACCTTTGGTCTAAAACTGAGGAATATCAAAAGAAATTAGGATTCTTTGTGAGTTTTCAAATTATTTTTCGTCAGTTTTCTGACTCATCATTTCTCACATATGTCGAAAAATATTTTTATTAGGCTTTCAAAATTACACGGCCTTTATCGTAACAATTTCAGTTAAAATAAATTGATTTTTGTATTGTTTTTTTTCACTAAAAACTCATTTAAACTCTAACCGCATTTGGCAATTTCTACAATTTTTTCTATTACGTGCAAATGTTACGAGATATAACCCAGCTCTACGTATTTACTGCCTCAGCCGATTTAGTCTGCTTGACATTAAGAGCACGCTACATCAATAAGTTTCTTAAAATTCATTTCAACAACTCCCTGACTTCCCGACACATTGACTATACTTTCACTATTCTCTCTTCCTGATCTGACTGACCGTCGTCACGGCCGGACCAAAGGCAACCCACCACCAACCAACTCTGTGTTGGCCGATATGCCGTTTTATCTTAATGTCATGCTATTTATCAAGTATCACAGCAAGAGCCTGTGTGTCTCCTTTTTGCTTTCTTCGAACGAACATTAGATTCAGAGCAATTTCCAACCATGTTCGCCTGGTATTGATACGAGTATAATTTTGCTTTTCTGCTGATTTGCAGACTTGCTGATTTCTATTATATATTTTGTGCTTTTATCTATGTTTTTATACAATACTCTGTTGCGGTATTTCTTTTTTTTTTTTTTGTATTGAAACGAATCTGCTGTAGAAACGGTTAATACCATGTTGCATCATCTAAAAATGATCACACATAACGTCGGTACCATTATTGTGTTAATTGTTCAAATTTATTAACAAGAAAAATAAGATCGTATTGGACATTTGAAATAAAATTAAGAAAGATACACGATATAGAAAAACGGCAGTAATTAAAATTATATAAATATTTTTACTTTTACGGATATGATTACAAAATGTTGGTGTAAGCGGTTGACTTGATTTGCAATTAAAAAACAACATGGGTCCAAAACAACAAATGCCGTTAATAACCTTGTTATTAACATTAATGGGTGGGCCACTGTATGGATTTTTATTTAAGTCATTCATTTAGGTGATTCATTTGCAGTGATTTCGAAAAGAAACCATTCAGTGGCCCCCCGTGTTTTATGCAAAGACTTTGATTTTCAAATGAAGTTTTCTGTTTGTTTTTCAGGTTCGCTTATATTTTTCACAATTACCCGACGATAAAGTACCCTACGTGAATAGCGTTGGTGAAAAATATCGCATGAAACAGCTTTTGCATCAATTACCACCGCAGGATAATGAGGTAAGAATAAGAACAAATAAACAACACGAAAAGGTAAACGAAAATAGAAAAAGCAACCGAAAAGTAGCGAACTTTCTGGACAAATTAACTTTCGCAAAAAAATCGTAATGAAAATAGACAAATATTGAAAAAAGTTTATCCAACTGGAAATTAACAGAAGAATAAGTTTCCAAGCTTCTTCTCGCTTTCCCGCTGTTTGTTTTCCACTCCCCCTTTTTTCCTTGTGCATTCTTTCATATTTTAAAGTGTTTCTTTATCTTCCTTTGAGATTGTTTTATTTTAATTAGAAAACATTTTTTCCTACTCCGTTTTTTTCACTTTTAGGTACGCTATTGCCATTCTCTGAGCGATGAAGAACGCAAAGAGTTAAGAGTCTTCTCGTCACAACGAAAAAGGGAAGCACTTGGAAGAGGTGCCGTGCGTTTACTCTCTGATGAAAGATCTTGTAAAGCGGTAAGCAAACTGCAAAACATATGACTAAATAAGGCTAAAATCAAACATTTTAGATCTACGAATGCACGAATTAAACTGAAATTTAATTCATAAAAAATGTTGTTACACGAATTTTTTACTCAAAACATTTCAATTTAGAAGCAAATTTCATTAAAAGATTACTTCCTTCAAGCAGTCGCTCAAATTAAAAACAGAACCAACTAGTTTATCGTTAGAAATTGGGTGTAATTACGACCCATAAAGTCATAGAAGGATTAAAGAGAGAAATCAATTTACACAGAATTTTAATTAAAATTCTTAACAAAGTATGAAATAGAACAGTAATAGGAGTAAATTTTGGTAATAAAATAGTGGAGTAATAAAATGACGGATTGTTAAAAATATTGCACTTTTTCTTAAATGAGTTTTGCCGAATGGAAGAACTTCGTAAAGTGGAGAACAAAACGTTTTAAACTACTTTCAGGAATGAAAAGAAAAAGCTATAAATTACAAGAATAGAATGTTCTATATCGTTTTTTTAGCATTTCCAAGTACTTTTTCTTGTTTTTCGTCGAACCCTTTGAAAGGAAGACAAAGACGGTTCTTAAACTGAGTCAAGTTGACTCAATGTCTTGTCAAGTCGTGTTATGTCTTTTCTCAAGCCCAATGCATTTTCTCAAGCTCGGATTGAGTTACCAAGCGACCGCCCTAACAAAAGCCAGATAGCCTACCACCTCCCACCCCCCGCTTCTATCACATAAAAGGGGCTGATTTTAACTGCTGCCAAACCGATTCGGTTAGCTGGATCTTCTCGATGGATAAGAAACTAAACCGAAATAATGAATGAATGAATGAAAGAATGAATGGAAAAAGAAGCAAGAAGTAAAAGAGAGAAACTTTTTAATAAGTTTTAGGACTAACAGCAAATACAATAAAAACTTATGAAAGAATGAAACTTAAGGAATGTCGAAGAGCTCGAGTATGCATGCGTGTTCAAATGCGTGTGGTGTGTGTGTGCGAGCGTGCTTATTGTGTGTGTGTGTGTGTGTTTGTAACTGCCTTCCTTTAGCTAATAACAATGCAAATTTGCAAATTCGAAGAAGTTTCTTTTTGAAATTACAAAAAAAAGAAAGAAATAAAGAAGAAGAGCAAATACCAAAAAAACAACAACTACAAAGTATTCTCTACCACTACAAGAATGTACACTAAACACTTTTCCATTCACTTTCCTTTTGTCGTTCACAACAACAACAACAACAACAACAACGACAACGACAAAGCAAGTCATGACAAAAGATTATAAAAGTCGTCTTACAATATTAGTTTTCCTTCTTTTGTTGTTGTTCCTGCTTTCATTATTATTATTGCTGTTATTGTTGTTGTTGTTTTTCATTGTTGTTGTTGTTAATATTATTCCTGCTGCGATTGTGATTTTCAAGATACTCATAGAGGATTAGTTAGCTTGAACTGCTTGAGTTAAAAATTTATTAAAATTTTTCGTTTCTTTTAAATTTATTTTCATTTTCCGTTTAAAACAAATTTCTGGTTTATAGATTCCTTCTGCTTCCTCCTCTTTTTCAACAATTTTTAAAATAATATAATAAAATGGTTTTGTCATTCTGACTTTCCGTCCTTTTCTTCTGTTTTTCTTCTGGAGCGTCTCGTCTTTTCTCATTTCGGAAAAGTGTTTTTCTCATTTTTGGCAGACTCCATTGACAGTTTGGAAAGTTATGAAATGGAAGAAAGAGAAAGCAGAAAAAACTAAGAAGAAAAACTGCAGCAAAAAATAAGATGAAGAAGAAGAAGAGAAAGTAGCTGTTAATAGCAATCATAATAATAATAATCATAATGAAGCTCTGCCACAACTTTGAACGTAGTTTCGAAAGAATTTTTCCCTTTTTCAAACTTTTAACGGAGGCTTTTATTTATTTTGCCTTAAAAATTGATATTAATAATAATGAAAGAATGAGAAATGAATGAATTAATTCATTTTATTACGTCTTAATTTTGAGGTATTCCAAATGAAATTTTAGGTTATTTTTGAAATTAGTTGAATTATTAGAATTTTGTCGTGACGTCAGCGATTAATTACGTTGTAAGGATTTATCTATCCGGTAAATGAACGTTTTTATTTAAATTTTTCTTTCAGTTAATTCTCCAGAAATATTTTTTGACTTGACGATAATCAATAAATTAAAAACTTCTTAAGCAATTCATCAATCTAATTAATTTTAATGCATTCGGAATTGGTTAATTTAACGCTGTTTTGATGAATAATCAAGAAAAATAAACAAAAAGAAAAAATTAAATAAACAATCAAATAAACAAACAATCATTTCAGACAAACATCAATTTGGATTGTCTGAAGAGCGATGAGAAAGGGCATGAAACTGCTTCCGTTTTGTCATTCGAACTCATTGTTTCGAAATTATTCACCTGGAAATGACTTCAATTAGGATATTGACAAATCATCACCAGCCAAACGACCACCCTCCAACCCACCCTCAAACATTTTCTCTTCTCTTCTGTGACTCTGCTGTAGAGAATTGTTATTGCATTCTTCTTCTTATTCCTTCACTTTCTTTGACTTTGCTTGGTGTTTATTTAACAGACATTTTAATCCTTTTTGGCCTGTGCGCTTTTACGCTAACGGTAAAGTTACGCTTTTGTTATTCAAAGAAAAGAAGTCGTCTCCCCCTCCGCCCCACCATCTCTCATGCGTCTTCTTCAGGCGCTCTGTTTATTTTTTCTTCTTTGACTTTAACATTTATTTTGCAGCAACAAACTGCGACCTATCTTAGGTCAAACTTTAACCCACCTCGCTTTTCTACTCCTTCTTCTTTTTCTTTTACTCCTCTTTCAACAATGTTTCGAGTAATTCAATTCTACGAGGAAGGAAGTTTCTTGAACTGGATTTATTAATAGCGCTCGTTATCGTGCCTGTTACAGTACATAAACTTCTGTATTAACCCTCCTACTCCCCGGTCGTTATAATGATTTTTCCCAAGCTTCTGTTTAGCTTATAACAAAATGATAAAATTTTTTTGTTAAAAATTTGGCTAAGTGAAAATTTATAAATTTTCTCGTCTCTAACTTGTTGGATTTTTTTTATTTTTTTAATAATTCATTTGAAAAATCGCCGAATTTTTCATGGAAAATCAATAACATTTCGCTTTAATCCTATTCCTTTTTCACTTCATTTCAGAAATTATTTTTCACTTCGTTTTAGCAAAGGATTTCCCTCTCATCACTTTTATTTTACCTCCTTCATCTTCCGACTATCTTTCCTTTGTCATGATTTACTTCACGTTTTTTATCTTTTCATTTCGCTTCAGTGAATTTTTCATGAAAATCTTTCGGTACCAGCATAAATTGTCTTTATGAATTCCTTTACAGAATGAATAATCGTGTTATCGATTTAATTTTATGATTTCTTCTTCTCCTTCTTCTTTTCACTCCTGCTTGTCTTCTTATCATATTTTACTGGTAGAACAGTGCACGCTATTAAATCACAGCTAGAATAGCATCGATGTATGAAAGACACCGGGATGAACCTTCGCATTTCTTACGAAATATTTTCATGTATAAAAAAGAGGAAACATAAAATCGTATCCTTAAATACAGTTAAAATTTTCATCAAAAGTTCAACCAGCATTTGTTACGCCCCCCTCGTTCCTCAAATAAACGCAAAGAACGAAAACACTTAAGGATGAGGTGGAAATTGTTTTGCTTCCGTTTTGATTCGTTTCGGTTTCAAACCAGACACTCCTCTCGACATCGCTGAAGTCGAATAAATTATATGTAATGGCCAAGTGCCTTTATTATGCGCTAGACCAAAAGAGCAGTTCTATTAACAGGACCCCCCCCCCAAAGGGGACTCTTCATTGAACTAAACGAAAAAGAATTTATTTGCTACATCTTTCCACAGAAAGAACTGCAAAGAAGAGGGTGGCCTAAAGGGTGGCAAAGCACAAGGCTCTTTAAATGTACTAATTAAAGTTGCCGACATTTTCGGTAAGCAAGTGGTTACCGATTGTGATGCGTGAGATTCTCGCATGAAAACAATGAAATGGCCCGTTGAAATCAATGAAGAAGGCGTAAAATAATTGTCCAGAAGTTAATGTCTTCTCAGCCATTACTTTTCCCAGAAAGAGTATCACTAAATGGTCACGACCACATGTATGTACTACTATACAGGGTGTGTTCTGGTAACAGTAGCAAATCTCATGCCTAAAACGGAGGTAGAAAAACAACCTTCGTTTTCTCATAAACATTTCTTCTTGATCCCAGTCTTTTTGTTGTCTCCTTACATGCAAAGAACCTTAATGAATTTAGACGAAAGTAAGTCCTTCATTGCTTTGGAGTTAATTGCAAGCGCAGTCAACATGTTGTTACTTTTCGAGAGTAGTTCTTATATCTCTCAATCCAATATTTTTCTTCCTCTATCCCCACTCCCCCTCCCTTTTCTGGTATCCTTCTCTTTCTCATTGCTAAAAGGGTAACATTTTCTTTATAATCGTAAGGCAAAATATAAATAGTTTATATTACGAACTTAATGAGCTCCTTCCAAACTGAGTAAAGTTAAAGAAACTAAACGTCTTCGAGTCTATCTGGTTCTTAAGTAGACTTTCGGTTACGATTCTTTGGCACCTAAATGACTGGATAAACAAACCACTTTATACTCGACACCAGATTACGGTTAACTTCTTGTTTTTCTTCGTCAGACGCAGAACGGAAATAAAACACAGGCTGAAGAATGAGGGCGAAAAGTATGGGGCGGTTTACAAATGTTGTCAAATATTTACCTCGTAAGATGAGAATGGTGAGAGGGAGGGGCTTAGGGGAAAGAGATATGGAAGGTAATAGATGCTAATAAAGTAATTTCGTTAAACGCGGTTGTTTAATGTAAACATCATGAAAGGACTACTACTTCCAAGTTCAAGAGCTTGATAGTCGTCAAAAATGTTGCTTTTAAAGAGGGAAGAGGGTAGAAGAGTGCAGAGTGATAAAGAAGGAAAATAGTGTTAGAAGAAAGTTGTCAAGGAGGGGAGATTGAGAAAGAGGAAGAAAAACAGTTTCCATATATATGACGAACAATTATATTTCGTATGTCTTACACCCTGTACTTTCCCATTTACCCCCCCCCACCCATACCTTCAAATCTATCCTTAATTTCTTTTATCCCTTCGTACTCTAGGGAGCATTTCAACAATCTGTCTGGAGGCGTACCTCCCTCATTTGTTTCACCTTTCTTTTGACGGCAACTGCTTACAATTATTATTTATTCGAATATCATTCGTCGCCAAACTTCGTTCAAGGACTTTTCTGAGCATCATTTTACGACTCTTGAATCTAGTTTTTATATGCTTTTTATGCGTTACTGCCACCCTACGCCACCTCCAACCACGTTCCGGTCTTCTGTCCTTGCGAAAATAAAATGATTTTGTATTTATCTCTTAAATTCTTTAAGTATTTACTTGATTTCTCTTTCTTTCTCTCTCCCTTGCCCTGCCTGTCTTCTCGATCACGCTCTGTTTCCTCCTCTTTATTTTTGTTTATATATATATTTACGTTTGGTATTTCGTTCGTTATTTCGTTGCAGTGCGGCCAGCCTTTGTCTTCGGGTGACATTGTTGTTTTTGCCCAGCGTCTCGGCTCGCACATTTGCTGGCATCCTGGGTGTTTTGTGTGCAGCGTTTGTAAGGAGCTGCTGGTGGATTTGATTTACTTTCATCGCGATGGAAACCTTTATTGCGGACGACATCATGCAGAGACTCAGAAACCACGTTGTTCAGCCTGCGATGAGGTGAGTAAAGCGGTACGGGATTTCAGCTTGCTTGCCGCAGGACATTAAATTATTACGTAATCTGGTAATGAAATGGGATCTGTCCGTTGTTGTTTTATTCAAATCTGAAGAGCAAGTATTTGTCCTTCCCCTCGCCACACCCCGCCCGCAATTTCGTCTCCGCAAACGATAGAATTTAAGCAATTACTCAGAAAAGTATTCAAATATTTTGAATCCTTTCGTATGTTTTTTAGGACACTCGCAGCCAGCATATTTTCTAGCAAAGGATTTCTAATATTTCCCCCTTCTCCTTTAGATTATCTTTTCCGACGAGTGCACCGAGGCCGAAGGACGTACTTGGCATATGAAACATTTCGCTTGCTTCGAGTGCGATCACCAGCTGGGTGGTCAACGGTATATAATGCGTGACGGTACACCATTTTGTCTCGGCTGTTTCGATACTATGTTTGCCGAGTATTGCGATTATTGCGGCGAGGTTATCGGCGTCGATCAAGGTCAAATGAGTCACGATGGCCAACACTGGCATGCAACGGATCAGTGTTTCTCATGCTGTACGTGTCGTTGTTCGCTACTAGGGCGGCCATTCTTGCCTCGCCGAGGTACGATTTATTGTTCGATAGCTTGTAGTAAGGGCGAGCCACCCACACCATCGGATGCCAGTTCAGGGCCACATCTGCGACCGACACAACGAGCAAGCACCATCAGCCAAATAGCCGAGTCACCGCGCTCCAGTCGAATGGAAACCCGCGGAAGGCACAGGAGTGGTGCCGGTAGTGCAGATGATTTGTTGGAGCGTCAGGAGTGGCAGCGGTTAGACGAGGATATTGATCGTGCGGCAATCGCGCGAAATCTGGATAATTCCGTCATTCCACGACCCGCGCACCCGCCACCAATCGATATGACTGAAATCGGTATCAGCTTAGATAACATCTGCCCCGACGAGAAATTTGTTCTTGGTGACGCAAATCTTACCTCGTCACTACCCGATATGCTAACATCGAAAGCCGAGGACTCGCACAGTTATCAAAGCATTGACAAGATCAATATCAATTCACCCAGCGCCTCCGAGATGACGCAGAGCACCCAGGAATTGACCAACGACTTGGATGTGGAGAATGATCAGTTGCAAGAGTTACCACGCGATAACTACACGTACACGCAATTGGTGGAGAAGGCCCTCAATGATGGCGAAGCTAATGAAGCTGAAGCAGAAGACGAAGATGACGGTGATCATGCTGAGCGTGACAATCGACATCCTAGCGCTAAAGAAGTGCGCTTCCACAGCATACACGACACAATGTCGCGATCAAAAAGCTACACAGATAACTCGAATGCCCGCAGGCGGCGACGTAAACGTAATCAATCGCGCAGTTCTTCTGAAATGCAAATTAATCAAGCGAACTTGCGTCTGCACAATGCGCAAACGCAGCCGGGAGGGCCGCTTCCAACTCTCAAACTGCGACACGACAACAACTACGATGCAGCAAGTGCATGCTCGACATGCTCCTCGAGCTCATCGAGCGACATGGACGATTATGTGTACCGGATACCGGTGCGCAGGCACTACGGCGGTGTACGTGTCTCTTACGTGCCGAACGATGCGATTGCTTATGAAAAGAAAAAGAAACAAGGTGAAAATAATGGAATAGGCGGAAGTGGAGGAGGTGGGGGTGGTAGCAATGGTATCGGCGGTAGTCAATCAGGATCAACGGGAAATGGTGGTGAAAGCAAGAATTGCACAATATCTTGACAACCTCCGATTTTGCCACCGCCTCCTGTGAATCTGGGCAGTTACTACATTTTAGAGACCATTCTGGAGGAACAGCGAAGTATTAAGGAAAAGAAACTGGGTTGCTTTCAACGTATTTGGCATTTACTACGATCTGGCAGCACCAATCCAAACAGTAGTATTGAAAGCTTTTAGAGAGAGAGAGAGAGAGAAAGAGACAAATTGATTAAGGCAGTACCTACTGCAATAAATAAGAAACGTAATCAATCACATGCAGTGCTAAATTGTATGTATGTGTGAGTGAGAAATATTTTGTTCAATATAAAAGTGCTACGATGTTCTGCAATAACTTTATAAACTGCTGGAGATAATTAAAGTCCTTGTAGAAATTAAAGGACAGTAAATAGATTTTAAGACGAAGGCTGACACTCTATGATCGGGAGTGATCGGGAGTGATCGGGAGGTAGTCAGTTCTTGTTTACGCTAAAATCGTTTACGTTGAATTTCGCGTTTCATTAATTTTACTAAAATATCTCAATGACAACCACAAATATTATGGGTCCGGTATTAAAAAGCGCTTTTGTCCAACACATTTTAGTCATATCAAGAAAATCAATAAAGCAATATTTTTATCATAATCGAAAAAATAAATGCGTTAAGATAACTTTATGCAACGTAACTTCATTTAACGGAGAATTATTATGAAAAGCTATACGTGTTCTCTTACTTTGCTTCAAATGAAACGGTTATACGATAAGTTATCCAGTAGGGATCTCTCTTAATTTAAACCAAGCTGTCTACGACGTGCAGATTACGTTCCACGTAAATAAAATTTTTGGTAGATGCGTCTAAAATGTAGAGTTGTGACGACTTATGTGATCGGTACAAACCGATAGAAATCTGAAGACGGAAAGGAAGGAACATTAAACAACTAAAACGTATTTATTACATAGTCGTTGTAGCGACATTAGATTGTTTTTACACCATATAAAAATTTGTACAAATAACAAAATATATATCATATTCTTACGAGTAGACGGTATTACGGTATATAATATACCAATATTACCAACAAGTCTATATCATTTTACAAGTTTAAAAAACATTAAAATATGTCAAAAAAAAATATCTAAAATCGATGTAAAAACAAATAATAAAAAATAAAATTAAAAAAGAAATATTGAAAATTAAGTATTTACTCACGTATTGACAAATATTTACAAATATCATACAAAAAAAAGAGAAAGGACAGATATTGTTTTTTACGAAAAATAATATTTTTTCACATGCTTTCTTCTAAGAAATGTACGAAATATATTAAGATGAAATAAATATTTTAGAAATATTTTTCAAAAACTTAAACCACAAGTAAGAAAACCTCACAATTTAAGAAACAGAAACAAAAAAATATTTACGTAAAGAAAAAAATCAGTAGGAAATATAATAAATTTACACAAAAAAAATTATGAAAAAACTCTCAACAAACTCATCAAAAACTTTCTACATACATTGCTAAAGAAACGACAACAAAATCATCGGCGTTCGTTGAAAACAAGAAACCTGTACCACAATCCAACGAAATGTAACGAATTAAATTAACGTAACGAATTCATTAACGATGCATCTAGTGATAGTAAACCGAGAACTTAACTTTCGACTTTCCGCCAAACAATCTTACCATTCTTTCCGCAAAGAGATACGTTAAGACGTAGTGGTGACGTCATAATAGTAAATCCTTAAATAAAATTAAGTCAGCAAGATATGGCTCCGAAATCAATAAACAAAAACAATTTAATGCGAAAACGAAGGCGTTTCTCTCAAGCTTTTCCAACGAAACAATAACTACGAATCAGAAGCTTCCATATTGGCAATAAAATAACAGTTATTTTGTGAAGAAAATATAGCAATATATAAAACATATTAAAATAGTTTTAAATAGTACGTAGATAACGTTTAGTCAGTTATTTTTTCACTTCTTGAGGAAACTATCTTCCACCTATTCCATTGACTTTCATTATCATTAGCGATAATTACTGCAGTCATTTTTAAAATAATATTTGTTAGAAGTGAAAATATCTAGCAAGTATTAATTTTTGAAAAAAAACTACCCAAACCTAAAAATTAAACTTTTAAATTAATTTTCACTCCTTCATCGAAAAAATGCTAATTCATATCATTCGAATAAAATAATTACAATTTATATGACATCTATCTTATACATATATTATTAATAATTTTACACTTTGTATTCTAATAAATATTTTATCATAACGGACTAACTCCACTTAACTGGAAATAAATATCAAATATTTATATAATTTTCGTGTATGTTTGTGTAGAAATTAATCAATTTAATTATAACAAAAACGTGACATAAATGTTAAGCATTAGGTTTAAGAAAAAATATTAGTAGAAATCATAATAAAGTAAGAAAGTAATACATTTTTTTAAAAAATGCGTACTAAAATTTAAATTTTCTTGTTTTTCTTTCGTTGGGGGAAATTGATATTTAGCAAAAGATATATAATTTTACTCTACGTCTTTTGATCTGACAGCTGCGTTTATGAATTATCTACAGACACTAAGATGGCTTTAATTGTGTGTATGCGCTGAGAAAGTGCATAAGTTTGATTTGGACACTTATTCACCTTGATGTCATTTATTCCTATTCGTTTCTTTCGATATATAAGATCACTTTTGTATTGTCGGATCAGACTAATCTGAAAGCACAGCAATAGAGTTAGAACTAAAATCACTTTTTTATGTTTGAAACGTACGTTCAAGATGGCTTGTACAGCTCTCTGCAGTAAATAGTTGCCAGAATGAAAATAAATTGTTGCAGTGGCACATGTTTTGTTGTCTCGGTTGCGAGTCGACTCTGCTGTGAAGGTCCTCTCAAACTTAAAAACGTGATTATCGATTAAATAATTTCCCCTTAAATCGTGCACTGTCTATGCCTTTATTGTAACAAAAAATTTCTTGCTTCTTAAGCGAATGTTTACGAGTAATTTTAAGAGTAACAGCTCGTAAAATCACTCCCTTGAATTCATAACAAAAAACATTGTAATTGCTTTGGTATTGTTGTCTTTACAAAATCTACCTCTTTTTCTGAATTTGCTCATGCTCCTCTCTCTCTCTCCAGTCATTGGTCTTCTTCAGTAAGTTTGAAATGCAATCTAGTATGTCGTGAAGTGCGTTCTTTTACGATTACTTAAAAGATCATAAAACTTTTAAATAAAAATCATTCAATGAAATAAAAGAGCGCGCCGATAAAAACATAAACTAGAATAAAAGTAATAGCAAATAAATATAAATAATTTGTGAGCTAAAAAAGGGCGCAATAATGGAAGGGAGAAATGCAAGCTTTTCATGTGCGTTGGCTTGAATGTGTTACGAAAAAAGGGAAAGTGCTGAAAAATGAAAAAGGGAAAAGCTGAACGAAAGGGAAAGATGCGAACATGAAGGAAAAGTGTAAGTCAACATAGGAATGATGCCTTAAGAAACTCCTTTCCTAAAATGAATTAAATCAAATAATGTCAAGGATATGATAATGAAAACAAGTAAGTACGGTAACCTCGGTGTGGCCTGGCCAGGTCGAAGTGCGTTTACCCCACACCCGCACGGTAATATAAATTGTGGTTTAAATCCAGACAGAGAATACATAGGAAAGATATCTTTTGTAAATGGGATCCCGTTCCCATTTAATTGTGACCATAGTTACCAGTGGGCGGACAATGCCTCTCTTCCTTGGTGTATGCTTTTGTCTTACATTATGAATTCGGAAGGAACATTGTGCCTTCAAATAACTTCTGCAAGTTGAGGTATTGGTCCATTAACAGGTATTAGCTTTTATATGTGGGCGTAGCGTTGGTCAGATTCTGTCAATTTTCATTAAAATACAGTTTAGAAAAGTGGAAAATAGTCTTGCTAACTTGCATAGCAATGCCTCTATTTGTCATAACTTTTCATTGTGGGCGAGCCACGACCACTTTTGGGACATCTTTCTAATTGAAACGCTTTATTTGGAAACGTAAGATCTCAGAAACAACTATAAACACGAAATAATTAATATTTACGGTGAAAGGAGGGCGCGTCTCCTAATCGATTTTACCTACATTCAAGCTCAAATAGCCCACAATGCTAAAGAAAATATTCATAAAAAACTCCATACTGATATCCATTTTCATACGGCTGTAGCCGTGATTTCCACAGGTAGACTGTCAGGCTGATAGATGGATGGAGAATATAATTATGCGCTATTAATTTCGGATATATACTTCTCCATATCTCCCTTAATGTGGTACCAACGGCAGAATGTATATAATCGGGTGTAGGGTGCAAAAAAGAATGTGCGCAAAAATAGGAGAGGAAAAAGAAGACAAAGAAGAACACGATGAAGTGTAATAAAACATTGTGATTTAACAAACATTATCTATGTTGTGAAATATTAGCAGAGGATAAGCGGGTGGAAGAGAAAATTTCGGCTTGACATATCAAAAATATTTTACATTTATAAGAGATCCCATTTTTCTCTTAGAATAATAAATAGTTAAAGAGTAGAATAATAAATAGTTAAAGTTTCCAATAACCTCCAGTAGGAGTTATTTCTAGTAGAAAAATGAGTTTCTAGTAGAAAAATTTTTATATCTTCCATATAAAATTTATTTAGCTCTTTATATAAAATTTTAGGTGACTAGCATACAATTATTTTGCATATAATGTGACTCAAAATTACCTCCGCATATACAAGTTTCTCCTAATATTTACGATCAATAAAATATATATATCATGTATTTATATGACATTTTTCTTACATAGAAAACTCCTTTAAGAATTCTATCATTCGGTCATTTCAAAAGTTATCACAAGGTTTTATGTCTTCATCATTAAGAGTGCCCGGAGTGTGGCCGAAGTAATCGAGATCTTCTTAATTTATTCTAAACCTCATAAACACAAAATTATTCAATAACGAGCTTCTTATTTTAATACACACTCTATGCTGGATTAATAGCATCGCGTGGTTTTTATCGTATATCATATTATCGTATATCAACAGTGGGCGAAGCCTACACAAAAAATCTAAAGAATAAAGAGCTGCTCTTAATTCACAATTAAAAATATTAAACTCAAATCGTTAAGAATCAATTGCAATATATTCAAAATTAAATATTTTTGAAAACTAAAGTAAAAGACAAATTTTATTATAAGAAATAATTATAGTCCACAACATAAAACAACGATAAAATAATTATACGAAGTCGATTTCTCTTTGCCGAGGAAAAGTCTACGATTTATAAGTACCGTCTACCTAGGCTATATTTTTCCAAAAACGGCAACACTTTTTTCGTGAAATATCGTAAGATGTTTAACTAAAATTCATTAAAATTTTAAAAACATAATTTACATTCATTCGACCCAAGGCAAAAGATAGGACAAAACTCATATAAAAAAATCATTGAATTTGATAATTTTGTCTGCGGTTTTAATCTTTTCGAACGTGTTTTAGTTGGTTCCTTTCTCCTTCCTAACAATTTCTTCGACGATATATTTCGATGCAAATCAAAATGAAAAGTGAAGAACGAAATAGCGCCTCACAGTAATGTGAAGAAATAATAAGAAATTAATTAAGAAATTAAAAAAAGTAATTAGTAAAAAGTTATGCAATTCGAAAGAAAGACCATTTATAAAAAACCATTTATAAAATATATACGAGGTTAGGGTTTAGGAGATATCAGATAACAGAAACATAAAAGCACGCACACTATACACAGTCGTACACGCACATAAGCTGTATTATTACGCGTTCATTTGAATTGTACCTCGCTTTATTTTTGTACGGATGCATGCATGTGTGTGAGTGAAGATATGTAGATGAATTCATTAAACGTATTCCTTTCTGGCCGCGCAATTAAATTAATTGCCCTCTGGAAATTAGAAGTATCCACCTTTCGTTCTCTTTCCACTCTTCTTCGGAGCTATTAATTTCTTTACAAATTCGGGTTGCTTTCAAATGATTCTTCACCGTTTTGTCCTTTTTATGTACTTCTAAAACTTTTCAGGTGGTTCAGAAAAGCAGAGATATTGTTGATTAGCGTGCACTCTTATTTAAAATTTGCAGAACTCGGGTGGCTCTTGTTGCGATTAAAATAATTTTCAGGTCATGGAAGTTGCCAAAGTGCTAAATTTTCAGTTATTTGAAATGTATTTAAAAGCACAAAAGACAAAATTTAAATTTTACCTCTTTCCTCTAAAAATATCAAGTTTTACTTTGTTTGGAATTATTTTCCAGTTGTTTACAAACTTTAATATTATTTTCCCAAAAAACGCTTATTAAGAGGTTTTGAAAACATGAAACTTACTGCAAATTCAGCATCTCATTGTCTATCACAGGTGCCCTAGATGTCGGCATTAATTTCCTTACTTGAAGGACTTGAAGTCTTATTTCTCAAACAAATCAAGTGAAAACTATACTCGCATCCACTGACATAGTCATTTTTAATCTGAAAATATCTTAATAATCCAAAGGCCAATTAATTTTAATAACCGGCGATAACTTTGTCGTAAGAACTTGTAAGCGAAATGTAAGAAAAAGTCTTTGAATTAAATATTTATAAGAATTTAGCTACGAATCAAACTGAAGAGAAAAATATTATTATTGTTAACGCAAGTATATACAGAATACGAGTATCGAGTTAAAATCAAGCAAAAAGACTTCCAAAAGAAATGTTTTTGAAATAATTTGAGAAAAACTGACAAGATGTAAAATGACGAATAGCTAGCTGTGAATAACGATGTTCCAAGTATAATGATACAACAACGACAACAACAATGACGACAGCAACTATGACAGCAACAATGTCAACAACAATAACGACAACAATGGTAAAATCAAAAATAGCGAACAAAGAAAAATGAAGAAAAAGAATGAGAAATCATTGAGCACGTACAAACTGCCAGAAGAACTTATAGAGCGAGTCAAGGAATACACTGAAAGAAATGGAAGTGTGTTCTTGGGTGTTTGCGTGAAGGAGAAACTGAGGAAAAAGAGAAAGTTATGTATGTTGAAGATGAAGTGAGGAAAACGGGTAGAGAGGCAAAGGCAAAACGTGACGGAAACTCATTACGCCAACGAAACTGCAAACAGAAGCCAGTCAAAGGACACGCACTAAAGCATTCATACACACATACACAAACATACATACACACACACACCCACACACTTTTCGACAAATATGCAATGATATAACAGGTTCAAAAATAGAGAATAGGAAAGTTTCTAGAAATAATAAATAAAAAGAAAGCAAAAGGAAACGAAAATACGCCGATCTTTTAATTTTTAAAAAAAATAAATCGACACGAGAATGTTAAACGGAATTAAAGAAAATTCATTCAATTGATTCAAAAGGATCTTTTTAAACTTCATTACTTATTTAAATTTGTTCTAATAATTTTTCTTATAATTAATTTCCTCCAAACGCCTTGACAAATGCGTAAAACCACCTACTTGATCAAAAACTCCTTCAAATCGCGTGTGTGAATATTATGAAATTTGGCTTCATCAAAGTTTACTATTCTGAAACATTTCATCTCATAGTTTTTCTGAATTTTCTCACCAACTAGAAAATGCTAAGTAAAAGTGTTGCTGAGCGCCAACCAATTTTTATAATTACCAAAGTGTGAAGGGAGCACTACTAATCAGCTGCTTTATAATCTTCCAAACAATTTAAAAGTATCCGTTAATTTAATTTCATTTCCCGATTTCGTTTGTTTTGGGTGTCTTAATTCGTCTCAAAACATTTGGAAACGGCCACAAATTGTTTGCTTCGTTTTGACTTTGTTGCCTCGATTTTATTGCGTGATTCCGGTTGACTTCGAAGTTCCAAAAGAAGGGCGTGCTATGACTGGATCTTATCTCATTTGATCTTATCGCTTATTTTGGTCTGGTCTGGCAACTGGTCGGTTCTCAGAAAAAGCAGGTGTGGAATAGTCAAAGTCAATTCGCAAAGGATTCAATGAATACAATGTTTGTCAATGAAAAATAATAAATAAGTGTTATCTAAGCTTATTTTAGTTTATCAGTACGTGACTGTGTATTTTTTAAAAAGCCAGCAATACAAGAAACACTTATATTTCTTCCTCCTGTTTTTCTATTTTAAGTGCGTTAGTTGTTGAAAATTATTTTGTAATTTTTTTTTTCTTTCCTAACAAATGTACATTATTTTTGTTACAACGCTATCTCCTCGCCGGAGTTCGTTCACTAACAATCACCTCTAATGATGAATCTTTAGTGACTCACTTTTATTCATTTAAAACAAATTTTCAAATTGCAATCGATGTCTGTGATTGATTGATTGAGATTTCGAACTCATTACTGCATTCTCATTTTACTCAAGCGATCATTCGATTCACGAAAGCTGTTGCAACTTAAAATTTAAGACTGAAATAGAAGAGAATTCATCGGAACTTAAATTAATGGCCAACATTCCTTGATGGGGTGCTTCAGAACATAAGCAAAATAAGATAAACAAAATGGAAAAAATCAATACAAAAACTATGCATAATAAAATGAATGATGAGATCGGAGACGAAGTGATGTGAGATAAAGCAAATATCTTCTAGACTAAAAGATCTTCAGAGATGAAAAGGAATGAAATTAACAAGCTCTGTTCGAGAGTGCTTGTGGCGCCTGCTTTGGTTTATGTGTGTATGTGTGTTTATGTATGTGACTGCGGTTGGCTTTTATTATGCGTGTATGTGTGTATGTGGGTTTGTGCTTGTGCGTGTCCTGTTGAATCTCTATGCGGTTTCTTCTAAGAACAGACTTTATTTATAAAAATCTTATGCCATTCCCTTCTCTCTCACCCCCCACCATCTTCCGTATAATCACCAAAACCATGATGATAGATTGTTACGAAGGATAACGTTGAATTCTAATTCGTTTGACTTCTGGGACCGCAGCGTGACGGATGACTAATTATTGCCGGGGGTAACAAATAGCACTTTTAGCCAGGAGTTGTTTTTATATTTTCCCAACGAGGAAATGACTCGCCGGATGGAAGGGCATATTTTCGTTTGAATTGAAAGTGTAATAATTTTTGAATGTATAAACATTTTCAATTTGAATAAAATTGAAAAATGACATCGAGTAAATTCGTTTTCCTTCTGATGAAACCCACTTCGAATATCTGCTAGATTTAATAATCAATTTCATTTTAAATTCTTAAATTGATTTCTCAAATTTTCTACAATATGTCACTTCTTCTTGCCGTAAGGGTTTATAAAATTTCTAAAATTAAACGAAAATTATCCTCCAAACCTCGGAGGAGTGTTTTCCACTAAGAGAACATTTCAATATTTTCCAAAAACAAAATACGATTTGAAAAAAATGTGTTGCTTAAATTGAAAACATGTGTTTTTAATATGCGAAAACTTTTTCGCATAAAGTAATCTGATCACGTTTTGCTTCGAATTTCATCCGAAAGGACGTTTCCTCGTGCACACGCGCGAAATTCGCAATTGGGGAGAAAAGGCTTGGCTTCACCCAAACAAAATTACTGAAATTATTCTGTAAAGAAATCATCATAATTTTCATTGCCGATGAAAACTTTTCCATTGACACGAACGTCACAAACCCCAACATCATTATTAGAACTCTCGTCGTCATCATGACGAACCTCAACCATTACGTAGGAGTATTCTCAACACGAATGATATCCTTATTGACATTGTTTGCAATGATTGAACTTATGAAAGACGATGATAATGAATATTATGATGAAAATAATGACGGCGATCATAATGATGATGATGATAATGACACATTCTTTTACTAACTTACATCATTGGAGCAAACTTTAGTCATTATGTGTCTTTGTTCCGCAGTAGCCGCGAGGTGTTGATGGCGCATTCGGTTCTTTTGTGTGTTGTCTTCTTTGCTTTTTATACGCAATCACGACCATAACATTTCCTTTAAAGTTGTCTAATAAAATATTTAGAAGTCCTCATTGAAATATCCTTTCTCGCTTTCGACGGAAAACGGGCGATCCCGAAGTAGAGAATTAGAAAAATGGACAGACAAACAAAGACAGAGACAGAAAAAAAGCGATAGACAAATATTTCTGAAGTAAGAATTTTTTGTAGGATGTACAAACGGTAAAAGGAGGAGGGAAAGTTCAATGAAGTCCTGTTCGATAAAGACCGCAGAACCGAGATGGAATAATGGAAAATTTTAGGGTTTGGGTGGTTGAACGTTTTTGAAGGAGATAGAGATCCTTAAATGTTCTTTAAGGAGCAACCAAATTGAGGATTATTTTGTTGCCCGAAGCAGAAATTCAATTGATTAATGAACTCATAAATTTCAGTTCATCGACAATTTATATATTTTCCTTAAATTGCTTTAAAGGTCCTTCGGGTTCATTTTATACAATTGGCAGGATTTACCTAATTCCTTACATGTTAAATTATCTTCTAGCAGTTTTTTAATTTATTTAAGAATATCCAAAAATTCCTTAAATGTTTTTATGCATACACACAGTATACACACAAACACTTGCACGTGTTTATTTGCAATCGTGAATAAATAACAAATAATAAATAAAAACAGCTGATGATGCCTTCCACCCGTTTTATGACTGATGATGCCTGTTGATGCCCGATTCTCCTCCAACATTCCTTCGCTACTTTAGTTATTTTCTGTTTTTTAGCTTCCTTTTCACTTTTGTTTTCCTTTCGTTTTTACTTTACCGGAGAGGATGTGATAATTTTCCAGTCACGGAAAACAATTCATCACAGTCAGTCGCATCAGACGAAATGATTGCAATTGGGATCATTTTAATTCATCCCCATCGAGTCGGTGTAGCTCACCCACGCCCTAACAGTTGATACCTTAAGAATATCATCATTAGTCATTCCGGGAGTGGGAGTTTTTAGGAGTGAATGTGCGTGCTTGTGACTGCGTATGCTTTTGTGTGACTGCGTGTATGTGTGAGTGTACACACATGCTTGTGTTTGTCTATATGGCAGAATTTAAAAAACTCAAATATGGTGACAACAACTAAAACAACAACAGCGTGACAGACCGACAACAACAACAAGCACAAATAATATCGTTATCAAGAAACATGTTCTTTGCACGTAAAACATCAAAAAACTTCTGTGTTTTCTGAGTTTAAACAAGCTTGCAAAATAAATAGTGTCATGCATAGTTCTTTGTGGTCGTTGTTGTTGCTTTTGCTATTTATCCTTGCACCTCAATGTTTGGGTCGCTTTGTCATCTTGCATACGAAACGAGCGGCTGCAGCTCATTGCGCGACATCAGGGTGAAAACCGCATCGAAATTTTCCGCTTCGAATCTACGATATTTATCTCTTTTCATTCTTCTGTGTCTATTTAAATTAATTTGAGTTTGAGGTGTTTGATGTTGAAATGTTGTGGCCGGGATAACGGTGTTGGACATTATAAACGCAGGAGGAGTGGGCGGACGGATGTATAAAATGCTTCGATCAGGACGAAGTCGGCTGGTTGGAGTTCTTATTTATTTTATCCTGCAAATTATTTGAGTTTATCCTTTATATTTTTCTCTTATTTGAAGTATGTTTCAACCATAGATTTTTTCGGTATTAAATGATTAAATACATTAAATGATTATTAAATTATACCCAGATAGGAAAATAAACCTTTTTATCATTTTCTTTATTTTATTTTAATAATTCTTTAACAAATTACTAAAAGTAATCTTAATTGCTAACTGTAATTTTTTTATCCCCACTCGCTCTCTCTCTCTAACTCTAACACTCTCTCGTCGGCTCTCACCGCTGCGGATCAATTGTAAATCATTCGTTCATTTTTCTCTCCCCTCTCTCTATCCTTGCACTACTAACAATTCCCCAGTCAAACAAAATTGAACTGTCAAACTTTGCCAATTTATTGGATTTTATATGACAATATTTCTATCGCCATCATTATTGTTGTTGTTATTATTGTTGTTTTCAGAGGGGAAAAACTTTTCACATTTCATGAATGCGTAAAATTGTTTTGCCACTGCCAGCAGTAGTCATTACGATCCCACACCACACGACGTTGCAATCTCCCCAACCCTCTACTCCTTCTCGACTCCTGGTCTCTTTGCAAAGGCTGAACTTCCATTAGATTTCCACCGATTTTAGAATCACATTAAATCCGCGACAGGAAAACTTTTCTCCTTTAGCGCCTCGTACGATGTTCATTTCCTTTTCCTGTCGGGAATCTCGGCAATTTTGGCAATTTCGGTTTTCTCAACAACATGCTCTGATTGTTTTCAAAATATCTATTACGTAGTTAAGTCGAAAATATTTATGACGCCATTTTGAATGTGTTAATGTGTTGGCTTTCTTATAGTTCGGAAGTAATTTTCGTGATTGCATTCAAATCGTTTATGCATTAAATTAATTAAATTCCATTGCAAAAAAAACTCAAGGAAAAATTTTAATATTTGTTAAGGTTCGCTTAACGTGGTCTCTTTATTGCAAGAATTAAATTCAATTTGTTTGATGAGAAATTAATTGTGAGCTTCGCGTTAAGGAGAAAGGCGCTAAGGGATGGTAAGGTGGCAATGTTTCAACTCGTCGTCACTACCATTTCCACAATAAATTTCCTTCGGTCTTTCTTTAAATTTCTTTCGGTTATTATTTTCTTCAAGAGAAAGATTTTTTATTGTTAATTTTTTCTGCATTTCTTAAAAAATGTCATTGTGATTTTTTTCTTTTATTTTCTCTCTCACATTGCTATGCGATTGAAAAGTGTCAAGCGCAGGAAGGAAATCAAAACACTTCCTTTACTGGCGTCCGCATGCAAGATCGTTGCTCTTTGTCTTTGTTTTCACACTCTTCGAATGATTTCAATCCGACAGCTTTTTCAAAAGGAGTGGTCTGGCTTTTTACTGAATAATCAAATGGCATGTACTCGTAAGTGTATGCATATGAGTGAGAGTGTGTGAGATAGAGAATGTAATAGAGAATGTGTGGGGTGGGGGGTATATGAGTGCTTATTTGTCCTTTTGTCACACACAAAAACCGTCTGTGATGGATGATAATCGTCATCGAATTTTCCAATACAAATAAAAGAAAGTGAAATATTTCTAATGGACACTTCAAAAAAAAAAGACGAAGAGGATGAAAATTTTATTGAAGAAAAGGGTCTTTTAAAAAATATGCTTCTTTTAGGGCTAAAGTAAAAAATATGGCAGAGAGAAGGATTGAAGGTAACTAAACTCTTTCCGTTTTATACCCTACACCCGACAAGGTGAAGGCATACTAACTTTGTTATTCCATTCGCAATGCATTAAGGAAGCATGATATGTATGCAAGAATATCTAACCCCCTGCATTCTATTATTCTACCTTCTCTGAATCACCCCTTGCGTGGGTTTAGCCATATCCTTCCGTTTGTTTGGGTCTCTATTTGTGGAAATCACGAACATTTCACCCGAACATAAAGAGATATAGACATTAAATTTGTCACAAATATTCTTTGCCTTTGTAGGCTATTAGGGATTGGAAATAGCCTAAATCGGCTCAATTTCACGCCCACCACTTTATGAAATAATATTGTAAAACCATTTTTAGTCTCTATCGGAATTTTAAGGTTTTGTTTTTGAAAAAAGTGTTGGCGAAAATATCCGAAAAATGTGAACTTTTTCAATGTTCGGAAAAAGTGAAAAGTTCGGCAAAATTCAAATAAAATTTAAATTTAGGAGATTCAGTAAAATTTAAATTTTTAATTGCAATTAAAATTAATTTAATTATAAAAGAAAGATAAAGATTTAAATATTTCAATTTGAAGGGTAACATCCCTCCCCATATTTGACCTTCAAAACACTCGTCGAAAAACTCGTTCGTTACAAAAAACTTTATAAAAAATGTTTGAAAAGTTTTACTAAGAATGAATAAACAGTTATTTGTTCAAATCCAAACTGCATCTGTCCCTGACCTCATCGGATCTAACCTCACCCCCTCACCATCAAACAGGTTTACCCCAATAGCTTAAAAGTGAATTTTAAGAACTTTTTAGTAACAATCCTTCCCCCCTCCCCTCGCCTGAGCGAAAAGGGATATAAAAATAAATCCCTGACTGAATCCTCGCTGATTTCGTTCTTCGTCAGTCAACATCATTTGGCCAAATCGTTTACAATCTTAATAAAAAAGATCCAGTGGGTGGAATTTATTGAACTTTAAGGTGCGGAGAAGAAGAAAGACGAAAGCGAGCGAACGGTAAAGAAAGGAAGGAAGGAGGGAAAGAGTAGGTTAAATCACGTCAACCGCTCCCATTTCGAAGACAAAGTTTGCTAACAATTAATACAAATTTTTTCCTAAATGAAAGACATTTTAAAAATGGGTGAGGAAGTAATTCGAGAAGGGCCAAAGGAGAGGCGGGGTTGTAGTTTTATATCATTTGCTTCAATAAAAAAGGCTTCGCGAATCTTCTCGTAACTCACTTCCTGACTGTTTTATAACAAAAACAATTGAAAACAAACAAAAACAAAGACGACAAGCAAAGAAGAATCAATAGACGAAATATAGTGTTGTGTGAGGAGGGGAGAAGATAGAACGTAGCGAGTGAAAATGATAAAGGAAATGTAAAAAAGAATTAGGAGGATTTCTTGTCCCCAAAGTCCCCTGCCCCCTCAAAAAAAAAACGATATTGGTTGAGAAAATATCGAGAGTAAATTGTTTTTATTCAAATTTGAAATTTTATTTCCCTTGAGACAATGGGCGCGTGTACCTCCCAGTGTGAGTGCATGTGGGCGAGTGTGTGTGTGTGCGTGTGTGTAGCTTATTTCAGTTTTAAAGTAAACTTAAGTGATTTTAAACGTCAATAAAAAATTGGAAAGAAAACGCCATCGCAAAGCACTTTTTAATGTCAAAAGGGTCCTTAACCATTTGCTATTACGAAAGTGCCCGGGTACCACCACTTAAGGAGCAATGAATCCTGGGCAACATTCTTATTCTTCTTACGGGATTTTAACACACTAAACCTTATATTATTGCCCTTTCTGGCTCTCAATTCCAATTAGAGGACAATTAATGCATTTTTGCACTGCTTTTTGTCTCCTCCTTGGAGAAATTTTCGAACTTTAATTTTATTTTATACCTAAGTCTCAATTATATCGAAATCAGTTGCACAAAAACCTTCGAATTGGTTGGGATTTCTGAATCAATATGTGACAAAAAATATGTAATCATTTTTAAAGGAAGGCTTAATTCAAAGTTGGAAGTATTTCATACTCATAGTATTATTTTTGGATCAGTTATTCACGATTTTAAAACCAAATCAATCAAGAAATGTTTTCGTTTGTTTATTATTTATTTAATTATCTAATTAAAACCTAATTCATAGAAAAAAACTTATTCATTAAGAAACGGAAGCAGAAATTCATGGAAATTTGTTTTAAATTTTGAAGAAATTTTACTTTTTATTTTAAATTCTTCTCCTTTCCTCGCTTTTATGATCTTCGCACTAGCTGCTCCAAGAGTTTGTTCAACATCTCCGTTTGTTTCTTTTGCTCCCTGCGTGTCTGCTTCAAGATCTTATTCTTCTTTCGCAAAATTCGATTTTGCTTAATCTTCTCCTTCAACAATTTCTCACTAATTTCGAGAAAACGATGTTCAAAGTGATAGGACAGTTCGGGACTAATGATATCGGTACTAACTGGTTGCGGTTGTGACTGTTCACAATCGAGTGATTCCACCCGACAATTAGTTGACGCTCTATTCGATAAGTTTCTCATTAGAGTCATTGCGGTCGAAGTGTTGGTATAGGTTTCATTCTCCGCATGAGTGGTCGTTGGCAACGGCATTGGCATTGGCATCGGCATTGGCATCGCTTTCGGCATCGGCATTTTAGCCACTGGCGAGGTAGTGGATTGTGTGCTATTGGAGCGTGATATAGCCCCGTAGTCCACACTTCGACTCTGTTCATCGACCATTTGTTGTAGTTGTTGTGTGAATTCTTCAGATGCATCGACATCAATTGAACCGTCCAATTCGCATTTTATTTGAACTTCATCGTGTTGATGCTGTTGTTGTTGCGACAGCGGATATTGCGGAAAGTCATTAAAGGTGTTCGAATTGCTGGGAAAGGAGTTATTGTCGTAGAATTGATCTCGTTGATAAACAAAATTCTGTTTTGGTGGATGATACTCATGCAAATACATTTGCTGCGGGAGGTTGTCATCAATTCGGTTGAGGCAAAGGTGAAGTAAATTGAAAAGGTAAAGAAAAAGAAGATAACTAAAAGAACCAAATTTAATATTAAGTATTCATAATATTTCCTTTTAAGTTTTCTAAATCATAAAAATTCGTTGTACCCAGACTAAGATCTTAAGCGAAGGGCTATAAAAAAATTTCGGTTTTTAAAAAGTTTACTTTAAAAATTCACCTTATTTTCAAAGGCGTTTATTAAAGTGGCGGCTTCAGGCATATCGGGAAATCCTTTGCAACGCCAATCTTGCAAATACAATAAATCTCTTATCTCGATTTCATTCCAATCGGGTCGTACATTAGGATTACCGGTCGCTTTTTAAGAAAGAGAACATTTAGAAATAAAAATGAATTTCAAAAAACAATTTGCATTAATTACCCGCCTGTTTCTCCCGCATCATACGCATGAAACGCATATGAGCGAAATATTTTGCTGCCGAATAGCACTGAAATTTTTAAAAAAATTATTAATTTTGTTAACTTTTGAAAAATATTCATCTATATTTTGTAACTGATCGTCCTAATTTACGATATACTCTCGTAACTAATCCCAGATAAATAACGGTAAATGCAGAACGAAGAAAATATCGTAATCATTCAATAGTTAGCTGAAACAACAACCCAAAAAGGCTTTTTATCCATTTAAAATCTCTCTCGATAACATTTTTTCACGTTCAGCACTGTAAAAGCTTTACACATTGACGTTCCCAACACGAAACCCCTTTGATAACATAACATTACATATTATAACATTCGATATTTATACGAAAATTTTCTGAGCTCCTAGTCAGCTCAGGGTGATTGAGAAATTTTTATTATTTTGAAAAAAAAATTCTTACTTTTCTCCACTGCTCTGGCGTCTTTTCAATGCCTAACGCATTCAGCTCGCGTGTTATGGCCATCCATGTATTAAGACCCAGACTTACGCCCTTTTGAAAATGAGGCCCTTGAGTCCGGACCATATGCTTTATAGTCAGATAGGCCAAGAAGCGGCCCTGTTCGGATGTGCATTTCAAACGCAGAGTACGTTCTGAACTCTCATTCAAGTTTGAGCCGGTGCCGGTGTTGTTATTATTATTGTTGTAAGCGTTCATATTGGCAAAAGCATTGCCAGCATCAATCTCTCCAGAAGACTAAGCAAGAAAGAGACGGGACAATTATAAAGAGAAAAATATTTCATTAAAAAGTACCATGTCATGCCAAAAGAGTGCATATCTAAAGAGAAGAGCACAATTGGAAGAGAGAAGTGAGATAATGCAAAGAGTAATACTATATAGCTGATTAAATATGACTAAAAGAGAAATATGAATGCGATAAAAGAACTGATCCGAAATTACTTTATGATATCTTTTCTCACATCAGAAATGTATCTGACTTACCATTATTCTACCTTTTTCCGAAATTGATTATCTTGTACGTGAATAGGTTTAGTTAATATAAATTTTATGATCACTTTTAAGACAGAAAATAATAAGCGTGTAAGAAATGCAGAAATATGAGTATAAAAGAATCGCAAATTTATTAATAAAAACCGTAAAAACAACTCAACCGCTTACAGACCGAACTCTACAACAACTGTTATTGCCTGATGGACTGCATGACGCAGTCAAAAGCGTCCGTAATTCATACTCGTCGTGTTCCTTCACATCGTTTCATTTCTGTTCATGTTCGCTCTTCAACTCTAGCAATTTAATTAAGATTGATTTTATGATTGTTCTGATGTTGTTGTTCTCGTTGGTGTTGAGGTCGTTCGGTAGAAAAACTAACATAGCTAGCTATCTCATTTTTTTATATTGTGTGGCATTGAATGTATTCAGAGAGTGCGACAAAGTGAGTAAATAAAAATATTGGTGAGAAATTTCCAGTAGTGAAATTAAAAGAGAATGGTGAGTACCATAATATGAATGCGAGAGAACCAGATATGAAAAGTGAACAGAAATGATAAAACTATATAAAAGGAAATTCTCAATAAGAATGGATTGGAATATATAATGATGAAGATGTTTATAAAGCTAGCAAAAGTAAGAGGGGTGAAGTAGTTGCTTTGATATATGTTGTTATACGCTTTATTAATAAAGATGCGCTCGAGGGTTGAATGTTTATATAATTGAAAAAATATATCGTACATACGGAAGCCTGACTTATAACGAGTATCCATTTCCGATTCCCGATTAAATATTAATTAAAGTATTGAATTATTTTTTTTATTTTAATTAATTTTTATTGCTTATTGATCGAAATATTAAATATTAAATATTAAATATTAAATATATCTAAAATCGAAAATTGAATTGCAAGGATATTCAGTTTTTTCCGAGGATTATTAAAAAATTGTTTGTGTATAGAAAACGGAGATACAATATATATTGGTAAAACGGATATATAATTGGTAAACGTGTCTGCAACTTAACTGAATAAAAAGTAATCCCAAGCAATTCTCTTATAAAATTCCTCACAAAGCCCCTTTTCCTTTTCTTTTTGTGGAAGGATATTTTTCATTATCGCAGTGTTGAATTCGCAAAACCTTCGGTTTCTCAACGTCCAAGCAGCTAATCTTATCTGCCTACGTCTTACCTAGATAGCAGTGACTATCCGCCTGTATCATACTGAGTGTAGAGCTGCAGGTTGGAGTTATTGTTATGATCGTTGCCTCCTTTGCAATTATTGTCCAGGTTGGTACTTTAGGAGGCTTCCATTAAGATTAGGGTGAAATAGACGAGGTACGCATCGGCTTAGTGATGCGCTGTTAATGTTGTAAAATAAAACAAAAGAATAATTTATGAGCAATAACAAATAATAATTAAAAACATTTTATGCCGATGTCGATGTATTTTTTGTGTTAACAGATATATAAAAATTGTCTGAGTAGGGAGTCTTTTTTCTTCTAATAAAATTGAAGATATTCGCGAAATTAAATCTATAAAGTACTTTATAAAAATTAGAATATCATATTAATTATTTTAAATTGCTAAAGTAAATCCTTAACATTATTTAATGCACTAGACTTCTGTTTATTGAAGAAATTCAACCGATCAACGCTTCACACTTGGTACATGTCTCCTACTAGATTGACAGAATTGCATACATTTAGGCTGCGCTGTAACAGACGTAGAATTGATAATTGCAGCTCTTAACAGAGTTGCCTCTCACTGTGAAAGAAAAAACTGAGAGGAGTTCTGTTGTAACAATCAAGTTGATTTAGGGAAGGTACAAGTAAAAATGTTAATTAACATTGATAGATGCACGCTGTATGAGAGTGGAAAACCACAGTGAGGGTCTGTTAGGTTTTAGTTGTTTATGCGTCGCTGATAATGAATCTATAATAGATTTACCCTTCTGCACATCAGAATTTTATAAAAATTAGCACCAAATGGCTGTAGGGCAGACTAACACCGTAAAACGAAATTCCTTCAAATATTTCCTGATATAAATAAAAGAAGCGCCTCCTTTCGTTCTACAGCTCATACCCGAAACGTCCTACTCGTGAGAATTCTTTATTTATAAAAAAAATTTAATATTAAAATTTTAAACGAATAAATGCTTGCTCGCTAAATTCCGAGAAGTCACCATAAAGTACAAGTAGTGCCAACAATAATGACAATGAAGTACTCTCGTGCTGGAATTACCGACGTATCCCTTTAAGGTCAAAACCACACTCATTCGGCTTGTTTTCCATGAGACGCCGCAAATGCCGGCGACGTGATGCTGCATATGATCAAAGTGCTAGAGAATGATGATTATTACGAAGTTGATGCTTCTGACGATAATGACGATCTGTCATAAGGCTTGCCTGGGGGGGATAGGGGGTTTTTGAGTAAGTTCCTTTCTGGCTGAATGATTCCATCGAACAACGTTTCGATCAGCGGCTATCAGACATCTAACGATCGAACTGACTGGTATGGAGAAAACCGTTTACGATGGTCGTCGTCGAATTATAACAAGAACAATTTAAAAATAACTTTTTAACAACCATAATTGCAAAGCGGCATTTTTGTTGTTGGAAGCTATTGACGTTGATCCTTCTGGACCAACGACCACTTGGCGTATCTATTTATCTATCCAAACAGCCCACATCATTCAGTGAGAACGGCATCGACTGATCTTCAGAGATAAAAGCACAGGGAGTAAAGGAGTGTGTATGGTGAAACAAGCCGAAAACAAGATGGAGTGGAAAAAGTGGAATGGAATGGAATATTAAAACGAAGAAGTGAGAAAAAAGTCTTTTTTCAAGTCGATATCTTTGAAAGCGCCCAAAGTCCATGTCACGAATAAACGCTATGGTTCTTTATTTAGAATTAAATTTAACATAATTAAATAGAATAAAAGAAAATTACACTGCCTAAAAAATATAAATCAATATATATTACGAAATAATTTACTTAACTCACTTTCAAAGGCGGCGGCTCATTTTAAGATTATCGAAAAAGTAAGAAAGGAAAATACCAAGGATCCTCGATTGACCGGTCTCTCGTGAGTGAAGATGAAGAAGCATTTGAACCGACTCAGCCGGTAGCCGGTAGTGATTACAAAATCAAGATAACATTAAATAAATCAGAGTTAAGTTCTACATATCCGAAACTTTGAAACACCCTACTCTACACGCATATACCGCAATAATGTTTTATAAGCGGGTGGGTGAGACACACCAATTTTTTTTACACGACATCCAACAAAACTATTTCAGTTTGCCAAGCCCGGCAGGATCTTCAGCTTCGGGAGTTCTAGGATAGTTAGAGGCGGACGAGGAGGATTTAGTTGACATAAATGGAATCTATTATTCCGTTACAAAGGGGGGGAAATAAGGTAAATGGAAGCTCATCCTTTCGTATGTAGAGAATACAGTGGGCAAGATCAAGAAATATTTGGGAAGAGTAAACAATATTTTCTCCAGGAAATTAACAAAACCGTGAATACTCGACACTTTCAATTGTATATTTTTCGATAAATTAAAAAAAAATTGAATTAAAATTGTTTTTAAAAATTAAATGCCATTTTTGTGATATTGTCGCAAATGAAACAGAAGCAACATCATAAAATCTCTTAGTGTAAATGTTGTTATTCGTGAGTTCTGTTGTTTTATTTGATGACCTTCAGCGATTTACCCACCTCAACGAAGGCTGCCACTGCATGATCAATATCATCGGTAGTATGAGCCGCTGAGATTTGCACACGAATACGAGCTTTACCTTGCGGCACCACCGGATAACTGAAGCCAACCACGTAAATACCGTGACCTATACAATAATGAAAAGTCATTAAAATTCGAATAGTAAAAGACACTCATCACGTTATTCGCTCTCACTCGCACGCACCCAGCATACGATCGGCAAATATTGAAGCCAGACGTTCATCACCCAACATCACCGGACAAATCGGATGATTTTCACCAGCTATGACAAAACCTGCCTTCGTCATCGCATCTCGAAATCGCTGCGTATTATTCTGTACACGCTGTGACAACTGATTCGACCCCAACAGCATGTCCATTACTTTGATGCCGACGCCAACGACGGCGGGCGGCAACGAGTTGGAAAATAGATATGGTCGAGATTTTTGACGCAACAGTTGGATAAGTTCCTTAGGACCAGTGGTATAACCACCTGAGGCGCCTCCTAAAGCCTTACCCAATGTCGAATTAATGATATCGACACGACCCATAACATCGTGGTATTCTTCAGTGCCACGTCCGGTGCGCCCCAAAAAACCGGTGGCGTGGCAATCATCGATGAAAACTAATGCATCGTATTTCGCAGCCAGATCAACTATTTCAGCCAAAGGCGCGATATTACCGTCCATTGAGAAAACACCATCGGTGGCAATGAGTTTCAGACGTACGTCCTCGGAGGTGGTGACAGTTTTCAGCTGTTGTTCTAGATCTGCGCTGATGGAAAGTTTATATAATAAAAACGAGTAATGTACACTGGAGGCGTAATGTACACTGGATTATCAAAGGTTTTACCACTCTCCACCCTTTCTCATCCTACAAAACCAACCAACTCATCTCACTCACCTGACAGATCGCGATGTTTGTAGCGTCGTCTCTTGGCTTTACACAAACGTATGCCGTCGATTATGGAGGCGTGATTAAGCTCGTCTGAGAAGACCACATCCTCGGCAGTTAGAACGGCCTCGAAAAGTCCCGCATTAGCATCGAAACAAGAAGCGTAAAGAATGGTATCTTCACGCCCGTGGAAACGCGAGATTTTCTTTTCCAAATCTTTGTGAATGCTTTGTGTGCCACAAATAAAACGAACCGAACTTAAACCGGCACCATATTTTTCTTGTAATTCTTTACTAAAACTAATCACATCCGGATTATTCTAAAAGGTCGGAAGAGGTTAGGAAGAGGATTAGATTTGGTAAAGAGGCTTTAGCATGTATATCGTAAATTTACAAGCTTACCGCCAATCCAAGATAATTGTTGGCACAGAAGTTCAGAATTTTCTTTTGATTACCCTCTACGGTGATCTCGGTGCCTTGGGCTGAATTTATAATACGCTCCGATTTGTATGTGCCGGCATCTTTAATAGTTTTTATCTGTTGCTGCAAAACATCACTGAAGAGGGCTGCTGCGGGTCTCGTTGAATAGAAGCGACCCCGATTGATAAGAACGAGCTCGAAGCCTAGCACGTTACGCGATAGACGGTATAGAAAATTATGACAAAAACCACAGGAAGGAAAGAAATGAAACGAGAAAAAGTCATGTCGAAATCAATCTCATCTATTTCACTATGAGAAGGTCGCTAAAAATTAGAAAAGAACAACCAACCGTACACCTCTCTCGTTCTGGGTAAGGCTTCGCAATACCCAACAACAACAACAACAAATCTAGTATTTTAATAATTTGTATTGTTGTTGTTAGTTCAGTGGCCTTGAACTGTTATTTTTATCTCACACCCACGAGACATTAATTTATAATAAAAATCAAATAGTTGATTATTATTTTTTAAAGCGATTTTACCTTTTCGTAGAAATTTAGAATAAATTGCCATTTTCCGTTTTCTTGTGATTCTCTCTTAGTTTTTTAAATTAAAGATTTTATGGAAACTAATCCTTTTCCTTTTTGTTTAATTTTTTTTTCTTAATTTCAATCAACTTAAACCTCAGCTTCTTTTCCAAACATCCACCAGCGAGCGACGCGCGTAACGCACTAACGGACCGAACGAAGCTGAGAACATCTGCCACAGATCAATTTAAATGCACTAGAGCTCTTTCGTTCCAACAATAAACAGCTGATTACCGATCGACAGACTGATGGACGCGCCGACGTTCGCAGTAGATTTTTTCGTATTTGTTTCACTTAGTTTTTGTAATTAGTTGCTTCCCTTTTCCCGTTCTTTGGCCTCGTCGTTTTTATTCGTTGTTTTCTTTACTGGAATTTTATTATTTTTTTTATTATATTTTAGTTATTGTTTATTTGTTGTTTATTTGTTGTTTATTGTCAATTCTCTTGGCTTTCCTTTTGATGTAATTTTAGTGACACCGTCCCACCGTTTTGGGTCGGTTTCTTTTAAGAAATTAACGTTTGGAATATTTTTTCCATTATGTCATTAATTTTCTTTTAATTATCTAATCATTTATTTGTTTGTTATCATCTGATTTTACTTGGTTAACCCTTTTTTTTTTTTTTTTGTTTAAAAAACGGAGGGGCGTATGTGCGGAAGCAGTCTTAAAGGTCAAACACTCAAAAAGTCAGAACGATTTATCTGAAGAGTAATTTTTTATTGCCAACATGCTTAGAACCGGTTACAGCTATCGTTTATACTTCAGTATTTTACTTAGAACTCGACATTCAGAAAGAGATTTCAAGGGGAAATAATCTACTAATTATGGTCATCACAGCCAATTCTTCATTGAATCGTTTCAATTAATTTTTTAGAATTTAAATTTCGAATTATTAGAACAATTCTTGTCAGAACAATACTAATTAGTTCTGTAGAGAACTGGATCAACTGACAATTACTATTATTCCTTGACAAGCGGTGGAATGACAAAAAATTAATTTCGTGTTTATTTGCCTTGTAATACGGTCATCCTCTACCGCAACCCCGAAAGGGTTAACTTTTAAATGTTATTTACGATTTTGTTTATGAGTGAGTAGGAAAGAGGAAATTTTTAAGAATTGTTTATTTATTTATCGATGAAACTTCTTTTAATTTATTGGACGCCGGAGTCGGAAAGGATTCAAAATTACAGAACAGTGTTATCCCTTCAGTTCCAAAACATGACCATTACATGTTTAGATACTTGCCTTTTCATTACTATTGCGTTTCATAATAAAAGGTTCAGAAATTTTGGTGTTTCGGTAAAAGCTTTTATGAAATATTAAGAGATTATATAAAGGGAGTTAAAAAATTACGTACGGTCCCTTATACGTAGTGAGCTCTTTGTTTAGTTTGTTTCTTAAGTCTACGATAGGATTCAATAAAAAAAGGGAACGACATCGCCTAAACTGCAATTCCTACAGTTCCATGTTTAAAACTCAAATATTTTTTTGTAATATTTGAGTTGTTTTTATTAAAGATTTAATGAATTACTGAATTTATGAATTAATGAATTTTTATTGAAGATTTAATGATTACATTCCATATAAATATTTTAAATAAATTAATAAAATTAATTGCCTGAAATTAAAAGGTTTATGGTATGAAAGTAATTTTCCGAGCACTTTTCCAGCGCACTAGTAGTTCTTCTTCTGGAAATACAAATAAGAATAATAAGAATCAATACCATACCAAGAATCTACTATCAATTTCCTTAAACGACACTAACACCTCATCAATCGGTTCGGTTGCATACAATAGCAACAACAACAACAACAAACGATTGAATATGTATAGATAAATAATGTAAAAAACTCTCTAGTGACTCCACAAAATGTCAAACCTTGTAAAAATTTTTCATATGATTTGATAGAATTCGATTCAACGAAATCCATTCGACGCAACGCGATTCGATGCGACTCAATTCGATACGGCTTGACTCGTTATGATTACATTTTTGTTTCCTTTCATTTAACTCGCTCTAGTCATTCACTTTGAGCGACAGAAAACTCTACTGGGCTGATGCTAAACTGAAAAGAATAGCAATAATAAAAACAACAACAACAACAACAGCAACGCTGATAACAATAATGTGAAAACTAGTAATAACAAGTACAATATTGAACAACAGCGACTACAACAACAACAACAAATGAAGAAAGGAAGAAAAAGAAGTTGTTAAGATACGAGTTTTTACGCCATTGTCGATGGCTAAAACCGAACTGAAGTAGCTAAAAAGGTCTCCCTCTAGTAATGACTAAACTTTGCTTTTTTTGCTCTTATTGCCATAAGACAGCTGTCAGTTAGTATTGTGGCTGTCGTTGTTGTTGTTCTCTTCTTCTTGTTGTTCTGCGGCGCGTTATCTACCAGTTCTGCGGCTTCTCTTGGTGTAATGTTATTATTTTCTCTTAATTAGCCTTAAATACAATTTAAAACGCGTTACTAGTTCTTATTACGGCCTTCCTTATGTTGTTGTCGTTGTTATTGCCGCTTTAATTGGTTGCAATGCCGTATCATCATCACTACCATATCTTTGAGTTGTAAGCAAGCCTTGGATGTAGGGAAGTGTAAGGAACTCTAGAGGATTCCGTCGATAATGAAACTTTAGAGGATTCCGTCGGTACGTTTCGTCGTACGTTTTCTCTTTTGCCCTTTTTGTGTAATTGCTCGACAATATCGATTGTGAAATATGTGTGTATTATTAAACGAAAAACCAGTCAAATCTGTTCTAGCATGAAATATATTTATCACTGCGAATTCATGGTAAAGGAATAAATACTAAAAATTTTAAGTCCGAGATTTGATGACGATCTCTGAATAGTTCGATCTCTGAAGTCAGGGAAACTATCAGAGATATCAGATATGTATGGACCAGCTTAAAAATGGAGAGCAATTCACGTCTAACAATAAGAAGAAACGATCATCTTTTTCTAACATTTGTCTTTACCTTTCTCTTCAATCCTCCCCATAGTTAATCACCATAATCGTGTGTCGGGCAGTTCTCAGCATATTTTGTCGAAAAAATCGGTCTGTATCATAACATCGTTAGAAACGAGACCGTGATGTAATAATATTCCTTTGCAGATGATCGACAGATGTTGATCACTTCACTTTGAAGTGTCTGACGATCAGATTTACTGAAGATTTCCCAAAAACAAATACAGAGAACATTGAAACGAATAGCCCCGAGGTACCCCAACATACACCAAATTATACTAATTCAAAAGGAAAAATCGTAGAACAAGGAATACGAGATAAAACGAAAAATTCAAAATAGGAAAAAACATTTGTTTTCAATTCGAAGGGAAACAAATGCACGCTTATTGCAATCGATTGCGAATTAGGCCGTCGCAATGCCATTGAGTTGAATTCGTTGATGCTCTCCGTGCTTTCTTTTACCTTTTTCGTTGTTCTCCCAAACGAAATAAATTCAATGCCTTGCCTTTTGCAATTCAAATTTTTATACCTTTTCCGTTTTATTCAATAAAAAAACAATAAAAAGCAACAAACAATGAACACTTGCCACGTTGGCGAACAGAGACAACTTTGCAACGCGATCGTTTGATTGACAATTTGATGGGAGCACCGGTTGGAGAATTGATTTAGGTTTTTTGTGAGAAGCTTCAAACTAACATTCGTTTTCATTCATTGTTTCTTTCTCTTTCACGTTGCGCTACACTCTCAGTTTGTTTGCTACTTTTTTAAAGATTTATTCTGCGTTATCTTCTTCTTCTTCTTTTCTTCTTGACCGTGGCCACGACCACGATGCCGTTGTGTGCTTTCAGTCTTCGATGTTATCTCGATTGCATAAAAAAAGAATCTGTCATTCTTATGCAAATCATTCAATACATTGTGATCGTCAAATAAATTCATAGGTTTTGCTGTTCGTTCCTGCCTGCTGTCACCTTGACAGCTATAACTACAGAGTATACAGACGTGGATCAGAAGCTTTTTTTGGTATATGGAAACGGAAAGTCTTGAGGATAAATGGCAATGATTTCTTTTTCGGGAATTGAATGCTAATAAAATTGTTAAAGGAATAAAATTAAAAGAATAAATAGTATTAAAGAGTCTTTAAATATCATGACATACTGCAAGGATAACATACAGGTTAGAAAAGGAATTCAGATATTTTTGAACTAATAAAACGCATTGACCCTTTGGGACTCATCTGGTTAACTTCCAGCCAGGCCAATTGCGTTAAAAGCGAACGAAAAACGCTTTTCCTATCGCCGCTTCGATGGTGTTTTTACCGTTCAACGAGCTTGCTAGCCATTCCTTCTCTGTTTTACCTGCTTGCAAAATAGGCCCGAATGTTAAAAAATTTCCAAAATTCAATCGTGAAATTACTGGAAACCTTTCACAAATTTTGTTAGAGTGTTAACAAAGTTTATGCTATTGTTTTTTGAATAAATAGCTTGATATCGAATATTCCGGCACACCGGCAAGTCAACGACTTTCTTTCACCTCTACTCGGTGAGAGTGCCCTGGTTAGTGCAGTGGGTGGCTCCGGTTTTTTTGGTTAAAGTACGATTTCTATTTCCAATTGGTCAATTGGCAACAACAGTCAGTTAGGGTGAGACCATTAATTTGTAAAACGTGACTTGAAGTGGAACAAAATTCACAAGAAACTGTTGCTTCATATCGTAGTTGCCGCCATTATTAACGAGTATTGAAGATAGCATACCAATTAGGGAAGGGTGGGGAGGGGAAGAGATTGGTTGGAGGAGAAGAGATAAGAAAATTACCGCGATTCCTAAAACACAAGCGATAACAATTTCGAATTCAAACAAGGAACATTTTACCAAAAAAATTATTTCACCAAATTGTTTTTAACCAGACACAACTACAGTACCAGTAGCAAAAGCTGATTCGATTTATGCTCAACATAATGATCGGTAGCCAACGCCATTATCACGAGCAGGAGCAACAAATTGCAACGAAACGAAACTAACAAAAGCAGCTAAATATTCTGCAGCAAAATTGCCAAAATCAAAATGTTCGAACAAAATACCCGTAACCGGAGTCATTTGAGGTCGATCCCCTTTACGGTTCCGATTAATGACGGTCATTAATCTTAATATTCGATCATAAATTCGGATGCCTCTGGCCGCCGTGAAAGAGAAATGCTTTGCGTAATGTAAAGTGTGCAGAAGGAACGAACAAGAGGGAGTAGTGGCGAAAAATATATATCAAGGTATATGATTGATTCTTAGGATCGTGCCAACAAAGATGTATTTGCCAAACAATTTAACCCACCAAATTAAACTGGTCGAACTGAAAACAGCGATGCGCGTGCAGGGGGGAAAAGATACGAACAAAGCTAAATCGACTAAAGTCGAAATAGACAAAAACTATTTCTATAATCTTTTCGTTTTCGCTTTTAAGACAGGTTTTTTAGAAAATTCTCTTTATTGCCTAAGCAAGGGTAAGTCTTCCTTTGCTGACTTTATACTTCTCCAACAATTTTAATGCGGAGACAGCACCTCCCTGTACTTTACTTCCTACAAAAGGTATTTTCTCGCGAAGTGAAATTTTCCACTTTCAAATTAAGCGGCTCAAAACAAGGCATTTTCAATTAATAGATTTATTATAAAACAATTTCTGACAAGTCCTTTTTCGCTTCCTTTTGTTGCAGCTTTTTTTTTTCATTGTCCTCAAAGTATTCAAAGGGTTTTAAACGTTTGATGGTTGTTCTTTTTTTTGCTTGTGAAGCTGTTCTTAATTCATAAATTATTCGACACATTGTACCCGAAATTTTTATTTATGCAGTTTTATCGCATTAACTTGCCAAAAACGTTGTTTTTTGTCGAGCTCCGGAGATTGCCTTATGAGGTAAACCTTGCATCCCTAAGAAGCAAAGCTTCTCTTCCACTCTTTTCGTGTGGCCTGTGATTTTTTTTTAAAAATTTAAATTTTAAATTGCATTTTGACACGATATTTATATTAATTTCTCGAAAGGTTTTTACCGATACGCTCCTGGATAGAAATAAAAAAAGGTGTAAACGGTAGAAAATTATGCGAATATTTTGTATATATTTTTGACAGATATATTTGGACATTATGTGCGTGGTGTTTTATGGTATACTGTAATTTTCGTATAAATAAAATGTAAATTTATTGATCGAATTTTTTTGACATTTTGAGAAATGACTTAAATTGACATCCTCAAATTTAAGAAGAAATGAGCGGATTGTTCTGGGGTGTCTGTTCTTTTTCTGCGTCTGACACGCCTCTTTGGAAGTGCGTGTGCTGGCACCTCTGATTGTTTATACGAAAGGTTGCCAACTCTATTGATTGCCCGAGGTTTTTTAACGCTTCTCTCTTTTGAAACCAGAAAAACTTTTAAAAGAAAAAAACTTTTATCTGTGTATCCAGTATCAGTCAATTTTTATGATTTAATTTTTTGCAGTCTATTTTTATCAATAAATAGTTATCATTTTAATTTCATCAACTTAACGCACGAATCATAAGCAAAAAATGCTTGACAAATTTTCTTTAATTGACAGCTGACCAAACGGAGGTCCATAACGATCAACGTTCCCTACCTCTCTTTCTCTCTTTAACTCTCCTTAAGTTATCTCCTTATCATACTATAGTGATACTGTTGTTGGCAGTGACAGTGTTGCTGATGTTTGGCTCTAACAATTTGCATTGGATGGTATGGGTGAAGTAACAGAATACTTTAATTGCTCTTGAATGTGCGCACAATTTGAAACGTATTGACTATCGCGACTGTTTCTTGCCGCAAGAGCAGACCGGTGGAATTATTAAAAGCAAAGGGGTAAAATATAGAACTGCACTAAACCGAAACCTTTTGTTGTTGTCGTTGATATTTATCAATAAAATCATTGGGTGGATACAGTTGACTGTAATAAAATATCAAGTTATTGCAATCGCGTTTTGATTGGCCCAAGCTAAATGACAGTGAAGCATACATATATCGCGTGCTATTTGGTCGTTAATTTCATTCTCCGTTGATGCTTTGATCGTGTTGTCGACAAAGTTAAATGGAATGAATAAGTTGGTTGAGAAGAGATGATCGTTTATTACGATCAGAGTGATGAGGTTGAAAAACAATTGCTTTCTTAAACGAAAAGACAGATTTTGAAAATTGTGCATCATTTGGTCGCATAATAAGAAAAGTATAATAGTGATGGTGATGATGAAAATGAAAACCAATCTTTAAATCTCGATTCAATACTGTTTGTTTTGAAGTTTTTTCAAAGAATTAATCTTTCTCAAATTCGGCTGAGTTTGGTCGCATAAAAAGACAAGGACAAGGAAATGTTCGCATAAATAGAAAGAATTTTCAATAAATAAGTCCAGTCTCGCTTCAAGATTCCATGATTATTATTGTACCAATAATTAGTGAGATCGTCCCAAATATCTTTAATTTGTGATGGTTTTTTCGAAGCGATGCCAATGCCAATGGAAGCGGTTAAAGCGTACGATCAAAGATGTAGCAATTTTCCTTTCTGAGTCAAGTCAATGATCTAGCAAACGTTGAGAGCCACACACGAGCTACTGCATCTGCTTTTATTTTATGAACGACATCAAGAGACATCACTTTTGCTCTATGAATTCTTCTGTATGAGCTTTAGTGATTTATATATGTGGTGGAGTAGGCGACAATTACCTCCAAGTTCTCTCCTCTCCTTAGTACATGGGTTGATAATGAAATTGTAGTAATAACATGTTGGATTTATTGAATGCTGAAAATAGCCAGTAATGTATGAAGCATTGTGTGAACGCGATCAATTGCAGATGAAATTGCAGGAAAACCCTGCTTTTAACGGAATTATCTGCTATTAAAGCAGTTTGATAGATATGGGTACAATTTCTATCAATATCTATTAGTAACTAAAAGCGATCTAGATCTCCATAAAAATCGTTTCCGCAGTAAAAGGCTAAATTAGACTCACCAAAGAAACGCTGCCTTTATGGATTGTCACAACTAAAATGAGAGTAATTCAAACCACCAAAACAATAAAAATAAATAAATTATAATAAAAATTCATTTAAATTTATGTGATATTATTCAATGAATAAATCGACACTTCTTTAAAATCAGTTAAAACAATTATGACAATATTCTTTTTCCGTGGTTTTATTATCTTAATTCGCAGCTTCGAACTAATGCAGAATTGGTGGATGTTTGATGATGTAAGTTGCGTTAGAGTGTGTCATTATCATATCATCATCATCACAATTATTAATACCGTTATTATCATCATCACCATTATTCGATTCTTATAGATATTCGCGCAGAAAACATTTTCCTTTCACTTAATTTTAGCATCAGAAATTTTAAGTAAAATTTAAGTAAATCTTAAACAAGCTGTAAAGAAGGCACTTAAAAAGTATAATATCTATTCATATGTATTAATATGTTTACATTTTTTCCAACTTGTTTTACTAAAATAATTTTTTTTTCTTATTAAAAAAATTCACCAATTTTTGCTCAGTCTATTTCCAACGATTGGACTGAGAGTCAACTTTATTTTTCAAAACATTTTATACTCTTGGCGGTGCAGTAGTTAAAATCTCTCTTTCTTCCAAGGCTGCCTAGATTTCGGCGGAAACCTCTGCCGACATGACGCTGTAGATCATAATAAAGAATATTAACGTTTTACTACTCTCTCTCTCTCTCTCTATGATCTAATGGTCTAATGCCCCCCAATCGTGAAATGAGGGAGTCCAATGTTCCTGCACGCCTCTTGCTGAGTGCTTAAAGGTTGAACGTAATTTAATGCAACTGATCGTAGCTCTTCTCTCATAATTTGAAGCGACCATATTAAGTTGAATATGCGCTCTTACAGTGCTGCCAAAATGTTAATATTGAAGACTCAGCGCCGCCGCAGCTGTTGCCGTTAAAGAAGTCAACACGCTACTGAGGTTGTTTGTTGTCCCCACTTTGGATAGCAAGTTAGTCTTGAATTTGTTGCGTGCGAGATATTAACAAAATGCGGTTGCCACGTGTTTTAAGAGAGCACATCGTCTTTGCATTTGTGGGGGGTATTAGCTGTGGTTTGCTCAAGGGCAAATATTGCAAGAATAATAAAGAATAAATTTTTTTCGAGATTATAAATACTTATGTGTGGTTAAATAATAAAAAAAGAGAAAAAATGCTAAAAAATAAAACTTCTTTTGTGATCAAATGTATTTAAACATCAATCGCCAAAATTCAATTTATTTACACGCGCTATTATCTCATATCCTTTCAAATAGTGCAATTCATTATAAAATACGGCTTGTATAGATGCTGCTGCTTCAGTCGATCAAATCAATCAAAGTGTTGTCAAACCGCAAAATGTGGGGGAAGGGAAAACGTACTCCTCTACGTACCGAAGCTGAAATCGGTGACAGCTACTTAAAAATCAGCAGTAGCAACTCATTAAAGTTGCCACAAATACAATGGATAAATATCAAGGAAAAAAATTAATAAATAAAAATTGAAAAGAAGAAAATTCCAGGTTTCATTTAATGCAAAAAAAGACGAAAACAGAAAAATATGAAAACACAAAAAATTTCAGTTTTTTACATAACCAACTCGCAGTTCTTTGTTTTAATATTTAAAACGACATCGGGACGTACATAAAAAAGTTCGTGCATTTTTAAAAAGGAGTTAAAAGAGTAGTATTTTACGTAATTTTGTGATGATTAGTAATATTATGTTTCAATAAAATATTATGGTTTAAAATTGTCCTTTTCTGAAAATATTGAAAATTGTAAAAGTTTTAATTGAAAACAAACTTGGATTTTCTTTTAGGGATTATATGTATCTCAAGGATGTGACTCTCCAGCGTAATGAATTTTATTGAAAGGCATCTATTTTACCACATGACCCATTAATATGACAGACTCTTTGCTTTTTATAACAAAAACAAAAGGATGATCGATACGGACTTTCTTAATACCTTTGAAAAAATTAAGGAATCCTAGAAAAAAGAAAAAACAATCTTGTTTTACCACGAAATACACAGAAGTTCAATTTGAAATACTATTCGAGGTATACGATGCGTGCTCTCCCAACTCGGTGATCTTCACATGAGCTTTAAATTGGGCACTATTTATAGGCGCGTGCGACGTAAAGGATGACACCACTGAGCTCCCAGTATTATTGCTGTCAGGATTTGAGAAAATTGTGCTTATGTTTGTCTGTAGGTTAAAAAATATATGATCATTAAACACGTCCCACTTGCTCACGCTTTACGTCTAACTACATTACCTCTTCTAAGTCTTTTAAATCGAAATTAAAATCAACCGTAAATTTTGGTATATAAAGTTGTAATTTAGTCCATTTCAATGAATTCGCCAGTCTCAGAATATTCACGCCAACTAGTTTTGTTTCCAAATTACGCAGACCATCGTTCTCATTGGGTAAGATGATTAGCATCGCATATTGGGTCTGACGATACGGTAATTCAATGGCTGAGGCGTCAAATTTTTTGAGTTCTCCAAACTTAAATTCATTCATTGCCGTCATCGTGTCGATTTTCTTCACATTTTTTCCATTCACATAAAAATCACGCTTTTTCGTCTGAAACTGCAAAAATCCCTTTTGCCAGACTCCATCAAATGCTGCCCCACTGACTAGCATACATTCAGTGTCTCGCATTGGTTCAGCGCCGATAATATGCGACACTTTGCCTTTTGTCGCAACGCGTACGGCTTTATTGATATATTTGCGCGCGTCAGTCGGGCTATCGAAACTGATTCTCTCGAATTTCACATCCGTTAATTGGGCGGCGCTTTTAAACCATTCGTTCACAGATAAAATTTGACTCATGTAGAAATTATTGATTAAATAAAAACTTTCCATGGATAATAGGATATCACCAAAATGTTCAAAACACTTCGCCAATTCTGTCGTGTCATTTGTTTTAAAACGCAGAAATTGACGGATTTCGGAAGTTGATGTTTTATTGACCAGAAACGAGGCTACGTAGAGTGAGATCTGCATGGCTGCCGGTGATAAAACTACATTTTGCTGATTATTCTCACGGGCAATAATATTAAAAATCTCAGTGGCAAATAGTGTGCCTCGAGCACAAGTCGGTTCCTGACATTTGGCAACAATGGCGTACGTAACGGTGATGACAAACCAACCTGTGATATCGTATAATTGAAAGTGAATGACATTTCAGTACTTTTGGATTTAGGAAATAAATTTAATTTAGCTCTTACACGATATCGATTTCATGATTGAAATGATCTGACTAAATATTTTTTATACCAGTCTTTATATTCGGATTCATAAATTTAACTCTTTGCGCTTCGGCTGATTTGGTAATTCGTTCTAGTATATTCAATGTGAAAAATTTCTCGTCACTGATAATAATTGGAAAGCAAAGACTAATTTTATAAGTATTTCATATTCAGAAAATATTTATACTTTTATACTTTTATTTTTTATTTATTTAAAGGACTTAAAAATATTTACATGAAACGATTTCTAATAAAAACTCTTATGGGCTTCTGTCCTTGCAAAATGATAGCTATTCAATAAAGGTCTCAATAATTTTTTTTCTGACCATATTGAAAAAGACTGATTATAAAAAAAAGGATTGGAAAATCCGTCCATGGACTTCTTTTAGTTAAATATTTTTCAAGAACTTTATAGGAATAAATCCTACCATATTTCTCGTGCAATACTAAAAACACCTCACCGATAGTGTCTGAATAAACCTTGCCGTTAATCGCAAATAATTTAATAAACTTTGTGTTTAATTAATTCCATGATTAGAATCGTATTTGCAAAGTTCTCTAAAGCCACGTCAATACAAAAACATCCGCAATCGTGTATTTAAATTTATTTATAAAATTGGAAACAAAAAATTGGAAGTTTGGAAAATTTAAATTGAAAAATCTTTTAAAAATATTGTTGGAGAATTTATAAGAAATTCACAGGAACTTAAACAGAACAACCAGACCCAACGGGGCGAATGGTTTTAAATAACATTTTTAATAGAATCATTTAAAATGTTTATTAATGCAGATTGTCATTATAGAAAATCAAAATTTATTAATTAAAATTTCTAATATTTAAATTAAATTAAATAGAAACCAATTTTCAGCGAATAAAATGAATTAATTTGTGAAAGATAGAGAGAAAAATACTTGATGAAATACAAAAGTCGTAATTAAATTTATTCAGTTTAATGGAAAGTGACTAAACCACGGCAATTAACATGGCTTTTTATTAAAGGCCAATTAATTTCAGACGCTGAAGATCATTGTTAAAAAATATTCCCCACACGAGTCAAAAGCGAAGAGAAAAACTCAAATTAATTCTGAAATCCTAATAAATTGCAAATAAAGTTTGAATAAAATTAATATTAAATATTTCTTAAGTATCGTGCAAAAGTCACTAAACATAAATTAATAAAACTTAACTGAATCTGTAGCTCGTCCCTCCAACAAAGAAAACTATGGATAAGCTAAATAACAGCAATAAAAACAACAACAACAACAACAATAGCAACGATATCAACAGCAGTAATAATTTGAAGTTGGAAAGGTTTGTATTATTTATAGATGATTTTTCGATATTAATAAAATAGAAATTACAATTTAAAAGTTTCGGAAAGAAATAAGTAAAGTCAATTACGTAGTCACTGGTAGTAAAAACATAAAAACAAACGATTAAAAATCTAAAAACAAAGAAACAAACTTTCGAGCTCATAATCGCCTTAAAAGTTTATAGCTCTCTCGAATTCGCTTGGTATTAAATCATAAGACTCTTAACGTAAGAGATTGGTGAAGTAAGATTAATTCATTAATTTATACCTGGAGTATATTTATCCATATTTTATTTCCACTTTTGATTTTCAGTTGCTATATCTAATATAATTTACATAAATATATTAAATAATTTAAACAGTTTTATCATTATCAATCATTAAAAAGCGTAGTCCGCAATGTGCCCCGAAATAATAACATAAGTTTTATATCGGATTACAAACATAAAGGGATGTTCAACTAACACTGTCGTGCAGTTTACACCTAAAAAAAATATATATATATAACCTTATACAATCGGGTCGCGCCAAATATATTGCGTTACCTTTCGGTACTAACGACGCTGGTTTTGAACCTTTCTCATCGACTTTTAAATATGCCTTATAGCGTATATCCCCAATATGATGATGAGAAGGCTTACGGTACAAATTACTGAAATCCGCCTTCTTTGAAAACATTCTCTTCACGCCTAGCTATGGATGGTAGATGGTAGTGGAATACGCAGCAAAAATTAGTAGCTGTCTGCAAGAGAAACATTAACAATAATCGATCTTACCTTCTTCAGATAACGTTTTAAATCAGTTCCAAAAACAACCGTGAATTTTGGCATTATTAACTCGACACATTCTTCGTTGGAATCGTTGTCAAAAATTGACAAAAAATCTATCTCTGCTAATTTATGTTCTAACTTACTCAAACCCTCTACGTCCGTTGGCAATAAAATAAGCATATTTAGATCTGGATAATTGAGAGGTATCTCAATCGCTTTAGCATGCCAATCCTTAGAGTTTGTATATTTGTAAGAGTTTCGTGATTTCATAAATTGCATCTCGTAGCTTTGAGTTTTATTTACGAAGAAATTTTGTGAGTCTGCATTCGTGAATGATTCACGCCAAATGGCTCGAAAAGACACACCAGACACGATTACACTCTCTGTTCTCTTATTAAGAATACTCGGATCGATGGTGTTGTGGACTTGGTTTTCGGTATTATTTTCGATGGCTTTGTTGATCTCGTAGGCAGTTTGTAAATTGTAAGGTCTCTCAAAATCCATTCTTTTCAATTCGGCGTGCAATTGATGATTAGCACGAATTTTGTATTTGGTAATGAAATAGAGTTTCTCATTAACGTATATACCGGAATATATATGAATTCCTGTGTGATCCTTCGAATTAGCGGAGAATTTTTCGAAAAATTTTCCAGTATGAAATAGCAAGGAATCATTAGGATCTACCAAAAAGAGGGCGTGCTTAATCTCGTTGGCGGTTTTGCCTTTGGCTCCGTAATAAGCAAGAATTAATGATACAAAAGCACCCGCCGGAGAAATAACAAAATTTTCGTGGGAATGTTCGTTTGCTAGGACTTCGTAAATGTGCCCCGCAAAAAGATAACTCTCAGGGAAATGACAAATTTCACAAAAGGCAAGGCAAGGTAGGGCGATACAAATTGTTAATTGATCTAAGAAATTAAATATATTAGAATTAGTTTCTGCAATTCAATACTAACCAATTTTAATGATTCTTTTTACACCACATGCTCTTCATCACCAGATACTCCTCTCAGTTTTCACTCCCGACAAAATGACGATCTCACAAAGACTAATAATTTACAACACTTTTTTATACTTTCCACAGTATTTTAAATTAAAGTGAAACTAATTCGATTTGTCAATAATATCTTCTAAGAATTAGTCGTGCCTAAATGTAGTTCCATGCCATTAAAAAAAATTTGCTTAAATAAAAAATACTCCAAGATATACCGCTAGTTCTTTAAATTTTGCCACTTGAGGGACTTATTTCCGAGAACTCTTGATTCGAAGGCCAAATCAAAAATGCTGTTAAAATAGTACTAATTTGTGTTAAAATAAATTAATAATACTTTCATACATTTCCGAGAGTATTGCTTCGCGATCCCGGATAATAATCCTGGGCTCACATATATGACTCAAAGGAAGTGTTGCTTATAAAATAAACCTCGACTTATGCTCGCTTAAGATCTAAACCTCCAACAACAAAATTTCCTGAAGCAAAAATTGGTCTTCGTTTAAAACGAGAACGAAATGAAAATTGGAGTTTATGCGAAATAAAATCGAAAACATTTATTATTATTCTAAGGGCTAAATTCTTTCAGATGGCTTAGAGATTTTTAACGAAAGAATTTCACTGATTTAGAAAATATAATCGGCAACATGACCCATGAAAATAATCGTCTGAAAACGCCTGACAACAAACATGAACGGATGATTAACATGGACTTCTTTTGAACCAGGCACCGCTAAAGGAAGTACAAAGAGGTTATTGTGACTGTGCTTGTACCTCCGACTTATAATAAAATATATAATTCCTACGTGATAGAGATGGTGCCAAAACTCCACGCTCTTTAACTTCAAGTCCAGCCCAAGAATTTAGACTGTTAAAACCTTGTCTGGATGTTGATTTATATAATTTTGGAAAATTCGCTGCAGATGAAAACATGGTAGTCAGTCCCAGCTGTGGAATAAAAAATATAATGAAATATAATTATTCGTTCATGGATAAATACGCATTAATCGCCTAAGGCCTAAAACAGTTCATTGTTTCGAATTATTTCAAAAATTCTTACCTCTTGAAGTGATCGTCTCAAATCAGTTTCGAATTGTATACGAAATTTTGGTAATACCAGATAAACCCGTAATAACTTCAATTTATTATCAACAAATTTCAACAAATCTTTGCCTACAAATTTCTTCTCCATCTCTCTCAAACCATCGATTTTATTTGGTAGCAGTATTAACATCGAGTAATCGATATTACGATAACGTATTTCAACCACTTTAGCGTTGAGATCGCGAAATTCACCAAATCGATAAATGTTTTGTGACCAAATAAATTTGATTTTGTATTTGCGTTTGCGGTCAATGATAAACACTCGGTTAGGTTTGTTTTCTAAGACAAGCGCCTTTTCCCAGTCACCCCGTAAAAAAATGGCATTGGTAATGATGCCATTTGTGGTCTCGTTAATTTGCTCTGGTTTAATAAAATCAACAACATTATTCGAAGTTGATTTTTCGATAATACTATTCACATTATAGGCGGCGTAGCGGTTATAGGGTACCCTACAGGATAAAGTTGCAAGTTGGGCATCTAAAAGCCGCTCGATAGTCCCTTTAAATTCTTCCTGAAACTGATGTGTGTCGCTAATGAAGAGACCGTTATGAAGTTGAAATAGTTTGCTCTTCCTGAGTTGTTTCTGAAGGGCACCCAGTTTTTGCAGCAAGTCTAGCGAGGACATGTTGGAATTGATATGAAGTATTTTCGTAAGCTCATTGGCAGTACGTCCGGCGGAGCCATGGTAAGCCATTAGCAATGACGTCTGGATAGCCACAGGTGAAATAATGATATTTTGCTTAGGATTTGCTTTAGCTACGACATCGAAAATATTCCCGGCAAAGATGTTGCTCAAATACAAAGTAGTATTATTGGAATCACTACCATTGAAGAAAAGTACGTGAAATAAAACTGAAATCGTTGTGAAAGGTTTTGTATTTAGAGACTGAAGTTAATCACATGAAAATAATTTCCCTTACAGTAATTAAAAACTTTCATATCTTTAGTACTGATGATTTGTAACCACGAACAGCAGGGGAGAAGTACTAACTATTGCTAGTATAGTGCTATATAATAACATAGTGTGCCTCTATTTTTTTCATTGCACTATACGTTAATGCGAGAAAAATTTCTAATTAAATTAATAAATTGAAGCAGAACCATTTCACATTGCTGTTTTCTGAGAGACTAATATTATTAATCCTTATGTCATTAATAGTAAACCACCTGTCAATTATATAAACTGAGCAGAAATTCAGTATGGAAGCCTCCTACTCATCATAATTTCATCATTATGGAAAACAGATTAACTAAATCGGTAGCGTCTGCGAAACCAAGGTTGGCTTTATTTCTCGATAAAGAAATTATTCTAATTGTCAAAAATGAGACTCAAAATGAGCCTGAATATAGATTCTGCTACTCCTGAGGTTGTCTGAAAAAGGTTGAAAAATAATGAGGTCTTACAAGAGAAGTGATAAATGTATGACTGAAACTGATGACGGAATAATTATCAATGTTTCTAACACGGGCAATATTATTGAATGTATCTGCGGAAAAAAGGGTTTTAATACCAAGACTAATTAATCTATAAAAAATACCGGAAAATCTTAATTAATAATAAGAATAAAATTCAATAAGAGTCGATCTGTTTTGATTGTACACGACATTGTTTTTTCATTCTTCTCCACATGGGTTCACGAAATTATATAAAGCAATATTTGCATCCAAAAAAAACGTGAATTTTTATATTTTATACTTCTGTTTAATTCATTGACGCTTCCCTCTACGGCATGTTTTACATTTCGTTCTAGAACATTTGAATTTAGAGCTATTGTTTCATTGATTTAGATCATTCATAGAAAAACATCTTTATGATAACATTTTTTTAGTTTGATTATTAAACGTATTAGACTCGTGTTAGATAAATTCTTTAAATGCATATAAATATACCGTTATAAAAAATATCCATACCGTTACTAAATTCGACAATTTCGAACTCTGAACAACAAAACACGCTGTGATAAATTTTAATTTTTATTTATTAAATATCATTGAATAGATTTTTGTTCTCAGCAGCTCCTTCCCAAAACGAATCAAATATTGGCGATACATCAATTAAATTGTGTTTATTTTGGGGTTGTAGAGACTCTCAAACATAAGCGTAGTTTGCGATATGGCCCATGAATATAATGGATTCTTTATATCTTATGGCAAAAACGAAAGGATGATTCGCATCAAATTTTTTGCTGCGCGAAAAAAGATTCTTGAGCCCTGCAAAAAATGTGAATTTTTAAGTTGTAAAGTCAAATATAAATCTCAACAGCTTAGAAATAAAACAGTTACCACCCGATTCAAGAGGCTGTTCGGTTCCAGTTTCGGAGATTTCCACATAAGCATTATAATTGGCGCTATTGATGAAATGATTGACAAACATGCGATACATATTACCAAAATCACCATCTCGTGAAAACATTGTCGTTACTCCCAACTATTCAAAACGCAAAATATATTATTATATTAAGGGAATAAATTCCGATCTTTTAGTATTACCTGTTTTAAAGGTCCCTCTAAGTCGACACCGAAAGCAACACCGAATTTCGGTAACGTAATTTCAACTTTCTGTGATGATAAATCATTACCAATCAAAGCCATAAGATTCATTCCTGCCAACCTCTGTTCGAGACTTCGGAGACCATCATTTCTATTGGGTAAAATTATGAGCATGGCAAAGTCGGAATTCTGATATGGCAACTCTACAACTTTTGCATCTAAATTTCGGAATTCGCCATATTTGAAATTATTCAATGTCCACATAGTCTCCACCTGAATGCTTTGACCACCGCCCGTTAGAAATGCGCTCCTAGTAGTCTTATCCGGTCGGAAGGCTTTTTGCCAGGGAGCAACAAATGATATGCCATTCACAATGACTCCCTCGGTTCGATCATTTAATTGCTCCGGCTTAATAACGTTACCGATCTTACTGTGGGTTTTCTCTTCGTTGACCTTATTGATGTGCTCCGCGGTGCGTTTGTTGTAAGGAGGATGAAAATCGACTTTTTCGATATTGGCATCGAAATTGCGTTGCGCTATCTCTTTAAATTTACGCTTGAATTCTAATTTCTCATTGATATAAATATTAGTCGCTAAGCGTATATTATTGTTACGGGCAAAATTCTGTTGAAATTCACCAAAACGTCGAACAACTGCTTCCGCATCGGTCGTGCCTAAACGTAAACCTGTCTGCATCTCAATAGCGGTTTGTCCCTTTGCTCCATAATAAGCCAAGGCCAAAGAAGTTTGAATGGCGGCTGGTGAGATGACAACATTCTCATTCTGTTTATCGATGGCCACCGCTTTGAAAATGTCCGATGCAAATATATTGCGTTCTACATTTGCCGCACTATCGGTAGTAGTGGCAGCGTGACATTGCTTTGACAACTCTGTGATTGTCGCAACGATAACGATGATTGTTTTGAAATCTACATTGAATGAAATAAATTCGGTTACGTAAGACACTGCTTGGTGTTAATTAGGCTTTCCCCTCCCTATTGTCCCCTCCCTAACTTTACTCGCGTTACTTACACTTGCGCAGCCACCTCATTATAAATTTAAGAAACGATTATTCCTCAAACAGAACCGTTTAGTTTCGTCTATAAATTACAACTGATTCCCTGACACAGATCTTATTTACTCTAAATATGAAACCGTCAAATTAATAAATTGGAAGCATTATATGGGTAAGTTGAGCGAGAGAGAGACAGAAAGAGAGTGAGAAAAGGGTATATGAAAGTAGTTGGTTCGAAGCTGAAAATTATATTTGCAAACCTTAAAAAGCGCATTAATTGCAAAGCGACTTAAATCAAAAACGTTGAGTTTTTCTTCTTCCGAAAATTATAAAGAATCTTTAAAAGAACATTTAATATTTTCTTCCAATTGAATTCGATTCAAACGTAGAGTTTGAAAACTTTTCTCAGTGTATCTACATAAATTATGCTGGTGGGAGACTCTCAAATTCGAAGACTGCTGGGCAGTTTCGTTTCAAAAGAGATCTTAATTTATAACATTTTAATAAATTTTGATGTTTCTTCTCACAGAATGAGTGCATATTTTAATGAACTAACAACAATTGTTATCATTTTAATAATTCACTTTTAGAGATGTTTTTTCCTTTAAATTTTTTTAAAGATTAATCTTTCTTCAAGAAGTGTCGTAAGCAAATCGTGATACTCACCAGAGAGAATTCACCAGATAGGTGAATTTGAATACAGATTTCAGACTGTAGATTATTTCGTGAAAGAATCTTATAAAATGATCGCGTAAAAAGAATGCGAAACTTTGATTCGAGGTGAAAGTTTATCAGTTTACTATCAAAACAACAGAATAAACCTATTTTACTCGTAACGCTTTAGATTACTTTTATTGATTATTTTTAATAAATTAGAAACTATGTAATAAGATTTACGTTATATACTAAAAATTTAAGAAAATTTAACTACGTGGCCTATAAAATACACTGCCTTTGGACTAACGATTGCGAACATGAACGGATGATTAGCCTTGAAGTACTTTAGATTTGTAGGCAATGAAAGTGGAATCAATTTATTGACTGAAATAAAAAATTAATTAAGATCTGAAAATCATTACACATTTTACTGTGACGCTCGCAACTTACAAGTAGATGCAGCAGCTTCTGAGCCAGCCTCATTGACATCTATAAAGGCTTTATGCTCTGCTTTAGATATGCCCACACTATGATTATTGAATATACCAGAGAGTTCAGCGCGATCACTAAACAGATCTGATATTTGAAGCTACGCAAATTAAAGGAAAGTGAAGTTAAGAAGACCGAACACTGACTCTGAACTTAAAACCACATACATCTTTTAATATTTCCACCATATCCAGTTGGAACTGAAATCGAAATTTCGGCATCTGCACTTTAACAGTTTGCATTTGCATTTGTTGTGACAAAGCCCGTAGATCAATCGTCTTTAGACGTCTCTCCACATCTGCCAGACCTTCAATTTCATGCGGTAACACGACTAGCATTGATAAATCAGAATCTTTATAGGGCAATTGCAAAACTTCGGCACCCAGTTGATTCGAATCGATATAGTTGAACTTATCTTCATTGTTCATCATTTCAACGCGTACATGTTCACGTGTATTCACTGCGAAATCTTCCCGTTGTGTCTCTTCGCTTGAAAATTCATTCGCCCATTTCGCTTTGAAGTAGATAGCATTTATCAAAATAGCACTAATGCTACCTTCCAATGTCTCGGGCTGTATTAGATCGAGTATACGACCGTTCGTTTTACTCGCTACCCATTGGTTTATGTCTTGCGCTGTGCGTTCTTGATTCGCGAACTCAACACGCTCGTTTTCGGTGTTGAAATACTGCATAGCATTTTGAAGGAACTGAGAATTGAGGCTGAGATTTTTATTGTAGAACAATTTACTGGCAATTTGTAATCGCAGGTTGTTAGTGCTTTGAGCATTTCTTAAGAAATCGAAGTGTTGATAGACCATCAATTTATCCAATGGCAAACCAAGTGCTGAACGTAATTCTTCAGCTGTTTTGCCTGTGGCACCGGTGTATATTAGAGCCAAAAGAGATTGTAACGCAATGGGCGAATAGACAACATTTTGTAAAGTTTTTTTGGAGCTAATCAATTGATAGAGTTTTTTAACAAAATTCTGATCTGAAGATATATCGTCGGTGCGGTGCACATTTCCGATTGAGATCTCTCCAAATCCATTTGTGTTAAAGGAATCGCCAGGAGTAATGACTGCATCTGGACCTTTCTGGTAATTTGGTAAGACGTCCGGCTGTCGATTTGTTGTAAAATCCGCATAAGCGACTATAGCGTCGCTTGTGAAAGTAGTCGGGGTCAATCTAGACGATGATGATGATGATGATGTCGTTGATCTTAGCTCCGGTGATAACTCCAGATCTCGGCACAGCTGTGGAGTTTGTGTAATGCGACCAAGCTGACCACTATTTGAATTGGCTGCCGCAAGGTTATCGCAAGCCACTTTAATGCTGCTTAGACGATTATACTCCTGGATTGAGAGAGCTTGGTTGTGCTTTTGTTGCTGCTGCGGCCATGGATACAATGTAGTGGAAGAAGATGAAGTAGTGTGCTGAGATTTAATCGGTATCATTATTGAAAAGCCGAAGATCAGGAAACCGGTCATCGAAACTGAATAAAAATAAAATAATTATTATATACTTGACGTTCATTTCAAGAGGTTATATTCATGTTTTATATATAAGGATAATACATGCATAAATCATAATGACACCTACAATATGTCCAGCACATTTTTGATTTTTTCAAACAAATTTATTAAAAACAATTTATTTTCTTTAAGGAATTCAAAAAATTCCTTTATTTCAATTTTCTGTTTTGTTTTCCTTTCGCCTTAAACCGGTCTTGAGTTCAATATTCTTAACACGTAACGTAAATCGGCCGCCGCACAGTGGCAGATATTTTGAAATAGCGGTCAAAAGTCTATATCTTCTGAACGCGTTAAATTATTTAATTTATTTTTTTTTTCTTTGCTACCCTAATCTTTAGCTTTAATTTCATGCTACAACCATTAAAATTGACATGGGGGAACCAAAGATATGACAGATTTTATCAACCTACCTCGTACTTTTACTACAATCTAAATCTTTCTAAGCATATCCGTCATGAATAAAGAACACTGCAAACATACTGCGTTTTTTTATAAATGTTGTGTTTTTTGAATACTTATATTAATTATTTATTATAATAATAAAGGCAAAATACAAAGATATATAATTTAAGATTATAATTCAATAAATAAAGACAAAATATTTACATGTGTATGCAAACTAAGCAATTTTTACAAAATGTTCAGCAAAATATTTTTGTTGGTCGTCTAATAGTAAATTTTTAGCATCATTATCCAATTCAATTGATGAAGACTTCCATTTTTGACGAATATTCGAAATATATGGATCTGATGTGCAGAGCAAAACTGTAAGAAGATCCTCATTCGTACAATATCTTGACATTTTTCTTGTGTTGTGCTCACGAAAAAATCTATAATCCTTATTTCTTTTCTCTTGTGCTTCTTCGGAAAGATCACCTAGTGGAAGCAGACTATGTTCAATTACTTGTTCTCCATGATACAGAACTTTATGTATTGTTGATGGCATATTCCTCCAAGGGTATTTTTCGTTATATATCTCTGCGGTTTTCTTAGCATATATTCCGAATTTCTTCGCATCAATCATTTTGCTGCATGCTATAACTTCTATAATTACTTTAAACCGCCTTATTATTTCAATATCCACTCCTGTTATGAAAGCTGCAGTCTCAGGATCAGAGAAAAACCTTCGAGCAGTGTTTCCATCATTTGTGTTACCCTCTCCTTGTTTTGGTTGGTCAATTATCAGACCTAGTTGACGATATTGCTCCTGTATTTCTCTTTTCCTTATGTTTCTTTTTTCCAGATTCAATTCATTTCTTCTAACTGTTCCTGTAGCTCCGAATTCCAAATCATAAGCCAATTTGAGAATATGTTCCATGAAACGAATTCTAGTGTGAAGAGGGGACAATCCAAATTCGTACGCATCTTTACAGTCATTATCACTTGGTGGTACTTGGTTCAATTTACTCGAGGTTTGGTGACATATAATGCAGCTAGATGATGCCTTAGTATCCGTTAAGGCTTGTCCTACTTTTCCATCAATCATAGTGAGAAGAAGTTTGAAATCTATTTGAATACGATGTCCATAAATCTCAAAAAATACTGGCTGCAGTTCCTGAATTTGGCTTTTTATTTTATCAACTTCTTCGACTATGACATCTTTTGTCTCCTTTTTGAATGCAAATTTAATTGGTCTGCAATATTTTGTTGAAGAAGGTGTTTCATTTCTCCATATATCTTTGCTGGTTGACGGCTCAGGTTCTATTTTATTTTTCCTTAATCGCAAAGGAACAAAAGAAATCATAAACAAGTTGCCGTCATTTGAATTCTCTGCGTTAAATTGTTTATATTGCTTCTGACCAGATGATCCGTCACATCCCCACTTAGAAACAAGAGTAAGATTGCAATCGCCAAGACTTTTTAGACAATTTTCATCTAATGAAAGCAATAATCTCTCGGCAGTGTGCTCTAGAAGATCTTGTAATTTAACCTCTGCTGAGCTTGGAGTAATTTCGATCGCACTTTTCGAAGGTAGGCAGTCTTTTTTTATAGCAATTATTTCGTCGTATGATGGAAAGATGTTGCATTTTTTTCCATTGGCTCGCTTGCGTAATTCTATATACTGATTTTTAGTCAATTTTAAATCTAGGAATAATGCAAATGCTTCATCTGGGGTAAACTTTTTTTCTTCAGTTGGAGTTTTAACGTTGGTCAGTAATCTTTTTATGCGTTTAGGGGTAGCTTCCATTACTTTCTCAATTAGTTCTACCTTGTCCTTTTTATTTTTTGATGGACCTAGTTGATGAAGAAATGATTCCTTTATTATTTCGGTGGATATTTCTTCATTGATGTTGCCAAGTTTGCGCCTTCGAGATCGTTCACTGCACTCATCAATCGATTTCCTTGGTCGACCAGTCTTCTCGCTGCCTTTATCAGTAGTTTCATTTTCAAAGACGAGTTCAGTTTCCATCCAATTTTTATAGCGTTGGTACATCACCTCTTTTTTTCGATGCACATCCTTATATCGCGTTTTCAAATGCGACAAAAAAGTTTTTATTTTATTTGTATATGTTTCAATACGTTCTTCATTACAAGAATCGCAAAAAGTTTTACTGAGAATATACGAAATAACATCTTGGTCCTCTTTTCGTACAAAGTAAATATCGGCCAAAGTCTTATATGTGAACTTCACCATGTTTTTATCAACACTACAGAAATTATATTTTGGCAGCGCTTTAAATACTCTAATCTTCACACATCCTTAACAATATTTGTAGGTAATTATTTGGTCATAAAATTGGTTTTTTTCTTCATAAACACTGCTACCTGATTCATCAAAACGTTTAAACTTTACTTATACCCATACCCTACCATTACCTAATGTTTTAGGTACCTGATAATTAAGTATAGGTACCTAATAACTAAAAATACAACACTTATTTTTCCAACGAAACAATCATTTAAAGAAACAAAATACTCATAATCATTTAACAGCCAAAAAAAAAACATGAAATAAGAATCCTTTAATTTTGCATTAGATGACTTTGTGTCATAAAAAATACTCCAGGTACCACATCCGCAAGCTTCCGCAAATAAAACTATATACAGAATCTAGAGAAAAGACTCAGCTATGCGATCGTGTAAAATTTGTTCTGGACGACGCTGGCCCTTTTGATTCCCGATCCAATTTACATGAAAATTTATTGAAATTTGGTACATTTTTTAAATACCTGTTACATATTATTAGTAACGCTTATTTAACTTAGTTTAATATTATTTAAATATAAAATAGATTAGAAAAATAAATAAAAAAGACCGGAACTTAATATCAGCAAAACTCGCCGAGTTATAATTATTTAAACTATAAAAAAATTACAGAAAATCAAAAATTTTAGGCCAAAACAGAAAAGGACTAGCTTTGATTGTCCTGTTTTTAGTGAAAGGATCAAATTAGAGCTGTTATTTTTTGGCACCCTAGGTTCTGATGTATTATCTTTCATATAAGCATACTAATTGTAAAATTGGCGACTGTGAAAAAAAAAACTTTTGGCCGCTATTTCAAAATATCTGCCACTGTGCGCCGCAGCTTAGCCGATACGTGATTTTTGTTCGAGTATTGATTTTGTACTGAAGCGACCTGATAACGCTCCTTGTGTTCGCTTGGTTCAATTCTAGACCAGAGCTCGTTTTACACGATTTTCTCCTCTCACTCATCGATTAACTCGTTCTTGGGATCTTGTTTTTTTATGGAAATTCAATTATTTTTTTAGCGAATAAGGTTCGAAATAGACTTTATTGATATTTCTTTTGTATTATTTACCAAAACGTTTGTAAATATTTTGGTGTTACCTTTTTTCGACAAAATTCAAAATATATTCTCATTATAATCCAACTAATAAATGCATTATAATCCAATTAAATATAATAAACAATTTAAATATAATATAATATAATATAATAAATATTTAAAAATATTTTTTAATTATTTTTTGTAATTTTTCTGAAGTTCTTTGTGGAACACTTTGCGTACTAAAGAAACATCTTGCTCTTAAAATTAATTACTCTTTTAAATTACTGATAATTTCTTTCGTCTCTTTGATCAATTTTTGCTGATGCCGCGCTCTCAGTGAGTGCATCACTCGCAGCGATAAAGCATCGTATTTGGAATTCCCCAAAGTAAAAACGGCAGACAAACGATTGTGATGATTGTTTTTTATAAATCAAAATAATAGAAAATCATGTGGAGAAGGTAAATTTCTTTATGATTACGGACTAGCAGAAAAGTTGAAAGTGTTTTTATTATTTTGAAAATATGCTCCGGGATATGCGCTTCAAAGAGAATAACATTTTTTACACTTTATTATTTATTGAAGTCATCAACCTCAAAAAGCTATGCTAAAGAGAAATCCAATTTTTTGACTGAAATCATTAATCTTTACTTTAGGAAATAGATCGAATTTATACTTATTTTGGTACTAAAGGATACCAAGAATGTGAGTCAGATTAGTTTTAGCGGATTTCATTAAGATTTCTCTCTTTTCCAGGAAGCATTCCTGAATGCATCGTTATCGTTATCACAGACAGACAAACAAAGAGATGAATGAAAAGTAATAGATCTTAAAAGTAAAAATTATTAAACATATATCAATTAAACTTTAAATAATTAAAAGTGATTTTATTTGGAAGCACAAAAGTTAAACATTTACTCTCTGGTATTTATACATTTCTATCAATCCTTTGATTCTCCTTCTCAGTGGCCTAAACTAAAATATGAATTTAGCCGAAATCTCCTAGGGTGTAGAGTGTATTAGCCAGTTGTTTATTGTTCTTTAACGGTTTCCGGAGGCCTTGCTGAACAAGAGTAAAATGAATAATTCATAAATAATAAAAAAGTAATACGAAAGTCATGAATCGAGAAAGAATAATATGAAAAAAGTACTTATCATAAAAGACAAAATTTGCTAACTCCTCGCTTTTTTCCTCCCACACCTTTTTTGAATATTTATTAAAAGCAATAGTTGCTATTGTTAATTTTGCTGTTTTGTTGCTGTTGCTCTTGTAATTGTTGTTGCTTCTGCCTCTACTTCTAGACAACTTTGTACAATCAGCGATAGTTAGAAAAAGGGTTGGGAGGGGGTTTAAAGAAGAAGAGGATGAGAATTAATAAGAAAGAGAAGCTCACTATTCGGTGCTTACACGATGATCGTGTCAGACAATGTTGCATGCCAGCTTGCAACTGATGATATGCAACATTGAGATCTTTTTTAATTGAAATATAAAAATTGACAACTTTATAAAAAAGAATTGGCAAAAGCAATTAAACTGTCAAGAAAGTCAGTAAAAAACCAGCAGGAATCATAGAGGCGCCAATCAGTCGCCTTGACCACAGGCGGACTAATTCTAATTAAGCGAGAGTATACATTTCTTGGGGATAGGAATTATTCTATGATTCTATGAATTATAGTATAAGAAAAAATATGCCAGTTTAATGAAAACCCATTGGAATTGTTTTCAATTAAGCGACCGATGAACAAAAAAGGACGTACAACCTCGGTTTTCATCATTTTTCTGTTCGTTTGAAAACCGCCTCAGAAGTTGGGCTCCAATTAAATTCTCATAAGCTTCTTGCACTTTCCAAAACTGTTATTCATGCAGAAATATAAGTTATTGAATAACCGCTGCCAAAGGATTCCAAATTTGCCACAATTTCAAAATTAACTTCGAACTCTTTTCAAGACAAGTCCCGTATGGCATATCGAGCTTTTAACCATCTATGCCATTCCTCTATGTATTTTTATTTATTCTTTTTTTCCCATTGACGGTTTCATTTCTTTATCTATTTCACTCCGCAAGAGGTTGCGTGTTTTGCTTATGCTAACACAAGCCGCCGGCAGAAGACCGGTAACTTAATCTTCTCTTGGTTACGCCTGCGCTTCAGAACGTTTCGCTTATTCTGGTTTAAAGAACGAACACGTCTTAGACCTTCCTCTCGAAACTCTTTAAATATCTTTTGCACTTATCGCAGTTGGTTTTCTTTGTTTTCTGGCTACACGGCATTTCTTTGAAGTATTAGAGAACGTGCAATTAAATCTTAAGGATGTTGTTACTTCCTGTTGTGGATTTTGTATCACATTCTGATCTCATCTTAAGTCCTCACAAATTGCAAAAAAAAAAATCATTGCAAAATGTTTTAGCGAACTTGATGCAATGCAATTAATTAGCTGTGCATGCATTAATTGGTTGGTTGAAGAAAATAACATTTTTGTTTATTATTATTTAATCACGAAGTCGAGAAAAATCAGAATTTATTAAACCGGTATTTTGCACCGATATAGTACTCTAGTGGTCTAATTCTCAATGTAAAATATTATAAAGATATTTGATAGGTTTTCAGAATTAATAAACACATGCATGACGAGTCATATCATACCGATCACACAAAGCAAGATTGATAAGTACCCGTTGTAGATACGCTTTAGATTTCCATAGTAGTGCCTCCGACATCGATAACACGACATCGGTTTATTACAAAAAATATATTGTTTTTGTTTTAACGTTTTGATGGTTTAGAGTATTACGTAAATAAATTTGGAGAGAAAGTACTATAGTACTATAATACTATCGGAATTAAACAATCGGAATAATTGAAACTAATAATAATTGTTTATTATGATAATTTTTAGAATACGACAATAACACCCCCACCCTTCAACTTCTTTTAAGTGTTCCAAAATAGCACCGACACAAAAACACTGTCTTTTAAACATACCGAAAAGTGGTTTTATCTGAAAACTTTTCGATCGAACATTTGTCACATATATTAGTGAATTAGTCTTTATAGACACCCTAATTGTTTACATAAAAAACTTAATTAAATTTTCAAATTTTTAATGAATATTTTGTTTTTTCTCACCAAACACGTTTTGGTTATTAAAAAATTGATTGCGTAAAAACTACATATTGATCGATATGACCACAGATTATCAAAATTTTAAGTAACCTTAAAGTAAATCAAAATTGTAAACAAAATCACGTTTGTAGGTTTCACTTTCTAAGAAGTCCAATCAAGCCCAATCGATAAGAAATGCTCCCTCCAGAAAAGTATGATCAGATTATGCTCGTGGGTTGATTCATATGAAATGATAAGATAATTCATATAGGATTTTATAACTTTTTCGTATCACATATTAGAACTTATGTAGCCTTCTGCTAAAATTCGGAGGGAATTTTGATTGCTTCTCTCATAGGATGGATTTTTGGAGAATGTTTGACTTTTAATGGTAGGTGTTTTAGAATCGGTTTGAAAAGAAATTTGCAAAATTATTCTTCAAAGAAGACAAAGGAATAACAATGTCAGCGAATATAAAACTCATATACGGTCCATATACTGCTCATATATGATATAAAACTCATATACTTTTCTAAATGATTCCGCTTTATAAGATCGAAATCATTTCTACCTACAAGTGAATACTTGTAGCGAATACTCCTACTAGTCATTCATCAAACCTAAAACCTGGTAGCGGTTTTGAGAGTTTTTACATATCACAAGCGATGCCCTGCATGTTACTCTGATATAACATAAAGCCTGTTCTTTTTTGCTGTTTGCTTTTCTGATTTTTGTCACTGCTTAAGCAAATTTGCAACAACATAGGCCAACATAATTGTATTGAAAATTTCGAATAAAATAATTGGTTAATGAAAAAACTAAAAGTAAGTCTGCAGCTTAAAGAATACGGTTTTTGCGTTTGAATTATGAATTTTATCTATAGATACCAAAGTGTTTGCTTTGCGATTGTGTGATATATGTGTGTACAAGTGTGTCATTGTTTATGTCATGTATGTATACATTTGGTTGCGCGCATTTGTGTATGTATGTATGTGTGTATGTGTGTGTTTGTATGCGTGCACGTGAGATGTGTGTAAGTATGTATGTGCCTTTAGGCAATCTCTGCTAAATGAACACAAACACTAACGCCCTATTTCATGTGCTTGGTGTAATCAAAACGCAAATGCTCCAATCGCATTCATTCAATAATTAATGTGCTGATAATTACAATCATAAATCATAATTTACATTGCATTTCATAATATTTATTCGTTCTTTGAAATGTTTCATCGTATATAATCGGTGTTGCAGAGTCTACGAATAAGTCTAACTGCGAGATGTGAGATACGTCTTATGACTTGCAAGTAGTGAAATATTGCAGCACCTTCCACTATATAAATTAACACATGCAGCAGTAATTACAGTGGCAACGGCTGCAACAGCGGCAATATGACTTAATGGGTATTTATCGAATTTTAATAAATGTATAAAACGCCAGTTAATTGATCGATTTATTAGTTGAATTTAAAAAATGCTATACATCTGTCTGTCAGTCTAAAATTAAGGATCAAGTTCTCCAGCAACTTCTATATCTCATCGTGTATACATGCCATTATTCTTTTTCCTTTGCCGCGGAATTATATACAGAATCGTATATATTCATGATACTTCTCAGATTTTTACTATCGATGGTCACAATCATTATTGGCCGTCATGCCATACCGCATTTCTGTGAGGTCACTTTTTCCACAATTTTGTTTATTTTCTAATAATATTCGCTCATCATTCAAGTATTTTCTGGCAAAAAATCTCTTCTAAAACGTAGCATAAACCACGTTTCTTGATACTCGACACCTCTTCAAATCAAAATTGTTGTTTCGTCGAATCATTTTTGATGACTCATCAAGCCTCTCGACTTCTAGAGCTGCAATATATAAAATTATATCATGCTGTTAAGACACGATATCGAAGGCGATCGCGATAAAGAATGGAAAAGTGATTTTGCCCACAATTGATACGAATCAAAGTGCTTTGATTGAAATTGCCTGGATAGAGACAGACACATTCATATTCATGATTTGATTTTTATTTCTGATAATAAACCCAGATTTTGACCGATTTAATGCGAAAAGTTAACGATCTTCGATATTGCTACTTAAGTGTGTTAACGACCTAACTTTGCATTTCTTAACATTTATCAGAGTATTGCACAATTTACTTAATCTATGAAGGTGGTGGAGTTTGGGGCTGGTGCCGGGACATAATATTTATTTCTCTGTCCGTCCCACCCGTGTAATAATATTTCTTTTGCATTTGATGCAATCTTATGCTGTGCATTTTTGTACTTCGAAGAGACATGATATTTGCACTTATTTGCCAGTCAAACGAATAATTGTTTATGTAATGCGATCTCTTTGTATGCGATCATTCACCACACAATTTCTTCATGCATTCTCAATAAATTTCAAAGCGTAAAACTGTTCTCTTAATTATTGTGTGTCTCTAAGATCCGATTACTCGGTTATTTACATTTAATTTTAGTTAACAAAAATTACTAGAAATATGTTGAAAATATAGGAAAATTCTAATTCCATAAATATAGTTCCTGCGCCTTTTCTTCCCCCTTTCTGACGCCCAATACGTTACTACTTTTGCATTTTGCGGTCAGAGTTCTCACCGCTGATTCGTGGTGATTTCGCCACGTGTCAATTTGCATGAGATTGATTATATCAAGTATCTGATATATTTTGTGATTTATGAAACGATCGAGCAAATTTCACCGTGGTCCTTTCAACAATCATTACCCAACCAAAATGCATGCAAGCCCAACCGCAAAGCCACCCCTCCCAGTGGCTAAATCGAATTCAGATCGTTGGGCAATATCGAGAGTGCATTTGCTGTATTCACTCAAAATCCGTTTTACGACCACTCAGCGATCAGTAAATGATCCTCTGATCTTACAAATCTGAGCTCACAAATTGTTGTGGCTTGTGGTGATACGGTCGAACAATTTCTTTTGATTTTTTTAATTCTGTTTCAAAGCAACTACAGGGGCGGCCGTGGGTGGCGAGGGAGTGGTGATATGTATGGGAAATTTAACGTGTATACAGCGGGTGGTGGCTCAACGATTTACCTCGAGGCTGAGCAAAGGAACGTCTAACCCATTATTGCGGCCAACGCCACATTTTTGTTGATCATTCGTTCGTTCGTTCGTTCATGTGTTGCGTCTTTTCGTAATCAAAAGTCGTAAGGCCGTAGTGCTGAAGCAATCACTTCCTCACTCTCTCACCCGTTCCTACCCACACGCACACATGCACGCCACAGCCACGACTGCGACTTCACGAATAACAAATTTATTCAACATTTATTTTTGGTCGATTTTTGTTTGCCTTATTTTTTTGTTTTGTTTTGTTTTGTTTACTTTAAGCAGTAGTCATTTCGGTACGAGCCACTATATCGATGCCTGCTAAGTCATTTGGTACTCGTATCTTCCGATGTTTTCTCACCAAGCCCTAATATTTCGCTGTGTCAGTGGCAGTGTTTGGGAGTATGGGAGGTGTGGACGGACGTGTTCCTTTGAGAACTTCGAAGAGTGTCGAGAATATGACTAAGGCTGCAGAGTCGGCTGTACTGGATCATTTCTAGAGAGAAATCAGTGGCATTAGGTGATCGTTGTTTATATTAATCACTGTTACTGTTGTTGTTGTAATTGTTGTTTTCTTTTGACTGCCATTGTTCTCAATGGCAAATTTTGGGGATATTCCAGTACATTTTACGACATTTCTTTCTTTCCTACAGACACAAATTTTATTTTTCTATATTTTTCCATAGAATTCATATCTCAAAATTGTATAATATTTTCGAAGATAAGCTTATCGTTATCAAAAATAATTCTTGATTAAAAAGATTATCTGCTGGATGGAATTTTGTAATGGTTTGAAGAATTTTGATCTGATTTTTATCTGATTTAAGACTAGAATTTCAAAAAATTAAATATTTTTTATAAGAATATTAATCAGTCGACTCTAATTTATCTCACAAGAAAATCAAGAATTTTATTATTGAATTTTTAGAATGATCTGGACGTGAGTACTCGTTTTAAATTTTTCTTCCATGTATCCTCTGCTGATTCCATGTATCTTCTGGTAGTTATGACTTTTATCACCAATGGGTACTACACTTAGTCTGAGATGTATTGCTCGTTAGAAGCGATTAATCTGTTATACCGTTATGAGTGGCTCATTAACTCATGAGTTCAGATTGACAACAAAAGCCAGCACAATTATTTTTATTAAAAAATTTTTCTCATTTGAAGAGCATTAGCGCCATCATTATCATTGTCATCGTCACCATTATTACCATCATCATCATCATCGAACGAGGTTACTGAACAAGTGCTCAGACGCTCATGCGCAATATAAATATTTAGACATTGTTGTTGTTTTCCATAGATTTTGTTGTTGTGGTTTTGTCGTTGTAGCCGTGATTACGTTATTACAAAATCTCCATTACAAACTAAGCCAGGTTCACAGCCGTGGCCTTCTCTTTCTTCTTACTTCCTCAACTAAATAAGAGAAGATTCATCAGCCAAGCGTGCCGATAGAGTTCGCATCGTTACCGTTTTGGCAGCTGAAATGCTGTAATAAATAAGTATATTGCCAATACTGCCTGGTTGGTTACGGCGAATTGGTTGATTTCAAGTCTTGGTTATTTTCTATTCTTTTGTTTTTGTCTCGAATCGGTTTGTTTTTTTTTTTTTGAGCTTGAATGATTGTCGTTACTCGCTGAATTTGAAACAGACAACGTATAATTTAAATAAATCATCATCAGAAAAGTCTCGACAATATTACTAACAAACAAAAACAGGAAAAACAACAATAACATCTATAACCACAGTAATAGACGTTGAATAACAAAATTCTAGTATAACAAAAATCGTACAATAACACAATGCCGTCTCAGACAAAGTGGAAGAAATGATTTTTTTGAGGACAATTGGGATGATTGCGCCTCCGAGTCTTCGAACGCAGATCAAGCATTAAACGACTTCTATTTCGAAGAATCTCAGAACAAAATTGTACAGGCTTTTATTTCAAAAGAGGTCTTATGGAGGCATCTTTAGAAAATATCTCGAAAAGGAATTTGGAGGTTGCGGGATATGGGTGTGGGCCCATGAAGTGATTACTAAAATTCCTATTAAAAACTTCAATTTATGCCCTACGAATATTCGAAGAAGCTTTTAGCTTTGAATGTTAAATTAAAATGTTAGCCTTAAATTAAGTCGAACCTTCTGTAATTTGAAGACGGCCCTGGTGAACTTGTAATAGCATCAGAAACACCAGTCAAGCAATGTAGAAGCAGCAATGTTAAACAACAATTTCATGAAAGCAAATTAAAGTAAAAGAAAAGAAAATTAAAGAACGGACTATGATAAGATTAGCAAAAACTACAACACTAACAGACAATATTACCAACAACAAAAACAATCCCCGGTCTGACACCCCGTGTATTTTGTTGCCGATACGTGATTTTTTTATTGTGCCTTGTCTCTATTGTAACTGACTTTTATTGTTACCGCTAGTTCTTGTTTTTTTTCTCTTCTTTTTCCTGTTAATTTTTTGTCGTTATTAATTTTGTTGTTCGTTCTAAAAGACAAGTAATCAGGCGGCATCAGAAGACCCAAAGCAGCCACAGAAAAAAACTCCCAATAAAATCTTTCCGAGAAAGAGAGACCGAGATGCATTTATACATATTTTTGAGTGTGTTGTATGTGTGTGTTTGTGCGTATGTGTGTATGTACGTGCAAAACGTGTTCAGGTTGCTGCTCTAGATTATGCTTTATTTTGACGCGGATTTATTACGATTATTATTATGTCTATTATTATTATGCTTTATCTTTTTTTACTATCCCGCAATTCATCATTAATTTCGTTTCAGGGTTACCTCTTCTCATGAATCTCCGCTTTAATGCCTTTCCTGAAGTTAGTTTAGTCATTGTCGTTGTTGTTCGTGTTGTTGTTGGTGTTTTCGTTGTGTGTTGTTTCCTTGTAGTACACAAAAACTCATACAGAAATCATCAAAAAAACTTGTAGTGCTTGTCAAAATATTTCTCGAGGTAAAAAAGCAGCTAGTTTTTTAGCGAAAAACCGTTCGTACGTTACTAACGAGTACTAGTCGTTGGTGTGTGAGTGTGCTCGTGTGGATTTTAGTAGCTATTTTGTTTTATATCTCATAAACTACTGTGAACAAATCGACTACTTGATTATACAGTTCGTCATCCAGTTAGTCACAAAACCGCGAAGTGTCACAATTTTCCAAGCGTTTTTTTTTAATTAACGACATAAAGTTGGGTTCATTAACGACTGACGAAAGCCAGTTCATATTGCGAGCTGTGGGTCTAAAAATATCTATTTCAAAATTCTCTCTTACCTCGATAGGAGTCTTTTTTTCATAATTTAAAAACTAAATTTTTTTTAATTTAGTTTTTAGTTTTTTTTAAAAAAAACTAAATTTGTAAACTAAATTTTTCGAAATTTTAAAAAACCTTAAATTGGATTTTTTAAAAAAATGTTTGCAACTATTCCTTGTAGCCATTTAAAAGCCTGTTTTGATTACTGGAAATGCCACCTAATTTACTGCTAGCATCTCAGCAGAATCTCTATCGTTTGTTGATTTACAGATTAATACCAAAATTGAAATGAAAATGAAAATCACACCCAAACACTAAAATTTTTAGTATTGTTTTGGAAAGAAAAGATTGAAAAACAACAAAATCTTTGGCAACTCCTTGTCCTCAATTCTACTCCGCATAATGCGCACTGTGTATATTTTTTCTCAAATCCACTTTGAATATTTAGCGTTTAATGATCAAGCGCAACAACAATGGTTTGCTGTGGCCTGACTGTTGCGGCACAGCTGTGACGCTGCCATAGATCGTTCCATCCCAATTCATGGCAATCGAGACTACAAAACCCACCCAAAAGCTTTGTGGCTTAAATAAGAAACCAAAGTAAAGTCATGAGTATAATCAAAAGGAACTGGAACTCATTTGACATTTGCCAAACGATCTCTAGTAGCAGAGGTTTTTTTTAGATGTCAAAAAAATGTATACAAAAATATAGAAAAAAAGATAGCAAAGAAACTACAAAACGAAAGAATGAAGTCTCAAAAAAAAGAAAAACATTAGCAACTAACGCGATTAGAAATGCTCGTACCGAAGGGAGGGGTTTCTAGACGCCTAAGCACCTCCGATGAGTCCAAAAACCTCGTTTTAGTTCTGTCCTTTTCAATTTTAACATTCCTTTTTACTTGTGCCGATTTTTTGCTTCGCATTATTTTCTATGACACGACAATCGTAGGAAGTAGAAATGAAATGATTTATTTCAATTTCTTTTTAAGTCTAGTTTTGTTGCTTTGTCATAACTTGGTTTACTTGTAAAATTAATACAGGACAAGTTCGTATTCGATAGAGAGCTGAAAACTACTTTTTCTGTCGCAAAAACGATCATGCAATTGTTGTCAATAGATGTAATGCAAACAGGAAACAAAGGAAACTATCTGTCATTTAGAAAAGAAAAATGTGTCATATCTCGTAAACTCTAAATTGATTTACGTTTTAAGAAATGCTTGAGGCAATAAATGATCGTTTTGAATAAATTCATTCTGTTTAAAGCATATTTAATAAAAGATTACACCGATCACTTACTCCGAACTGAGGAAGGATTATTCATTTATTCCCAGATTTTGCTTGATTTTGATTACGTTATGATCCGTACTTTTCACAAGCGAATTGACATCTGACGATAATTTCATTATTTTGTTAACGTCGTTAATACCTTACTCGATTAAATTCCTAGAAAACTATTATTTCATGATCAAAAGAACTCTAGTAAATTTAACGCGAGCTTTGCCCCAAAGCTCACAAAAATGCCCAACCAAAAAATCGAAAAGGTAAACACACAGACTGTGGTGACTGCGGATACACAATGCTTCGTTATGTACAAGCCTAAAAGAAGTCCGCACATACACCTAAGCAGCACATATCCCAAAAGCAACTACTCTAAACTGCTTGACCGAATGATGTTTTCGTTAAAAAAACTAACCTTTCATTGAATGTAATCAACCAACCAAACTGGTCTGAAATCGTGTGATTATACCGTCACTCGGTTTCTTCTTTAGTGATCTTGTCAAAATTCAACCAGACGCCAGCAGCAAATGAACAGAGTGGCCACATCTTAGAAAATTTGCGTCATTTCGAACACAAGCGGTTCGGATGCGTGAAGTTGAATGCCTCAGCCGGTGAGCAATCACCAAGCGGCCTAGTAGGTTGACAGGAGCAACCAGTCTGACTAGCTCCCAATAAGACGGGCATAGAATAATCTGCAACCGAAGGTGTCCGATAATAAATTGCGAAAATTGCTCAGTGGTGGTAATGGTAATGTCGAATACTAACGGCCTTATCAAGTGAAGAGGTAGGTGGTAATGCTGGTCAAGAATGAGGAAGAGGAACTTCTCAGTTAGTGGGAGACTGAGAAGTGGATCGGCCTCTTGTACTGTCGCTTTGTCGCGATTTAGGTAGGGTGCTATGATTCTTTATTTTTTTTTTTTTGTGGCACAGCAAATTGTTGATTGTAAATTGTGATCATTGAAACTGTCCGGATTTATGGAGGTTATTGGATTTATGCGAACACAAAGTGTTTATTCCTGATTGCACAAGATCGCTAATATAATGGCTACCAGAATACAATGTCGATCAGAAAACGCCACCAACACCAGCTTTCGGTCGTAATATTAAATCGTGAATTAGTGACACATAAAATTGTACGGTTATCAGATTTGTATATAGTCGGCATGGGATCACGATCGCTTAATAACCAAGTTTATTATGGTTTCCAATTACCTGAATCGAAAATCGGGTCTTATTCCTTTTTATTTCCTTTTAAGAAACTTTAAGAGAAAATGGACGTAATTCTCATAACGCATTAATAAAAGTGTCGACAACTTGTATGATAATGTTGATAGTGATGGCGATTATTACTATCTAGAATTAAATTCCAATTAGTTAAGGACAATAATTTCTTGTTTGGCGTAAAAGGGTTTTCTTATCCAACGTTCTACAATGTTTTAATTATTGCGAACAGAATATCTCGAAAACTTTAAAAGAAAATACTAAAATTATAATCTGAATGTTATTTTAAGTGATTTAGGCACAACAGAAAGAAAAGGAAAACAGTTCTTTTTTAGATTAAGTTTATTAAAACCCATAGTTGATGGTTTTGATACGCCTCATCCAACATTTTTAATTAAAATTTGGTTTACACGAAACGAACGGAGAAAAACACAGAGAAAGGCCTAAATGGCGGAAACTGCAATTCTTGGTGTTTTCTAATGGAAGAAATTGTTCCATAGTAAGCCATAAAGAGATCAAAACACGGTTACGAGCAAGATTAATATCAATAATAACAGAGAGATGGAGAGACGAGAGCTTAAGCATCGAAATAACCTTGAAATTAAATTCTGACCAAATTCAAAGCATACGAAAATGTTTTGATCACGTTAATACGGTTAGCATTAAATCACGTCAGCACTGATCACGCGATTTACTACGGAGAATGCGGATCTAATTTAGCACCGTCATGGAAATTCACCTCATGTGTCTTTACTCTTTTTATGAGCGCCTAAAGCAAAGGTAATTGAATGGAATTATTTTGGTAGCAGTATCGTTGTTTAATTTTTATTAGAGTATTATCATTATTATAATCAACGGATATCTAATTTAGGAGTGTCTAGATCTATGCGATTGCACAATATGGTTTCGTTAGAAAGAAATTTACTGGAAATAAGAATTATCCGCCAAATCACTCTGATGAAAATTATATTCGTTCGCCACACGATCTGCCATTCGCCGAAATTAGTCTGTCGTTTAATTTTAATGTGGAATTAGGAGATAATTACTTCTTCGTTTTATTACGCGCCAATTATTCGCTTCCCATTTGATTCCACGATTGCTAGCCGTGTCTGAAAGGTTTCAAGAGATTCCAATTAAACCAAATGAAGAGAGCGTTAATAAAGTTGCCAGTTTGGAATTTATTTAAAAAAACTGCGGGCTCTGGAATACAGCTCTTATTTTTCATCTCACAATTCTTGCAAATCTTCCTTCTGCCCCTTTCCCGAGAACCTTTCTTTCATTAACTGGAAGCAATAGTTTGTAATTGAACTTGATCCTAACTTTTTCCTTCTTAGGCCATCTTTAGTCTGTCTTTTCTTAACTTCTGATGATTTCCTTTATGCACTTTGCCATAATATTCGTAGATCAGTTTCTTACCTGGTCAAGTGCGCCTGATCAAGGAGAAGAAGACATATTAAGCTTGAGTGTCTGAAGTTATGTAACGTCTTTCCAGCTGTCAGAACCAGTTCCATTCAACGACAGTTTGACAGTTTAGCTCAAGTAGTTTTTTTATTCGCAACTACGCATGAATAAAAGCCATCACGCAGTAGTTTGTTGTTAGATAGTTGCAGAGTCAGCAACCGAGCAGAGGAAGCATAAGATAAGAGTATAATATAAAAACCTCCATACAAAACTTAAATGACGGGAGAAGAACGGAACGGAAGGACTGCCATAATAGTTGAAAAGGAAATATTTAGGAAGTGCGGTAGGCGTCACACTCGTAAATATTCGAATGTATTTGAATCCATTATTAAGAGCAGTCTCATTCATTCTATCTCGTGCTTTTATTTGATGGACTTGCATGAAATTATTGCAAACTGATGTTTTATTTATTTTGATTGAAGCCATTAAGTGCATCCTCCTATAGAGATTATGGCAGAAGGTAGAAGAAAATGATAATGATGTTTCGTACCACACGTTCTTACGCCATCGAAAATATTGCAATCGTTCGCTAACGTTCGTTGGTAGTGTTTCTTTTTCTGTTGGCTTGAAGCATTCAGATACGTTTGATTTGTAATAAAATTACACTTAGTCTTAGTCGGTATACCACAGGCTAGAAGAAGAGGAAGAAATTAATTGCATGAAATTGAAAAAGAAGTTAAAACGAGAAACAGTTCGTTGTTTCTTACTTCCTTAAAATAATGCATTAATAGCTCCCGAAAATTAAATGCTTGATAATAAAATTCATTTTAATTGTTACTCGTCGCATTTAGTCTCGTTACTAGTTTTAATTGTTTCGTTGATTCAACTTGTCGTTACTGTTTTTTATGTCCGTTTTCTACGCCTATCATTAAAGAGCTCTAAAATTTATTTCAATTTTTTTCTACGTTATGCCGTTTCCTACACTAGAATCACTCTTAATCACACTGAAACTGGGGAGGCCCCTCCTAAAGGTCCCATTTGGCTTTGCTTTTTTTTTTTTGGAGACTGCTGGAAACTGTACCTACGACCTACGGATATTCAACGTATTCTTGATATAGGTATAAAATATATACGATATAGGTATAGTATGTGGTTAATTTGCTCGAAATTACTTGTGACACGTAACGAGAATATACTGAACGTACCTCGTAGTCTATAAAAGTTATTTTTTCTAGGAAGATTCGTTTAAATACTTTTGTTCTCTCTTTCTAAGGAATTTTTTTTAAGAATTCTTTATCCATTGTTTTCCTATTCTTTTCATTCAGCAAAAAATACTATTAATTCTAGTCTTATTATAGAACGTTTATAACTTCAAAACAAGAAATTCTGCTTGCGTTAGTTTCAAAATACAAAGACCTTTACGAAACATTTTGCTCCTCTTTTTTCTTCGACAAAACCATTAACCCCAATACGTTTTTTGATGTAATTTCCCAGCATTTTGAAAGTATGTTAATTTCTGTGTATTTGGCGGAGCTGCCTTAAGAATATTTTTTCTCTGTTTGCGGCGATAGCCTTAGGAATTTTTGTTCTTTTTACTTTCAACCTCTAAGAAAGAGTTATTTACCAACAAATTTTAAAAACATTACATTTTAAATTGTAAAAGAGTTAACTTTCATTGTGAATTGCACTTGTAAAAAACTTATGGTTTCAATCTTCATTATTGTTCTCATTCAGAGACTTTGGACTGTTCTCTCTATTTGTCATGCAGCCTTGTCTTAAACTCAAAGAGAACAAGAGTTCTTCGGAAGTGCTTCCAACTTGTCGGAAGCTTTTGCACCTTAATCTTTCTTTAAAGAAAAATATATTACTAAAGTTTATAAACAAGGTGTTTTGGAGAATTTGTTCTTCTTGTTTCTTGTTGTTGATTTTTTCATGATTAATAAAATACTTATTGACAGTGCGCGTGAAGACACAGCTGTAAACAAAATGAATTACTTCCGGTTTTTTAATAGATGTTACAATTTCTACAGTTTTTATGAATTTAAATAGTCTTTGGAGTATTTTTTTAATTAAACTATGGACTAAAATTCAATTTAGAATAATAAATAGTGAGTAAAGGATTTGCTTAGCAATATCAAGAGCACTATACTACTATTTAATTTGCTCATTACTAACGCATTAGAATATTAAAGCTTTAAATTGTAAATCTATTAATTTTAACATAAGCTTAATTCTATATTCTAGTTCTACTCGCAATTCTTTTTGTATAATATATAAAAATTTATTATTAAAATTATATATTTTTCTAATTTTATCCACCCAGAGAGATTTTTTTTTAAATTTTACAAAAAGAAATTCCTTCCTTTTCCTAGAAATTAATAATTCTTTAAAAAATCATACAGACTACAGACTTACAGAAAGAAAATGTATCTGCAGGAAACGGCATTGGCAGACACAATGAATCCAATGGATACAAAAGAAATACAAAAGAAGTCCCCTTCCTCCTTTTACGCAGATCGCAACAGCAGCCGCAGGCTCAGCAATAGCACCGGTAGCAAAGGCATCAAAGAAGAGAGAAGTAGCAAAAACTAACAAAAACTAACAACAACAACAATGAAACTACATCTGGCATGCATTATAAAATATATGCACGCAGTCCCTTCCGTGGTCATTAACCACGATCAGTGGAGACTTGTTTTGTTCCCAGAAATGTGCGCCTATTCGCTGATTTCTTTACCGAACAATATCATTACTCTTTTGCACCAATTCCTTTGGACCTCTTCCCATTGTTATTTGTACGAACGTATTCTCTATAAGACCCAGCGGTAAAATGTGTTTGACCCGCTGGTAAATTAGACAGATAGCGACCCATTGGAGAATTGTGCAAACTGTTTACTCTTTTTAAAAAAATTTTAAAATTTTATAGTTTAAGAGTCAGGAGTCACTAAATCAGTAATTATTATTATTATTGTTTATGTAACGAAATTAATTAATGATTATTTCTAGGAAGGAGACAGTATTTCAAAGCTATTACAACAGCTCTTACCCGATTATGAGGAAAAAAACGTAACTTGGCCAACTGTTCTTCCCCCGGTTCTTCCCCTTTTTCTTCATCGACCAATAAGAAAAACAGTTCATATAAGAAAAAACACTCAGTAGTTTCTTATTCTGGTTTTAAAAGTTTCGGCTGCTTCACCGTTTTTCGTAGCATGAATTTCGTCAATTTTCAGGGTGCTTTTTTTATTCCTCAGTTTCCAGTTTTGTTATTTCGTCGTTCATCGTCTCGCTAATCGAATGTTTGCTTTGGAGATTTGTTGGTTTGTTCAATTCTGTCAACAGTTTGTTTCTTTTATTTTACTACCATTATTTTCTTTTCCCTCGCTTCATGTACCCTTAGTGTGCGGCAGCGTCCTTCTGCATTAACGCTTAGTGCATCCAACGCATTTCAAGATCGAAGACAAAGAATTTACACAAGCCATGAATAGTTGTTGAAATGTTGTTCGAGTTCTAAATAAGAATGCCTTAAGTTGACATGAAAGGAACAACAACAAAGTAAGGCCTAACTATTTTTAACAACTGTTTAATAAATATAAGCTCCGTTCAATTTTTATTGTTTCTGAAGGCGTTTTCAACACCAGAAAAACCACCCAAATGAATTAAAGGAAATGAAGAGCATGAAATGAATTTTTTAAAATCACATTTAATTATTTTTCAAAAAAAAATTAAAAGAAAAAAATTTTCACCCTATAAAAAGAAATGCACAATGAAATCCGGTAGTAAACTGTAATGATTTTAATCAGGTGTAAATAAAACATTAAAAACCTTTTTTGGAAAGCTAAAGCAATTATAAAAAGATGAACAAATAACAAATCGTGTAATGCTATTAAAAAGCATAATAGTAAATCGCTGCATAGGCTTTTTTCCCTTGATTGCGGTCTCTAAAGCAAACATGATTAAAATAAACATAATCAAAATGTAAACACGTGTTTAATGTTTCAAACATTTACTGAAAAGAATTGAGAAAACTATAAGAAAATCTAAAAAAAACCATTAAGAAATCGGAGTCAATCGGAGCGATCGCAGCAGAAGTCAATAAAAAGTGTAGGAAAAACTATTAGAACGAAACTACTGGAAATAGATAAACAAATAGTCTTAACCTTATATGTTTATGTAAGGAAACTTGAAATAGAAAGAGTAAAATAAACACATATGGGGGTCTTTGCCCCAGAAGGAATAATTGATTAAGCACTAAAAAAAATGAGGCCATGTGTGTGTGAGGGTGTCTTCGACTTTCTTAGTAATAGTGTTCTGCATACTTTCAGGATTGCAACGCTGAATCCGTGGTTTATCTTTAGTAACAATTCAGTTAAAAAAATTTAGGAACCTGTACTAAAAGTTCCTCAACACCGCCTAGTCGTAGACATAACCATTATCTAGGTCTTGATCTAGTCATTATAATTGTCATCAAGAAGAGAAAAGTCGCAAACTAATTATTATGATTATATGGAATCTTATATCCACAATTTCTATTAGTGTTCCTAATTAGACAAACTACTAACAATCTTAGTCAAGTTTCTCAATATCGAGAATACATTGAATGCCCCTCATATTCTACAGCGAACCATTGCCTCAATATTGTGGGAAATCATTTTCAAAGGAGATAATTATTTCGAAATGAAATTTCTTTTTTTTTTATTTTAATTTATCTTAACCCCGATTAACATAAATGAGAGGATGCACGGAATGGATAAGATAAAAATGCTTTTCAAAAAAAATTCTATAGAAAGAGAAAAAAGCATAAACACCGTTTTTCAATTACGATTTCTTGCAACGTTCGATGAAGAGTAAACAATAATGTCTTGTAATAAAATTTTAATTATAGTTTTCTTTTTATTATAATGCGTATTGATTTTTTTTCTCGTACGTTCAATTTTATTATATTTTTATATTCCTAAATGAATTTTTTATAGCATTCCGTAGGATAGACTTGCCTGCTTTTTTAAAAAAAAGGATTCCGCTGAACGACACTGAATGCAGTGGTATCTCATGGATTGACTACTTTCGCTACTGCAGATGCGATCGATATTTAAGTTATAAAATGATGACAAAGTTGTGACTATTGATTTTCTAAAATAGCACAATTATTTGTGGCGTCATGTGAATATTGAGCAATGTTGGAATAATTTAATTTCAAATGACTGGGATTTCTTTTGGATTCGTCTTGGTGCGTCGCCGTATCTGGTTTTACTCCATTTCGTCACTTATCCTGTGAGATTATTTTTAAAACTATTAAAATTTTGTGTGCTTCCTTTTGATTGAAAACCAATGAATTCTCCATCAATGATGCATTTATCTAAATTTCAATCATTTTTTCCATTTAGTGCTAATAAAAATCAGGTTTTCTTGGTCAGGAATAAAAGAAAATAGAATATTTTATGATTTTATTACTTTAAAACCGAACATAAAAAAAAGTTACGGGAAAATAACAGAAACGGCAAAATAACAGAACAATATCTAGATTCAATAACTGTCTCCTCTCTCTCTCTTCCTCTTTCCCCTTTTTCTTTGTCTTTCTCTTTCTCTCCCCTCACAAACTAATCATGCATTAAATATATCAAATGAAAAGGAATACAAAAGCAATGTAAAGAAAGGGGAGAAGTTTCATGTATAATACAAAGATTTATATTACCGTATTTTGCTGAAAGACCGCTGGAGACCGGATGAAAAATAGCGGTAGTAAAATCCGTGGCAGTCGAAGTGAAGAAGAAAAGCCATTGAGAAAAATGCTGAGCCAAATGAACGTATGATTAGCTATTTGCAATTGTTTAAAGGAAAATAAACACAAGGGGGAAAAACTGAAGCAAAAAACAAATCAGAATTAGCCTCGATATTGGCGAAACACGTACACCCTACACAGACACATGTGATGCCAGGAGTGGGTGCAACAACCTCACAAATTACGTTACTTTGACTTTAAAATTAGACACGACGCTCGAAGAAGAGAGTGACGCTAGTTCGTTGTTGATTATAACCAGTTTCAAACCGCCTAGGAAGAGAAATAATATTCTCACAAAATTTCACGGCTATGCCTTTATTAGTTCCCCAATAATCACGGTTCTCACAGGCGAACGGACAGGCAAGAAATAAGGATTGCTGAACAGCAATGTCTCTTCATATCATATGTAGACCATTACCAAGAAACTAACTCTATAGAATTTCAATGTAGTTCCAGAGAAAGAAAGTATTGAATACTATAAATCTTTTTATAAATATAACTGTTACGGCTTTATCTCCCGACCTAGAAAGCTGTTGCAACAGAGATCTTCCCAAACTCAACTCATTGTTTTATAAACGGCTTTCTTGGCAAAAGAAAACTATATTGGGAATGATATCCAAATCATATAAATCTAGAGAACACGTATAGATATAAGGTTGAATTCAAATTGGAAAACATAATGAGAAGCCCTGTAGTGTTTACGCTTCCTAAAGTTTTTTAAAGGGCGGAATGGTATTTCTACATTAACCCACAATGACCTCAGGCTGAGAACACTTTTAAAGAGTCGGATTAAAACCTAATATGGAGATCGCTAGCCCTTTCTCTTCTGTATGGTATTATCATGCATACCTTCTGCTCCTTTTCCTTTTCATGTTTGAGTTATTTTAATCTTACAATTTACGCAGAATATTAAAAATAACTTGGAGATGACCCGAAGCTTAAACAAATACAAAGAAGGAGTATCAATAATGAAAGTTCGTTTTAATGTTCGAACGCGTACATCCGTTACATGCGCTTAACTTTATTTGTATTGATTGTTTGTATAATATTGTGTTGTTTCTCTTTTATGTATTTGTATTACACTCATAAGGTGGAATTAGAAATAATTTTATATCCTTTGGATATCTCGTCTTTTCTATCTGGCTTACCCTCTGTGTGACCAAGGGACGACCCTTGATGTCATGCTCGTACGCTTCAATTCTCTGTTCTTCTCATCTTTTTAATCCTGTCTCTCCTTCTTTCTCTTTCCTTCCTTCATTTCACTCCTTACTTACAATCAGTTCGATTAACCCTCATCCTGTATTCATCCTTTTTGTTCCCCTCATCATGATTTTTATCGTCATGATTTTTATTCCGATTTTTGTTTAATTCCTGAAATTTTGATTTAAACTCATCTTATGAATATGCAATTTTCTAATAGAAAAAATATCTACGTTCACGTTCTTTTGTTGCCACTGCTGCTATTTCTCTAGTTGTTGTTGTTTCGCCGTTGTTGCGGATGGATATACCCCACATAATGCTACAGCGTCCTTCGTATAATCCTTGGGGAGCTTTTTCCATTCGAACACTTTCAAGAATAAGCGCCCCAAAGCGAAGCATCAGAGATTATTATTAAATAAACTCCAGTTTCAGCTTGATTTGATTTGATTTAATTTGCTACGATTGAAGTCACATGATTTGATGCTACGGTATTTTTTCTACGCCTAGTGCCCTTTTCGAGGATACCGCCGAATAAGCAGATAACGGATGATAATTTAATAAAATTTTATTCGATCACAGTTATCTAAAGAAGTTCGAGAGGCTTTTACTGTTGTTGAATTTTGTTGTTGCTTTTGCTAGAAATATTGATTTTTGTTTAGCAAGTTTAGAATTGATCGCTCGGCCGATTAGACAACTCGAAAGACAGCTCCTATAGGGCTCCATTAGTATCTTCTGGGTCAAAAGACAATTGGGCTTAAAAAATTAACAGAAGTGAAAAGAAGGCTTGAGTACTTCCATAGGCTTTTTGAAGTGAATTCTTTTTCATTCCTTTGATGCTTGACGGATTGGTGGTTTATTGAATTTATTTACTAAAAATTTCCTTCATTTTGGAAATCTGTTTGAAACCTTTCTTTCTTACTCCGAAGGGAATAAACTAAACTAAATTACTTAGTTGATTTTATAAAAAAGTCCTTAGGGGCTCCATTTTGGCCGGAGTAAACACCGTAAAATCTTTTTTACAACAATCTCATTTAATTATTTTACAAATGATTACTAAACAAAAACGATTGCATTGATTAATTATCCTACTAATTTATCTTTGTGTTTTTCTCTGCCCGTTAAAATCAAATAATATTATCAAAGTGTATTGAATTTGCAAATGCAAATGCAAAGCTTGTTTAAAACCTTTGAAATCTGCTTAAACTCCAAAACACCCTCAAGCAATTTCATTTAATATTTAAACAAATACTGCGCTGTGTACATGACTGTCTGTAAGAAATGGGGCGCTAAGGACCCTTTTGTGTTGTACTACGAAACCCCAAACAAAAAATTTAATAATGAGGTGAAGATGACAAAACCAACGAATGAATAACACGTTTACCCACAGTTTGTATAAACAAGTAAAAGCGTTACTTCAGTTTGGTCTCGTCGAATTTTGTGACACGCTACAGCTTAGCTTTATTCTTGAAATTTACCTAGGAAATTCCTCTTAAAATCACGAACTCTCTTAATATTTGATTTTAAAGAAATCGGTCTTTCGATCACCTTTACTTTATATTTCATATCTCTAAAGCGGCTGGTTCTATTATAAAAATTACGCAGTCTAAATTCTTTCATAAACTCGAGTTTCGCAGACTCATAAGTTGATTTTAAGCTAAAGTATATAAATTTATCTATACTTGACAAAGTTTATAAGAAAGATGCTAAACACACCAAAAACTTAATGTACATACCCCTCAACCCTTCGCACGTATGCTACAGAAATTTTCGTGTAAAAAAAGGGGCCGAATCAAGAAAGCCTGAAATCAAGCAACCCTTAAAAACACAACTGCCCTCCAGAGCATGGAAGGTCCGCATTTTGTATCCTTTAGTCCAAAAATCAACGTTGGGTTTCCCTTTTCGGAAATTGCAGATTGGGGTTCTAAACCGCACACTTTCAAAACAACCAGGAAACACAATTTCCCATCTTTTCATGCAACACCCCCTAATCAGTTGCAAGGGGGGTATCTAACCCTCCAATTGTGACCCTTCTATTTGGGATTTCTTTAACAAGATTTCGACATATTCAAGAAGATTTCCTAATTCTATTTGTACCAACGTGTGGTTTATTTGATAAACGTTACATATTTTCAGGCATCAGGACATCTTGAAAGGGGATGACAAATATTTAATCCTTCGTTAACGAACAGGACTTCAAGGAGCGATATGTGTGTAAATACGCAGTTCTTGGTTTTCGTGGGTTTTAGAAGATTTTAGAGAGACTAATTGGAAATAGGAAAAAGGAAAAGAAGCAGATAAGTTAGAGAAAATAATTGTGAAGTTTCCTTTACGTAATCGCTTCTAGATTTTCTTAAGTAAGCAGATGTTTTTTAGTAAATAGATCAGTTTTGTTCGATGGAAACATTGGTGTAGAAATATCTACATGGACCTAATTGGACTAATTGGAAATACCAAATGAGAGAGAGAGGGAGAGGGAAAGTGAGAACAGGAAGGTGTTGTGAAGCTGTTTTTCGTACGAAGGTAAATCTGAAATTTGTTGAATGTGCAGATGCTTTTTTTAGCCAATAGATCAATTTGGATTGGGTTTAAAATTGCAAGAACGAAAATTTGTTTAATGGAAAATTTTTTACGGACAAGTTTCGGTGCTTTGGCAACATGCATTATTGTAAATATTATTATCCTATCAGTAAAGTAATAAAACGAGCTCTCAGAACGCTTCAATAACAGAAGGTCCTTGATGTGCACAACATCCCTTTCATTACCACCTACACGAAGTTCCGTAATAACCATACCAAAGCCACGGCCACGAGCACTTCGGTCACCTTTTCAAATAATTAAAATCGACCGTAAAACGCGTCTGAAATTTTTGTCACCCTTCGAAAAACACTTTTATAAGTCTAACAACAGCGTTGTTAAGGGTGCAAAAAAAAAGAATGTGATCTAGGAACACTTGTATTCTCGCCCTTCAGTTACAACGTACGTAATTGGAACAGGACGTTGTTGACGACGTAGTGTCCAAACAAATGAAAGTCCAAATGAAAATTTATTTTTATGTTCTGCATACGAAAACGATTAATACGCCGGTTAGAATAAAAACACATACACACGCACGCACACGGCGTCACCGTCATAATCATTCATTTGCAAATGTATTCTTTTAATCAAAATGATATCCTTGGATAAGGATAACGCCAAATTTCTCTTGTGAGTCGTATGAATTTAATGCGTTTCATTCAACTCCGGGGTTGATTTTTCACAATTCACAACAACTTCCATAAATACAATACAATTCAACACACACATACACACATTAACCCTCGTAGTAACAACAATTTCAACAATGAAAATGAAAAACAACAACAACTGATTGCAAAGTTAAAACGCAATTTTCAAATGAAGAATGAAAACCACGTGGTTTTATTTACAAACCAACGAAAGAAGAAAAAGAAGAAGAAAGGCATAGAAAGAGAGTGAGGGAGAGCGAGATGGGAAAATGATAGAAGAAAAATAAAAGAAAACAATGAGAGTAAAGGAAATGCGCGACAAGAACAACGAGAAAATGAGTGAATAACGGTGGGTCAGAATAAGACACAGAGAGAGAGAGAGTGGGAGAGATTGAGAGTGAGTTAGAGCGTTTGCAAGCATTAAATACCGGAACCATGCGGCGCCATTAAACCGGCAAACATATTCTATTATTATTGTAGTCAGCTGTTGTTGTTAGCGAGATTGTTGGTAATGTTGCTGGTGTTGTTGTTGTTGTTGCTTCTATTTACATTGTATGCTGAAATTCTACCCCAAACAGTCTCGTTATTCGACGACCTTTTGGCTTGTACGAATATACTTTTAGGCGCTTAAGGGTTGTTTACCGTTCGGATTCAAAATGTTGCATTTTGAGAAGGATGAGAATTAACTGTGTTTGTTGCTGTTGTTTTTTATGGCATTGTTTTGTTATTGTTGCGGGTTTTTATTGTCAATAGAATACTTTCCTTCATGGAGTGTGAGCTGAGGGACACGAACACAGGAGAGTGTTAACCGCTCGGCAAAAATGTATACACTTTTTAAAAAATCCTATAACAAATAAGTTCTTGAGAGCGCTTGGTATTTTTCAAATTATATTTTAACATTTAAGTTTAATTTTTATAAATGTAGATTGAAAATTTTCATATATAAACGTTAAGGGGGAGGGTTAAGTCCCCGAGCAAAAAAAATCGTGAGAATATTTTTTTTGGCTATAGCATCTCTTCCAATTCGTTTTATTAAGCGTTACACTGTAACTCTCTGAAGTACTTCTCGAAAACTGTCAACATTTGCAAAGCCATTTAACGAAATCCACTTATTTTTGTTGTTGTACCGAATATACTTATCCGGTCGGAGTTAAGCGACATACGATTATTATTACAAACGAACGCTCTATCGCGTACCGGCAACCCTTTCGTTTTCCATTCCTTTCATTTTCGATGCTTCTTACTTCCAAACTCAGCCCTAAGCATGTTACAGCTTTCGTTATTAGTCGGACTGTGACCACCCCCTCTCTCCGCCAACTCACCACCAACACATTTTTAGTGTAGTTACAGTTGCAATTTCCGATTACCGTTACAGACGGATGTCGGGAACCAAGACGACGATGACGATGTTCATAAAAAGTGCAATGCCATCGTGTTAATGCTAATCATGAAGTTTTCACAAGTGCTTGTTTTATTTACACGCATAAGAATATACATACACTCACAAACACTTGTAAATACCGGCAATGAATTACTGTCGGGAATACAGCACGTGGTTGCAAAGTTATGAGAGCAAAAGGGGCGACATCTGGAATGATTGTGACGTCGATTTTTGAGTGAATACACACAAATTAATTATAAGTAAAGCCACATATACAAGCACACACAAATACACTCAACACTCGAGCATTCTTATTTCCTTACATTTAAGTTCACTCAATAGTGAAAACAGCGAATGAAACCAAGATTGTTGGAATATAGCGAATTTTGTGGATATGCGTGGAATCACAGTGGAATAAATTTCATAAAAATCTGAAAATTTAAAAACAGGAAATTTTCAGGTTTTTGAAAAAAAAATTTGAAAATATTTCAAAAGAAATAAAATTTGTCTTTTAATTTCTCTTCTAAAATAATTAAATTGTTCTCTTATTTATCTTTTAAGTGAAAGTGTTGCTTCCTCAGTCATAAATATAGAAATTTATTTCTCTGAAAGAAGTTCTCTGAATGAGTCTGAAGGTTTTGATTTGACCTATTTCTTCTGAATGTATTAATTTAAACATTTATTTTAATGACTGATTAATAATTGCTCTGCTAACACGCCCTTAAATTCTAATTGAGATATTTTAGATGACGCTTTTGACATATCTTTACCCTCCGGGTTTCGCCACTTCTGTCAAATGTAAACAAATTTTGCGATAACAAGACAATTTTTGTATCGAAAATCGCAAAAATTCTAAATTATCAAATATAGTTTCCATGGAATCCCGTTCTAGAACGTTCAAACAAGTGTATTCTAAAGATTCCCATATATATTTCTAGAGTTCTGCTTTTAGGCTCGCATTCATTGAAATTATTCCACTGTAATTTATTACAGTCATTAAAATTGGCTGTAGGTAAGCTGTCTGCCTTCATCGTTATTCCCAAACACAAAAAAAAATTAAGTAACTGAAATTGAAACAGTATAGAAGTCAGAGGATTTATTAGTCGTGAAATCCAAGAGGAAACCATGTGAACCCTTATTTTGAAAAATACGTAACCACTTTAAGAAACATATTGTCATATCTTCTGATACGATCCTGTGCAAACGACACTAACGTACGAAACCCAAAACCAAAACAGAAGCAGAAATGAATTGACAAGAAAGAGCTTGACGAAAACCAAAGCACATTGAGTCCGTTCAACTTGGATGGAGTCCAATTGAAGTGTATCACGGTTGCATTTTTATGAAAATTGAGTCAAAGCGGTTAATATCAGGTTGCTCCCTTAAAGGGGATGCAAAAAGCCCTCACCATCCTCTTTGTCTCTGTCTCTCCCTTTTGCTGTCGCTCTTACTTCCTTTTTCTCTTTTTCTCTTATGGTTAGTTGGCGTGTCACCACCCCTTAAATGCGCCATGCTTTCCAACTTGCTGCCGTTTTTTTTGGGTTGGTAAAAAGAAGCAAAATAGAACTCGGTGGTTCTTTTGATTAGATTCAATTCAGTTTGTAAGCGAACGTAGTGCACAAATCGTGGTCTCTTTTGAATATTACGCTCGATTCTAAGAAAAGAATTCTTGTATATAATCACGTTATCTTTTTAACTAAGTGAAGTCATCAATTAAAATTTTAATGAATTATTTTAAACGAAACAATTATTATCAGATCGTTATCAACTGTTTTTGTTGTTGTTCCTTTCGTATTTGTGTTATTAATGTTATTGTTGTTCAATTTTGTGTTTGTCAAAATTTGCAATAGTATGGAAGGTACATTTTGCGCATGTCCTGGAAAGGCAAATATTACTGTTGCGTGAGTTCCTCACCAACATGTATATTCCGACCGAAAAGATGCCCGAAAGTGAATCATCGAAGATAGTCGAAACGTAAGAAGTGATGATGATTGTAAACAGTAAAGAAAATCTGAAACTCAAAGAGTGGCTAAAAGGATTCTAAAATAATGGTCAAAAAGATTATTCAACATCGATAGAAGTGCAAAGAAATTGTGTGGAGTGTTTAAAACGTTAAAAAAGCATTGGATTTAATTGGATAATTTTTCAATTTACTATAATCGGTTCCATTACCTCCAAACTGCAAACTATCCTCCGAACACACCTCTCCGTAAATTCTGTCACTTGCGATATTCTTTGCCGTTTGGTGTGTGTACGTGTGTGCTTGCATGTGTGTGTGTCTGTCCAAATGTATTCATAAAATGTGTGACAATCAAAATAATCTCAATGTCTCCCAAAATAATACTGGTGGCAACGGTAACGCAAGCGCTAGCGGTAACAGTAGTGGTAACAGTAGTGGCAACGGTAATGGCAATGGTAATGGCAATGGTAACAGCAGTGGCAACGGTAATGGCGATGATTCTGACGTGGAACTTGTTGAGGGTATGGAATTGCTCGAGGGGAACTATCAAGTTCTTCGCGCTTGGGTTCCACCAGCACCAAACTATTGGAATGCACCACCGAAGGCTATCATCAAATTAGCTGAAGTGAGGTACACGTACTATATGAAAACCTCTGCAAATAATTCTATTGAATCTCATTAAAATTAAAACTCGAACTGGATTGTTTTGCTCAAAACAAAACAGATAAATATTTCGTTAGTCGTTTGGCATATTTTTCATTCTTTTTAGTTAGTCGTATGGTATATTTTCTATTCTCTAAGTTCTTTCGACCCTCGTGGAATATTCCGACAATGGCTCCGTAATAATTTTATATTATAAAAAGAAATTATCAAGATATTCCTAGGATCATTCTGAAGGCAGGGGATGGTAGACAGTCTTTTTTACCGAAGAAATGAAGGATATGTTTGTAATAGTCAAATAAAGGACCGAAAACTGGGTGGCCGAGGGTATACTAGTCAAATAGAGAATTGTAATATATATAGTATAAAACCCGAAAATTATAAAATCTACGAAAGTAACGAGAGCGATTTAATAACGATTAAATAAATACAATTCAAACATTAATAATCTCTCAACCACAATAACCAACACTTTCGAAAGTTTAATTTGAAAAAAAATACATATTTAATACATATTTTATCAGAAAAAATTAAATCAATTAACTTTTAATTATTCTTTTAATTCAATTCGAGAAAAAACAAGATAAAAACAACTAAAACTTAAGAAAGCATGAACTAAAAACGGTACCGATATCACGATATATAATCTAGAGTAAAGAAAGGCATCACTGGATCAGTTCATAAAAAATGGTGTCAACGACATGATGGAAAACACAGAAATGGACATAACATCAGACACATCATCAAACACATCATCAAACACATCGTCAAATACACCATCGAATGGCGTAATAAATATGAAGCTAATTTATGGATTGAAAAGAAAAAAAGAACGCAAAAACAATAAACTATCAAATGGACAAGACTTAAGAACAGAATCACTACAAAGCCATAGCAAAAGGAAGGAACGAGGCAGACATATACGAGACTGACAAATTGACACTCAGACAGATGAGATCATGGCAAAAATGGTCGATTCAATTAAAGCGAAAACATTGATGATGCTTTGAAGAAGGCTAAGAATACAGAAAACGGATTTAATCAACATTAACTAAGGTTAACTAAGATTAACTAATCAACATTAATTATGCTTTTATCAATTAACAAAAAATTTCGAAAAAGTTTATTCTCCCCGAAACTTCACCAAAATGAATAATCAGAAGAAAATTAATTAATTAATACCAGAAAAATCTTATCTCATCAAAATAAATTATTGATATCTTCCTTATCAAAAATTTCTTCAGAGAAAGGGTGAAAAGGGCATCAGCTTCAATTTTATGTGAAAATTTTCACGGCTATAAACTCTTTGGCAAAAATGCGTTAAACATAAATCCGAGTTTATAAATGCGTTGATATCTCCGACAGAATTAGATATTTTAAAATGTTTGAACGCGTTTTCGTCACCCCTCGTCAAATTAGCTTTGAAGACAAACCGAAGAAGACAAATTTCTGATGTTGGTCGATACAAGCCGGTTTGTCACCAAACCTTATTGTAAAATAAGGTGATGGATGACGAAAACGCGTCCCAAAATTGTAAAAAATTCACCTTAATCTTTACCACGGTCGAAGAGTACGGGAAACTCACACAAATATTTCAGAATTTTATTCTGAAATCAAATGTTTTGAAACTTTATGCATAATAGTGTTAAAAATTAATTACAATTAAGTATACTTCATATTAGTACAATCATGAATTAAATAATAATGGCAAATTAATTGAAAAATGTGTGTGGACGCTACGTATTCTTGCTTAAATTACTGACGCAACATTTACTAATTAAAATTTACTGCCTTAGTCTTTAAATACAAAACAACGCTCTCAATTTTTGTTAAATTTGCAATATTGTGAGATTTGTGTTTATTGAATAAAAGAGTTTCAATTGCAGCAAATATTTATTATACGATGCCATCGGAAGATACTGCTGATTTTATACATTTGTTATTGCACATGCTATCAATGCAATAGTCGTTGTTGTTTAATGGAAGCAAAAGCAGCAACAGCAATGACCGGCAACTAATATCCTACATATTTATTGCCAATTTACGCATTTCAACTCTTGAGTTTAACTGTATTCATTGAAGTAATAAATAAAGTGTTCACTCGGCTACCAAGGAATGACCAGTCGGAATGTTCGAGGCACTGGAATGGCCCCAATCGACCAAACGATAGACTAAGCCTGAATCTATTAAAATGATTATTTAGACTTAAAATTCAGGCTTCAAAATTGAATTGCTTTTCAAACTGAAGGTAATAAATTGATTTTAAATTCTGCATCATTTAAGTCCGCGATTATTATGAAAAATTGAAATGATTGAAATGATATTTGAAATGATATTTTGTGTCACAAATTACGATACGAGATTGGTGATATAAAGCAGATTTGAATGACTATTATGGCTGCGATTACGGCAATTACGAGTATTAATGGCTATTAATGACTATTAATATTTCATAAAAGCACATTTTTCAGAAAGGATTTCAGTCAGTTTTCATTCAGAAATTTCTTTCGTCCGGGAATTAATTTGCACTAAATAAGATCTTAATTTGATTTAGTTAAGAATTTAGTGTGAATAATTGGCATTTCTTCTATTTATGTAATTTTTCGCAAGTTGAATAGGATCTGTTTAAGGATTCCCAGATCAAAACAAGACACTAGCGATGGAATAACCCATACACTATATAACACACGTCCCTGACTTAACAAGTCGTTAATAAATTTCATTAAAAAACTTATGAAAATCAATTTATTAAGGATAAACCAAACTCCGAGAAACCACAAATAGTTAACAGAGCGTTCCTTCTTCTTTTGTGTTCGTAACAGTATCGGTAGTGATCCAATATAATCATTTAAGAGATTTTCCTGAAAATTCTATCCTTTTCTAAAGATATCATTTAAAGTGGCTTGCAAGTGAAGCAATATTTGATACATTCATTCCCAGTAGTCTCTGGTTTCAGCAAATGTTTTCCCCAATACTCGCGCTTTCCTTGGCATAAACAGATGACAAAAGTTTTAAATTGCGTTTAATATGAGTCTTAACTTCAATTCGAGCCTTGATCTCTTCATTGGTAAAACGCAACCCCTTCAATCAAAAGGCAATTATGAAAGTTTCTTTGTTATCGAATAAATGAATGAATGAAGGAATGAATAAATGTATGAATGAATAAACTGCCTGCCCTACAAGAACAATAAAATGAGTATTGAATGAGTATTCAATTCGTATTCATGAGAGAAATGAAACTTCTTTGTTTATGATTCAAATGAAAGAAAACTTATTCCTATTGTTATTTCGATGTTTTTTCTGGGGTTTGTTGTTACCCATTAGTTGTTGTTGTATTTGTACATACATTGTAAACATGTATTAATTACTTTAAACAATGTAATGTATTAATTACAAGTACATTCTTTAGCACAATTTCTTTTAATCGCTGGATATTGTGGTTTGTAACGGAAATCAGGAGGAGGAAGGCTAAAACTTAAGAAACCATTAGGGACAAGTAGAGATTCTGAAGGTAGTTACCAACAATCCTTTGTCAGTGTTTGAAACCAGAAACTTATTTGTTGGCCTTTTTCTATTGAAACGAGTGATCTTTTTAGACTCAGTAAGGCAAAACCAACTCTTTTATCTTCACATTTCTTCTATTTTTTCCTTTTGACTAAAATAAATTCATTTCTTAAAGGCCATAAAAACGTATGGCTTTTTATTATCATCCATTCGGGGTGAAGAATTTCTCATTGTTTCGTCTAGTTTTTGCTTTAGATTGTGATACGATTATCGTATTAAAGCGAAGAATCTGATAGTTTTTTGCATTAGGAAGAAATAATAATAAAGACATAAAATTTATATAAATAAACATTTCTAAAACAATACTTTGTTTTTTTTTTCACAAAAGTTATTTCGTAAAGTCCATTTCAATAAACAGTAAACCATCTGGAACCAAACGGGTCGCTACATCTCACCAAATCGACTCTCATAAAACTCAGTAAATAATCACACCCTCTGATTCTCTATCCATGAAATGAATCCAATTTCATAAAGCAAAACGAAAAACAAAAAACAAACAAAGCGAGGATAAAGAAAAGAGATAATAAAGGAAAACACTTTTACACCTGATACAATTTCCTTTTTGAACAAATAAAAAAAATAATCACAAATACTTTTTTGTTGTTTTGCCCTTTTCTTTCCTTGTTATGTTGGCTATTGTCCTCTCTGTGGCAGCTGTGACAATGGTGACAGCTGTCAAGTTGTCATACGTACTTGCGTAAAAATGGCGAAAATGTTTGAATTCCATGTTTTTTCCAATACGTATCTTTTTATGGAATTTTCTTTTAATGGCTTTCTTGTACTTTTTTACTGAAGCTTTGTAAATCTTACTTCCTTACTTTTTCACCCTGAAAGTCATCGAGGTCACCATTCGATGGATATCATTCTGATATTTCTTATTATTGCTTTTGATAATTTTTTTTATTTTTTTTTTTTTAGAAAAAAGCATTCGTATGATATCTTGGCAAACGAACGAAATCATCCTAAAGAGCACTAAACCCAAAAAGATTTGTGAATGAGATTACTTACTAAAAATTTTTAGGATGTGGTAAAATTTGTTATCAGCTGAAAAAATTGCTTTTAAGGAGAACAATTTTGAAATTGTTTAACTCTTCGAAATTTTTTTCGAGGGGAGGGCAATTTAACTGGGAAGCCAATACACCCACTACTACTTTTTCAACAGAATGGGCTAAATAGTTTTTTAATACATAAATCAATCCAAATTGTTTTGGAACATGTTTATTTCCATTATATTTAGGTCGAGAATAAATATATATATAAATAAGAGTTAATGATGAAGTAGTAAAAAACATGCTAGTCACATTTAGTAATTTATTATTATTTGTCACACACCCAGAAAAACATTAAAATATAACATTGGTTCTTCAACTTCGGCTAAGTAATTATTAGCTTCAAATGGACTACATTAAAAAAACAGGAAAAAGAAATATAACAAAATTATAAATGCAAATAGAGTTCATTTTAGAAGTCAATTCAACACGATATTATTCAGTCCAATAATTTTTTTATTTCGCATTTTCATGTCATTTCATCATAAAATTCTCTATTAGTGCTTCTATTGTCCTTTGAATTCTTCCGTAATCTCGAAGGCTTTGATGAAGTTATTAATATTTTGTCATGCCCTTTCTGAAGAATTTTTGAATTTCAGTTTCTTCTCTTGATATATCACAGTTGAAATAAATATTTGATAAATAAATGACCAAAATTATTAAAGTTTTTTAAAGAAAAATGTTTAATTATATCTATTTAAATTTTTAATTTTTAAATTATATATTTTTAATTATTTAGCTATTTCTTAGTTTTATTTTTAAACGAATTGTGTCCTGATTTTCATTTGGAACGAAGGAAAATATTGATTTTTTATTGGTCAAAAAGATACTTTTATCCCAGATAAAACTCGTCAATGGATTAAGCAAAAGCGTTAAAAATATCTTCAAACAAATATCTTTAAATTTTTCAATTCTTTTAATTTTTCAATTGCTTTTATTTGAATTAGATCGTCTTCTAAGTAAAACAATCATAACTTTTTTAATTGTTCCTCCCCCTTTAATACCGCTCGTATTTATTATCGCCCCCCCTTATTCCCTTCATCGTACTCGCACCTTCGGGATTTCTAGTGGATGACTTAACAAATTTATGCATGTCGTGTCTTTCAATTTCAAGATTAAATGAATGAATGAATGAATTGTCCGTAATTATTCATTTGCCGCTCGCATAATTCTTCATTCGACCTTCTATTGTTCGCCGTAATTCATTGTGATTCATTGCTCTTCATACAATCTTTCAATAATTCTTCATGTGTAAAAATACTTCAATTATTTTCCTACTCGTTAGGAATTTTAAGAAAATCAGATCATTAAGAGGCACGGAACAAAAGCACGAAAAATTGTGTATAGAGAAATAGATTGAATTGGCTAGGAGAGGCTTTATTGCTCTTTTTCTCATAAATAACCCAGACTGATTTTAGGCACTTCTTCCCTTTTTTCTTTCCTATTGAAATTTTAAGTGTTTGAAATTTTATTTTTAAACTAATTATTTTCAAAAAAATTTACATAAAATCTGTTTTTTTCATTTTATTTTTATTTCTTTCGCTATAACCGTTAGGCAACCCTTACTTTTACCCCTGTACCTTTTTAATTAACATTCGTTGCCCCAGAAAATATTTCTTTTATTGTTTTTTTTTACTTTTATTGCACTTTTTAGTTGTCACGGGTTTTTTTTTTTAATTCTTGATGACACTGAAGCTTCCCTCTTAATGTTAATTTCTTTTTGTTAATTTTTATATTAAATCTGTAACTTTCACCTCCCTATAGGATTCTGCTTTTGATTTTTCTTATTGTTTTTGTGTTTGTTGTTGTCGCGTTGCTGACTGTCTTATTTTGAATGCAGTTTTGACGCCGCGGCAAGCCGTTGTTTTCAGTGCCCTTGTCAGCATTAAAAGCATCGAGAGGGTGAGTTTGAAAAAGGGGGAAAAGTTAAACGAACAATAAATATTCGCTCAAGTAAAAACTACCCTCAACTTGTTCTTTTACTGTTACTTTTGCTATCACAACGATATCAAAGGAAGTTTGTAAAATAAGCTGAAGACATTTTTGAAATTGGGATTTATCAAGTTTATTTTTAAAAAATGGAATATGTGGCAATGATAATTGCGTTTCATAGATAATCATGTTTTAGGTCAACGAAAACCTTTTGCAGTTTTCAATTTTTAACACGGATTGAAAATTTCAATATGGAGATCATTATTGATTAATATTGATACAGGCACTTAAATACAATAGTCGTCATCAATAAACGGGTCAAACGATGCAGCTCCCACATTTAAAGAAAGCTATTTTTCAAAATGTTTGAAGGTATTACAATGGAAGCATGTAATACCTTAAAAATGCGCCTGTTCTTTCATTGCCAAAAGATATCTTAATGATGGTCCATCAATAATATACGTTTTAGGATTATTTAGAAAGTTAGCCCTTTACGCAAGATTCAGCTACCGTGAACTTACTTAATCCCACCGTTCTTATCGTTGTGTTTTCTCTTAGTTTAGTTCACAACCAAAACGTTGAACTACTTGTTTTGCTGAAATCTGTTACAATTTTTGTAAAGTCTCCCATTCGCTTTGCCATTCATTCCTATAAGAAAATATCTCTCTCTACTAAATGCTTGTTCTCTTCGAATTTGTGTGAAATTTTAACCTGCGCCGGCGTCTATGCAACAATTTTGTGTAAGAGTGCCAACATTTGCTTTCTGCAAATTTATCTAATACACTTGTTTTACAACCCACAATACTCCTTCAAGGGAATTGCTCTCTTATGTTACAACCCACTAGCTGCGAAGCATGCAGCAAATTTTTTAATGGACGAAGAGAATTTCTTTGAAAAATTTGGTCTACAAATCCTCGTGTTGGCGTGTTTTTGCTTTATTATCATCAGTTATCAATGCTGTTAAGATCAAGATGCACGTAATCCGATTTTAAAATTATATTTATTTAAGTTTATTTTAAATCTCGTTATTATTTCTTATCGTAAATTATTATGGATTGTATCATGCGGCCTACTCTACCGCGATCGCATGATTTTTGATAAATTTCTTCACATTTTCTTAAATTTGAAGCACGCTTCTAGGCGTCCTTTTAAAGATCGGGTATTTGTTGCTAGTCCAGCGTTGCCAACTTCTCACAAATACTAAGCCAATTTGACACAAGTTATGAAAATTAATTAATAATTACCTTTTCGATATTATCTTCTGGATTTTATTATATATATATTTATTTATTTTCTTTACATTTTGTTTATGTTTTAAAACTGATTTTAAAGCGTTTTCTGAATGCTTCTCTTTTCAGGTAAGCGCACAAATTTCAAAACACAAAGAATACCTGGTTCCATTTGCACTGGTAAGAAATCTTCCAAACATTTTCCATTCATATCCAATCGCTCAAGAAGAACATTTAAGAAAAGTTATTTAATATATTCTAAAAATTGGATAAATTACGCAAAAATTTAATTTTTTCCCACGCTGTAAGGTGCAAAGTTCGCTTGAATTTGCCACAGCCTATGACACAAATTTGCCAATGGCAAACGACATAATTTCACTAAAATCTCAGGTAGAAATGATGTAGCAAAAATATTGGTAGCTTTTTTATCGTAACAATTTTAAAAAATACATCCAGTAGCGACAAACCTAAAAAACAGGTAAAACACACACACGCACACTGTCAAAGACCCCCAAGAAACTGATAGCCTTGAATCATCGTCCTAACTGCAAGCAACATATTTGTTGAAGCGATAGTTGCGCAGCGGACAATAAAGAGTAAGAAAGAGCTAGAGGCATATCGAAATGATTGATTACTAAGGAAGTCGTCAGAAATCCTGCCGCAAATAAAGACTGTAATTAAGCCGGTTGAGACTTTGCAGTCACTCGACAGCTTTGCCTTCACCTCTCTTGGTTTTGTTACGCACTCTGGTAAGTGCGCTTTTGTTGTGCAATCTCTTGCGTATGTTCCTTTACTCCTATTCGTAGTAGGTTGTAATTTTCCGTCGTTCGTCCTTAGAAACAAATGCGAAGTAACCCCGACAGATCAGAGAGACGAGATTGATGTTTTCATGTATAAGATGCGTAGTGACCGAATTGCACTACATTTCTTCACAAAGGTATCTCCGGGTTAAAGAAAAATAGATTAGTAGAGTATATGAGGAAAAGAGGGTGAAGGACAGAGGGAGAGGAAGATGAAGCGCTAAAGCTGAGAATATGTCAATTTTCGCTTTCAAAGAAAAGAGCGCTACATCCAATGAATTGATGCCAATAGGTTTCATTTAAAAAGAAGAAATGAATAGTAATGTATTGTGATGGTCTAGAATGGCAAAAGTAATTAAAAGGTAATCAAAATAGCAGTAGTTGTTTCAATTGTATTGAAGTGTGAGGTAAGGAAATCGTAAAACCATTAATCAAACGAAGCTCTAAAGAATTTCTTTAATAAAAGTTATTTAAGAAAATCGAATGTAACGAAGAAGTTCTCTTTGGTGGAAATTGTTGAAATTCTGCATGAAATAAAAAAATGTTAAAAATTCCGTTGGAGGGCGATCTTGACCTTATGTCATAAAATCGATACAAAGACCCAAGAGTTGCTTGCACAATTTAATAATAATCTCAGAATGGCATTACTGCCTTAGAAGTTATGACCCAAAGAAAAAGGTGGAAATTATCTTGATGGCCTTTTATCACTCTAATGCTAACGACCCTTCGACCTTCGACATCGTTCACACCTCCTCCAAAATAACATAATCGCGCCTGTAAAATGACGAGCAAACTGGCGTGTGACATCAATACAGGATGAACCATTACATCGATTATAGAATTCCCTACAGGTTCTTTGTCATTTCGATGCAGCTCATCAGCTCCAGAAATCGTTTTTGTTTTGTAGAATATCATAATTAATTTAAAACCGAAGATCAATGAAATTTATTTGATTTTACCTAGAAAAAAATGCAGAAGGAAACTTACCTTTTGTTAAATCCTGGGGTATAACATTGTTAGTTTAATAGTCATTCCTATCGCAATAATCATTATTATTCTGTAAATTTCAATAATAAACGGCAACATCGCCGTAGCCATCGTTCTCCAAAACATTATCCCTAAGCTAACAAACACCATGCTCGCTTGCAACATGTTGCAAAAACAACGGTTGCGAGCTTCATAAGCCGGCAACAAGAAACGGATATGAAATAAACGAACTCACTCGAACCAAGAGCGACTGAGTTGAACAGACCAACCGATCAAATTGTACGATCAGTAAGTGAGAAAACGTGATCGCGATCGGATCAAAAAATCGATCGATGAAGCGAGCGAGCATTTATTGATAAAAAGTGCAAAATAAAATATAAAATACTTAAAAAATATAAAAGTAATAAATAGGAAAAAAGGTGTTGATAAATAAATAAAGAAAAATTTCAAGAATTGGGAAAATTAAAATCCAAGAAATTTTCTCGAAGACATTGTGTTAGTTTTGATTATAATTAGCGCTGATTTGGTGCCTCCTCGGTGGAATTTCAAAACATATAAAAATAAAATTAAACAGGAATTAAACCGAAATTAAATATAAATTATTCTTTTAAAGCAATATAAACTGATTTTTTTCCTGACACACCAAATTAGCGACGCCTAATTTATAGGATTTTTCTTTATCCGCTTCTGGAATATTGAACAAAATCAAAGCTAATCCGGGTTTTCTGTTATTGCTTCCTAGTAATTTTGGTTATTTGGTTACATTACTGCTTATTATAATAAAAAATATGCTCTTCAAAGCGCTAAAGCCAATTAAAATTTTGTAAGCAACCGTAATAAAGAATAAAAAGTGCGGTAAAAATTATTGGCAACAATGAAAACAACAACAACAATCGCTTACAATATCGAGTATAAGACATTGTTCTTGAAGGAGTGTTCAAACATTCCTGTAGAACCTTTCCAAAGAATGATTCGTTATTACATGCAAACCCGATAGAAAAATAAAAAGAAGAAGAAAAATGTAACTGACAACTTGCTGTTGTTTTTGTGGCAACAGCATACTCAACAATAAAATGATACTGTATTCTGAAAACCTTAATAAAAGGCCCAACGAGCCTACCATAAGGCATAAGAAGAAGGATTAAAACTTAAATCTAAATAAAAAGGGAGAAGAAGGAAAAGAAGGAGAAGAAGAAAGGAGTAATAACCATAAGAAATATTTGTAATTTTTTTACCATAAAATCTGTATGCAACACTTTACTGCTTTTATTGCCGTCGACGTCATTGGGAAAGGCAATGCCATAGAATTCGTTATTGTAAGCAATGCCGCTTAATCGTGGCTCCCCTCAACGTGCCCCTTACGCGAAAAGAGGCATCACCTGGTTTTTTGATAACGATCAAAATGCGCATGATGTCGTTGTTTAGTGTTTTGATTATTCAATTGTTGCGCCTTTGTTAAGTCCTACTGCGGTATAAAACGCAAGTGTATTTGTTAGGCAGAGCAGGTGTGTGCTTCTATACGTACGTCTTCTATATGTACGTCTCTTTATGACTATCTTATCGGATATATAATCATGATAAAACGCTTTAAACGAATGAGATACAAAATGATTTTGTAAACAAAAGTAGAAAAAACATAAACTCTGATGAATTTGAAAATTTTAATTTAATTCAATAAATTCCTTCAAATCAATATTTTTCTCTTTCTTTTTTTTTGTATTGGTTTGCTTCTGGTGCTGTTTAAAAATTCCATGGACGTAATGACAGTTTATGAAGAATTAAAAATTATTGTGGCCACGCTTTATCGAAAATTAAAGACTTGTATAAAAAACCGTTAGAAAAAGAATCGAACATTTAATTTTAGAATAAAACAAACAATTATAAAATGTAATAACTATTGACATTTATCGAATATTTTAAACTAATGGATACTTGCTTCATTTAAGTTTCGAAGACGGCACAAACTCTAAACAACATTTAATGTTTAACTTTTAATATTTGTCACACGAACAAAAAATCACAGAATTAAGAAGAAATTATAAAAAGTTTAGAGAATCAGTTTCGAGATGATAATCATGATATTACAGGATTTCTCAACAAAACAGCAATTTTTAACTATATTCTTTGTGAAAATTAACTTTATTAGAAATAGCAGTCTGTCCTCAAATTCGTGTAAAAATTCTTCATCCAATTTCTAACAGAAAAATCTCTGCAAGGCATATTTCTGTAGATTTTTTGTAAGAAATCTTTACCTGAGATAGTTTTAATTTTTGTTCGTCACGTAATGACTCTATTATGACCTCACGTTAAGTGAATGACTTCTTAATGACTTTAATTTTTAAAAGTTTCGAAATATACTGATTTTAATACGCTTAAAACTAGACAAGAAACTTCGCTCTTTTAAACAATATTATATCCTTATTCTCTTATTCCTAAAAATAAAGCCTTAGCCAAGAATATGAAAGCTTTCTTTTACAAGCCAACCGGTTAAAATATCTTTTAAACTTAATGAAACTAAGGTTTCACTTAAAATTGAGCTATAACTCAAAAAGACTCTCCTCCACCAAAAAAAAGAAAACCCGCAAAAATCCACGATTGTAAACTATTAATTTATCGGAAAATGTATTTACTGCATTTAACATTTTCTTTTCCACAACGCCTTAAAGCATTTCTTAGAAAATCGCTAAAACAAAATCACGCTTTTAAAAGTTAAACAGTTTTGCGATCCAATAAAAAATTTTACGACAGCCAGACTCCAATTTTATTATAAGGATACACATACACATGCATACATACATACAGCACACACATACACACACGAACAGACGAACAAATCTACCGCCACAGCGTTCAAGACAGGAAAAGTGTGTAGTAATTATGTACGAAAACCAACAACGAAAACAAAAACAACACCAATTCATATTTATTAATTACTTCGCAAAAACAACTTCGGAGAAAAAAATTTGAGAGTTTCTTTTTCAAAGTTTTCCAAGAAAAAGAGAAAGAAGAAGAAAAATATGCTTTCTGGGACATCATAAACAAAATCGTATTTTTGATCATAAAATTCTAAAATAATTAAATGATGCGAAAGAAGTCGTTATAAATAAGGTGTTACTAATTCTTACACTGATCGTGACATAAAGAATGTGTTTCCATGAAAATTCAAATGAAATATTTATTACAACAACAACAACAATAGCAACACAGGCAACTGAGTAGTGTTATGATTCCCATTCCGTTCCATGATTGGCATCGCTTCCCGACATTAGGTTTAATATCACTGTGGGCAGTACGATTAGCATTAGCAAACATATTTACGATCAATTTATCATGGGCATATGTCATTATAATCGATAGTATTAAAAACAACAACATGCTCAGCATCAATATAATCTGATCGTTCGCATCAGCATGATCAGCATTAATATAATCGAGGTTGGTGACTGGGCGAGTAACTTCAGCATGATAATGTTTGTTGTGATAAGCAAGATCCTCATCAGCATGATCAACAATATATTCATTTTTGTAATTATTATCATCATAATTCTCGTGAGAAGCAACAACATTGACTTCTCACCTTCATCATCATCATCATCATCAATAGCATTATCTTCAAAGCACTGGATGAATGCTCATCATGCATTCAAAATGCTTTTGCTAATTAACACGCTGATTTTATCAGGATAAAAAAGCTTTTTTTTATTGTTGCAGCGTTGAAAATTTATGTTGCCAATAAAATTGCCAACAATCAAGGTTTTAATTAATTCAAACTTGATATGTTTTTTATACAAAACTATTGACGAAATGAAAAGGAGGTAACAACGCCGTGAGAAAGGTTGGGAGAAGGAAATAAAAAAGGGGGAGGGAGATAAGAAGAAGGCTATGAGATCGGTTTTCCAAAGTAGAGCAGCAAGAGCGAAAGTAAAATCTTCAACATTTTCTTTTCAAAATTAATAAAATTTTACAACTAAAAATAGAAGAAGAGACAAAAATAAGCGAAAGGAAAGAAAAGTTGTCACGGCTAGAGATTGCCATGCTTGGCAAAATATACAAATTATCATAATTTATTGCCCATAACTCAAACGGTTTCAGAGATGTTTTTGAATAAAATTATAAAAAAGTAAATTTCTAACACTAAAAACTTGCTCCAGATGTTTCAAAAAGTTTGGAAATATTCTTTTAAACTCATAATTGATGGAAGTAAGCTCTGAATAGAGTCGCTGAATTAAAAAATGTTGAAAATTTCCCAAGAATATACAATCTCTCTTTTTTAAAATTCAACGAAATTGAGACGTACTTTTGTAAGACTTTTAAGAGAGGAAAAAGTGATACAAAAAAATCATAAGGATTACCGGTTATGGTAATTATCAGTAATATATTTTTCAAAATACAAATTTAAGAAAAGGTTGACATCTTAATCGCTTAACGCTGCCGCTAGATTGAATACAGTTACAAAGAATAACTCTATTGATCGTGAATGAATAACAAGCCAAATGACAAATAATGAATTATCAGTCTCTCTATTGTATTATCGTCTTTCGAAAAATAGGTCGAGTGTCTTTTAAAGCCAAGAACTGACCATCAAAAAGAGAACAAAGGCCAGAAAACACAAAAGAGAAAGAAATGGTTGAACGATGCGGGTAATGAAGATAACGAAAGCAACTCAGGAAAATAATGTTGTTGAAAAGAATTGGAAAAGTGTTGAGGAGTATAAACGAAACGGTCTTTTAATAAAAAATCCAAAAAAAATTATAATTTCAATAGACACAAATTTTTCCAGTTAAATTTCAGTTTTCTAAAGTTTTAGAAATTTTTTTCTAAAATTCTTCAAATTCCTAGATGTGATTCATAAAAGAATAAATAATTTTTAAAGTTCAATATTCAGATCACCCTACACACATGAACGCAGCATGGAGAGTCTGGAATTTCTAAAGCATTATAATAATGACAAAGACCCGATCGAGGAACAACCACAACAACAACAACAATATGAGCCATAGAAAAAGGGAGCACTGTGAACTCTTAACAGTAAAAGCAGAAGACATTCGAAGCAGTAGATAATTCTCTGCCAATTCTGGTGAAATGGTTGAAAGTGTTTTCCTTATGATTCTTTGTTTCTCTTTTCTGAAAATTACCGCAATCAAGAAAGCGTTTTACGATGCCAATTTACGCAGCCAGCCTTCTAGTTATGATATTTATTATATTTTTATATAATTAACGTCTACCAAGACAAGAATGGGAGGGAAAAAATGCGAAAAAAGAAAAAAGGAAGGCATGAAAGCGAGATAAAGCCAGTATTCTAAAGTAGAATTGGGTGTGTCTGTCCTTTGTTTTGAGAACTTGTGCACTTGTTTTTCTTCTCTATTTTTGCAATTTAAAATCACGTTAATGGAAAGAGTGATTTAGTACAACAGCAATAACAGCCCAGCAACGACACTAACCAAACTAGTAGTACCTTAAGACGTGAAGATTTTCAGCGAAAATACCATCAACTTGCTGACCGGGTCCGGTTTGCTGTGTAAAACTACTATAATTTTCTAAAAAAAATATAATTTACATTTTTCATAGACTATATTTTTTCTACCAGCCATAACGCGGCATCATATTTCTTCGGTGCAGTAGTCACATTTGCCTTTACAATATTCCTTTCTTCTCTGCTTCTTCTTGATCTTTCGCTAAACAATTTCACTGAACTTTACGTTATGGTTCGCTAAAGTTAATGCTAAAAATCCAGAAATGAGTGCTTGCGACGAAATGGGGCAAAACGAGACGGAAAGAGATGGAATATTATCAGTGTATACTTTTAAATAGTTGCATTTTTTCATTTTCTTCTATTTTGCTTGCATTTTATTACCACAGTTTACTTTTACTTAAGTCTATGCTTTAATTAATACTGAATGGGTTTGTTGGTATCGCCTCTGGTTACACCATTTTTTGTTGTTGTTGCCTGTTATGCGGTTGCAACAACTCAGTAAAAATAGAAATTTTTATGACTTTGTTTATCAGCAAGCTCTAGCTAAACTGGCTCAATACAATAATAAAACTAAGCAAGAGGAAATACTATACAGTGAATGAATTAAACGAACTAACCAACCAAGCCATCAAGCCATCAAACATATTTGAAATTACAAATTCAAACGAGAAGGCAAGAAGTGTAACCAACACCCAACTTCTTTAGGGAAATAGAAAACGTTAAAAAAGCCCAACGAAACACCCATCCATACAATCAACCATCACCTAACAAACCAATGAACCAACCAAACAAGTGCCTAACTATCGATCGCCGTATAAATCACAAGCCATACGAACAACTTGTCAAAACGATCATACGATCGATAGATCGATCAATACGCTAATGAACTCTTTAACCAACGAAGCAATCAATCGAACGAAAAATTTACTAATTAATCGAACAACTTGAATATTATTCAAACATCTAACTGGCTGATCCAACCAGAGGAAAAAAATCATTTGAAGCGACAGGAAGAGCAAAAGGAGCAACTTTCTCCAATGAATTCGATTTCGTTTTGATGTATTCATTTATTACGCACCATTCCAATGAGATCAAAATCATTGACAATGTCTATATTCGAATACAATTATCCAACGGAACTAATACTTGCAAAACAGTAGCAATTCAATCAACAAAAGAAAAAAATTAATCCTTAAAAGCTTCAATATTAAAACTTCTCGCGAAGCAACTCGATCCTTGAACTCTATTTTAAGATGATTATTTTAAAAAAAGAAAATATCAATACTCGTCTGTTCTTTAAAAAAACACCATAAAACCTCCCCTCTCCTTGGAAGCTGCAAAATAATGGTCAATGAATTGCGCGTGTAATGGCATCGTCTTGTATTCGGCGCATGCAAAAAAAGCGATCCATTATAATATCCCTTAATCATTTCTAAGAATTTGTTATAGCGATAAGCCATAAAAATTTAATAGACTTTGATAAGCCATCACACTAAACTATGGTCAGTTGAAAAAATTCATGAGTAGGCAAAATTGTCAATAAGTTTGCGCTTAAATTGTCTACAAATAAATGAGACTCTCAATCCCTCCAACTGCTTTCATTCAGACCTGGTTTGTTTCTTAAGTCTTAAGTTTTTAAAACGATATTTTTTACTTTACCCTCGAATGAATAACACGATTTTTTTTTAGATTTTACCGTAACAACCTTAACAACCGTCAATGTCTTATTCCTATTTTTTAATATTTTCTGATTTTTCTTGTTCTTTTCATTAGTGGGTCATTTACGATAAAATGAACCTTTAGGCAGGTCTGATTAAAGCATTTTAAGCCTCGTTTAGGTTCGGTTTAACCTTCCCATATTAACTCAGCATATAATTCTTTTATAAAAACCATAGAACAGCCATATAAATTCATTTCATTATATCTTCATGTTATCATTTCTTTAGATATTTTCATTAATCACATTCATTAAAATTGTTACCGTTAAAATATCGTATCTTCTATAGAAAAGATTATTCATTCTCGTATTTAAAAACATTTTGTTATTCTTTTCTATTCATTTTTTGTATTCGAAAAGCTCTTCTATTCTACTCTTCGATATACCTTTCACCATTTGTCTTTAGACTGATTTCAAATAGCATCATTAATATCATTAAATTATTTTGATAGCATTTAAATTGTTTATTATTTCGTTGGATTTTAATCTCTTTGAGTTTATTTAAATTTAGATTATAATTTGCATAATTTCATATGGATAATTACTCCCATATTGAATATACAGAATTCTGAGAGAGAATTTAATGATTTTTTACAGATTTTCAAAATAGATTTTGTATTAAAATATGTTGCAGATATTTTTAAGATAACTCTTATCGCGATTAGTTTTCTATTTTCAAAGTATAAAATTAATAACTACCTTTTAGTTTGCAAATTGTTGGCATTTTAAAAGGCGCTGCGCCATTTTTTTTTTTTTTTGTGGTTTTGATTTAATTTGGCAGTTTTCAAAAATCTTTCCAGGAAACCTTTATCTTATTATTGAGAGAATCAACAAGAGAAACAAGGAATGATAGACCAAATTAAATTTGAATAATTATATAGTATTATTAATACAAAATTGAAAAAAGTTGCAAAATCGTCAAGACGCTTGAAATAACAGATTGCGTAAAACAAATGGTTTTACAAAAATAAATAATTACTTAATACTGTATAAGCTCTTTACAATGTGAATCACAGCAGATAACACTGGGCAAACTTTTAACTTTTGAATGGCTCTGTTCCCGCCTTATTTCACTATCAACTCCTACATGAAAATCTATCGCAAAAAAATTTAAAGAAATGGGTAGCCATTGGTTAAACCTATTCCCAATTTTTTAAAAATTATTTCATAAGTAGTAATTGCTTGTATATAAATCAATCAAATTGTTTAACTCGAAGCTCGAATTTTGACGTTTTTTTTAACTGAAATTATTACTTTGGAAATATTCCAATAAGTTACAATAAAAATATTAAGACAAAAGAATGTAAACCTTGATAATGCGAGTCTCTCCCTTTCTCTTTCTATCTATCTATCTGTCGTGCACAAACACAGTGACACATTGATCACATTATGTCATAATTTTAAAGTTTAAATAACTCACACGCAATAACATGTTTTCGAGGCCACCCAATAAGAGACCCTTAAAAAGACCCTTAAAAAACCCTTGAAATTGAAGTTAAGTTTTCCCGTGACAAAGCATTTTCATGACAAATCTCTTCCTTTCATATTTCTTCTTCACAACGTTGATACAATTGGTGATTATGATACGATTGTAATTATTGCGATCATTGAAATATTAAAGAAGTTTCAACTAATAACCGACATTTCTAGAAATTTCAGTTAAAAAAAATATTTTAACATACAGTGGAGCAACTTCTGTGAATGCATTCTTACTTTAAATTACTTCAAATTAATTCAAATTAAATTACTTGAAATTCAAAATATTCCAAATCAGTGTCCTAACTCACGCATTACTTCGATTCTTTAAATTTCACTTCAATAAATTCAATTCAATTATTTGCTTCTTTTGATCGATTTTTGGCTTCTTTTTACTTTGAAAATATTTATTCGTAAATTGCTCCCTTTTTGTAAAATATTTATTCGTAAAATATTTATGACAAAAAATTAACTCATACACAGAAACATATAAATGTTGCTTCTAATTTTTCTTTTGTCGCCAGAGAAAAATTTGCTAACAAACAATACCGATCTTTTTTTCCTTTCAAACTAAAACTTAAACGAAATTGTTCGCTTTCAAAACTGTCTTCAATGGAAATTTATAGAGTTGTAGACAAGAACAATAAAACCAACAACAGTAACAGAGACAACAATAACAGCAATAACAAAGGCGTTGGTGACGAAGATTTATCGTTGACAATGACTAGCAATCGGTCTTTTACATAAAAGGTGCTCATTCATGCATAAGCCAAACAATGTATTCCAAATAATTGTAGCAACAGCAGCAACAACAACTACCACGATCAACAACACTGCACAACGCTAAGTTAATTAACAATTAAATCAACAAATGAAAGCGAACGAAAAGAAAAATGATTGTATAATGAAATTCGTGTTATCGCCTACTCATACACACCCAACACCCCCACGTACATTTACACACGTGTCTATAGAGAAACAATAGCAGCCATGGCAATATAGCGCGATATTTTTTAGTCAAAGCGATGCAAATGATAAAAGCATGAATAATAAACAGGGTCGGAAATTAACAGAAATTTCTTAGGGAATTGAATATCAAAGAGATTTCTTTATATCAAAAGTAAAAAAATTAATCTGATTTGTAAAACAAAAACGAATTTGTGAGAAACCAATAAAGGAGAAGAAAAGCAGAAAGTTGAGAAAATCAATTTCAAAAGTTGAGAAGCAAAGATTGATACATTTTCTTAAGAAATTCTTACAGTTTGACTTTTTCGACTAATAAAAAAAATATAAGCCTTCGAATATTCTCTTCAACCAAAAATACAACCTTCTGAATATTTCTTTCTCTATTGTGGGAAAGAGAGAGATAGAGGAACGAGGAGTCATAGAAGTGGAGACTGAGGTCACTTTTCTACGTCTTTATGAAAATAATTCATATGTCACACATTTGCAACATAAGAAAATACAAAATATATAAAAATAAATAATATATAAAAATGTTAAAAATACAAAAAAAAATAAGTATACAAACCCATACCCATTGGGTTTAATACACTTGAGATTTATACCATGAGCCCTACGTAAAAAATGTCACAAACTCAGTACGAGAGCTCAAGCCGCAATAAGATGTAATTCGTATGTGAGCAATATTAGAGAAGCGTGGGAAGCTTGCGGAATGAATTAAAGAAATATTAAAAAATAATCCTTCAAAATATTAAAAAATCAATGTAAAAAATAGAAGTCTTCATAAGTTTTGTGAGGGCGTTTTAGAAATCAATATTTCGTTGTTGCTTTTTATATAGTCAATAGATGTCAAACTATAAAATAGTTGTCAGATTACAAGATTGGTATAAGATTATGAAAAAAATTGTTGTCAGATAAAAAGATATTTCGCATTGGCGATTAAGCCTTGAGAGGTGCAAGGACCATCAATTTCAGCTTTGGCTTTCTCTGCAACGATATATTTCTGCATTCTTTAAAGACTTCATTATATTGATACTATTGTTTTCTTTTTGTTTTGCCTTTTATTCATGCTTCAGATTTTATTACTTACTATCCTCTCCACTTGTTTTTATACTGCTTATTTTACTCTGCGCTTTAAGATGTGCTCCCATCCATCTGCCCGACTCTTATGTCGGATGGTTCAAATAAAATATATTACCAAAAAAATAACGCAACAGTTCATGCGCAATCTTCACATGAGAAAATCAACCAAGGTTGATTTCACCTGGGTTTAGAAATGGGTTTAGAAGAATAAAACCATGACCATCGCGCAAAAGCCAAGGTGATTGGGCTTCTGCTAATGATCGTGCAACTATTATGACTATCTTCATTTGTTACGAGAGGGGGCGCAGACGGTATACTTTAAACTAAATCTGCTCATTTTATGCGTATTTATGAAGATCACAAAACGGAATGAGATTATTATAATTATAAATTATAAAATACAATTATAAAATTGCTATTCTTGCAATAATAATAATTTCAATTTTAACTGTTTATATTTGTCTTTCAAACCCATTTTATTGAACCAAAAAGAAAACGAACAATTATATTACTTGCTGCCGTTGATGAAAAACAACAAAGGTACAACAACAATAACATCAATAGCCGCTGCCAACTTTATTGCGATCAATTTTGTCATAATTAATATCGGAGCGCTCATTCATAAACACTGTGTTTAATCTTTGTCTTGTTCACTGAATTTAACGGATTCTTATTATTTATTACCACTTGTTTCCTTCCTCTTTTCTTACATCTATTCTATTTGCAATTGAACATATTCTTTCCACTAGATAGTCAAACTTCTTACTACGTTTCTTTAAGAAGAACGCCTGCTGGTTAGCTTGTAACTTGTCACTTTTTATTGCATGACTCCGCGTGTTTCATGTTGATTTTTTGTTTTGATTGGTCGTTTAGCCTTTTCTATCATTAATTTCCTCTCTCTGTAGGATCCTCTCCCACAACAGAATCCACTTATGAGCTTCCAGTTTCTTATTAATATGTTTATAGTGATTATTTAAAGTTATTTGTAATTATCGTTGGTTTTTTGTTACTTCTGTTTCCTTGAAAAATAGTGGTTTGCCAATTTCTGGTGTAGACACAATACAATTTTTCCAATATGAATAACTGGTTAGTCAGCCATGATGACGAGGTTATTCTCTATATTTGTTATTGAAATGTTTTTCCATTTTAGCGTTCATAAATGTGTTGCGTTGTTTCGATTATGAATCTGATACTTATGCGTTGTTTAGTGTTTCACGTTATGCGCTGCATCTAATGTATCTCTAAATAACGTCAGCACAATAAATACCCACACTATTGCTGTTCTATTTTCGCTCTTTGTCTTCCAGTAAACATGATGATGATGTTGGTGGTGGGGGTGACAATGTTCTCATTGTTAGTTATTTTGCTTATGTTGATTCGCTTTAAAGATGATCTAAACGAACGTATTGAGATCAAGCGATTGATATCTTCTCGCTCTGAAATTAGTCTTTAATTTTAGAGGCGTTCTTTAATGTTTTAGAACTTGTTTTACGACAGAGAAACTAGAGGGAAAAAATAGTAGAATATTTAGTGGAAAAACTAAACTTATTTCAATATTTCCGATAAAGTGAAAAATTCAAAAAAGGTTATTATTAAAAAAAAAGTTTATATTAAAAGTTTTTAATTCAATTATAAATTATAAACTGAAATAAATATAATTAAACTGCAAAAGGAAGCTACAATATAAATATTGATTATATAAATATAATCAACATTAAACTTATTTTTAAATAACTTGGAATTTATAAAATTAGTTCCAGTAAATATTTCCTTCCTCAAATTTTCCATATTCTATAATTTTTTTCATATTTATTTTGAAAAAATTAGTGTTTGGAACTATCGAGTTATTCGATAGTTGTGAATTATTCATGTAAATTTTTCCTATAGTTTCTAGTAATTTAGAATTAATTGAACGAGTGAATCTGTATCTGAATCTCCCAGAGTTAATCATTACTAGAAGCAATCGGATAATTCAAACATTCGGTTGTTTTTAGCAATTCAGAAATCATTCAGAGAGTAAGAGCCGATACCAATTAATCAAACAAGAGCAACGAGTCAGTTGATTATGTTGACAACACATGAGTTGAGCACGAATAGGTCGAGTAAATACAAGAATGAATGAATGATGGAAATCATTCGATAGTTAAAATCACTCAGTTACTAACTATCGATAGTTGAATTCAGTCGATAGTCCCCAACACTAGAAAAAATTTGATTTAATATAAAAAATTATATTCATCATAAAATAATGAGTAAAATAATGTTAAAACTAAAATCATAAAATAATGATATAAATAGAAATAGAGAAACTTTTAACTCTATATTGCGTAGTCATATTTTTGTTGGCCTTGGTACAACGATGTTAAAGGTCAAATTAAAATGCAATCCATACCACGTGATTTTCTTTCAATAAATAAAATTAATTTATTTCCAATAATTGTGAAGACAATTTTAATTAAAATTTTTCATTGCAATTTCAGAAAGAAAATGCTTTCTCTTTGAAATACAAAAATAAATATAACAATCATTTACTAAACCTATTTACTAGATATTTAAAATATTTTAATTATATTTAATTTGTTAATGAAATTATTAAACGAAATACAAAAAGGGATTTAATAAGTTTGATTCTTTCTCAAGTCTCCTATTGTTTTTTTTTGTCTGCAATATAATTTTTCTTCGAAAGAACAAAAGGCCTGTCACATAAAAAAGGAAATAAAATAAAAGCCACAAAAGCAAGACAATGACAGAAGTTCTAGAGCTCTAAAAAAATCATAAAACTGGTTCAAAACTTTTGACATCTGATGATAAATGGAATGTAGGAAAGCCACAGGCTACAATCGGAGCAGTGAAAGATCTTTAAATCATTCGTCAAAATTCTTGATCTAGAAAAAAGTTGAAAACTTGTTGATCTTGTAATTTATTTTCCTAACGCTTGAAAAAGAACCAAGGTGAGCACGCGTAGAATTAGAACGCATTCAGATAGACGCTTTCAGCTGCTACTTTTGCCTAAACGACGACGATCTTCAGCTCAGTACATACTATTTCTAACTCTTTCCGTATCTTACACTACCAGAAATGCCTGCTCGTTCACTCACACACTCGTTCGTTCATTCGATTCAATCATATATAGACGAAAGACATGTCAATTATATGGAACGTCAAGACATTGGGAATGACAAGACATTTGAAATGACAGCCAACCAAGATGATGAAGAAGAAAAAAATAGAAAAAATAGAAGGCACTGATGCCGATGACGACTCATGACGGCACTATCATTGAATACGTTTAAAGAAAAAGTTGAGAAAATGCCTTTGAGAAATTGTTGCAATCAAATTAAATGATCATCAAATAAGTTCGCAGATAGAGTGGAAAAATGATAAAATCATTACAAGATTGTTGGGGTTCGTGTTGTTTGTCGGGTTGTTAGTGATGCTGTATTCGGTTGTTGTTGCTTTCGGTTTAATTAACTGTAAAGAAGATAACATTATAGAATTATTTACAACTGCCAATAAATCTGTCAAGTTGGATGGCGTTGTCAATAACTGTTTTCTCGATGACATTCGTGAGATTTGAAAAAATCGGGTAATACCTTCGGTGGCCTACCAATTTTTTTTATTCTCTATTCTGCGTTTCTTTCATTTATTTCTTCTGCTCTTGCTACGGTTGCGTCATTGTAAAAGATTCCGTTTATTTTTACGATTTCTCTCCAATGACATCCCTTTGAGCTTTTATGGGTTCAAGCCGCTAGCCACTTCTTTAATCCTACTTTTTAGAGATTAGACAAATATTATGTCATAGTGTGTTTAAAAGAGATCACCTCCGGTTTCCATAATTATACGTAATCAGACGTTAGAGTTTTTGGGGCAACCTGTCCAAGCATTAAACACCTCTTGACGCTTCTAGGCGTATATTATCTTTTCTGCTCTCCCTTCTCCCCACCACGATTTTGTTAGTAAAAAAAATTAAATAAGTTCAACTGTAATTACTTGAAGTAACGAAAAATAATGCCTTAATAACTTCATTTAAGTAATTGCCTTTTCCATTCACAACGAGTCTCATCGACTGCAAATATCATTGAAAGTATGCAAAATAAAAATAGCAGCAGCAACAACAACGAGAACAACACAAACTATTTAAATAATAGTCTCTCCCATTACTACTCGCACATAAGCGATGCCCTTGTCAAATATTAATAACTCCATCATCATAATTATCATCCTCAGCAGCAGCAACACTGACAGGAATAACTGCTGTACCAGCACCATCACTGGCCCAACAGCAGCAACAACCTTTAGCGTCTCAATAGAAGCACTAGCGATTGCAATGCCAATTGCAACAGCTGCAAAGATAACAACATCATTAACAACGACAACAACAACAGTAGCTCAGAAACGAACAAATGGCATTATCAACAAAAATTTTAAAATATATGAAAAAATAGAAAAATAGTAAAAGTCGGTAGTTAGGAGAACAAAACAGATAAAGAAGATAAAAAAGAGCAGGATGCAAGTTCAAGCCGACGCAACTATGAGTAGGTTTGAGCGGGTTTTTTTAGTTGATAAACCGAGTTATGTTTTAAAACCGAACCTAAACCAAAATGAAAAAGTTGAATTATTCTTTTTAGAAAAGTAAATATAGTTCTTCCTTTTATCTCTCTTTTTTCCTTTCCGTTCCCGGTATTAATTTATTTAACATAACATAGATAATATTCTATCCAAAGCAATAAAATTGGCAATTTTTATTCTTTTTCAAATATATTTTCATTTAAAAAATTTTCTTCGATCCGAACAAGATTCTGGAGGCAGTAGTGGTGAAAACGGACTGTATAAAAAATGAACTAATATTTAATAAGCCTTCAATTATTTTGAATTTTTTCTTTCTGTTTTTAATGAAATTATAGCTCAAACTTTTTAAGTGAAATTATATATTTATCCTTTTCAAAAGTGATCAAGAAAAGCAAAGCCCATTAAAGAAATTTTTACGTGGAGATATGTCCAGTTTTTTTCATATTTTCTTCTTTTCTTTTCTCTCCATTCTTAATTTTTTTTTATTTTAAAACAAACGAAAAACAAGAAATAAATGCGTATATTCATCCGTTTATTTTTTTCACGTCTGGATAAAATTGCCTTTGGCAACGGCAATAACAACAACAACTAGCGTCCTTTTTTTCGACGTTCTCTAAATCAAACCGACTTATAATTTCCCCTGCCTCAGGCAACAACTTCTTGGCTGCCGATCGTTCAGTAGCTTCCGTATTTTTATTCGATGGTAATCCAGTGGCGTCGAGAATAGCTGATTTCTCTGATTGGCTCTTTAGTTCGATCGCACTGCGTCGCCTCGCCATGACTCGACTCGTCTCGTCTCGATTCGACTCGAATCCCCAATCGAGATTTGCTGCGAGCGAGTAGCGAATTGTAGCGAGCATGCCAGTAAGTGAGAAAAATGCTGTCAGAAAAGCAGAGCCAAGCAGTCCATCCACCGCTATCAATCCGTCTTTCTTTCTGTCTGTCTGATTGCTTTCGGTTTTTTATTTTTATACTTTTTTCATCTCTCTCCTTCTCATAAAAGACTAACTTTATAAATTGCATTTTTTATTGCTGATAACTTCGGGTCTGTTGTTGTTGTTAAATTTTGCTATAGTGCGAGTGGTTTTTTGTAGTGTGTTGTTACGGTTGTTGTTGTTGTTATTCCCATTATTGTTGCTGTTATTGGCATTCATTGATCCACACCACCTTGGTATGATTCTGATGATGATTAAGTTGATCACATTTGACTCCTGATGGCACGTTATTGTTCTTCATCAATGTTAATAAAAGTGATAATGATCGTCATGATCTTGATGATGGCGATGATAATGATTATTTTGATGATGCTGTCGACTTTAATGTTGGTATTGTTGGCAACAATGATTATCACTGGTCTGGCATGTCTGATACAATAGAGATGGCGTGAAGTTTGTTGTTTATTGTCTGCACTGATTGCACTTGAATTCTTGTTTTTTATTATAATGTGGTCTCTTAACAATGGCGTTATTTCTCCCCTCTCCCTCTCTCTCCGTGTTTATTTTCTGGTTATTATTATATATTCTCTCGTTGGCATTTCTGTAATATATTACACTTTATCTGGGATAATTGCAATTCCATCCGTGGAATTTAACTCAGTGAGCATTCCGTCAAGTGTGAAATATCTTCAATGGGAGTTATTTACATTATTCTTTATGGAGTAAAGTGGCCCTGATCGTGACTTATTGATATAATTCGTAGCTACTTTCTAAGCTTTTATGAGAGTCTATACATAAGGCGCCTTTAACGGGTCCACTCCATATTTCTTTCATTTTGGATGTATTTGGATAAATCTTAAAGACTGATAAATCAATCAATTAAGGATTGATTGTCTGGAGAATTTCTTATGATTTTGATTATATTAATGTCATATCAGTAATAGTTGTTTGTTTTTTCTGTTGTTTTTGTTACCACACATTATTCCTCTATTCAGAATAAAAAACAAACCACCAAAAAACGGAAACATAATTGGCTTTTATTACTCTTTCATTGAAATAATCTTATAGATTCTTCTACTTCTTTTCAATTTTTAGTAAATTTTTACAAACCGCTTTAGACTACATGTAATTGCGTAAGGTATGACCAAAAGTGTTCGATCAATTGGAATTATCATCTTATTTTATTTCGTAATTCAATATTGATTCCAAGGAATTGCAGTAAACTTTTGCAATTGAGTTCGTCATACGATGCAATTCGCAATGCAATAAAATGTATTTTAAAAATAAGCGAAGAGTTGAAGAAAATATTTTTAAAATTAATAAAACGTATACAAAAAATTCGATCTACTTTAACTTGTAGAGACTGTATAATATTACCTTCACTACTATGGTCTCCGCGCCATAGAAAATAACCTATATGTTAATAAGCTTATTAGGTTTAATAAGCAATATAACCTAAGGATCCCAAATCAGAGTTCAAATCAAATAACTTTTCAGCCAAGTAAAATGATCAAATCAAAATGGAAGAAATCATTTAAAATACATATTGGGGTACCTAGAGAAACATAAAGTTTAAACATAAAACGTCAAAACGTCTCGAACTCGAGTCATTTCGTGTTTTCATCCATTCTGAGTAAAGTCTGATTTGTAGTAAAGTCAGGTCAATTTTAAAGAAAACCAACAACGATATTCTAGTTCGGACTTATACGCAGGCTGTAATAATGCTCCTGGCCTACTATTCCTAAACAACTATTATTATATCTTCTTCTTCTATCTCTCTTTCTTCTCCTTCTCTTCTTCTTCTCTTCGCCGATTTCATAACAAGTTTTGAAAGCTCTAGCAGTAAATAATTTATTATGATTTAGCCTCCGAAAAATATGATAAAGTTGTAATATCATAAACATCACTTATTTAATGAAAAACATAATGTTCTTAAGAGAATTTGAAGCAAAAAACAAAAACGTGAAATTGGTTGTTAATCTTCGGTATGAAAATCGGAAGGAATTGAAGATAAAGAAATTAAATTTTTAATAAAAACAAAAAGGCTTTACAGTTTTAAAGAAATAAGTGGCAGAAAGAAATGAAATATTTCACCACTTTTCATTTTTAATTTAGAAAAAATTCTAATTAATTCCCAAAGCAAAATTTAGTAACAAAACAAAAATTAAAATTAAAAAAAAAACGAGTAGAAGTTTAAGAAAAATGTAAAAATGAAAACATAAATAAATGCATAAATGCAAAAATAGCCTACAAAATGTGATTATGCAAATAACAAACTATCAATATGAAATAAAAATCAACAACAGATTTATTTAATATGAACAACGCTTAACCAGAAAAAGCCTACGATTACGCCGGAAAGAGAATTTGTTTTGAATTTAAGTACCAGAAACGCGAACACACAACGACGCGTACCGTGGAGTAAAATTAAAATGGACGACGGCGTGTCATCAGCGAGCACAGCCGCAGTCGCACCAATGACCACGGCAACGATAGAAGCCGCACTGGCAACAGTGCCAGCAGTTCCTGCGCGTACCGCCAATTTGCTGGCATGCAAACAATGGTGGCGCGTCTGTTTCTTGTACGGCGATCAGCAAAAGTATTACCGACAGGTTTACAGCAAGGCAGCTGCCCAACGATTGGCACAATCAACAACAACATCAACAAAAACGAAACCGACAAAAGCAACAACAGCAACGGCTTCGAAAACAATATCGAAAGTTATTGGCGATGCGAATGCTTCTGCTCTTGCCGCTGGCGATAGCGATAATAATGACAACAATAGCATTAACAACAACGAAAATAAAATTATGGATAACAACGAAAATGACAAAAACAGCAATAACAACAACAACACCAACAACAACCGCAAGGATAATGATTACGATACCGACCAAGATTTTATCGCAGACAGCATTGATGCGATTGGTTCTACCGATGAAGTGCACCCAGTAATAACGCAAGCAACAACAAAGCTTGCAAAAGCGGCAAAAGATAAAGATAAAAATAATGCTGAAACTAATAAAAAACGAGTTCACGGAAGCAAAAAGAAGAATTCCGCAGGGCATCCGCCTGTGCCGCTCTTCCCTTCCAAATGCAGCACAATAAATCACGGCAGTAGCGTCCGCCACTGCATCAATGGCGACTGTGATGACGCTGGTTGCAAGAACTGCATCAACAACTTAGCGTCAACACAAAGGAAAGGTCGAAAATTGCTGCGATCGTTACGCGTTGGTAACAACGGCAAAGCCGGTGGCAATAACATTGGTAGCAATTCCAAGAAACTGCGTTTCGGATCCACAGAAAAGGGTGGCAGTTTAAAACCTTTCCGCGGCAACGCCTTCGAGTCGTTACGTCAGTTTAGTTTTACGTCACCGCGACCGCGCCGTTCGCCATCGCAACAACGTCCACAAAACTCAACAAGTGGTGACGATTCCTCCCCGGCGACACCACTTCAATCGCATCGGGAACGTACAAAAACAAATGCCAAAGTGACGGTTCTGGATGATCCCTTTTTATTCGGCATCGATGCCGATCATTTGGGTGACTTAATCGCCGGTAGAAGCAAACTACGAATATCGCCCCAAACTGCAGACGAACATATCACCAGCTATTTTAATATATCCGCAGAGAAGTTTCCGGCGGGTAATGATATTGATGGTCAGTGTGCACAAGAATTCCGCCATACGTTTCCCAAGATGTCGCCCCCAGCGACGCCGGACCACCAGGATTTGCGGCGTGTTCATAACGAGCGGGAATTTGAAGAAACGAAACCTGAGCTGCCTCCGAAAAGAAAATGGCATGCTGTAGGCAGTGTTGCTGATGACGGTGGTGGTAGTGGTAGTGGCGTTAATAGTAATGCTAGTGATAGTGTTGGTGTTAGTGACAATGTTGGTGATAGTGCGTGGGATAATAGAACAGCAAGTATTGAACTGAACTTAAACGAAAATGATTTACAATTTCTTAATTTGACTTTACGCAACCGCACCCTGCCGCGCAATATTAAACCACATTATCGAAACAACCCACACGACATAAGTTTCACTTTCACCGAAGGTGAGGGTAGTATAAAAGGTGCAGATGAAAGTGGAGTAGGAGAGAAACAAAGTGATGAGTAAGTAAAGTTTTATTATAGAAAAGTTCATTCCTAACTCCTTAATTTATTGGTTTCAACATATTCGTAAACAATTCTGGAGAGCCGGAATAAAAGCGCAATATCAAAATGTCCAAAGCATTTTATAGCTGTTTTAATTAAATTTTTATGAGGCCTTTTCCCTTAGAGCTTAAGATCTAATCTCTCCTAATATTTCAAAAGGAATAAACTATATTAAGCCAGATAAAATAAGCAAAAGCAAAGCTTTTTAAAGAAGCTAAATCATGAACTCAAACAATTATAACTCCCTCAGTGGATTTATTCTTTCCTTCCGGTGGAGTTACATAACGTGCATATAAGAATTTCTTTTATAAGTTATAACTCAACTTTATTTATTCGCACAGACAAATCCAAAAACTCATTGATTAAGTTCAATTTATTGTTGTTGTTCTTGTGGGTTTTATATTGAAAATTAGCCCGCATGTGCGTGCATGCGTTTTCAATGGTATACTCATAACAAAAGCAACCTATAAAAACAGCGTTACTAAAAACCTCACAGAGGTGATAAAGAAGTGAAAAAAGCGCCAATTGTTTCGTAAAGTTAACATTATTGTTGTTATTTTTGTCGCTTTCATTGTAAGTTTTGTATGCTCTTTACCGTATAATGCACTTTTCCTTTTGTTAAGTTACTGAAATATGCATTTTTTTTTTTTTTTGTATTCCTTTTGGTAAATAATTTTTGTCTTGCCTTTGCTTGCTCTTGTTCATCAGTAAAGTGATATGGCTTGCAATGGATGTGGTCGTCGGTCGATGTGATGTATCATGATGCGTGTTTGAGTGGTATACGTTGCATTGTAATTCATTGAGTTGCATTACGTCTGGTTGCTCATGGCTTTTCATCTCTTTAAGATTTCAATTCGAAACCAAACGTCTATGTTTCGTGGTTATCGAAGATTACTTAAAAAAGGAGGGTAAACGTCCGTTGCGTAAACGAAAAAGTAGCAGCGAATTTTATTTTCACTCCTGAGTTTACTTTTTTAAAGGGTCTTTTAGTTTTATTGTCATATTTTACAGATCTTTATGAGTTTATTTTTTATTATTTGTTGACTTTGTGCGCGTTTTAGTGCCAGCATTCGGTATAAGCGAACTCTTGGGAAGGCTTTGTGTTTGCTTTGTGTTACTGCTGCCTTTATTGAAGACAATCATTCATCATTCACCGGCTTTGTTTTTCATTTCTTCAAAAATATTTTTATGTATCTTGGGCTTTGTTGGGATTATTCTTTATTCTTTATGTGCATATTTTAGCATCACTTTAAGTGTATGCACGTGTGCTTATATATATGCATTCTATGTATATATCTTGCGTATGCCGATGATATGTTGACGTTGAATTCAAATTGACAGTTGAAGCGAAACAATTTGCAAATTGGGCATATTTTCGCAAGACGCCAATGATGACGATTATTTTATTTATTTGTTAAATCACTTTTCACAATTCAATTTGTCAACTTGTGCCAGAAAAGGGATTCGAGATATTTTAAATTATATAGAAATTATTTAATTGCAACTTCTTTCTTTACTTTTAAATATTTATTATTTTTAACGAAAGCCCATCAAAAATCAATTCAAAGACCTAAGACGCGAACTTAATAAAAAGACTTGGACAAGAAACTCGTTCGTATCCATACAATTTTCTGACAAGCACTATTTTATTTCCAGTCTGCGATTTACTCTAGCGGATTGATTATTTTATTATTATTGTAAATTTTTTCCACGTCTTTTTGACTCCGCTTGAGTGCTCTTTCATGGTCTTTATTTAACTGTCAATACAGAGACATCGATATGAATGCGTCATGTTATTAATACGAACATGATTGCCCGCCATTTGATTGGATAAAGCTGTTTTGTATTGTTATTATTGCTTTACCTATTTCCCTTCTTTTACTTCCTTCTCTTATTATCGCTCAGTTCATCTATGTTTGTGATTTTATTAAAAAAACATAATAATTACGTTTTTCTTTTATTTTACTTTGCTCACGTAAATCGTGTATTATTATTAGTTATTATATTTCCTCCTTTTTTGTTTTGTTGTACGTTTGATCAACAAAAAATTAAATTATATAATTAAGACATAATTAATAATAATAACAGGGTAGTAGAGTTGCAGAAGCAGTCAGCAGCAAACAGAGAGACAAGGGTAACAGACAGCCATCAGCCGATTTCCTACTCCTGATAACAACTACAATAACGGAGGCCCTATGCAATTATTTATAGCAGACACGCAGCCTCTGCGGTAATACCATGCCCTAAACATCGACATCTAAAGATGCTTTGAAACGTGGATATAGGAGTTTTTTGTATTCTTTTATACAGATCAACGTTGCTTTTCAAATCTTCTACTATTATTGCTACTGTTTTCACCGCTATTTATCACATCTGTCTTTTTCTTATTCATGCCTTATCTTTTCGCAAGTGAACTTTCCATAATGCGGCGTTTACTTTTGACTGTTTTAACCGTCGCTCGTAATATTTATTTCTCTGCTCCTCACGGTTTATTAATTTTGCGTTTTGCTCTCTGATTTTCTTGTAACCCCCTAACATTTCTTTCCCTCCATTAACGTATTCATTTCTTCATATATACGTTTTGGACTGGATGAACCTCAATCCTAACTTCACCAATTATTCTTTCATAATCGTAATGAATTACGAGTAACACTTTCAGACATCTTTCTCATTTCATTTCGGTCCATAACCAACACGAGTGTATTTTTACTTCTTGTTGCTTGATAAATGGCTCAAGTTTCCTCACTTGATTTGTTTGCCTCTGCTAGACTGCGCCAGATTTTCTAACTAGTGCTAATCAGCCAGGAATGCTTCAAAATAAACCGCATTAGAATATGTATCCTAACTTCAGGATTTTCCAAAGAAATATATATTCCCTGGAGCTAATAATTTTTCATCTTATATTATTTTTGCTTTTTCTGTTCCTTAACTAATCCACGCTTATTCATCGAATATCTCTACTTTTCCACTTCATATTCAATTCAGAATGCAATCGATAAAATCTTACAATCTTCAGTCATTCTAAATGCATTCGTTTATATTTTTGTTATTCTTATTTATCTTCCAAAGATTCTAGGACGTGAGCGGTATTTATCAGAATCTTTTGAGTTGTTTTTATTGTTGCATTTGTTGCAATTGTTGGATTATGTTAATTGAAATAATATATTTATTTCAAAGAGAAAAGGAAAATAATAGAGAAGACTCAACAGCATCATAAAATGCTGAAGAAAAGTTATAAGCAAGTACACGCTTTAGCGGAATAATATATGCGTGAGATAGATGGGCGGGGCGAGGAATAGAGGAAGGACTTGATGGAGAAGCACATCAGTGCTGACTATATTTGCATAATCAGTTCATCTTATAATAATTTCTGGTGCTGCATATTTTTAGATAAAAATCTTTCGTTCATTCTTTTCTCAAAAACTGATATGACAAGTTTGTTGCTTAAGTCTTTTGAATTGCTAATGGTTTATCGCTATTTTTTTTGTAATTGTAAATGACCATTGCCGGAAAGAAAAAAATTGTAATCTTCATAATGACGATCATTTATATAGAATTTCTTAATTCTTTCCTATTATTATCTATATGTTTCAGAAATTCAAAATGTTCCATACGGAAGAATTTAATCGATCTTATATATTCTTTATTATATGATATTTTATTTGATATTATTATGAGTTGTCCCAAAATTTGTAAGATTTCTTTTTATACGAATGAGTGGTGGGGTTGACTTTTTTGTTTTTTTTTATGAAAATCCTTTTATTATTTTCCATTCTTAAGAAACACTTATAGTTTACAATCACAAAAAAGTTAAACGGTATGCAGCTGTCTGTCACCCGAGATAATAAACGTTCGCAAAAGCGTAACTGTTGGAGGCAAGGGATATTCTGGGACTTACATGTGTGGGATTTATCGTCAGAATAAACAATTTCACGTACCAAAGACTCATGCGTTCCATGTGACTTGTTTAGTATAAAGTAATGGATCCCAACCCCGCGCCGAAAATATATTAGTTCAATGAAGTTTCAAACCCAAAATAAAACTTGGTAGAAAATGTTCTGCACCAAGGCGTGGGCGGGTTAACAAGTTTCTGGCTTGTTTGTAATCAAAATAGAGTGAAAGAAGAAAAAAGTTATTTATAATGAGTTCATCCAAAACCTCTTCTATTGCTCACAGTCATGATTTCAATCAGCGAAACAGATGTCAATCCGCGAAATGGATATAAAGCAAAAACGAAAGTTATTGAGAAAAAGAAAAACTATAATGTATTTTCAACATTAATTCAATCAAGAATTTTACATCATTCGATTATTTATTAAAAAAAGTATCCAAATATTTAAAAAGCATGACAGTGAAAACTATTCTAGATCCTTAATTAAAGGATTGACGTATTTGCGATATTTGATTGTTTAGTTGCTAACTGAGTAGTTATCCCTCTGATTATTTAAAAGTCTAAAGGCGGATCGATTCATTCAAAGGATTTAGAAAAGTGGAAAAGTGGACATACTTGTTGGTCTGTCGTATAGATGTATTGTAATTAGCATTAACCACAACACCATTCGGCCATGTTAACATAAAAACGCTGTCAAAAGCAAATATTGATGTGTTTAAACGGCGTAGCGGCACGTAATGACAAATATACGAAACCAACAGACTGCACAACGAATAAAAGAAATTCTAAGTAACGAAGGAGACAAATTAAGAATGTTGATGGGAGAAAAAGAAGAAGACAAAGCGCGCCAACAAACAGAAGACTAGAAACCAAGAGTTCACATTTTTATGTTGCGAAGAAGGGCGAGTGAAAAGCTGCTTGATATTGTGGTTGGTGATTTTGTTGCTGTTTTTTTATGATTGACGTTGTCTTTTGTCTCCTGTCGTTTGCATTTTAAATGGGTTTCGTAAAACTATTAAGAAAAATGCAGTTTAAATAACTTGTAAAAATAAAAGGGACTCAACTATTGGATAAGTCATTATTTAAACGCACGTTTAGTGTGTTTGTGTGTGTGTGTGTAAATGTGTGCGTGTGTGTTTGTGTGCATTTGCCTATATGTCTCTATGCAGAGGTTTTTATGTTTTAATATAGCCATCAGGAAACTGCGCCCAGCTTTCAGCCAATTTTTTATGTCCTGCAACGTCGTTGATGTGCTTTATATTTATCTTCCTTATTTCTTTTATTTATTGTCTTGTTACCCGTTTGTCCCCACTTCTTCACCATTTTCTGTCTTTGTTATTTTGAGACGGTTATTGTGCTGATTTTTATGTTTGTTATTGTTTGTTTATCTTGAAGTGTTATTTACTACGAAAATATTGAAATTATTTTAAAGGTATAAAATATTCCAGAGCAAACAAAGGTATTTACCAATTTTTACACAAATAGATAGAAGTGAACCTTTTAAGGGGGAGAAAGAGGTGAGAGGAAATAATAATTTTTTCAATAGATCTTACGACTATAAAGTCGTCTTCTTCGGAATTAGATAAGGAGAAACCCCACGGATTTTCTATAAATTTATTTGAAAATCTTTCTAATCATCAGAGAAATATCTCGATCAAAATTCGAGAATTCATTTCAAAAGGCGAAGAAAACCCGCAAGAATTAACGGGTTTTTTTGAAAGACAAGGCACAAAAGAAGTTAGCAAATTAATTAGTTTCCAACTGATTAAATTTTAAATAGTCTCTAACGAACGTGTTGCGATGAAGAGCGTTTTCGTTCGAGCCTTAAATGTTAATTTGAGCAATTATGGCGATCCTATTGATAATCAACTACACGGCAAGTTAATTAATCTTCAGGAAATGAATTTCTTGTCAGATTGCATTTAATCTGAAATTAATTTTAACACTAGAGTGCAGAAAATTCGTTTTTGAAACTTTATAAAAATATTTCTATATAAAGGGGAGTGGCTTGCGTGTAGAAATGGTATGCAGCCTTTTCTATATCATCTCTTAAGCTCATGAAATCACCCTGCAATAACTAAAAGCTCTTCAAACCACATTAAAATTTCACTCATACAACCCATGCAGGGTTAAGAAAATTCGATGTATGAAAATGAAAAATTTCCCAGTATCGAGGTGAAAACAACAACAATAACGAAAGGAAACTGGAGAGCAAACTGAAGAAAATGCACTACCAGTAAAGCAACTTAAACAAGCATCAACACTCTGGTGATGAAGACAGCAATTTTACATGCCTTAAAACTGTTCAATTTAAAGAAGCATTTGCTCTGGAGGAATAACATTCAATGCAAATGTAATGTTTTTTCCTATTGCTTCACGCACACATACACACATGCGAACATTAACAAATATTCTTACTATGACAATGAAGATGAATTACTAGATAAAAACTGATCGAGAAAAGGGAAATATAATATTGAAAGGGGCGGGCACCCTCCACTGAATTTTTGATTCATACTATAAGTTTATATTACGTATGTAAGAGGTACCCGGCTATTTATGCCGTTGGCGTCCTTTCTTGTTTAAATTCCTTTAAAAATTTTAATTTAGTTCAAAAGTACTTTCTAGGCGCCAAAAGATTATCCATAATGCATTCTGTCCTTTATCGTTTTCTTCGGGATTCGAATTTAGATGTTAATATACTAATGGAAGCAATTACGTTGATTCGCCAACTTGCTTTTATCCAGTTTTTCTTGTGAATTATTTTGCTGAAAGCTGCAATAATTTACTAGCTAGGCGAATTATTATTAGACGTTAACGCAAACGCAAGGACAAGGCTGCTTCCACCATAATATCATCATGAACAGCAACGGCATTAACAACACCAATAACAACAACAACGTCTACGATAACACGCACCGACATTGTCTGACGGAAATGGCGCGAAAGCACTCACAGAAAATATCGCATAATATGTTATGAAAATTCAATGAGCCAATTGTTTACAAGACAAATTTTGCTTAATTGCAATAGATTAAAATTAATTGATGAGTTTGAAGCAACAATCTTGCTGAAAATGGAAAAAAGTGTAAACTAGAAACAAAACAAGAATGGTAAAAATAGATTTAGATTATTACAAATCTAAAAAAAAAGAAAAAACCTAGAAAGCATGCAAAATGAGTAAAGAGATATATTGATCGGTATCTTAGATCGAGCTCATTAATCGAACTCGTTAATCGAACCCACCAATGGAAGCCATTAAACGAACTACTCAATAACAATTGATAAAGATCATTGAATTGATCATAGAAATGATATAAATGACAAGCTATTTGAAAAGTCATGAAATATTCCAAGCGATTCTTTTTTAAATCGTGGAACAGATTTTACAACCGATTTTTTCGCTTAACTATTTAGTGAAAACTTGATGGCAGTTATTAAACAATAGTGAAATGAGTTCGGTCATCTAACTAACTGAACATGTTCGTGTATTGTACTTATTATTAATATGACTCGTCTGCTGCGAGATGTTGATGAATATCATTCATTCATTGAGTAAACCCGTTTAATTGGGTTAACTTATTCCGGAAACTTGTTAAACTATTAATTTTCAATAGACCACATTTCAATTGCTAACATTAATATATGTCCTAACCGATCTAACAACTAGAACAGCGGTAACAGATGCAACAAGAATGTGTTGTGTTGTTTCCTTGTTAAATAAAGGAAAATAATTGATAAGAATTAATAAAAACGAAATCATACAAGCTTGCAATAGTCGAACACAGCCATATGAGTTATTTATTTTTATTATTGGCAAAGACGTTAATTAATTCTGCAAAAAAAAAAAGAAATAGGCGTAACAGGAGCACAACAATGTTCGACAACGCATGCAAATTGATTTTTTCTCGAACTGGATTTAATTGTGACCGCATTTGTGCATGTTGCTGACACATTTATAATCGCCGATGATTGCTTACCCAAAGGGGTATGTTGTACCACTTTTTTATTTATTTTATAAACTGCTGGCATTCCTGTCTTTAATTCGTCTAACGTTGGCGTTCGTTGTGACTTAAATCTTCTGTCTTCTAACTGTTAGGAACAATACAGTGGTGGGATAACATACTGTACTGTACTGTACAGTACACTGTAGTGTACTGTATACGAATTTGTACTGTACTATGCATAATTATTTAATCTATATTAAATTAGTTGCTTAAGAAATGTTAAAAACGGGATGACGAGATGGCCAATTGAAACCTGACAATTATGATAAATTAGTGTTTATAAATTGCTCGCCGCCAATTCTTAATTAATGCCACATAATGAAATAAGAAGTGTTGACTTAGAAAATGAAGATGACAATGAAATAATTGAAATATTACGTGCAAAAAAACCACAAGAGGAAAACTCATTGAACAGAAGCTTAGAACTTGTTAAACCCGCTCAATCATCAAACACGTATGAAACTAACTTTCACAGATAGTTGATCTTAAATGAACAGGCGCTTCAGGCAACCCACTATATTGACTTTCAATGGTCTAATTTGAAGACTTTGCAGAAGCTAGACCTAATTTCCTCTTCCACTAATGCAATTACTTTGTAATGTGTCTTCTGCCTCTTCTTCTTGATTGTGTACTATTAGTTTCATCAACCATTATCTCGACTCCATTTCTTTTTCATTCTTAAACTTAATGAAAAATTTAGCGAGGGCGTTAACAAAAAATTCTTTAACAGAAAGTAATTTAAATAAATTACTTTGACGTAAAATAGAGCAAATATTAAAGAATGTAAGCATTATCAGCGACCGTTAGTGATACGCAGCAGTGATATATATATTACAACATAAAACTACCACAACAATACCGGCAAGCACTAGACCGACAACAAAAATATATGCATGTCTTTTTGGTGGAGGGCATAACCGCAACCAAATTGGTCAAGTGCAGTTACAACAAAAACTGTTTAATATTTCGAATGCAAGCAGCGCAACAACCAGAACCGCAAGGCGATGACGATGGTGATGTTAGGGTTGCTGATGTTGATGTTGCAGGTGAAGGCAACAATGATTTATCAGCTTGCAAGAGGCGTAGACAAACCGAATTCTATTTCGTTATTGTTGTTGTTGTTGCTCGGAGAACATTTGTGTAGGCTCAACGAACAAGAGCATTTACAGGTGCGAATTTCTAAATTGCCTTCATTAGTTTTCTTTTTCTTTCATTTCTAATTTTCGTTCTGCTTCCCATTTCGATTGCCCGCACACTTGCCCGTCACTTGGGCCAACATCATTTCACCCAATAGTGAGCCATATTTTGCGGCTTTCAAATCAAGCAGCGGCAGAAATAAAAGAATTTGTGGAAAAAAGGGGAAAATCAAGAAGAGATTGTGGAAAAAAGGAACGCTACTTGTTGATGGCATCCTACCGTGCAAAAAATTATGAAGTTCGGACTTGAGTGGCAGGCTTTGCTTGTTCTTTAATGTTTGTTCCTTTTTTTTTTTTTGTTGACATTTATTCTAGCAGATGTGTATATATATGTGTGTGTACATATATGTATGCATGTATGTGTACGTGTGTGTCCATGGTTCTCTATGTTTATAGGACAGAAGAAGAAGAAGTCGTTTTTTCATTCATTATCAATAAATGATTAAGCCCGAGCGTAACACCATTCACATTGCTGGAGTTGTTGTTGTTGTTATAATTATAAATAATATTTTTCCAGCCTTAATCGAAGCTCGTTTAGATTGTTAACCCATTACAATATCGTGGTTTATCCTGTGGTTTCCTGAATTGTCTTTTCCTTATTTTTTTCTCGTTCTTCGAAATCAATTATTTTTTTCTCTTTTTAAGCGTTTTAAGACGTTCTGCTCTTTCTTATAGATTTTTCTATTATTTGTTTAATACTGTTGTTGTTATTATTGTTGTTGTTGTTTGTGTTGTTTTTTCGTTATCGCCGTTGTTCAATAAAGACATTCGACATTTTTAATTGGTTCTCGCATTCTGCAGCAGTCGCCTCTACCAGCATATTAATTCCTTTATTTAAATTGGATCTTGTTGAGTGGTTTTATACGCTCCCTGACAAACATACAAACACGTACAAATGCACACAATTACATATGCATATTCGAGAATATGTAGAATAGCTATTGGCAGAGGAAATGCAGCGAATGAATGACATTTTCTAGATCTCTCGGTGGATTTCTAAGCAAATCGAGAATGGTAGGAAGTGGTGGTAACGTTAGAGGCGGAAATACTCAGAATTTTTGTTTATATGAAACTCAGGTAGCTTCTCAAAGTCTAAAGCTGAAATAAAGACAAACAGAAATTTTCACTAAGTTGGTTGAAAGCCCTTTAAAAGCTCGTTACCGTGGCCTTAATGTCTTTATGTAGAATTAAATTTTAATTTTTAAAGATAGGTTTTTAACTTTGGAAATTTATTATATTTTTGGAATATACTTTTATTTTGCATTAAATGCCTTTTACAGAAAATAATTACGTCTTATGACTTTAATTTGATACATTTCATATTCATTTCTCTTCAAATATATTGCCAGTAAAACTCTCCCAAACAAAGTAACGTATTCAAGCGTCTAGCGATATTGGCGGAATGGCTTCCAGCCAAAATTCAACAAAATACTTTTATTGATACAATTGTGTGCGTCATAATAATAATAATAATAGCAAAAATTAAAAAACAAAAACAAAACAACAACAATAACAGAAGAATAACATGTAAATCGTTATATTGCGAACATGCATGTTCGTTTAATAGTCTGACGAAGTGCTGTAGAACAATAAAAACTTTCGTCGAAAGCAGCAAAAGTGGCAGGAGCACAATCCTGACGAGCTACGACAACGTAATGCAAGACAATAAAATTCTAGAGGGAACAATAACAGAAATAAAAAATAACTACACTTTATTGGCTGCAGATTAGCGAAGAAGAAAAAAGAAGGAGAGAGGGAGACAGAGAAAGAGAGCGAGAGAAGAAAAGAGAGAGCAAGATATTTAAAGGACAGAATACGTTTTGTTACAGACATAAATAGCCCGTAGAGTACAAACCGAAAAGCATAAAATGCAAATAAAACTTGAGAAAAAAAAAAGAAAAAAATTAACAGAAATAATGAAAAATAAAGTTGGGGAAGGTAACAAACGTTAAAAATTCAAAAAGAGCTAAACCACATGGAGGACGTAGTTAAGGAAGAGGAAAGTGAGGAAGAGGCAATGATATAAAGACTCTAAGGTGAAATTTCGATACAATATTTTATGAGTCACCTGTCGCCAAGCTAACTGCGATAGCAATAAGAAGGAAAAGGATGGAAAGACCGAATAACTAGAAGAAAAGTATAAAGGGGGAATAATAAGAGAAAAGTGTGGGTAAGAAAAAAAATTGCAATTTCTTAGAAAATATGCAGACAGGCAACAGTTGCAAGCTTCACTATCGCCTGTTAAATAGCTTGAAATGCCTTTTGATAAACTGTAAAGAATTTTGCCCTTCCTTTTTCATTAATATTTAGCGAAATAGAAAAAATTCTTTAAAAATGCAAATTTATAAAATTCTTCGATTCATAAGTATTTTTTTCCACTTATAATTTTCTATTTATTTTTTATTAAATTAATTAATTTAATAATTAATTAATTATTTAAATTTTATTAAATTTTTTATAAATATAACATTTGTTACAGAAGCGTCTTTTGAGAATCAATAATTCCATTAATTTCTGTGACAAATTTTTTAGTTTTCAAATTACAAAGAAAATTAGCGTTCTTTGGAGAAATCCGATTTATCGATAAATATTACGCTTTTTTTTTGTTCGTTGGTAAATTGTTTTTAATAATACTGTAAAGTCGCATACATGGAAAAATACTAAAAACAATTTGTTTTAGCCCACAAGGGGGCTAGTTTTATAAAATTATGATCGCTTTAAAAAAGGAAAGAATTTTCATAGTTGGCTAACTAAAAGGAAAATTGGACAATTTCTTTTACCAGCAATAAAAATATACCAATTCGTTGCAAAGGAAAATGTAAAATTAAACTTTTTTACGCCACAATAAACGTCCAAAAAAAATTAAAAATTTTTATGATGACGTTTTATAGCTTTTATTAGCCCAGCCTAAAGACTTTATGGAATGGTTGAGTGCGTGTGAGAGCATGTGTGTGTGTTATATAAACACGATCGAATTGTTGGTGACAATTTAAGCAACCCCAAAGACCGACTGACCGGTAAGCAATTAAAAAATAACTTTGCGAAACAAATTGTAAGTGCATTAACAGAAATGTGAAAGCAATTTTTACGTGCATAAACAATTGGCAACACTATTACCACGGCAACAACTAAAAGGGGTAAAAGAAAACTATTAAAAATGAATAAAAGATTCTATAAAAAATATTTAGGAATAACGAAAGAAATTCATAAAATCAATAAAAATTTTGAGAAATTAAAGGAAAATTGAAAATAATCTGGAATACAGTCAACAATAAAAAGGCGTTAAACTGCAACCAACTTCAAAATTATTGCAATCCGTTCATTAGCCGTAAACAGTTGTTGATATTCGGTTTTGAAATTCTCTGAAATAAGATCCTTCTAACTTCGAAAGCTCGCATAGAAATCCTTATTTCAATCACATTCATCATTAATCAAATCCTCGACAGCCGCTTGACAATTTCCACTTTTACAAATCAAGGTTTCGTCAAAAGCGAATCGACATTTTCACTGATTTATTTTTTATGATTATCTTAAGATTATTTAATCTTCTCTTGATTTACAAGAAAATTTTACATACAAGAAAAATTAGTATCAAGCCATCGCTTATGGTATAGTTTCCATCCTACGCGGATCCAATAGTACGATATAATTAAATTTTCAATGAGTGTTGCAAAATTCAGGTTATTAAGCGTGATTATGATATTCCATGTAAATTAATTATTATGAGCAGCTGCTACCATCACCATCGTCATCATCGTCATCATCATCACCAACCGACATCATCATTGTCACTAATAGTGACAGAAAAATTCTCTTAAATTTTGTTTTAGAATGTTAAATAACTTTTATTACTTCTTTTTATTTGATACCTTCTACCAAACATCCATTCACTTACACTTATACTCCTCGTCCTCAGCTGCCCAAACTCATTGCCTTCCTCGAGGTTCCTCCCGAATCGGATCTTTGCTCTCCAGAGTAATCCGCCGTTAGCAATTTGTGCGCAGCTATTGCGCTTGATTTTGAAAGCAATTCGCATTGGGAACCCGTGGTGCGCATCGATTTCGTGCTGCACGTGCAGCCCGCTTCATATTGGTTTGATTTTTTATTTATGAATTCTAAACCCTGCTGCTCGAGATTTGAATTTTCCATTTGAATTTTTTCTACACCCTACACTTAGAAAGGTTCTACGCTTTGTCTTTTCATCAGAAGTTATTTAATGTTAAACAAATGGGTGGCGGGTAGAGTATGTTTATACGTTCTTGTAACTATTAATGCAAGAGTTATCAGATTTTCATTCATATTTCTCAGTCTATCAAACAGATCTGCCATAAAAGTTACTTTCTAAAAATAGGCGTGATCTGATCACGAAAAAAGCAATGTGTGACTACCGAAGGTAGAATATTGATACAGTCATTAAGCACATGCCACATCATTTCTCTTAGAGCCCTCTGTGCAATAAAAAACCGGCACAAACCGCATTAGTAACAAAACAGTCTTGTTTTAGAAAATTTTGCATATAAACCATATTTTAGAGCCAAATATATAACTGAATTGCAATCAAAACCATCGCACGTGAAACACACACTTCATAAGTACAATGAAAATGAACGCCTTCCATCTACTTCTTAGTCATCGGTTCATTAAATGCGATTGTAGGAGATAAAACACTTCGACCAGACCAAAAATAAACCGTTTATTAATTCTTATTTTATTTTACTTCTTTAATAAATTTATATAATTTTATTTATCCCGTCTTGCACAGTTGGTCATTGCTTGCTGTTTCCTGTCGCAGTACGTGCTAGTTTTATGCGCAGTCTCCCTCCAGGCCGATAAACCGAAAAAGTCACCATTCACTGACCCGCTAATGTGTCTCTCCATTGTTTTTTTATTACTTCGCAGATATTCTCCCTGGTAGTGGTCTAGTTTTTATTTACGATGTCTTTATGCAAGCTCGAATTCAATTTCCGCATAAAAAAATTAAAACGAAAAACCCCCAAAATGCACACGAGAATAATAAAAATATACTATTACGGATTTTCAGCCTCTATCGCACTTTTGATTTTTTATTAATTCTTTTATTTATACATCTTCATTTATGACTCATGATTTATGTTTGGCGCCACGGATTTAGAGTTTCAAATTTGAACTCAAATTTAAATGCGGGTGCCCGGAGAAAAGAATACTGTTAACTTTCCGGACGTTAAACAAACAGTTTAGGAGTTATACGCTTTGCTTTGCGAAGCAATTAAAAATGCCGCAGCAGTATCAGGCTTCGAATCAGACTAAACCACAAACAGTTACCACATCATATTGACACATCAGATTGACAACAATAATAACAAGAAAAAACTTCAAAAACCGCAATAACAATTAATGAAAATAAACAACAATAAAAACAATCGAACAAACAGCTTGAATAACAACCACTAAAAGACCACTAAAACTGCGATTTGGGAAAAACTCAAAAAAGTCCGAAAAAAATTACTCCGCACAGCGCCTGATGTTATGCTAAACAAAAAAAACACTCTGCATTCACAAATAATTGGATGGCAAATGGTATGCAACAAAATTAAACAAAAATTCGAAAAAAGCTAAATGTTTTTGTTCGTGCTTCGACGTAGGCGATGCAAATTTTTTGAAGGCTACGTTTGATGTTGATGAAAAAGTTATAAGCGACTGAAACACTTCAGAGTGATTTAGATAAAGAACAAAATGCAGATTACAAAAAAAATCGAAGTTACGTAGGAGTGTATATAAATTTTAGAATGGTACCGGATTTAGGATTATAGGAAAGGTATAGGAGATTCAATTAAAATCTTGTCTGCTGACACAAAAACAAACAAATATTGAATATATTTATTACAAAAAGTTGTAGAGCAATATTTGATATTTGCAATGCTTGAAAGAATGTAAATGCAAAATTTTCCAATAAGAACATAACACTAAGAATATAGCGGTAACAACAACACTAAATAGACTGACTCCATTCAAAGGAATTTCGGCATCTTAAATTATCAAGAGGCTTCAATTTTTAATTCAGCTTCATCTTTTCAATGCGTTATCGAAAATCTTTGCTAAGAAACCGTCACAATTAGTCCAAATCCTAAAAACTGCGTGAAATCGACCAATTTGACTCACTTTAAACTCATGCTCTTGTGTTTTTATGATTTCTATTATTCGACAATGTGTTTATCGCATTAGCGCAGGTACATCTAATAGTGAATATTTAAAATGATATTTATATACTTCAGCCCTAACAGTCTGGAGGCACAACTTTTGTATTTTAAAATTAGATTTGGTAAATCTATAATAAGACTACTGTTTGGGAAATGCGATAGTAACCTCTAACAAACTGCAAATGATGCTGCCTCGGCGACGATGCTACGAAAAAATGTTGCCAGTTGCCGAAGTTCAGTGTTGCCGATACTCGAAAACCTTACGAGAGTGCGCTAACACTGAATGACGAAGTTGTTATGCACTCATTGGAATAACCGAAGCCCTGAAAATTTGAAATTTCCTAACCTTACTGTAACGATTTCATCTTTACTTTTAGCAAATAAATAATTTCTAAAAGTTGTCTTGGCTTCAGATATATATATAATAAATTTATATAGAATATATTTTATTTATTATTATTTCTGAAATTTTACAATTATTTTTTTTTTTGTAAATCTTTTCTCAAAAAATGGAATTATATTTCAGATATATTTCGTTGCTTTTTTATAAATTTCTGAAAGATATTTAATACTTTTCTCAAAAAATTACTATAAATTCTTTAGATTTCAAAAAATTCTTAATTTAGTATTCAAAGAACAAAAAAAAATCGAGACGAAATAATTCTTAACGAAAATTTCATTTTGATTGCAATTTAGAATTAAAGCAATCCTACTTCCGACATAATTCTTCTAGCTCTACTTCTAAGACCGAAGCGCAATTAGAAACCTTTGAACTAGCCGGAATTGAGTTCCAGACTTCACGGATCTAGACTCACAATTTAATTAAATGCAATTCGTCACGATCCGATCCGTAGTTGGTCTCTCGCTTGCCGGTAGATCATTGTCGGGCGACGTGACGAGACTTCAGCAGGGCCCACCGGAACGCCCTACAACCACAATACTCAGACAGTACCACAAGTAGCGTTTGCTTCTAGTGAATATTTTTATTGCCCCACCTCCTTCATAACTTCAATTAATATTTCATCAGCTTCGATTCTCTACAAATTTCTCTTCATCTTCTTCTTTTCCATTACAGACCGATCAGTCGGACGCCACTGACGCAAATTTCCTATCTCCAGAAGATTCCAACACTGCCGCGCCACTTTTCACCTAGCGCAGCGGTGGCTGCGGGCGCGGGTGGCGCCCATCAAGCGGCATTAGGTTTGCGGCATGGTGCCGCTAGCGTTGGTACCGCGATATCGTCGAGTGGTTTATCCGGCAGCTCGTCAGCAAATGCAATCTTCGCCGCTGGAAGTCCCGCTACTGGTTTGCCAACCTCACCATTACACCAAATGCAGCGACCATTTCAGCAGCCACCACCAGCATACCATTCACATCCCCATCCACAACCACATTCACACCAGCATCAACAACAACAACAGCAGCCACAACAGCAGCACCAGTATAATCAACAACTACTGCAACAACATCAACAATTCCTACCGCCTCATCATCAACAAATACCCCATTTTACCCCATCGCAATTTTCACCCACTGCCTCTTCCTCGTCATCGAAATACTCAACGTCTTCGCTTAAGCATCAACAATCTTCAACACCACCGCAACAACATACGCAACAACAGCAACAACACCATGCGAGCCATGGACATGGTCATGGCCATCAGTTGCCACCCCCACCGCCATCTATATCATCACCATCGCCACCATCGCTACTGGCTCATCATTCAACGCATCCGAATTATTTGATCGGTCATCAGCTCGACATACAAAGGCATTCGCAGTCGGACGACGATAGTGGCTGCGCGCTTGAGGAGTACACTTGGGTACCACCCGGACTGAGGCCTGATCAGGTGTGTAGTATTTCTTATAATTAATAAATTTTCAAAAGAAGGATCATAATATTTATAAAATGGATATAAGCCAATTGGACTCGTTTAAGCACCGAAAACACCAAATCCACGTTCACTTTGCTTTCGCCTAAGTGGGTTTAATTGTATTGTAATAACTAATAATCATATAAATAGGTACAAATGGTCCACACGTCCCCAAGCATATATTTCCATGGGATTAATAACATCATACGGGACAAACCCTTAACTGCTTTGCGAAGTTAAAAAAACATTCAGAATTATATCGAATACATTTCTGAAGAGAAGAGTAAGAGCCGGCAGTGAAAGAGAAGAATGCTGTTGATCTCCGAAAGGAATGTCTTCAGAAGATTTCTTAAGTTCATTCTGATATATTTCTTTTCCTAACCGAATGATAATTTATAAAATTCGCTTCACAGAATTTTGTGACTCCAATCAGAAATTTTTAAAAACACCCTAAAAATAAATAATGCACGTTTTTCTTTAAGAAATTATTTGTAATAATTGTCGGCCTTCATTATGATCATCATTATTAGCTTCTTTTCCTCTATTTCAAAAAATCTTTCTTTTATTTTATGATATACTTTAGTATTAAAGTGAGACTCACTTTTGTCCATTTGTCCAACACTCGATACGCATAAATTCACCTTCAACACTTTATCGCTTTCATCTCGTCGCCACAATCGGCAGCGTCACGGTCTTCGACGACGATATCATTGATTTACGACCACAGTACTCGTAGCATACATGCAGCATCTTCTCGGGCTGCAATGAATGTTCCACTGATTAAAATGACAAAATAGTGAATAATACCGGCGCGGTACTCTTTCTCAGCCCGCTATCCATTAGCTCTGTGTCAAATTGTGGCACGTCCCATTCGGTCGACTCGTTTACGCACTTTCCGCATACCGCCACAGCACCTCGACTGCAATTACAACCAGCAGACCATGATCATACCAAATATTTATCGGTTTATATTTCGCAGCATTTCCTTCTCGTGACCGCCTCTGCTTTGGTGCTCACCTTCCTTTACATCAGTTTTGCTTCTACTTGTTTCATGGTTTGTATTACTTTTGCATTTTTTATGGCCTCTGGAATACCCTCTGTCCCCTTTCCTCTATTACGTCTACGAGCGGTTAAGCCTCTGTAGCACCTTCGCTGACCGCCACTGCCATTGTTACTTCTAGAGCAGCACGATCTTTTGCGCGATCTTAAATTACTTTCTACTCGGCTATGATACGATCCTTCATTTAACTGCTCCAAACGAGTGCTGCCACTTTGCATTAATGGTTCGGTACAATTGCATCTCGCGACTGAAACATCGACGTCATCCATAACAAGTTTGACCAGCTGTAGAAACAAAACTCAAAAGAAAGAAAGAAATTAAAGAATTATCTTTGAATTTCCACAATACTAATGAAGTGATGTTACGCAATCATGTTGCGTTGAATTTCTACATTCTCCTAGAATGTATAAATCACAAGGCAAAGAAATTAAGAAGGCAAATAGTAAATATTATCTATTCGGCATTGGCCGAAATCAGCGTAACCCTACACCAATCTGAGTAGAAACAGACAAACCTGAAAAACTTATTTTTAGAACTAAATCTAAAGCAATGAAATGGCGAGATGGAATTACTTTACGATATTAATTATGTCGATTCTTACCAATACAATGTTTTCTTTTTTTTTTTTTTGCTTTCTGGAAACCTCTTACTAAAGCCAGAAGTTGTAAAAACATTACAGAATTTAACAAATTTGTCTTTGGTTTCGAATTTTATTGGCCCCCAACTCCCGACTGGCAACACTTGATTATTCAGCTATCTCATAAACTAAAACCGCTTGACATGTTAGCGTAGCACAGTAATTTTTCTTGTATGTGCTCACACTTCTGGAGTTGCCGCGGGTGGAGGTGTTTTCTTGTTGAGTTTTTCCGATGGCATTTAACAAATTTTTTAAACATGGCTTTTTAATTGCTGCATTGCTTCTAACAAGTCTTCTAAGTTTATAATCTCTTAACAAGATAAAATTAAATGTATTATTTATATATAATGATTCCATTGATTACTTCTTCTTATACACCTCCTCTTTATCCCCCTCATTCATAATTTTTCAATTCGTTTTAGTTTGATGTTATTTCAAGTATCTTGAATTGAATTAAATTGAAAGAATCGGAATAAATTAAAACGTAATAAATTGTAAGTGACATAAATTGATTTGAATTGAATCGAACTTGGATTGATGATTGCATATCCTTTTTGGGACATTTAATAAGAAGCGCAACAATTTTGTGCAAAAACGGTATCTTATCTTGCCTTAATTGCTGACGGAAACTTCAATATAATGCAAACATGCCCTATACAACGACATAATGTTAGACATGTTAAAATGAATCAGTTTAGACTCAACCAGTCTTATGTAGGAAGAACCAAACTGTTGTACGGGCAGACATCATTCAGAGAAAGAAAGAGGAGGATTAAACGTCTAGAGTGAGCTTCTTTTAATTCGATGTTTGCAAAAGTCCGTTTATCGCATTTATCACGTTAAATGACTTTGGGATGACTTGACACACTGACACACTTATACGTGAGATACATTAGGCAACATACCCACACACGAATATACAAAAATATTACCACTAACTTAAAGTCACGATTAGTAATGGAAAAGTATTTGAAGAAAGAGCCAAAGTGGTATCAGAATAAATAAATTAGAAGCGGCGCACCGTTAAAATTGTTCGAATACTAGCGAATATCGGGGCAGTCTCAGAACTAATTGGCATGACTTATATAAAGCGATAGGCTTTAAAATGATTTGTGTATGGTAGATAATGCCAGTCTTAAGAATTTTAGGTTTAAAGACTCAACGAGGTTTATTACTTGTTTGATTACCACGGCCATTTTATTCAAAAGATCGATCATTTCAGTGTCAAGGCAATCGAGCCTTTGGGACGACGCTCGCATATATAAAGTTAATACTTGAGAAAGAGGGAAGGAATGTTTCGAACGATTGAAGACGTTCCTCAAAGAAAATGCATCTTTTATGAAGAAATGTCAATAAACATGAATTGATGTTTTATTAATCAATTTCATGAAGTTTGGTCGTAACAACTATCACCCCCCTCCCGGACAGAGATCAATATAATGCCGATAGTCAGGAGAAGATTAAGCTCACAACAAAAGAGGGAAACCTGAACGAACTATTGCAAAATTTTATCAATTAACAAAATGATGAAAACGTGTCTTTTCAAAGAAAGACTTCTTTGAAATTGAAATCAATCTTTCACAATCGCTTTCATAACTATTTTAGCGGAACTGCAAGCAAAATTTCGCCGCTCTCTTTTATGTCAGCGTTAACGAGTTTTAGCCGCCAGACCACATGTAACCCACTGCATCCTCTTAAGGTGGCTCGATCCCTTATCCATCCAAACATAAAAAAATTGTAGAAAAAATATTCCGTGCGTCGAACAAAAGCTTCAAACTTGTCAGAATTTTTTCCTTTGTTTTCATTTTCAGTCAGAAATTGTTAAACTTTTCGGACACAACGCATCACATCGCATCACATTGGATCCATCACATGTATCACACATGTAACGCTTTGACTCCTATCGCTAATTTTAAAAATTTTAACCATCAAAATCGAAATAAGAGAAAAACCAAACTGTCAAGCGCAATCCGAAATACAATATATGTCGCTTTTGTGTTGAACCCAGATATATCATACGTTTAAAAAATGTTGGAAACAGATGGCAGGGTGTGAGGAAAATGTTGCGGCATAAATTGACACACACGTATACGCATCCTGGGTGCTTACCCGGTTCCTTTGGTGTCTATCTCTTCTGCCGTGACATTAGTGTGATAGTGATATTGCAATACAGCGTGAGAGTGGTAGCCTTTTTTATTTTTTTATGAGTCGTCTATCGCCAAAGCGTGCTTCATAAGCGTGCTTTCCTATGAAGAAAAATCATCACTCCCTTGAAGGGTAAAAAGTCGAGTGAAAACATATATCTATGGTTGATCTATAGCATATAGGGGCAATATATTAAGATTTAAAGACTGTAAAGATTGTATTTAGATTTATCTCAATTACTGGATTTATTCCCAATCGGTCTTTTTTTTTGTCGGCTGTTTGTTTTCGCGTTAAAATAAATATAATTTAAGCCATTTAAAATTAAGTTCGTAAGATTGAATTTGGGTGCGAGTGCTCAAGAAATTTGAACTAACTACGGTTTCTTGATGGCCTTCAGGATTTCTGAAACTCAGTAGAATTTTTTTCATAAAATCAGATTTTGGGGATATCTTACTATAATTTCTTATTGTTCTGACGTGAAGACAAAAAATTGTTATAAAAAACAGAAAATTTATCCGATATACCCGAAACTAAAATACTATTATATTTTATAGCTTTCCGAGTCTTTTGTGCAAACCACAATAAACATTTACTCTCAGCCAAAAATTCCGTTATTAATTTATAGCTGGAATATCAATTTATGGTATCAATAAATGGCAGCAATTTATAGCATTAATTTATGGCTAGCGTCCATTCATAAACGCTACGATATCAAATGAGCTACAAATTATGAGGGCTGTAAAATGTATTAAAAATGTTTCCAATTTCGTAGATTAATGAAAAAATTCTTCGTTAATCGATAAATTATCCATTCGATCATTTCGATACATCGCTAAAATTTTAACAATGCCAGACGCGCAAGCTGCGGAGTTTAACTTCACGGAATACAATTCCAAAGCAGTCAGTCTGTCAGTCATTCAGTCAATCAGTCATTCAGTCAATCGGTCATTCAGTCAATCAGTCATTCAGTCAATCAGTGAGTCAGTCAATCAGTCAGTTAATCACGGCATCTTCTACTTTCAATGACCCCAGCATTTTACGATGGCTTACGAACTTGATGATATGGGCTTCCAGAGCTTTTATGAAATGAGAAATAAAAAAATATTTATTATTTTTCTGCGTTTTTATTGGTCATATTCGCTTATTAATGTCGAAGAAGTTAATAAACGAAGTTTTTATTTCTTCGTGGCCTCCAAGAAATAGCGCACACCGCATTCTGTGTGTGTGGGACCAACGTGGAGAATGACATCGAGTGGCGGTTCGAGAAGAGTCGTGTCGTTCTGGTTCAAGCTCTTCAATGTCTGGCAGTCAGTCATGAATCTTGTGAGGTTAACATCGATGATGATTATGATCAAGATAATGAAACTCAGGTGCTGTTGGCGGTGATGCTGCTGATGGTGGTATTGGCACACACATACAGGTGCAGACACAGACATTTGTGATGTTACTGCTGATGATGGTGGTAATGACAATGGCGACGGTGATGACAATCGGTGTTAGCATTGACAATGATCGTGAACCTCAGTATCGTGATCATTTTTATCTTTAGGCGCAACGTCGCGATTTTTCATTGAATTCTTTGAGAAGAGACAGACCCAACATCGACGAAGTAATGCTAAGCGGATTTCGGTTTTGAAATGAATAAAGAAAGAAATGTGTGGTTCTCTTTTCAATAAAGAAGATAAACTGTGGCATTTATGATGATGGGTGGAGTGAGGGATGGGCAGGAATTTAATTGAATAAATATTTCTTCATTTAGAGGGAGTATTATGCAAAGCAAAAGACATGAAAACCACCAACCATTTTTAATGCCCTGTAAATTGTTTCTGTACTCCATTTGCTGAACGCTCTGCAATTCCCTCAAGTTTAATACGCCCCCCCTTTTTTTGCCCTTTCCCCCTAAATCATTTCCTTCTGTCAGCGCTTTTTTTTTTGTCTCCTACTGCCGAAGGGGTTAGGGTATACTTATTTCTTTCTCCATTTGTAACGCACTAAAAGAGGTATGACGGGTATAGAAAAGTATGTGTGATATGGCTCAGAATCATTTCCCGAGTCGATTCATGCATGTTCTAGAGTGTTCTAGAGCATGTTCTGTGTGTATTGCATATATATTCCCGGCCTCTATGGGGTTTATTAAAGACTATGACTGTTTATTAATGTTTATTGATCAGTTTCTTAGCTTGTAAGTAAGTTTAAAGCTAAAATTTTATTTTAAAAATTAATGTCGGTACATGTTAACTATAAAAGGGGGGAGGGGCGTCTATCATCCCCTGGTAATTGGATTTCATTTATGAATTTATATTACGGGTGTAGGGTGTATGTACTACGCTCAGGTCGAAGTTATCTTTCTCACTTGTTTTCTTTTTTTCAATTCTTCTAAAGATATTCTTATTTGTTTGGCTCCAGCAGACGTCCATTTAATTACCGGCCATAAATTGCAAGCAGCTTAAAATGATATCCCTTAATTCCTGAATCAAAACCCACTCTCATTCCGAACGATCCCTTCACTTAATACTTGAATAAAATACTGTCACCCATACAACCTTTTTAGTCGATTGTTATCATTCCTTTTTCAATTGGTTCGTTATTTTTCAGGTACGACTATATTTCTCTCAAGTACCCGATGAAAAAGTGCCATATGTGAATAGTCCAGGCGAGCAGTATCGAGTGCGACAGCTTTTGCATCAGCTTCCGCCGCACGACAATGAGGTGAGAGAGTTGCCAACTGCATCTGCAATAATATTTATATCGCAAAATTTACGATTCTCTATGGATGACGCCTTTTTACTGTTACGAAAATCTTTTTGGTAAAAATACACTCGAACGACTTAAATTTTATTATTGATTGTTGTTGTTGTTGTTTATGGCGGTGCTTGTACGTATGTCTACGTCAGAGTAGCCCGGTTTCAGTTTGCCTTAAAGGCACTTAACTGGCTACCAAAAGAACTGAGAGAAGGTTCAAATATATTAAATGTCTAGAAGCGATTTAATAGAATTGAAAGCGTTAAAATTCGTTTAGAGCAATCTTTTACTTAGTATAAACAATTTTTTGTTTCGGTTAAACTTATAAAAATATTTCAACGCCGTTTTCTTTAAACTGCAATTGTTTTTGTTTGCATTTAATCAATCGATCCATCATCAATAACTTTCTCACAAAAACAAATCGAAGGCATTGTCATTTCCGTTGTCGACAAAATTGTAAGCCAAAGAAGTCAACCAAAAACATCAATAGCAAATTCAAAAAAAAAGGGTATTGTATGCAGAATACCCTTCGGTGTTTCTCTTCGACATTTGATATACGATAAAGTCATTGAATAGTTTAGCTGAGCGCTAGAGCTGATCACTAACCGAGGCTGAGTAACCGTAAGAAGTGCGTCGTGTAACGTAATGTACGATAAGCCAATTGAAATTCGATCGTTAAAACTTACACTCAGGAAAAGGTAAAATACCAGAAAATTTGCCCACGCTGAAAGCTTTGCATTGAAATAATGACACGCACACACACACATACACACACATATACTCATACACATATACACACACTTCGATGCAATCAATTACGAGAATACAAATAAAGCAGCAACCGCATAGGCAACAACAACAACACCGACAACCAAAAAAATTCTATTAGGAGTAGCCGCAGAATTTGACACCGATACTTTATTGAAGCAAAATTTTGCATATCGCCTCGAGGCCGGTTGGTGGTCATGCTACCGTTTCTGGTAGTACTGGCGCAGGAAACTCGTCAATAGAAGTGACCGTTAGTCTACTATATGTCGTATACTCGGTCACAGATCGGTCACAGTCGAATGATCGTTTGCATAAAGCTGGAAGTACCAGTTCTAGCGGTTCAAATAAGAATCAATTCTTTGGATTTTACACTTAAAGAAAAAAAAAGTATTATTCGAGCAAGTATTTATGGAAATCTTCCTATTTATGAGTTTTTTTGGAGAAGCACGCCTTTTTCGAAAGGAAACACCAAAAATAGAGACTCTTTGACTCAATTTTGAGAACAGGAATTTATTATTATGACAGGTTTTTATGAATCATAAGCCGAAATCATATGCTGAAACTCATAAACATTCATAAAGCAAAGAATTTTTTATCTATACGTGAATTTTCCAATAGAGACATAACTTGATTACTTCTTAACAATAGGCCAATAAGTTAATATTTTTTCATGATCTGCTACATAAAATACTTCAGCAAGAACACCATTTCAACAACGGTATTCGCCGTAAAACATGCCATGAAAAATTATTGAAATTCGCTAAGATAATTCTGAGTTGATTGTTGCAACGTTCCAACAGCTTCAACAATTTTCGGTTGTAATAATTGTCACACCATGCAGGCTGTGAATGTACTAGCTAATTATAGTTAAATATTCGTTATTATATATTCGTGTGCCAGAATTATAACCTACCGATCGAAGTATGAAGGCTATCACAATCAAAAGAGTGCCCCAGTTCAAAATGAATCACTTCCACAATGAACCGATTCGCTTTCAGGAATTGCTACGAATTATAATGAATTATCACGAAATTTGCACAAAGATCTTTATTTGTAATTCTAGGGAATGGAATTACTATCGAAAGTAACTGCCAAAATAAGGAGTAAAGAGTGAAAACGAATCGTAGTAAAGAGTGAAGATTATAATTTATCAAAGCTATGTTAGGTCCTTATTGAAAAACGTACTATACTACGTACGAATAATTATGTTACACATTTCGTAAAAGCAAGCAAAAATCACGTAGAAAATTATTTAACATAAATTTCACAGTTTTTCTTCGTAAACGCTCCAGCAGCGGTTTATTGTTATGTCGCTTTTTTTAAGATCTATCATTAAAATTCTCAAGTAGTTTATTCTTAGTAATATTTTTTTCTATATTGATGATTATTTCTTTTCGATTTTCCCGTTCCTTTTTCGTTTTACTTCTTTTTTTTTCGATTTCATTTTTCTTTTCTTATTCTTTTGTTTATTTGTTTGTCTGCCGCCATTCTAGGTTCGTTACTGTCACTCACTGACCGATGAGGAACGTAAGGAGCTACGTCTTTTTTCAACGCAACGAAAACGTGATGCATTGGGACGTGGAAATGTCAGACAGTTGATGAGTGCCCGACCGTGCGATGGAGTAAGTATGGCAAAAGATATCATAAGGTGCAGTTGCAAGAGTTGCCGCTGATACTGTTGTTGCCGTCGTTGTTGCTTCGCCTGTTGTTGTTCTTTTTTGTTGCTGCTGTTGTTGCCACTATAGGCGCTCTACTCACTTCTGCCGACGTAGTCTCGACGGCACGATACGATACACACCTAGTATCGTGCGAAATCATGCGTGAAGTTGGAATGACATAAGCCTTTAGTCGCATTTCAAGAATACTTTAGTGAATGGCGATGAAATTGCAGGGAGGAATAAGGGTGGTCAGGGTTTCAACGCCGGGAGATTATGGGTTGCCGGTTAGGGAATTGTTTCGAAATTCATTCTTGGATATAAATTAATAAAGAAAATGTGATTGATATAAATTATATCACAGACAGGGGTGTCTATGATATACCGATCTTGCGGAAAACGAGATGACGAGGCGCTCAAAAATTGCATTACTAATTTTTGGATACAATTCAATACTGCCCCGATTGAGTTAAATAATATTAAGTGCTTATGGAATACGAATAAATTTTTAAATGTCAAAAATTCCAAACGCTCCATAAAATTGAATTTAGCGCGCCTAATGATTTTGGCATTGGTTTCTCAACCGTCATTATCAAAATAATAACAATAACAACAACCCCGAAATCCTTGACCAACAAATTGTTCGTAAACTAGACAAAGTCAACTGTCATGCAATCAATTAGACCAAATTAATTAGCCAAAGTCTTGTAAACAGCTGCACATTATCAAAAAAAAAACATCCAACAACAACAACAACAGAAACAAGAACAACAACAACAGAAACAAGAACAACAACAGTAGGAACAGTAATAACAACACGGTATTCAGTCGCTACAACGAGCGACAAGTGTAAAACTTTTGTAAGAAAAAGTAAACATCAAACCTCTTGCAAATAACTCTAAGGTCGCTGTGACACTGACGGCGGTCAGTACCGTCGGGACAGTCCGGTCGTAATCGCAGCGCCGGCACGATTGTCACAAAAGCCATAACCAAACTAAGTGCGAGGCGACCGTTGGCCGCAACAAATTGCAACTTGCAAGACATAAATAAAAGTTGAAAAGCAATAAAAATAAACAACTTCACTAACGGTTTTCCTGTCATTCGTTTCTTCTTCTCTTCTTTTCCCTTTATTTCCCCCCTTTTTTCGCTTTCTTTTCTTTTTGACATGGTTTGCCCTCTCATTCGTTTGGTTCTTGTTGTCTTTTCCATTGTTTTTATCGTCTATCTGCATTTTCTAACGAACGAATTGTAGTGTGGCGACTTAATATCAACCGGTGACACTGCAGTATTTGCGACACGCCTAGGACCGAATACCTCCTGGCATCCGGCTTGCTTTGTTTGTTGCATCTGTCGAGAGCTGTTGGTCGATCTCATCTACTTTCATCGGGAGGGCCGTCTTTATTGCGGGCGACATCATGCCGAAACATTGAAACCGAGATGTTCTGCTTGTGATGAGGTGAGTAGACGTGAGGTGTGACATGTTTGTGCAAAACCAAAAGAGAAAGGTTGGTGAAAATTCTGTGAAGCATTTCCAATGAAATTGGTGAAGGTGTCGAAAGGCATTCAGACTCAAATTTACGGAATGATACGAAACACTCTGAGCTCAGCGTTTACAAAGTTTTCCGAAACAAGAGAAAAATATTTCTTGTAAAACTTTAGCAAATCCATTTAGCGACAAGTCACCCGCAAAAACAACTCAATGGACCAAATCAAGTAGCCGTCGGGTTAAATCCATCGATAATCTTGTTGTAATCCTCTCACGAATAAACGATCAGAACCAACAACAGACAAAACAATCAAACCGACTTTCTCAACTGACTCTAAAATAAAGCAAGCCCCTAAAAGACGGAGAGAACGGAGCGGGTTTCCTTGGGGCAGCGTAAACTTTTCTCCGCTTCACAGATTTTTATCAATCGTTAATTTCGAAAACTTTTGCAATATTTTTTCTCACTTTATTCTCTTCTTACTCTCGTCCTCTCTCTCCTCACCTTTCCTTTTCTTCCTTTTTGTGTGGCCGTCGACTCTTCAGATTATTCTGGCCGATGAATGCACCGAAGCGGAGGGACGTGCCTGGCATATGAACCACTTCGCCTGCCATGAATGCGATAAGCAATTGGGCGGCCAGCGTTACATCATGCGCGATGGCAAACCATATTGTTTGCTCTGTTTCGATGCAATGTTCGCCGAGTACTGCGATTGCTGCGGTGAATCGATCGGCGTCGATCAAGGTCAAATGAGTCACGACGGGCAACATTGGCACGCCACCGATGAATGTTTCTCTTGCAACACGTGCCGTTGCTCGCTGCTCGGACGTGCGTTTCTGCCGCGGCGTGGCTTTATTTATTGTTCTATTGCATGCAGTAAGGGCGAACCACCCACACCCTCCGACAGCTCCGGCACTGGCGTATTCACGACACCTACTCCGCCAACTCAGCGCGTTCTGCCGCAAACGCGCATCCCCAGCTCCCACGGATCTAGTTCACCGCCCATGTCGCCTCACCAGCAGCAACAACATCAGCAAAGCTTCAATCAGGCAATGTATCAATTGCAGAGTCAACAGCTGGCTGCTGGCTTAGTGAGGGACGGCATGGAAGGAGTTGATCTGCTTACAATGGATGCGTTAGAAGCTAAACAACAGTATCCAACATCGGATTCCGATGCCGGTGTCGTTAAGGATATCAACGAGCAGGGAAGTGGGCGGGGAGGCAGTCGCGGTACTGGCGGAGACTACACAGACTTCTCCGGCGACGCACCTTCCACTCCCTCGCATAATATGTCGCCACTCACCTCGCCTGGCGAGTATGCAGAACTACAAAAGAACGAAGATGATGCTTTCAACTTTCAGGAGATGTCACTAAATCTGGACAACGCTTGGCCATCAAAAACACCATCTTTAAACGCTGCCAGCGGTTATCCTTTCAAGCGACACTTGCACCAAATTACTGCCCATGAAACTACATTGGCGTCTAGTATGCCCGAGTTGCCATCCAAGGGTAACCCTGCGACGCACCTGCTTGGTGCCACCTCGCAACAATTTCAAAAGGCAACCACTTTCGACGGGAAATGCAGAACGAGTGCCTCACCTGCAGATATTCCCGAGCTACCGACACCCAATTTATCAGTCGCTTCTACAACGCTGCCACCCGAACTCATAGGCTCACCGTCAGCTTCGGGCGGAGAACGTTCGTCTATCACCTCGCCGCAATCAATGCCATCGCCATCGCATCCGCAACAACCAATACATCCGGTATCCATTCTCTCAGGAACCTCTTCCACTTCGCCACTAAGTGGTAGCGGCGGAACAAATCCGGAGGGGAAGAAGAAAGGGGTTCGTTTCGAAGGCATCCCGGAGACATTGCCACGTTCTCGAAGTTATTCGGGCAATGACGGTGGTATAGGTGGCACCACAACAGGTGACTGCCATCAGCGCTCTGGAGGCGCGAGTTCCAGTGGCAGCGGCAGCCACAGCAGTTCGAGACGACGACGCAGACGTAAATCATCGAGCAGCAGCCATCGTGGGCATCGTTCTCACTCGACAACACGCACCAGTTTTGATTCCTACGCGCCTAATTCTACACAACCGCTCTCATCCTCCTACCAGGGCCCGCCCTCTTTGCTGGCAACGAATGCACATACGACTGGCAATACCGCCCATATCGTCGATGACGATTCCGACGACGCCTCAAGCATTTGCTCGACATGTTCATCGAGTTCATCCAGTTCCGAAGACTACATGATGATGTACCAGCTGCCACAGAGGCGTCACTATGGCGGTGTACGCGTCAGTTATGTGCCCAACGATGCTTTGGCCTACGATCGCAAACGCAAACAGTCGGAGGAAAAGGACAAAAATTGCATTATATCGTGACGTGTTGTTGTTGTAGCAGCTGCGATTGTGCTGCAATAGTGCCAGCGATTGTAATTGTATGAATCAGAGCGATTCAGAGACGGGCACGTGGACAAAATTGCGCGTTGGGCATAAAGACGGCGGATTATTTAATTGCAGAGTATTTAAGAGCGTTGGCTAAGGCTAAGCGTGGACACAATTGCTCCCCACTCAGGATGAGATACGATAGAGAATCAGAACAAAGTTAAGAATAAGAAGAAGAATGAGAAGAGAACGAGGAAGAGGGAGGAATAAGTGAGAAAGAAGAGCCAACAAAGAAGAACCAACACCATCCAACGACGGACGTTTGAACTGGACACTCCTGGTATGACATAAAGTGGCAAGAGGCACCATTATTAAATTTTAGCTTCCAGCGTTTAAAAAACTGCACATTAAAACGAAGATTATCCAATCAGTGATTCCTGAAGAGTTATTAATTTGTTATTTCTATTGCTTTTGTCTTTGCTTTTGTTTGGTTGCTTGTTTGGCTTTCACGTCGGTTTATGTTTGCCTAGAAGCTTTCCTTTTTAATTGAAGTCATTCAAAGGAATTTTATAATTTATTGCAATATTTACAAAATGACAAAATGAAACGTTCTTAAAGATTTTTCGCAAAGCAAACAATAACAATCACAAAAAGCCAACAGTATTCAACGAGTAAAAGTCAAGAAGAAATAATAAAAACAATCGCAAAAAGAATTGTGGCCAAGGCACCATCAGAAGCAGCAGCAGGGCGAGCGGCAACGACAACAATAATAATGCAACAATAAATACAAAGAAATAATAATTACTACTATGGTTTTTTTTTATAAGGCAACACTTTTTTTAGAAGTAAGAAAAAACAGAACAAAATATTTTTATAAAAACCAGAAACTTTTCAATAAAAAAGCATTCTCCAAAAGCAATGGAAAATTTAAAATCATATCAATTAAAAATAATTTTAAAAAACTGTTTGTGAAAAAACAATAAAATTGCGAAGTCTTCTCTTTACCCACAGACTAGAATAGTTTTTCTGAAAAAAGAAAAAAGTATTAATATTTTTATACACTTTATATGAAAATAAGAATTAAATATTCACGTTTAAGTTATAACAAACTAAGAATTAGCCCTAAGTCTTAGCCTTAAGTTATAAACATTAAACTGAAATATTTATCATGATATCTCTTTAACTCAAGTAATTGCTAAGAGCATTAAAACGAACAACGGAAATTATCGATTACTCGTAAAAGCCAATCTTGGAACTATATGGTATTTATATTTCAAAATAAATTTAAATTATTTTCTCAAAATAGATTTAATAAAATGAGATCAAATAAAATAACAAAAAATTAAAAAAAAATTAATTCTTTAAATTTTGTTTTTATTTAAATCTTTAGAGATTTTAATTCAAATAAAAAAAGGTTTTAATTCAAATGAAAACTGATAAAAAGTATTATCTTTAATCGGTTTAGGAGATACTGAGAACTTGAAACCCTTCCACTTAAAGTTCCAGCTTAATTGCTTTTCTTCCATTCGACCATGCTTCTTCTTCTTCTTCTACTCCTATTCCGAAGTCTTACGGACCACCAAGAATTACGAATGTTTTTGGAAGAAGAATTCGAAAAGATTCAAAAGAAACACCATTTTCATTTAGATTTTGACGGTTATTTTGCTTTTAAAAGAAATTCAGAAACTAGTTTTATAAAAAATTTATGGAAAAATTTTAAATTATACGAGACAAGAATGTCATGCAATCATTACAGACAACAAAAAAGAAATAATTGCGGGCCATTCAAAAGGAAATTAACATAAACAGCTTTCAGCTAAATCAAACATTATTGATCCCATCAAATTAATTAGTCAGTCCGGTAGCAGAACATTCAAAACAGCGGGCCACCGAGCGGCGTGCGCGGGTCCGAAAACTCTCCTCTAGTTCTTTCTTACATTTCTTCAAACCAGCAAAAGATCGCTATGCAAATTACAAATTATAAAGTAACGAGAGAAGGATAAAACAACAACAATAGCAACAACATCGATAATAATAACCTTAACAGCAACAAAAACTCTAACAGTCGTTTAGTTACGAAGAAAAAACGAACGTTTGTTGAAGAAACGATCTAAATTTTATTGCAGTCACAGAAAAAATGAGCGACAAAAATAGGAAGCAGTAGTGAAAGAATTTAACAGGCAACCATGAAATCAAACGACATAATAACAAAACAACAACAGTAACCAATTGATTAGCGAGAAAATTGTATACAAATTATAGGCTAAGCAAAAGCAACGAGGAATCATCGTGAAGATGGCGTGGCGAGTCATAATTTTGTTGTTTCTTTTTTCAAGTTTTGTTCCAACGAAACGGCAGTATTAATTAAATTTATCATGGAATTCGGTAGAAATATGTGATCGATACATAAAATAAGATCTGATAGGATGAATGGCATATCGATAGAGAAAAAACTCTCAAGCAGTATTGCAGCATTTAGAGTGAAAATCGCAACTTCTAGAAAAATTTAATTGAAATTCAGTCAATAATTGTTTTAATTAAAAACCTTAATTTTTAAATCAGGTTTTTAACTTATAATTCAGAAAATTTTATTTCGAAATCAAACGTTATCGTGCCCAGAATTACCGAGATATAATTTCAAAAATTTAACTCTTAGTTCAGAAATTTAGTTTCTAATTCAGAAATTTTTATTTGGTAATGAAAATATTAATTAATAATAATAATAAAACTGAAAAAATTTATTTAATAGTAAAATTATTTATTACATGTTTGAGATCATTTAATAATAATAAATAATTCAGGAATTAATAATTTAGAAATTCAATTAAATTCAATTAATTGAGAAATTTTAATTTTTAAGGAAAATATTTATATTATAATTAACAAGTTTTTGTTTGATATTTAGAATATATTCTGACCGTCTAGATCTAAATAGATTTTAAAATTTTCACTAAAGAAAATATATATTTAGAGCTCCTTCCGATTGCTCCAAATTCTATTTTCACATTCCATTAAATTCTAAAGATAAAAATTAAATTAATATTTTGCTCATTTTTTTCATTTAATATTCGACGCAACCACCGTCAAACGTAATTAATTACGTCTTTAAAATTAATTTTCGCTACTGCTTTGTTCATTGCCATTATTGTTTCTTGTTTGTTTTTTTTTTTTCATTTAGCAAGCATTTCTCTTCGGCTGCTCCCTCTCCGGCTTGCCTCATCATGGCCTTGGACCTCCGCCACGGGAAGGGCATACTCGGTACATAATCGTTTAATTACATTCCTGGTTGTCATTTTCAGAATCGGCTTTGTCCCTGAGTATCCCTACGACTCCGGTTCAGTGGTCGCAGCTGTTTGTTCACTACATGCACTGCCGCTCATACAACCACACCCCTTCACCACACCTTCCATCGCATATGAGATATCGGTTTCACTTTGTTATCGATCTAATGGCTTTGTAATTATACCCGGAGGTTCAGGTTTATTTCAATGTTTCATAACCATCATTATCATTGTGGTCATAATTGAAACCATAATCATCATCATTATCATTTTCAACACCAAATCGCCAATGTCCGGTGGTTCATCGCAAATACGTTATTATTAAGGGTTGGATCGTCGAGCTGCTCGATTATGCGAAGCACCACCAGCATCAGAAGAAGAACAAGATGATAAATGGTGATGATTAGGTTACCTGCCAACTGAACAATTGGTTCTCTGCGTACATGCGTACGTCTATGGCTCTTGGCGTTACGCACGTGTGTGTATGTGTGCGTGTACTTATGCGGGCTTTGATTTGCATTTTCCACAAAATATTGACTGCAGTTTTTTTCGGTGCAAAGCGCCACTACAGTGAATGTGTGTAGCCCTTAAGCCTAACTCGATGATGACATTGATAATGATGATTTTAATGATGCTCTACCAAAGGTTAAAGAAGATTATGGGTCTAAAAAAGGACGAAAGAGGTGAGCAAGGATTAATCCAAAAGTAAAGAAAGAATTAAGAATTTCTTAAAATAAAAACAAAAATTGCTGACATAGCTTTCCAATAAATTTCACTATATCCCAAAAATTATGAAATATAACAAAATTTAAACACTTTCCGCATTTCTTTATTTCCTTTTTCGATTCACTTCCATTCAATAATCTCGTATTTCCTCTCTCCTCCCTCAAGTCGTGCATGCTTTTATATTTTATTGCATGCCATTTCCGTTTCCGTTTCCTATTCCCGATATTTCACATTTACACCAAATACACACGTGCACACTCACACAAGCTCATGCGTTTGCTCTACCGTGAACGACGCAAGCCGCACGATCTACACTACACGACACACACAAGCACACACATACAAGCACACACACATGCGAAAACACGTATAAGCTAGACAGACATTCTCTTGTACGTTTTTACGTCGGTCCGTGCATTCACTTGTTCGTTATTATCTCCTACCCTTCACCCACCCCTTCGACTTCTGTGTCTGTTAGACCGGTGCGCTGCATCCGGAGCTTACAGGATTCACAGGAATACCGGACCGTCAAACGAACATCAGATAAATAAAATTTATATGCATTTCCCTCCCTCCTTCCTTTTCCCTCTTCATTCTTTCCTTCCACCCATGTCGTCCATTCTAACATTACACGAGTAGCGAACACAGTCCGAAATGGATTTTATCATGTCGGAACACATGCAACAAAATTCCATAATAACCACAACAACAACAATAGCATGAACACAAATACCAGCAAAATCCTTGACCACCGAAATCATCATTCTCTTCTCGTTATCAATTCTTTTGTGTGCGCGTGTGTGTGTGTGTGCGAGTGCACAGCGTTTGCGAACCCACAATTCATTGACTAAACTCTTGCCACGCCTCATAACGATCCATAACGTTACTCATCACCCACCCCACAAGGACATTCGTTCCGTTTGTAATTATTGTTTTCATTCATCGCTCCTTCGTGCTCTCACTCGTTGCTTCTCCACGACTGTCCTTTTTCAGTTTTTATTATCGATATTGTTGTTGTTGTTGTTGTCGTTTCTCATTCTATTAATCAGGCTTCCCGAACTCGCGCATTCGGGATTTCATTCATATCACGGAATTTTACGATATTATGAAATTATTGCATCGAAATCAATCGAAGTCATCATGGAAAGCACATAATTAATCTATTATTGCAGTTACGTAATTACGGTGATGCCGATAATGATGTTTTTAATTATCAAATTAGTTTAGATTAGGTTTAGTGTTAACCAGCCGTGATACCAAATCTCCTATAGGAATGAAAGCCAATTTTATTGCTACAGACCAAAACGTCCCTTCGTAGAACCAAAATGTCTATATGGTTTCTTTCACTCTTGTCTTACCAAGCACCGGAAAATTTTCTAGAAAGAAAATTATAGATATTTTATTCATCTTTTTCGGATTTCCGCTATCAGTTCCGCTAAGTCCATTTGATTTCTGCGAAAGTTGGAGAGCTCGCGGATTTTACCTGAAGGACAATCAAAAAATGTCAAAAATCAATTAAAAATTCAAAATCATTTCATGTTTTAAAATATCGAAACCCACAACCACTTAAGCTCTTCAATAGCGTAAAATAGTTGTTTTCATTCGTCGCTGAATCGTGTACGATTTTTCATGACTGGTTTGTGGGGGAGAGGACGTCGTGTGTTGGTAGCTGTTAAGCAATTCATATTCATGGTGGTCATCCTGACATCTTGAACATTCACTTACCCAATCGGCTTTTTCTCTACCGTCCGCCAAGAGGCATTAATTGCGAAGGGGTTCTGTTTTGGAAAAAAGAATTAATAAATAAATAACAAGTCTTAATGAATTTTTCTCGGACATAGTGGAATTAAATTAGATAATTAATGAAAATTTGATAATTGGCAGAATGTGAATAGAAGTTAGTTACTACGCGTTATTACGTGGCATCATAATTTCTTGGTTTAAAAATGCTTCCTTTTTTGTGTTGGGCAACTTTCATAAATACAAAGATTACTATTTCTGCTGATGACAATGATGGCTATAGCAATGATGATGATAATGATGATGATAATGATGTTGATAATAATGATCATAACAAGAGATATAAGGCCGAAAAATGTAAGGAGTGGTGCTGAAAGAGATATTGATGGCAGTGGCAATAGCGATGCTTGCTGGTTATTGCTGGTGGTTAGTTGATATTGCTGATAGTGATAAACATTACTAGCTTGTTGTCTTGATAGTAAAGACTTTTGGCAATTTTATGGGCGTTCGTAACGGCAATTATTTATAGAAATAAATTCAATTGCGCAGCATTGTCGCCTTGACTTGAAAGCGATTCCATACATGGTCCTTCGTAAGATGTCTTAATGTGATACCCAAGAAATTAAGCTTAATAGCATGCTATAAATTAGCTTTATTCAATTAGAACGTTTTCATAACATTACGTTTTTCTGAAATTTTTCTGAAATCATTCCACCCTCTTCCCCTCCTAATCCACTTCTGCCCACACAATTTTTTCATACCCTTTGCAGATGCTTGTTTTTGTGTTTTCTAATAAACGTTTCCGAATGAAAACATGTTTTTGTTGTTTTAATATCGCTGAAATGAAAATTAATTAAACCAGTCCCGTCACGACACACCAAAACAAAAACAAAAACGAGGAATAAAAGCACAAAATGTAATAATATTTTTGTTTCAAAAGGGATGATTATATTTTGTTAGCGCTTTTGCGGATATGGCAACATTGCTGCAGCAGAAATAATAATGATAGAGCTCTTGACCAAATCGTGGTTTGCGTTAGTTATTGTTTTGTTTCTTTTTTTTTTAGTACGCGTTTTATCTGTTTAATAAAATTAGTCTGGTATTTATGAAATGCGTATAAACGATAAACACTCGCAGCGTAAAATTAATTAATATTAAAGATCTTTAGATATTATTTTCAAAATTCGTTCTTTATTCAATTCTATTTTTTAATCAATTCTTTCGCATCATTTTTCTCGCTCCCTTTCGCCTTTATCAGTTTGCTTTATCGGTTTGTTGTTTTGCATGTCATCCAAGTTTTGATGGCGTTCTCTAATTAAAAAGACCGCACCATCAAAAGGATAACGAGCTAAAAATGATGTCAAAAAATTGAAACTATTTTAAAAAAGATAAAGAGAAAAATCCATTCGAATCCAAACAAACATCAATCGGCTAAGGGATAAAGAGACTTGGAAGGAAAAGAGAGGAGAAGAGAAAACATTGTTAAACATTTTCAGGAGTTCGTATTGATTTCTTTGGCTAAGCTTTTGATATCAATTTCAAATTAAAACCGATAAAAAAGAAAAAAGCAAAGATACAAAAAATACAAAGAGAAAAAATATATTGATGACGTTTTGAGACACGAACCAAATCAAAAGAATTATTTATTTAGATGAAAAAAGAACGAATAACAAAATCAACTTCATCGCATCGCCTTGCGTCTGACAAAAACGGAAGTCCAAAGAAAGTCGGCGAATGCTCGTTTGCTGGAACGCGATGCTTAATAGAAATCCACTTGTATGACGGTGAACATCAATGATTAGGGCCACGCCTATTTATTGTGGGATGGCTTTGATGATGAAAGCAGTAAAGTAATAAGCCCAGCAGAGAAATTTTAGACTTAAATTTCGAATCAGAAGTTCAGAAATTAGCTCGTATAATTTATAGTATTAGTATTCGCTTTAAGCACAAACGTGGCAAATGATCAAGACTTCAAAACGAAATTACTTTTAATGAGAGAGAAAATATAGAGACCTTAAGAAGGGCAGATAGAGGAACAGACAGGGAAAGCCACTGTCTCGACTCTGAAGATAATTCACAAACAGATTATAAATAATCACCACTATCCGTCACGCTTCATTTTCTGTTTTACGAATGAAATATATTTCGATGCCTTTAGGCCAAATAGTGACGGTGATGCCGTATGTTCTGAAATTATTTTGGGCGGAAAAAGTGTATAGATATTTATTCATTTTTATTAGATAAAACTTAAACAGAAATCTTAACTGAATTCGAAATTTTAACGAAATTTACTCTAGAATCTCTCTAGAATCTTAAAACCATATTTAATTCCAAACATTTCCCAAATATTCTCTAGCAGATTCACTTACGCTTCTTTAAGCATCTACATAGCGTGAAAATTCAAAGAAAAAAAGAACTAATATCCGGTAATGAATAATTTAGTTAAATCAGCTTCTGTTTCTCCTTCTGCCTCCTTGGACAGCGAAGCAACTCAATGAAGTTAAGCTGCCACGGATTAAAAAACAATGCTACTGGCGTTGTTGTTGTTGTTGTTGCTGCTGATGATGATAGAGGTAATAGTAGTTGTTGTTTTTGTTGGTGACGTTGTGGATTAAGTTTGAAGAAATTTGCATATTTTAATTATTTCGTTGAAGTTCCAGAGACGGCTAAAATAAAAGCAAAAGCACAAAATCGTTTATGTGTGCGTAGTGAAGCACGTCCCTAAATTCAAAGGGACCTTCCCAAAATTTCATAAAACAAAATTTTAAGAAAAACAACAAAAATTTTGGAGTTTTCCGAATGAAAACGACAGGAGCAATATTTTCTTAGGACAACTGCCATCGATCCGTTCAAGCTGAAACCCAAATATATCGACTTAATTTTCGTTTGGTATTTAAGGCAAACAATGAAAATTAAAGGATTACCGGTTATCGAAACGCTTCACAATGTAAGAGTAGGTGTGAGTGAAAGAGAAGGCGAAGTAATGGTCGATAGACTGCCTTGGAATATTTGCATGCCCCGAAGCCCGTAACAAGAATTCTCTATCGATACGCGACACTACATGAATGCCGAGCATGCTGAACAAAAAACCGGCAGGCAATGCCACGACATGCATCATCCCGACACGCTCGATGCACGACATTGAGAATTCCAAAAATGTGCTTCCTTCCGCCTGAAAACAATCGACATTTCCGGTGCGTACACGAAACTACAACGTTTTGCACTTTGGCTATGGGTTGTTCCCCATACCGATCAAAAGCCATGAAAAGCACCTTTTGGAGGGACGTCGTGATATGAATGATTGCAAAAGGGGGGAAGCCTTTGATGGTGGAGATATTTTTAAGAAAAAAAAGAACTCGGGAAACCGAAAACGTGAGGGCATAAGCTTCGTATACTAAAGTAAAATTATCCTTACTCGCGGGCATGCCATATCGACGTGACTGAGCAGATCCTGTCTATACATCAATTTATAATTTTATTTTTTTTTATTAATAAATTCCGCGAATACCAAACACAGGAGTTTTTAGGTATTTCTTTTATAAAAAATTAGTTCGTTAGTAAAACAGAAATATTTTATGATTTCATTGAAATAATTCTTCATCAGTTTAACCACCAAAAGAAAACCATTGGACGCTAAATCATGGGGTTCATTCAGGCTGTGAATCGAACTTCGAAAATGCGAAATTTGTTTGAGTTAACGAAAACTAGATTCTTACAATTTACAATGAGAATGATATCAATTCTTAAGATAACATTTTTGTGTTTCTACAACGATTTACCAGCCATCCCTTTTATTTGTATAAGAATACCGTTATCCTTTTGAATAAACTACCTTTTAAAATTACTATGAGAGTAAACAACGAGACGAATGCTCTACAACAAGACCCTATTTCCTCTCCTTCTAATGCTTTTCCATTACAACCACGTCGGCCACCTTCTCTCTTTTTCTCCCTCTCCCCCTCACTGTGTTGTGGGTTTGTGTGTATGTGTTTGTTTGTTTGTGTGTTTTTGTCTTTACTCAATGAGATACTAAAATAAAATGCATCAAAATTCTTTACTTACAATTACTTTGAAAACGTATGTCACCACCATCGTCACCATTTCGAAGACAGACAGTCGGGCAGACGAGGCTGTCTGGCAACCAACCAGGTAAATGGCAAAGATCTTCTCTAGTTTGATTTGCTTCCTTCCGTTTTTCTCATCACAAAGCCATCATCATTCTGCCACTTTGCCGTCATCTACCGACAGAGATCGTCCTTCCATTTTTTGCATTCATCTGACGGAAGCAGACGCATTTCGAATCATCCCGAAGCAATTCCGTTTCCCGCTATTTCACCTAACCGGCGTTCATCGTCGGAACGATTTGAATTTTCCATAACTCTCTCCCATCATCCTTACTCGCCAACACCAACACACTGTCTGAATTTCTTTACTCGATTGCACGAACTCTGATTTTATGCTTTCTAACTTTAAGAACCTCCCGGCACCGGTTCGCACGAACGCAGTCGTTTGTAGAAAGTGTTGCTTTATATCCTGCGGTCGTCTTCGAAATGAACTCTTGCTCTGTCGCCCCCCCCCTCTCTCTATCTCTCTCTCTCTTCGGTTCTAACATTGCTGAATATTTAAACTGTTGGTAGTATCATCATCACCATCATCGCGATTACCGTCGTTTATATTGTTGTATTGTTTTTGTTGTTGTCGTCGTTTCTCTAAAAACCTTTGGTTTTATTCAAAAATTCACATTGAATATGTTTTCCATTTCATTTTGTTAACTGATTTTCACCGACTATCTGTCATCTTTTTATTTTCTTCTCATGCTTTTGTTGTCGTTGTTGTTGTTGTTGTTGTTCGTGAAACAAAACAATTCGTGGGTGGTTGGGGGTGTTGTGTCTCGTGTCATTTGAAAAACTAGCGAGCAGGTGTTTCAGATTTTTGAAAATGAAATGAAATGAAAACGTACGTGTTCGTTAAGTTGTTTGCCCAGAAAAAGAGATTGAAAAACTCAATATGGCATTCACGACAGATAAAGAGTGTGGCGTGAAGGTATCACGGCAGTGACACTGCCAGTGATTAGCTAAAATACAGATGAAATCCATAAGTAAATGGTCATGTCGTACACGACATCAAATATTAAAGTCGTATCTTTATATATTTATATTTCGTATACGCAGGATATTTTCCACTACATGCCACAAAAGTTTAGGATTGGTGAATTGGTTCGAGGCACGGAAATTGTTGTGTGGTGACATCATTTTTGCTTAAAGTTGAAATCACTTTCGCTAAAGTTAATGCGAAATAAAGTTAAAAAAATAAATTTAAAGACAATGCTATGAATCGGCTACATTAAGTGATTCCACTGCCGGGTTTATGGCTTCGTGCTGTTGTTGTTTTTAATGAGAAATCATTCTGTGATCTAATTACTTCTTTGAATTCATTAGATTAGAATATTCGACTTTAATTGAGTTTTATTGGTAAGAAATTTTTGTGAGGCGAACAGATATTGCCAAATTATAAAAATGTTTATAAAAATGAATTTCATCCAGAAGTTCCGTTTCATCAAAAGTATTTCGTTAAACCATTCCTTTCTAAGCCCTTTTCCCTTCCCTTTTTATACATTTTTCATCACCAAATACAATCAAGAAAGCTAATGAATGTTGATAAGATGGACAAAATGAGAATAGGAGCGAATAATGAAGAGGAACAAGAGGTAAATTAACATTTGCATGTACTGAGTTTTTTCCACAATTATAAACTCAGACGTTATCTTTTTTGGTCATCGTCTTTTTCTATTCGCCACTTTAATTTTCCGCTTGAGGTTTTTATGTCGAAGACCTTCATTTTATATTCATTTTGTTCTTCTATTTGTAACGTGGACGCAGGACTCCGGATATATATAAAGGTAAATATATATTTACATTTATTTTCACAAAATACTCCTGAATATATTTTTGCCAAATTCTCGCTCGATTGAAGTTAAACGGTTACCGTTGATAATTGAGGAAAGAAAATAATTTTTCACTCAAAAATTGCAGGATTGAAAACATGTTTAAAAATGCTACTAATTTTCCAGTTTCACCTCACTCTTTTCCCCTACTCCCCTCTCCTGCTTTTTCACCATACCAACCCTTTTAGTATTGTTTAGCAATTCTTGTGATTATCATTTCCTGAATCGTCTCCTATTGAAAGAGTTTTATTACTTTAAAATATCACAAAAATAAGAAAGATTTTGGGCTTGAACATTTTTCACGGGATTTTTAAAACAATCATTACTAAAAAGACTTCTCTTTGGTTTTACTGTCCCTTCAAATTAGACTTTCAATTCCCTTTCCTTGGTACATTAGTTATTTAGTTTATGTGTTTGGGCGTCCTTTCCCCAGAATTTCCTGTCTGTCTCCCGTCTGTCTTTTTTTCCCCATCTTCCCGCAACTCTCTGTGGCAAGAGCATCGGTTTTGTAATTATCTACTTATGTTTGGCATTATTTGCTTTTCTGCACGCTCCTGTGACTCGTCCCCCCCTTTTCACCCCAGTCTTATTTGCCTCCTCATTTTTGACAGCATCATCATCACCGCCATCACCGCCAGCTCATCGTTGTTTCAACAAAATTTGTCCAACGATGAAGATTGTTATGCTCATAGTATAAAGTATATTGTTGCTGTTGCTGTTGCTTTGCTGTTGTTTAACGTAATTTTTTTTTGGTTTGAAAACAAACTTATAAAGCGTTTTCATAACGACTTCCGGTTTCCTGTGTTGGTTACTTTCTCCTTTCACCAACAAAAGCGGAAGCAATTTTTGTTTAAATGTGAACATTTTAGTAAAATTCTTTTTCCTGCATTTTTCCATCCTTTTGACAGGGTGATTACAAAACTAACTTCAAGTTGACTTTACTTCGGAATAATTTCAGAAATGCCGTTAAAACAATTCACTATAAAATCAACTTAAGGATACTTTCAAAAAATTCCTCTTTTAATAAGGTTTCACGTAGGCCTTCCCTTTTTAGTGAACCACGTTTCTCTAGATAATAAAAAAAATCCGATAAGAAAAATTATCCTGTCTTTAATACTTTAATGAAGAAAATAAAAAAGTCGAACACAAAATTGTTTATTCAATTCATCGCTTAATCTGCCTTAAGAATCGAACAAAACAAGAAAACAAACGATCATAACGATAGACAATGAAAATGACTACAAAAACCAAGCTCTAGGTGAGAGCTAATGATTGATATTCATTATTCATCATTCAATTGATTTATTTAATTCTAAAAAAAATATGAATTCAAAATAAGTTTATTTTTAAAACAGGAAAATGAACACCCTCAGCCCCTTTAAAATAGCCGTTTAAATAATCGCAGAAGAAGAAGAAAACTAAGCTTGAATAACGAAAACCGACTTGGGTTTGTTTAGGTTCATTATAAAGATGTTTCATTCGTATTCTTTACAACCTTACGTTGTATCTATATATATATTTCTCTCTCTCACGTTCTTGTTTTTTACTTTAATTTCTCTCACACCCTCTGCCACCATGCCACCCATCTCTTGAAAGGGTAAGAAAGAATTACGGCAAAAATCAGAAATCAGCGAATTATACAAACCGATATCGGTTTTCTCGATATTCAGACAACAGACGCTTAGGGCCGTAGTATGGAAATTTAGTAAAGGGCAAGTCAAACGAGAGAGCATGCACCCCCCCCGCGCCACATTGGTGCATGGTCATAAGAGAGTGAGCATCAATTGATATTCTATCCTGTTGAAATAATTAGCACGTTAGAAAGGGACCAACATGAGGTTTATAGTTTCAAAGTTTTCAGTTTTCAGGAAGTTGAGGTAAACATTAAACAAAAACAAGCAACTTCTCAGCTATATTTTTCCTCGATCTCTCCCTCTCTTTCTCTCCAACTGTAGTAGCCCCCATTGATATTCCTTTCAGTCTATCATCTTTTTTGGAATCCTTACGGCTGGAACCGACACCAAAGGGAACATTTTCAAACTATTCAGAGCATTAAAGAATATCAGTTTAAGAAAAACATGACGGAGAAGAGGACAAAAGAGAGGAGAAGGGTCGTAAAAAGAACGTTGGGATATGAATGCGGTTTAAAGAAAATTAAAAATGAATGCTATTTAGAATTTCTTCGTAAAAATTCTAAAGATGAAAACTTCCGGAAGCTCGCAACGCACAGTAAATGCAGTTCAGAAAATATTCATTTCCTTTACACCTTCGAGTTATAATTAAAGCCTTCAAAGACAATTCTTATAATACTTAAGCTTATATAAAGAATTGTAAACAATGTATAGACAAAAAAAGTCAGATAATATATAATTATATGATAGAATATATATATATATATATATATATATATATATATATATATATATATATATATATATATATATATATATATATATATATATATATATATATATATATATATATATATATATATATATATATATATATATATATATATATATATATATATATATATATATATATATATATATATATATATATATATATATATATATATATATATATATATATATATATATATATATATATATATATATATATATATATATATATATATATATATATATATATATATATATATATATATATATATATATATATATATATATATATATATATATATATATATATATATATATATATATATATATATATATATATATATATATATATATATATATATATATATATATATATATATATATATATATATATATATATATATATATATATATATATATATATATATATATATATATATATATATATATATATATATATATATATATATATATATATATATATATATATATATATATATATATATATATATATATATATATATATATATATATATATATATATATATATATATATATATATATATATATATATATATATATATATATATATATATATATATATATATATATATATATATATATATATATATATATATATATATATATATATATATATATATATATATATATATATATATATATATATATATATATATATATATATATATATATATATATATATATATATATATATATATATATATATATATATATATATATATATATATATATATATATATATATATATATATATATATATATATATATATATATATATATATATATATATATATATATATATATATATATATATATATATATATATATATATATATATATATATATATATATATATATATATATATATATATATATATATATATATATATATATATATATATATATATTTTAATATCATTCTATCCTTGATCGTAATTTCACGATTTGGTGGCAACAGAATATTAAGTCTTTTACAAACATTCCTACTAAAGATGTGAAGCATTTGTAAGTTATTAAAAATCATGACTGTAATGTGATAACTTTAAAACTGATTAGATTGAATCCTCAGCGACAAAGTCCATTGTTTCAGTAAGTTGGAAGCTACTGCACGCTAAGAACTCCATATGTATCTCATTCCAAAGACTGCAAAAACATTTAGAGAAATTTAAAGGAATAAAAAATGACGGACGGGATGATGTTCCGACTGGGTGTGATTAGGTAATATTTCCTTTGGAAACTAACTGAAAAGAATCAACGCAAATAAAACGGACTTGCATAAGTTGTAACAATATTATCAAATTCCGTAGATAAGTGTAAAATGTGTACTACCTCTGAAATAAATTCTAGTTAAAAATTAATGATTTCTTTCCACGATTAAATTAGTTACGAAAGTAGTATGGCCGTAGAGAAAAGCGCTTTCTGTGAATACTTCAACAAAACTACTATTGCCTTACTAAATTTGAAAAGACTCAAATGAGTTTAAAAAAAACAATTGAAGGTATTTTCGGTGTCATAACCGCATGCGGGGACATCACCGAGTTTATTCGTTATACGGGCAATTCTTATTTAATTGCATAAACTTCGAATAAATTATTTTCATTTGCTGTCCTCGAGTATCCTTTTCTGTTATCTCTCTTCCCCCCCCCCCCGCAGCCAATCAGCCTTGCCACGGCTGCAGACCTTAACTATGGAACCGCTTAAAAAATATGCAAATTAGTTTGAAAAGAACAAAAAGGTCAACCGGAAAAAGAAAACGATGCGATAAACAAAGCGCACCAAAGCAATAGCAGTCGCTGGTAGTAGTCACGATTGTTGTTGTTTCTATGCCTTCAAAATTCATCAGGACGAAGGATTCTACTGTTTTTTGCGGTAGTGTCAACCGTTAGAATCCACAAATTTCATTAAACGGCTTTTTTAAGCTTCCGTTGATTTAATGTTGGTTTTTCAGTTATTGTTGTTGTGGTTTGTTGTTGTTGTTGTTGTTGTTGTTGTTGTTGCGGCAAGTATTTCAAACGCTACTGTTCGTTATTCTTTGTCATTGCTACAGTTTTTGTTGTTTTTGCTGTTATTATTACTCCTGCAATAACTGCAATTGTTGTTGTTCTAGTTGTTGTCATCGCCTCTTGTTGTTGTTGTATTTGATGATGTTGCTGTTTTTGTTATTGCAGGTGGCATTGAAATAATTGAATTCATGCGCTTCAACGAGCTTAACAACCGGAGCGCAGTCACGAAAATGACAACAAATCAATTTCGATGTGTTCGTATGGATGTACACATACTTGCATGTGTATGTAAATTGATGTGAGTGTGTGTGTAAAGTGTCTGCTGAAATTTAAATAGATTTCTCACTTGTGGTTTTTAGCATTTTACATAAATTACCATCGTCGAGCAACATCGTCGTATTTGGCTGCAGGATATGTTGGGTAGTGGGAGGAATTGATAGGGAGACAGAAAGATATGGAAACAGCGACAATACCACCATCCAATTGGAAAATATATGAACATCTCTGAGAATGATAGAGACACCGAACAATATTCCAATAGCCGACGACAGTTAATAAAGGGAGCTATGGCCAACCAAACCTGTCAACAACTTCTCGAAATAACTTTAGTACATAATAACTCCTTAACAATACGCAATAATAAAGATTCATGACACAAACTCGAAAAATTCGTAAATACAAATCGCGGAAATTTCCGAGAGGTCAAAGATTCTATTTTCAAATAATTAGCTATTACTTAAAAGAAGAGAAAAACATGAAAGAGAGTAGGAGAGGATAAAAGAAAGACGACAATAAAAAAGAAAGAAAAGGAAAAACAATAAAGAATGGAAAAGAACAGAGGAGTGAGTGAGAAATGAAAAGAGATTTAATAAATTCTTAATAAATTGTAACCATCACGACACACAACAAAAACTACTCGCCATTTAACTGACATTTACAACAACATCCGTCGACATCTTAACAAACTTCTACCAGAAACCAACTAAACAAGAAACAAACACAACGATGGAAAAACCATAAGAAAGCAGCATAAAAAATCCTGCAAAAATGCAGATGAGATCCAGTGGCAGCCACTGGTGGGACAACTGGTGAACCAACAATGATGATGGCATGAAACGCCGTTTAAGAAGCAATTAATTTAATTATAGCATCAAAATTAACAAGCTAAATGATTATCATAAAAACAACAGCAGCAAGAACAACAACAACAACAACGACCACAGAAACGCTAATTGCAGAAGTTTACGTTAACAAAAAAAGGAAAAGAAAAGAAAAACGACGCTCGTACGTTAGTTTGTTGGATTCTTCAAACGAAGTTCTAGAAGGACTTTCAGAAAAATTAAAAGAGTTGAAGGAGAAAAGAGAGAGAGAGCAGAGAGAGGTGGATAAAAAATGAGGAGAGGGCTATCTTTGCAAACTATAGAAAGATTTGTGAAAAACTAACGAATTAATGAAAACTATCGAACAACCAGAAGTGCTTAAAGACCGTGGATTTCTTGTTGAAATCTTTATGTTATAAAAGAATTCTAAAATAGCATCAAACAGTTTTAATTTTGGTGTCAGTTTCGATATCAAAGGGTTGATAATCTTCGAAATTATTTGCTTTCATAGAAACCTTTTCAGTAAGGAATCATCCATTAAAGATTTAAGATCGTCGATATATATTTTCTCAAGTTAACGAGCGAGCCTTCTTTTTGAGACTGTGTCACAATAATTTATTATTCTCGATTACAATGGCGGTATTTTTCGTGTTTCCTTTGAAAAACTCATCCAGCTCGAACTTGAAAACGCTTTTCCGCAAACTTCGGTCGAGATTTATAGTCGTGTAGGGTATAGTCTGACTTTATGTAACGGTGACATTAACTCGCAACGACTTTGCTTAGCTGCAACTTATACGGCAACACTGTACTCTTCTGTAACGCCAAATTATACTCGAATATTCTTAATAATCCTTACAATTTTTTCCTAAGCTTATAATTCCCTAAGCTTATAATTTCACGCTCACATCTTCATGTAGTTTCATTGATTTATACATTCTTGTTATATATAAGTCCTATAAGTCCTGTTTTTTTAATTTTACTTTTTTCCTTCTTCACTTTTTTACTTCTTCCAAACACCCTTACCCACCACTCCACCGTTTTTCTTTTGATTCACTTGATCATAAGTTTGTTGGGCCCTCAGAAAAAGTCAGGATGCCCTCAGAAATAATTTTAGTTGATACAATGAGCTGACAGACAATATAAAAGGACTGGTTGATGGAAGAACTGTTGTAATATCTTCCAAATGAAATGTACCCCCCTCCACAATCCTTCCCCTTCGCACCGCGGAACATTCAAATATATCTAACAAAACGAAGTTATACGAGTATCGTTAGCTAAAATTGAATTGAAAATACATGCGTCAGCAATGGACATTAATGCCAGGACTGCTTTATCGAAAACGCCATTATATATGTTAACGTTCATATCATTCACCCTGATAGCGTCACCCTCCTCTCTTTCTTAAATCGCAAACAAAGTCAAATTCCAATCATGTGAAATATTTGTCATATTTGCTTCATTTGAAAATATTCTTCTAGACGTCATCCCTTAAGTGTTCCTCATTTACCGATATGAATGTGGTTGGCTCGCTGACTAACTGGCTGGATGATTGACTGGCGTTTGATTGTGTATGTGCATTTGTGTTTGTGTATATGTAAATAATAAACATTGAAAACTTGAGTGATTGAAGTGGTCTTCTGTCATTTCATCTCGTCCTTTCCAACTAATTTAGTCCTTTCAATTTGAGATCTTCTTCAAAGGAAAACCTTATTTCGATTGCGAACGAATATTGCAGATCATAATCAAAATATTGAAAGTCATCTATGAAAAAAATCATCTAAACGGAATTAAATTATGAAAATCAAGATATTTCATTTGAAAACCAAAGACTTTATGATTTGATGAAAATAATTAAATAAAAAATAATTCAATCATTAGAAGACAACTATCATTTTGCATGAATACCAAAAAATAATTAGTCTTATACGTAGATAAATCTTATTAGAAGGATTTATCAGTGACCGAGATGACTTCAAAAAAGAAAACCATCAAATTGGAAATAAATATTTTAATGAAGAAAATACCGCCGCCACCGATTTCCATAACGAGTCATTGAAAATCCCCGAAAATTTTGAGCAAGGCGGTAATAAAAAAGACCTAGTTCAATCAGTTACAAACCTCCTCCCATTCCTATTTCTTTAGCTCCCAAGATCGAATAGACAGATGTTGATTGGATAAACATCGATGGTTTTCATCGAAACCTGCAATTTGTCACGTTTAATTACTGAGCATCGCATACGCCATCAACACTTCAATAAAGATTTCACCATCAAAAGGAATAACGAAAATCAATTACATCAAAATCTGTCAAATGAACAACAAATATACAAATCCTTTCGGCATCTTCATGAACTTTGCCGTCAGCAAAAAATACTAGACAATCTCCGCTGTATCCGTATGACTTCAACACCCTTCCTCCCTACCCCCCCCCCTAACAATGGTATTATTCTTTCGTGATGATCCTGAAAATGAAGTTGCTAAAATGACAACCTTATATGCTGGAAATAGTGGATGAACAACAGAATCTAACACTCCGGTAGTGAAGGTCCAAAAAATAGAAGAGAAAAATAAATTCATTTTTAAGTGCTCAAGTGTCGAATAACAATTCGGTTTCTCGCAAGCGACGTGTAATATTGTGATAGTACGAATGGTAAGTTATGCTGGAACTACTTGACACCAAATACTTGGACCAAAACAACATTTCGTCAATTATCCAATCATCAATCACATTCATCAAATCGGTAATTCATACATTTGTCAGTATCGAGAAATTTTTTCGGAATTTGCTATCAGTGGCTTGTTTTTCGCATAATTTATTTTCCTATTAATTATATAAATCTATGCAGTTTTTAAGTTTAGGTCTATAAATATTCCTTAAAACAGAAAAATATTAAAAAAAGGACGTAATAAATATTAATTTACCGCCACAAATAAAAAGCGATCAAAATCACTAAACGGTTATAACATAAAATTTTGTTTATGAAAACCCACAAAAACCATCCGATTCATTTATTAATAACAAAGGATTATCCATTAGACCCGCAGTTTCAAGCCCGTCATAACCAAACATTCGCCCAACCCACTTAAAAACTTGTTTTACCTACACAGTCTTGATCCTCGACGGTAAAGGATGTTCCTTTTATCAATTTAATAAAATATTAATAAATTTTTTTTGTTTATGGGTTATAAAGCAAACACAATAACAGTAACCAATAAAAACCACAAGAACGCAAAAAGACCTTAAAAATGACGGGGGGAGGGGAGGGTGTGCTGTCTGGATAGAATGAACGATAGTCAAACAACCAGTCAGTCAGTTAGTTAGCAGCAGACAACCTTTACTGAACGTTCAACAATATCTGAAAGGCAAGAGTACAAAAGTTGCCTCCACAACGAAAAATCCTTGATTAATTTTTAGTATCTTTACCATGGATACTGACGACACTGCCAGTGCCATTACTGATGATTGGTGATGGTGGAGACCCATCAGAAACAAACGCATGGTCGATGATAAGCTTGTATCTACGAGTTTTGAAAAACGAGAAGAAGCTGTTAGACACAGAATGCTACAGACCAACAGGCTACATCCTGAGCTCATATTTGGTGGTTAGGGATACTAAACTCACTAAAGCTGTTTGGGGTAAATAATACTTTTTTGCAAATGGAAGCAAAAATTTAACAATGACAAAATATACAACAAACATAATAACAACAACAACAACAAATTATTGAACAGATGGTTTTTGCGCAAGCCAACAAATCAAAAACAAACGAACCAAAAATACATAAATTCATATGAAACATAAATATAAATTGAACAAAAGACGAAACCAAAACCAAAAACAAATAAAAAAATGCACAACGTCATTTGCAGCTGGCAACACTGTTGCTGTCTGTTGTGAAGGGCGACAATTACTGTGGCGACTGTGCTGCGTGCGTACGCATAAATCATGGAAAAAAGAAAACAAATAAGTATTCCTGGTGTTAAGTATTTAAACAGCGGCGTAGTTAGGTTTTCGGTTTAGTGGGCCGCAAAGTTTTCGAAGGATATTCATTAAAAATTAACCCGATTTTCAACCACGTCCGTTACTTTTTAATAATTCTATTTTTTTCTAGTTTTTTAAATAAAACAGAATTTTTTCCTTATTCCTTCTTTAACAAAAAAATCTATTTTATTTTATTTACACAAGAAAAATATTTTCTGTTTCAGATTTTTTTAAAACTCGAAAATGTATTTTTTATTTTCTAATTTATTATTTTTTGTTTACTACTTAATCACAATTAGGTTTGTTAACAAACAGTGCCTGATGCTACGATTCTTATTAAACACTTTTTGTTTAATTCTTAGTATTTCAACGTGGTAGCCTTCCAAAATCGATAAACGCCTTCTCCTCGAGTTCTAACAATATTTTCAAAACATGCCCATACAGACTACAGAATTATATATTATAAATTTTATAGCTTACTATCAATATCTTTACAGCCCCAACGCGGCATTACATACTTTATTATCATATCACATAAAATTCCTGCCAAAACTTAATCTGAAAGTAATCTTAATTAAAATCTCGGTTCAATCATCACGAATTTTCGAATTAGACTTTTCATAAAGTAACCTCTTTATTGTCTTCATACAAGAAATCTCGTTATCTTTATGATGAATCTTAGTGCATAACTTCAGGTCGTAAAAGTTAAATGCCTGATTTGTTCTAAACGAGTCTTAAGAATATGATTGCAAACGTGATGCAAGCGGTTCTAAGGGAGGCAGATAGATTAGCAGATTTTCAATGAAAAAAAAATGCAAGCACAATATGAAACAGCAGGAGCAATCATTAACGGTAACAAGAACAGAAATGACCACATGATAACATTAATTACTTCAGCCAATCACCCAGCCAGAGGCACCCACTCCCATACCTTTTAGTAATAACTTTTGATACTAACCCTTCCAGTAAAATTTTCATTAAACTGGACTGCATTCGATTTGACCAACAGTGTAAATAAAGACGGCAAGGGAAAGAGGGTGGACTCAGAGAGAAGGACAAGTATTCAAATAAACAGACTGATTAAGTATGATAAAAGATTTTTGTGGTGGTGGTGATTGTGGTTGGGTTGTGCTACTAGAGCTCCTTGTTACAAAGGTTCTGTGAATTAGAGTAATGGTGATGATGATGATGCTGATGATGTGAGTGGCGGTGATGGTAAATGATGGTTGTCGTACATTCCGAACGAATGCTTGATACTATGGACAGACGTAACGGTTAGACCAGACATTGTGGAAAATTAATATCGGGTAATTAACAGCAGATTTAATGTCGTGCGTGATTTAGCCGAAGAAGTTAAACCCCTTGGATGAAGGACTTTATTAAAACAGATATTTAATAAAGGATATTGGGAGGAGATTCATAACGGCTGTTTGAAAATACATCAATGCTTTAAAAGACTGCTGACGCCATCATTCCTTTTATGAAAAAACACTCTCCATATTTATATCAAGAGGCGATCGTATTTCGCCTAATTCATCAGAGGTTGGGGTGGTTCCGATTCGCTCTCGTGGAAGGTCGTCATTTAATGGGAGCTCTTGACGAACACCCATTAAATCTACGACGACGATGTAAAGCTCTTGATTCACTGGCATAAGAAAGTTGTACAGTTTTTGTACGAAGAAAGCCCTATAGCTTAGTACTGACGCGAATACATGAAACCTCACGAAACTTTTAACCGAGCTTATTGTATAATAAGCACTAATATCAGGTATGACATCAAGGGTTTTTATACGTTTGCCTGAGCGGTTTCTAAAAAATTATTAAATAGATGATCTAATAAGTTAACACTATTTAATTACTTGTAGGTAAATTGACACATTTATTCAATTGACTCAACAAAATTATGATAATTGTATTTCATAGATAAGAAACTATCTCGTTGAGATTAAAACTAAGTTTAATTAAAACTTTTTATCAGAACACAAACAATTTCTGTGCGAATTTGAGTTTAAGTAAATACAAGTTTTTCCCTTTAAGTACGCATAAAATCCCACCATGCTTTCCAATAATTTGCTTTAGCTACACTAATTTTGGTCGGGTACGTCAATAGAAGGCAAATTACAACCAATTTGTGTCACAACCTTAGCGGATACATCGCAAGCGATTCTTATGCATTCACTAAGCGAACGTTTGTTCAGGAAAGCATGTAGAAAACCAGCCACAAATCCATCACCAGCACCCGTAGTATCAATTACATCCTCGACACGCGGCGCATTAAAACTGTGAAAACTTAGGTCACCAGGCGGCGAGTAATCATCTACATAATTACTGATTAAATCAACACCATCACCACCTTTCGTAATAATTATTATTTTTGTAGCACCGCCTAGGGTCAACTCCTTGGCCATATCATCGAACGAGTTGCAACAATTCATATGGTGGCAAAGTGTTTGGAATTCATTACGATTACCAAAAATTAAAAAAGCATTACGTGCCAAAAGTAACAGTTTCTCATAATTCTGTTCAACAATATAATTGGCGCTCAGATTTATTGCCAATCGACGTCGCTCATGAATATAAGACTTAACAATATATTCGACAACCTGTTCACGTTGTGGTAGAAAGAAACCTTCTATATAAAGGATTTGCTTTCGTTCGACGGGACGCAGAAACGGCGCTTGCAAAGCATCTCGTTCAGAGCGTTGTAGAAAATCAATCGAGAATTTTGAGGAAGCCCCAATATTGGCATATAATGCTGTATTGTCTTTATGTACTAGACAAATACATTGACCGGTAGCGGCATTGGTAACTGTTTGCAATCTAGAAATCAAAATAAAGTCTGAATATTAATTATTACAGTCAATTATAATGACTTGATTATTATCCTCCTTTAAGTTCCTTTCCCAATAATGAAATACGATTCAAAGAACAAATTATGGCACTGAAGGGCGTAATGTATTTGAGATAATGGTCCACGATTGTGTTTTAAAGTAATTGTTTTTAAAAAAATTATAACATGCTTATTGCTTTTTTATTTTATAATTCTTAGCATTCGCATCGATTTCTTTTTCTTATTTGACTTCAACTGCAATTTCTGTGGCCTCTGCCAGCAAATATGAAGCAGTAGTTGAATATTTTAGTTAACTATACTAGATACTCCTCCGATACAATTTGCAATGCATTTTTATAAAAAATTATTAATAATGACGTATATTCTATTGTGCAGCTGAGAACAGTTATTTCTTTGTTATGGAAATTATTTTAAAATATTCTAGTTTACCCGCCAGAGCGTATGTAATTATAAGCAAGGTTATATATTTTGTAATTATGATAACAAGGTTTTTTATTATACGCTATTCTTTAGCTTTAAACATTATTTATATTATCTTGATAAACTTTTTTATGGATTGATGACTAATGCGGTTGGAATAAAACATCGCAATATGCACCAATATAATTCAAAATATAAACACTTCTGTTTTTCTCGAGCTCGTAATCATTTCCGTGGCCTCTAATGTAATAGAGCTTTAGTTTTGACACCCTATATTACGTTCGATATACGTTTGTTTCTAAAATCCTAAAATATCAATCACTTCGAAGTAGCAACGAATTACTAGGTTTGCACTAGTACCATCCAAGGCAAATAAGTGGTATCACTGAATTACACTATGTTCATGTTTCATGATTCACGATTCAGGAAAAATACCCAAATATCGTGAATGAAGTAATTTGTTATATCTATGTACTCCCTATAGACCATAAGTCATACAACAACCCGACGATAATTAATCGCCCATCCATAAATTGCAACCAACAGAAGCAACTGATTCATTATCTTACCTACAGTCCACACCGCAATCCTCAAGAACTTCCCTTAATTTTACAGCATGTGGGTCTTCTCCAACGGCACCAAAAAATAACGCTTCTGAACCCAGTTGGCGTAAAATGCGTACCGTGTTCAAAGCAGATCCTCCTGGGTTCATACGACATTCCAATCTGGATTATATTAATAATAAATATTTATTCATATTAAGAGAAATATAAAAAAACAAACCGTCCGCTGACTTCCGATATTATTGTGGACAGCGTTTCAGCATCTAATTCTCCCTTCTCTTCCAGGGTCAGCTGAAAATGATCCAAGAGTTCTGTATCACTCAGCTGGGCCGTGTGATCGAGCAACACGTTACCGAAGCAGACAATTTTCGGGGCACTAGTTCGGCAAAAATAGAATGTTAGACGTTTGTAAAAAATGCCTTTCTCCTAAGAAAAGTTATATATTATCTCTCCCCACATCATCTGCGTTGAAGACCCACCTGTGCGAACAACCTGAAACTGCGCTGTATCCAAAGAAACGGTTATACAATTGCTTCAGATACTCCATCACTTCCAATCACTTTAAAACTTTAATAAACTTCTGAGTAGGTCCACGCTAATTTACACAGTTTTTTCCTAACCACTCGCCAGTCTTGCCTTCCAGGGTTTGACTGGCATTCGTGCCGGTTTACATGGATAATTCATTGCTATTGTTTTTTCCTTCTATTCCTTTTCATTGCCACCGATTTACTTAATGCGAATTTCTCTCAGATGAAACTCTGATTTTATTTTTACTTGTTTATGGAGTAATTACCACTAATTTTGTTGTTGGTGAGATACTTTTGCCAATTCCTTTTCAATCAGATGTATTTCTTATCGAGTAAAATAAAACTAAAGTCGATACAAGAAAAAGTGTTCCTCCAGTAGAAACAGTTTCAACTTTGAGGGATTAAAATAACTGTAAGATCTTAATGAAAAGTAAGAACATTTTCCTATATTTTAGAAATCATTAGAAAAATAGAGACTGATATTTGCGAAAAATAGTATGTATAAATATATGCAATGAAAATAGTGACTGAATGCCGCAAAAATTTTCTTCATTATTTCCTTTTTCACGGTGAAATATAATGAAAGGATTGTATGCGCTGCGAGCCTACTGCGTAATTGTTTCCTTATCTTTCTGAAAACTGTCTATGACAATGTTCTATACGCATGAATAAAGTATTTATTGGAAATAATTTTATAAAAGTTTGAACTATTTATTTGACATCTTATTAAAATCATTTGTCGTACAAAAGCCATTTTCCGCTTGCATATATGAGGTGAACACTAATCGTTCTAAACAACGTCAAAATAAATTGCCAGCGACATCTATCATTGGATAGACGAGATTTATTTTAGAGGAAATCAACTTTTTCTCGCTCTCCAACAATTCGTGTAATTTTGGTGATTGGGAAAATTCGGTTGCATTTTCCCATAAATGGATGCATCCATTTTCCGTAGAGTTTTAAAGTAGATCGATTAAATTTTACTCCAATTTTTTCACAAATGATAATCTAATACCAAATATCTAAAACCACTTATAGTTATTTTATGAAGCTGAAACCACAAAGAAAAAGATTCTCATGATTACCGAATTGAATTCATTACCAAAAATCGAAAAAAACCATAAATAAATAAAGTGAAATAAATGAATAAAACATAAATAATAAAGTAAAAATCCCCTTTTAGTTTGGTTTAAAAAATTCCAAATGAAACTTCAACAACTTTCAGAATTAATTATTAAACAATTACTATTGTATGGAAATTTTAAAATCCAGTTGCTGCACGTATTAGATTTAAAACCCTATATCTATCTCAAACTTCGTTCTCTTTCCGTATTTCTATTCTCTAGAAAAATATATCTATTCTCTACAGTATGTCTCCCTTACCATCAGAATTAATTGGTTGGTCTAACTTTATATCAAAAGTGAATAGTTACCTTGGAGTTAACAAGAAATGTTATATATATATATATATATATATATATATATATATATATATATATATATATATATATATATATATATATATATATATATATATATATATATATATATATATATATATATATATATATATATATATATATATATATATATATATATATATATATATATATATATATATATATATATATATATATATATATATATATATATATATATATATATATATATATATATATATATATATATATATATATATATATATATATATATATATATATATATATATATATATATATATATATATATATATATATATATATATATATATATATATATATATATATATATATATATATATATATATATATATATATATATATATATATATATATATATATATATATATATATATATATATATATATATATATATATATATATATATATATATATATATATATATATATATATATATATATATATATATATATATATATATATATATATATATATATATATATATATATATATATATATATATATATATATATATATATATATATATATATATATATATATATATATATATATATATATATATATATATATATATATATATATATATATATATATATATATATATATATATATATATATATATATATATATATATATATATATATATATATATATATATATATATATATATATATATATATATATATATATATATATATATATATATATATATATATATATATATATATATATATATATATATATATATATATATATATATATATATATATATTGCTTATTTATTTATTTAATTTTTTAATTCCGCCAACATTTTCGTTGAGTCAAAAAATATATTTTCTTTAATCAAACATACAAAAATACCGTGCCGTGATCTGGTTTCATAAAGACTCGTTTAAAAGAGTGCAATGCATATTTTTAAACCTGTTTTTTTAAACGATGCCCGCAAACGGATTTTTTCGTAATTATTACTTGTTGTTGGTTTTTGTTAAATGTCTTTCCATGTATTTTCTTAAAAAAATCATTAGCATTGACCAGTTTTTGGGTATTTTTTTAAAGAAAATATTTTCTTCTTGAAAACTGTTGCCAAAGAAGAAAATAAAAAAGCAAAAACACTAAAATTTATTAGCTAATTAATTTTTATAATTTCATTTATTTCATGCTACGCAGTGTTGATCACGATCTCACTTTTGATTGCGTTTGTTGTTTAACGTGCGGATTACATCAAAATTATTTCCACTAAAATGTAATAAATTTTACTTTTTCTAAAGAATTTACTGAGAAAAGATAACCAAAAAAAGCGAAGAAATTGTTTGAAATAATAAGATTTAATTATCTCAATAAACAAATTGTATGTTGTTGTTTATTAATAAATTAAATACATTAAAATATTTAAAATAATGATAACATCTTGCCAAAATTATCTAGAAAATATTAATGTTTAGTTCTTTTTAAAAAAAGAAAATACGAGAAAATAAATTGGGAAAATACGCCCAATACGCCCACTTCTTGTTTAAAATTCCACTGACATATTCTGCAATAATCAGGTGAAGGACATTTTCTGAGGAACGCGCTACGCTACGCTATTAACGAGAAAACAAGTCTTCGTCAACATTTTGATAGGTTTTTGTATTTACCTACAGAAATTTTAAAATAAATACATAATAAATTCTATATTAATTCTTTTAATTTATATTCCTCAAATTTGTAGAATCTGAAACTTTTTTAATTCTAAGGATATATTTTTATTTTCTCTCATTTTGTATTAAGTTCAGAGAGGATTTGTGTAACCAGAAAACCCAAAAATTTGTTATCTTTCTTTTATCAAAAATTTTGCTTAAATCAAATCAAACCACACCAATAAAATACTCCAGATACCCAAAAACAATAAAATAAACTTACACTTGAAAAAATCCAAAAATACGAATGGTTTTTCCGGGAATTCCTACATTAAATTCCGTTGCCGAATTCCAAAAAAATAATAACAGTTTTCCCATGAAAGAGCTTGCTGTATATCTAAATTATTAAGAGAGAAAAATACATTTGATGTTGATTGTGTTTGCGCTCTCTCTCTCTGGTGAAAGCGTGATTTCAGTTTTTCAGTGATTCCACCAGAGAGGATACAGTCAGCGGGCTGCTCTTGTCAAGGGAAGTGAGCTCTACGGCCTTAGCGAAAAAAACAGAATTTGTGAGTGAGCACGATTAAATATGGTGAGAGTCAGTATAAATTTTATACTATAAAAGCTACCGCTTATTTCCCGTTTAACTTCATTGTGAAATTAATATCAGAATTGAAGTGAGTCTAAAGATCGATTGCGGATTAATTATTTATGTAAACGTTAAACTTGTCATTCTAAAATTGGATTCCATATATTATAATAAAAATATAAAAGTAAAACAAACAAACAAGCAATAGAAGAGAGTGAAAAACTGTGGATTAATAAAATTGAAAAAAATATTTCGTTAAAAAATATAAATTAAGTTAAAGACTATTACACCCGGCCCTACACTCACGATCGAAAACAGGTCTCCAGCCATAACAAACGTGAAAGTGGATCATAAAATCTACAGCAGCCCAGACACTAACACCAATATTAACAAAGGGGATATTACATTATTCAACTTGAAAATGGTCAAAGAAGAAACTCTATTTTCATCTGTGGTGAAGTACAACAACAATGGCGTCGGCACTACCTTCGCAGAGCCTCAAAATATAAATAAATCCATCGTCAATAATGATGATGACAACGATGATTATTCCTACTTATCAACAATCAATATTGATATCAATGAAATGGAGCACAGCCGAATTGGGTGTATCATTAAATCGGCTATTTTAAGAGCTCAAGCCGAGTCGCGGGTTATCGTTGGTTTTAGTGCCGCCATTAAGGCACTCTCCAAGACACCGGCACGTTCACTACTTTGCTTGATGGCTGTACCCCGCGACGGCGATTCGGCAACCCATATGCATGAAGTCCTATTGGAGGCTTTCTGTTACGAGAATGATATATATGTCATCAAAGTCGACTGCCCTACGAAACTGAGTCGTATGTTAGGCAAGAATACAATCGAATCATGTTGTCTCGTACAAAAGGCGTCGATACCAGATAATGACGATGACAACACCGGAGACACCAAAGGCATTGATAGCGAGTTACTTAATAAGCCCGAAACAATATTGGTAGATTACTGTGAAACATTTTGGGATTCACCACATAAACCAGTAGTAGAATTACCGGTAGTGTGAAATATATGCGACAACTAATTATTGGGGAAAACAATTAAAAATAGATAAAGAATTATGTGTGACCTTATGGCCTAATGGATAACCGTAGGCTAGCCAAAGGCGGCACAAAAATTATAAGAAATTTTTGAGGAGAAAGTTTTTGGGTGACAAGCGTTTGCCATTAATTATGATTTAGTAGCTGGATTTATAGACGATAGATACAAAAAAGAGAGAGAGCACGAGTGATCCAATTGTCTGACGGAATTGTACTGATCCTGTCCAAGCTCCTGAATCTTAATCAATACGTAATTTAACGACAAGAAGACAGACAGAAATCAGCTGAATTTAGGAGAATTGTTAACACGAAAATAAGAAGAACAATAAGTCATATACCATTATTTTTATGTCGTATATAATATTATTTTAACGTAAAAGATATTCCATATATAATGAATAAATATTTTATACATAAATATTGTAAATATCACAAAGAATGTGTATTGTACCTTTTGTTATAATAAATTTTTTTAAATATATTTACCTTCATATCTTAAAATCTCAATAAACCCAATCATTGTTAGACAGAGATTAGATTTTTGATTATTAATAAATAAAAGTCCAAAGAAAGAGAACATACTAAAAAATCCTGTTTTTTATATATCTCCATCATCATCTGACGTACGAATATCAGGTACAAATATATGTGAGCGTACGTGAGTATTTATTTCGAAAAGTATTTAATTGGAAACATTTCTCATTCAAGTCTTCCGCTTAAAAAACCGCTTTATCCCGAAGGTCGTCTTCTTTCATTTACTTTGCGTTTATTATTTTGTTATTTTACTTTTTCTTTTATTTTTGGTGTGTGTGTTTGTGAGCAAGTAAAAGAAATTCCATCACACGTATCAATTAAGTTTTGTTGCTGTTGGTTTTTTTTTAAAAAATCAACATGGAATTTCACCAAATGGTGAATAAGCGAGATCTGAACGAACTGAAGCTGGAATTTGCATTGCTCTGACATAAAATGTAAATTTTATAATTCTATTACAAGATCTCTAACTTTTTTAAATCAGCGTTTTTTCAAGTGATTCAAAGAAAGTTTTCATTCATAAGCTCTTATTCAAATAAAATTTGAAAGATAAGCAAATAGTTTTTTAATTATTATTAAATGAAAGCATTAATCTCTGATTTATTTTTTGATTTAACATCTCAATGTTAGCGGTATTCATAGAACATCACAAGTAAAAGTAGTATTAGAAACTTCCTTGAACTTGTTTTAAAAAGAAAATAATAATTAAACAAATTGTACTCCAAACAACAATAACATCAAAGACTGAACATATCTGGGGTTCATAAATAATTAATGTAATATGTTTACATATGTATTACATTTTATTTTTTCACAAATATTTTCTAATTTATTTTTTATTTTGTTTATTAATCGCATTTTCTTTTAATGCTATCTACAAAATCTTGTTTATTTGCTTGCATTTTTTTATTGTTATTGAACGTAATTTTCATGAAACGCAACTGAAATTAGATTTCAATTGATAACGAAACGAAAACATCAATAAATTGATCTTATGAAAAAAATATTAACACAAAACAAATTAATAAATTGTGCAGCCTCTTCGAGATGTAATTAATGGGGAATTAATGTTCCTCCAATAATTAACTCAAATTAATAAATCGCGATCTTTCTTTAAATAACGGTGATAATTAATTTATCATGGAAAATTTTAAAGGAGACGGAAAACAAAAAAAAAATACTTCGGAATTTCTTTAAAATGCTAAAAGAATTTATGAAATATTTTTCAGGATATTTAGCAATAAATTTTGCAGGAAATGAATGACATGCCTTCCAACATTTACCATTTCACGTGACTCGAACAAAATCAAACCAAAGGAATACGTGTATCTTAAAAATATGTTTTGTTGCATTTTATCTACATTTTTAATGATTAATTAATTTTTTATTGTAGTGGTCAAAGTTCTCGTGACGACAATACACGTGATTGTAAAGCGAGCTAATTAAATAGCAATTTCAGCGGAACGGCGGAAGATAATTAAGGTTCATAAAAATATCAGAAAATAAATCCCAAACCTGTCACGAAAGTCGATCTGACTTGATTTGAAATATAAAAATGAAAATTATTGAAAGAGTTGATTTCAACTTTTTAGATTATTTTATTTCGTAGTTTTCTATTATTTTATTTCGTTATTCAAAATATCACAAAAATGCAACATTAATTGCTGAATTAAGTATTTAGTCATTCACGTATCGAATGCAAGTCACGCTATTTACATCTGGAAATATTCATATTCCATTACGTGGATTTCAAACCCAAACCATTTTATCGAAAATCGATACAAAGACAAAGTAATCGTATATGGAAATAATTCATTTTTTCGCTTTTTTATTTTATTAGACCCGACATATTCCACAATAACGCGCTGAATTCAAACAGAAAAGTGAAACACGCGAGCAGCGGCGACAGATAAAAGATAACTGCTAATTAAAGATAAGATATTTGATAATATTGCAAGTGGCGCCGGGACGTTACCGGACTCGAATTTAACTTTTTATTTAACCGCAACAATTTTAGCGTCTTTTCTTGCTTTTATTTCTGCCGAAATTAGTTTTTTTTTGTTTATTTTATGATATCATTCAAACAGCCGTTTAAACAGTCTCTCAATCAATCGTTTGTTTATTTAAAAAAAATTTTATCAATATTATAATTTCTTCTGGTTTTAATTGTCACCGCCAATTTGATGAATACCTTCCTAAAACTTGCCAAAACAAAGCCCACAATTAAACAATAATTCAAATTAATCTGTTTTAAAGACCGTTAGTTTCCTTCCATTGAGTAATCATTTAAAACAGCCTGCGTCAGAGCCGTTCTTCGTTGTTTCGGCTTAAACGAGTTATTTCGTTGACTAATTGCTAAGGAAATATTTTTAGCACAACTGATAGTCGTGGTAACGCACGTAAGATTCTACCAATTCATTTTGACGTCATAAATGTTTTCGGACTATTTATGGACTCTCTGTTGTAAAGAGATAAAAATGTAAGGGAAGAAGAAAGTTGTAAAATAACAGTTTAAAGCCAAGAAAATATAAGACTGTTAAAAAAAATAACAATTGCTCTGTAATTATCAATTAAGTCTCTGAAGTTGTCCCGAAGCTTGTTTAGTATTTTGAAAATATAATTTCAAAAAAAAACAAAACTACTTTTGAACTTTAAGCTTGTTTTTTTTCTTCTTTATGCCTCACCCCGCCCCCCCCTCTCACTCTCTCTGGATAACGCTGCATCGATTTTCCACTCTTCAAACCTTTCCAAAAGTTCTTGTTGTTAAAATTTCAATTATAAAAAATAGTTTAAAGATAAATCTTTTTTCGTAAGACAACAATTGTAGTAGTAGTAGTAATTGTTGCTCTTTTTTATGTATTTATTGCTAATTAAATATTGTTGTTTTTTACTAAACGATTCAGATTATCATGAGTTTCAATACGTTCTTCATTACATTTCGATTATGCAATCGCTTTTCATGATAATCAGTTTTCAATTACTGAAAAAGGAGCAGAGGTGGAAAGCCATTACAAAATGCATATACAAAATGCATATTCATACGTTATATTACTATGCGTCAGTACATTATCAAATTATTTTTTTCAATTCTAAGACTGAAAAATATACAAAAACTAAATTAACTAATTCTCGATCATATAGATGTGCATCGATATTGGTGTAAATGTTAATGAGAAGGTTGGCCGTTATTGATGTCTTAGCATGTTTGTAACATTACTTTGCGCAACAAAATCCTGTCCAACCCAACTCTTTTCAAACCAACTGAGATCCTCGAGAATTTTTCTTTTGAGGTGGAAATCACTAATGCATCGTCATATCAGCAATAGAAATATGCAAGGAGTTAAACTTTTGCTACAAGATTTGTTTATAATGTCATCTTAGGATACTCACCTTCTAAGCATACTCACCTCTTTTCAAAAAATTTGTTCAGTACTGTGGTATATCATTTCATCTGATTATCATGGTGAATATATCAAATATAATGAGCGCAAATAGTTTAAATATCATTATGAATGAAATAAATCCTTATAAAATATTTAAAACATTTATTAATTTTTCAGTAAATATTTCTGAAAATTATAGTGCTTGTAAGTAGATACTGTTGCTAAAGATGTTCGTAAAACGCATAATCGTAACATATTTTATTATAAAAATATCGTACGTAAACGTACGTATATGTGTGTAAATACACGATGAATAAGATATGCAAACATATATCGTATGCCTTTGAATCCTTACAATCTATAGTAATGTCATTATAATTAAACTTTCTCTTTCTCGTTCTCTCTCTCTCTCACAGATCACTTGGGTGGGGAAGGGGGCTTCGTGTACCGTTTTAATAAAAATCTGCAAATTATTGCTTAATTTCTGGTTGGCAATCTTTTAATTGAGCCAGACGAAGTTGTTCCAAAGCGATTTCGTGAGCACGAAAATGTTCCCGCTTTGCGTTTTCCAATTCGGTTAAAGCACTATCAGGATTACTCTGATGACTGATGACAATAGTTGAGGGTTGGATTTGTGATGATTTTGAAATTAGAGTTTTACCAAAACCTATATTGCTTTCTTTTACAACTGGCGAATAGATCTCTTCGTTAGGATGATGCAAAAGGAGAGGACCCTGTATTAGTTTTGGTATGACAGCGGATTGGATAGTGTTGCCAACAGCAGGAACAACAACGGAATCGGTTACAACAGGATGAGTCACATAACGTAATAAGAAAGGATTTATCGAACGCTGACCATTTAGAACATACGCAGATACAGTCGATTGAGGCGAGGATACGACAGCCTGATGATAACTTCCCGATTGGGTTTGTCCTGCGAATTTAATATTTTTTAACAGATTCTCCGTACGCGCATTCCCTTCCTCTTCTTGCGTTGCTCGTTCATTTTCAGCACGTCGTTCAATTTTCAATCGTTCCTGTTCTTCCTGTCTAAGTTTCGATTGCTCGGCTTTCATAAGTTTTTCCTCTTCTCGAAAACGTTCCATATCTCTTTTAAGTCCTTCTTCGAGAATTTCCTGCTCTTGACGTAATCGTTCTGTTTCACGTAAACGTTCGGTTTCTAAGAAACGATCCTGCGCTTGTAAATCTTTAATCTCTTGAATTTGGTCTCTGACATCTTCGGCAGCCAATTTCAAATGCTCCTCGTGGGCTTCAATTTGTTCCGAGTGTTTTGAGGCTCCCAGATTTTCAGTAAAGAATTGACTGGATGAAGTGTGTTCGAGTGGTTGTCCCAGAATTTGTATACCTTCGCCTAACCGAAGATGTTGCTGGACTTCCCCCTTTTTCACTTCACTGAGAATGCTTGTATGTTGTCCTTGGAAAGGTGATGGAGCTGAAGCAATATGTAGTTGTTGTTGTTGTTGCGCCTGTACTACATTTGATTCCAATTGCGATTTTAGTTTCAAATGTTCTTCTCTTGCGCGTTTTACCTCCTCCGTATCAGCATCGTGAAGCAATCGTGAAGCATCGTGAATTGTTTTACTTTTCAGAGCTGATTCAGACGATCCGCTAACACCGGCAGTACCACCAATTATGCTTTGTTTCGCCTGGGATGTTGATACTTCACTCACGCCCCCCGCTTCAGCAGCTTGTCCCGCGTAGTGTGCAGCATTTTGTACACCCTCTTTTATCTCATTATACAAGCGCAAGTGTTCCGCACGCGCACGCATCACCTCTGGAGTCTCTAAAACAACGCCGGCAGGCGAGAGCTGAACGTGTTGTGGGATGATCGGGCTAATGACTGATTTTGATAAAGTTTGATCGATCGGTAAATGCGGCACCGTGTGTTCATGAGCCGCACCTTGTACCGGAGTAACCTGCCACAGACCGCTGCCACTTATAGACCTTAGCTCAATTGGAGTCTGAAGTATTTTGAAATGTGCATCGTCCCAAATACGCTTATGTTCTTCTCTGGCACGAAGCATTTCTGATGCTTCATCGATTCTCTGCTGATTGGTAGTACCGCTCAGGTAGTGCGCTAGGGGCTGCATTTGGGCCAAAATATCCGCGGATGGTTGGCGACCTTGAGCGCGCAATTTCTCCACTTCCGCTTTGAGAGCCTGGAAACGTTGTTCGCACCATGCCCGGAAATGATCTTCGCGCTCTTTCGAAAGAGCACTGGGATCCAGAAGAAGGATTTGTTGTTCTTGTTTTTGCTTTTCAGGCAACTTCGTTGGGAGTCCTGCCGAATAGGCTCTACTTACGAAGTGTTGAGGCTGTCCTGCACCACCAATATATGGTTGTGGATAACTATAACCGATCAATTGTTCCGCACCATTTTCATCGATATAACGTATATAGCTCTGCGCTAGTGGTGTTTGAACTAAAACGCCTCCATGAGCTGGAAAAGCTCCAACTTGTTCTCCGCTCAAAGTCCGCACAGCCGCGTCATATGACTGCACACTGGCAACCACTGCCAATAGGCCGATTATATATAAACCCATTTGTCTTGGGAAGATATTTGTAGGATTAGGGTTCCGTACGTTCTGTATGTTTGTCTGCAACTGCTTATCTCTTGCCGATTTCCAAAGAATGGATACCGCTTGGGAATGACGCCTTGCAGGAAGCTCACCAAAAACTGACATCGTATTCTGGAATCGACAGCATTATTTATACTAAAGTCTGACCGGATGGCCTGATCACGAAGATATCCTTCTTCTTCTTCCAATTCTTTTTTTTTGGTTTTACACTGTGGAGTTATTTATTTCTATCTCCCTCTCTTTCTCTCTTCCTCCCCATCTCCCTCTCACCCCTTCCGCTAATTCTATATTTTTTGATATTCTTCTTCTAAAATAAAGTCGAAAACAAGTCGGAATTTAACACCCGTTGCGTCCTTGAGCGAACGAACACCGGTTACAGGGATAACGTTACAACGAAAACTTATCAACAAACGCAATATTATTTTATTCAAGAATGCTTGAATGCCCCTTATTTTCGATGCTTCCTACTGGATCTTTTATTCTTGCTATTTTTAATAGCGTTGTTGTTGTTGGTGCTGTTGTTTTATGTTGTTTCATGCTGTTGCATGTTGTTTTTATACGAGTTGTCGCTGCAGTTGTTGTTGTTGCGGTCATTTTATTGTTTTCCTTAATGTTACTCTTGTCGTTGCCATTATCATCATCACCATCACTATCGTTGTTGTTGTTATTATTGTTATTGTTGCTGCTGCTGCCGAAGCTGTGGCTGTTACTCCTTTTGCTACTTTCGCAGCTGCAATTTAATCGGCTATAAACCATTCATTGTCAATCCATACCGGTCATGTATCACCCAACCAGTTTGGCCTTTGTCGTTTTTGTTGTTGTTGTTGTTGTTTCTGTGTGGGATCCCTGGTAATTAAGGATTATAAAATGATGCATTCTAAAACCGTAAGATCAGCAACAACAACAACAACAACAACAACAACAACAAGACTGACAGCGCCGACGTCTGAAATTACAGTTCTTTTCGATCTACATTTTCCATGATTTTTTTTTGTTTTTTGTTTTAAAAGAGTTATTTTTAGTATAAAAGCATTTCAAGGCTGATTTTTTATTAAGTTGCATTAAGTGCATTAAAATATTAAGATTTTTATTAATCGTTTTCATTCCGACCAGAAATTGGTTGAAGTTTATCCAAGGGTTTGTTTTTTGTTAACGATTTTGTTTTCAATTTTTTTTCCTTCTTTTTTTTTTTGCTTTAGTGAGACGATTCTGGGGTTTGTAAAAATTATTTTTTAAACAATTTTTTACTAAATTTTAATTTACTTGAAACAAAATTTAGAAATTCACCCTATGGTTTTCGTGGTCTTGTTGCGAAATAAATATAAGAATTATTCTATAACATTCGTAAGAAATTTCACATTTCCTTCCATATTTTTTATATTTTTACAAATTTTTTATTTGGTGTTTTTTCTAGTCACCCATATATATCTGTGTATTATTATAAAAATGCATTTAGGTTTTCTTTAATTCTATTAAACTACACCTCATTTCTGATCTCCCTTTTCCCGATTTCGCGTCTAACTTTTTGATATCCATATTTCTTCGAATTTTTCATTATAATTTGGTTCTTTATCAATGACTTATCTACAGTTTATTTATTATAAGTACAAAGAAATTGAATGTTTAATCATGAAGCATAATATGTACTTATTTGAAAAAGAAGGAACGAACACAAACGATTTTGTTTAACATCAATTAAACCGAAAATTATCTAGTTTTTCCTTTTGGCTTCTGAATATATCTGAACTGAAAACCAATATAAATTCAGTATTATTTTTTGCAACAAAATTATAAAGCTTTCAATATTTTTACAATTTAATAATTCCCTCAATTCTTTAACTGTTTATTAAGACGAAAACAAAACAAAACTTCAAAAACTTGTGAAAATATTCGAATTAAATTAATTAATTCTATCAGAATCGTCTTTAACATTTATTTAACTAAATAAATTTTTATAAGACCTTGCTAAAATTTTATGTCTAAAAATTTAACGCATAGAAACTTTTAAAGAGAACAGAATTAAACTGAATTTCAAATCGAAAATTAAACCAGCCTAAAGACATTTTAATGATTGGTTTGGTATGGGCTATACCGTATTCGACTATTTGTCTTGGTTGCTAATGGTCATGACGTAGATAATATTAAAGAGTTTGAAAAAGCCAAAAGGCTTTTTAATATATAGGTTTAATTAATACAATTTCTTGAGTATTAATTGCGTCTTTAGCCTCTTTGTCGTTTTTAGTCGTCAGCACGTTTTTATTAACTATGTCAACACCAAAATGAAACTGGATCAATTTGCCTCTCGAAATTTTGAGAGGCATGGCCTGAATTTAATGGCCTGAAGTTAATTGAATTTATAAAAAACACATCGACTTCCGATAGCATGAAATTATTTCCCATTCATGAGAAACTACTAAGCCTTAAAAACTTCTTGAACTTAGCGGATCAATGACTTCTAGGAATTATCAAATTCCAACAGCATAATCTATTTTAATTATACCACGATTGCTGAGAGTAAATATTTAATCTAAAAATATACAATAGAAGCGCTTGAATATACAATTCTTCAAACGAAGCAACAACAACAACAACAAACAAACAGAAAGTTATATGCTAGCCATTTGAAGGGGAAATCCATTTTAGCTCGTGCGTGTATGTTTTTTTAAATGTATTTAATTTTTGTGTCGAAATTTTCAATGACGTAAAAGAGAATGTGAATATTCAAAACCATTTAGGAAATATTTAATATCGGTAAATCGTTTCTTGCAAAAACAAGCACCAGCTCGCACACACACACCTCAAGGAAAGCTTAATATTAAATTCAATCCAAAAGCAATCTGTCCTTACCCCGCCACCAACAAATGAACCTTACCAAGCATATCCACTGCTCCATCTCGCTCGCTCTCTTTCATTAACGAAATGTGTAAATTATAGGCTTGTGATTGGATATATATCGAATGTATAACTAAACAAACAACGCACACGTGACGCAAACAGCGTAAACAAATTTGTACGATGATTTCTCGATTAATACCAAAAAAGGCAAAATTTTGTCGATATTTTAAAAAATTTTGGAAAACCGAAGCTCGTATTTAATGATTCGAAGATTTCTGTAAATAGTATGTACCCTCTTTTACCCTTCCCTCTTAGACAGCCTAAACATTTCAGCCATGATTCACCAAAAATTATATATTTCTTCATTCAAACCATTCACATCTTTCGCCTTTTTTCTCTTCATTAAATAATTTATACAATAATATTTTTTATTTTAAATTTTTATCTTTATACCGAAAAAAATAATTTAATTTTATTGATTTATTAATAATTATTCTCATCACAGAGAAACAAATACTGGATACGTAACGACGAAAACAAAAAAAATAGAATTTTGTGAAAATACTGCAAACAAAACTGCAAAAAGACGCCGCTTGCTTGGAGATGCCGGGGATCGAACCCGGGGCCTTTCACATGCAAAGCGAACGCTCTACCACTGAGCTACATCCCCATCTGTTGTACCACGAGCCAAAACCGATTTTCCGCTTTTGGGTTAGCTGTTTTAGTTATTTATTTATTATCCACCAGATTTGAAACGCCGGTGTATCAATAAAATTATCAAAACTCAAACTAAAATAAAGTTTTAATAATTTATTTATATGTCAATTTCCCTAGAATTTATGAATATTTTAATAAAATAACCTCAAGCATTTTTTGCAAGAAAAAACAATATTTATTACCGACGTACATTAGATCGATTTTGATTGATCGCAGTGTCCGGATCGCTCGTAAATGTATAAAAAAGATTTGAATGGAACTGAATGGAAGGAAATAACCTCAAATATATTGCAGAAGATATCGAATATCTATCGATTGGAAATTCATTCAATTACTTCAATCTCTTACAGAACTGGCACATCCATAACCCATTTCTGTAATTTTTATGAACAATTAGACGTCTTTGCGAGGATCGATATCGTTTTCCTGAGCGCAGCGAATATAGAAAATATGATGTAAGTCGAGTTATAGAGCACATATATATAGAATTTAGAGAAATCCGTAAACTTCATAAATAAAGGAAATAATAACTGTATAAATAACTTCATAAATATGAAAACTTCATAAATATCATGTAAGACATACCAAATAAAAACGGTCGGCAGCGGAAATACAGTCAAAAATTATTAATACCTGGCAATGCTTATGTTCAATCCAATTTTTCTGTATGGAATTTTGATAGTCATTGTTTGGGCAATAATTCCGAAACCCTTTTAGGCTATTCTTTAAAAATTATCCACTAAGAAACCACGGATAAGAGAGAAAATATCGTACAGTTCTAGATATGCATATATATTTATATCTCACCACAAATCGAACAATTGAAACAATATTTATCATAAAATATTTATAATATTAAAAGGCAATAATTTGTGAATTTTACAAACATTTATTTGTTGTTTGGTTTCATAATTTTATTTTACTTAATATACTTACTATTAGTTCTTATAATCAATTTATATCCTAATTTTAATATTTATTTATACATTTTCAATTGTATATACACTCATATATTTGATTAAGTATATACATGTATATTTTTTCTCTAAAGGTAATTTTTTATAACATTAATTCTTAACTAGTTGTCACTAATAGTAAATATTATTTTATAAAGCAGAAATAATATTCGGTTTAAGAATGAAATCAGTGTGAAAAATAATTATAATTAGTCATAATGGTGTCAATATTAAGAAAGCATTTTAACATTAATTTGTGAAGTCAATCGCGTAAATGAAGATCAGTATTTATGGTTAATTATACTGTTTTATAAACGATATATTTTGTTTGTTTTTAATTATTCATTTATTTATTTTACTTTATTTTATTTTATTTTTATTTTTATTATATTACATACTCATTATTTATCGTGCGTGACCGTAAAAATAAAATTGTCTATATACATTTTTTTTTGCTTTTTTTAGTTTGCTTTTAAATTTCTAACTTAATCATGTGTTAAACGATAGATAAACATATATGAAAATAAGCAGATACAAAAAGACAGATTAAAACTTTTAAGAAAGAACCACTACTAGCAATAATTATAATGTAAACATTATTTATAACCCTACTATATATGTATATATTTAATTACATCCACAACAATTTTTGTTAGGCTGCATAAATGTGATATTAGTAGATTTACAGAGCGAATATTAAGCTTATGTTTTTTTTAAGTCTTCATCCGAAAATGTCCGAAAAATGTTAAGCGTGTGATAAATTTTGATAATCTGTAAAAATAAAGAAAAGGAAATCAAATAAATAAATTAATTCAAAAACAAAACAAAAGCATTAACAAAAACAAAAGACCATTAAGCCATATCACCCAAGAAGATGCCAGAGAAAAAGCGTGTGGAAGCGAAAGAAGAGCATACGAAGATTGAGACATATTGCTTTCTATGGAAAATTTGAAATATGAAATAAAGTTAGCTTATAAGCTTATAGTATAAAAAAATTATTTACAATTTATTTACAATCTTAATTACAATAATTAATTGAAATAAAAATTCGTTACTTAATTAAGGACACTTTGTATATAAAAGCCATTTTTGTTAGTAATTAAACTTTTTTAAGAATCGCTTTCATTCATAAGAAAATTAATTATTCATAAATACATACGATTATAATCTCATCATGAACATTTTTTTAAAAAATAAAAAAACTGAATGTTCTTGTATACAAAAAAGCATATCAAATAAGCTTAGTGAAAAGTTTTAACAAAATGAAGTTGATTAATATTTGTCGAAGCGTAGTCTCTAAAGCCGTTATTATAATGACTCCCTTTTCTTCAGGGATTCAAAGAATTAAAAACGATAAATTGAAAAATAAATTAATGAAATTTATTAATTTAGTTTAAAACAAATTTAGTTGAAAAATTATTTTTTAAATATTTTATTGAAAGTAATACTAATTTATGAAAGAATACTATAATAGAAGAAAGTCATTAATCCGACAAAAATTAGAACTAGTGTTCGATCAACTAAAGCCACACCTAATCGAGGAGGTTAAAGTAAAAAAACAATATTTGAAATTTACAAATAAGAACTTTATAGTATAAGATACAACAAATTAGACGCTTTTGAATTTGTTTAAGACGAAAAATTACGTAATCATAGTAATTTGTGCTTAGTTTAAACTTAATTATTAACAATTACAAAAAATATATTATATATATAGGTGTATATATATAAAGATGTTTTAAATTATTTGCAGAAAACATTAAAAATTATTCAAAACTAAATGCGCTTTAATTAAAGCCTTTTGCTTTTTGCTCTTCTGTACACACTCCCATCTCTTGCAATTAATTGTTCCTCTTCTTCTTCGCCCTCTTTCGCCAATTCCCGCTTCTTCTCCTGCCAATTCTATGATCTTCTTCGTCACGGCGCTTTCAAAAGTAACTTTCACATAATCGGATCAGGTCCTTGACCCTCCAAATCAGAGACCTGGCTTTGATAGTGTAACGCATCCTGATATGCCTTCTTCACCGCCTTGCGTTCTGTCGGCTTACGCGACTCCACCAATTTACTTTGATCCAGTTCTTTGTCTATGCCGAGTATTTCCAATTTATTCTCCGGTAGCCATTGCCAGGTACGTTTCGCATCGAAAAATAACACCAGGAATACATCATCCTGATAGTTTTTTCGCAAAGCCAATACATCTTGTGGCGGCGCCGGTAATGGCACTCCGTTATAAACGAAGCCCTTAGGTGTTTTAGGATCGAGTATAAGCGCCGGATACCAAGGATAACCACGGCACTTAGCCCATACTAGTTGCAAGGGCTCGAGTGGTGGTTTGTTGAGTGTCGGTGTTTCCGTCAGGGAATTCGTTTTCGAACGCTGCGCACGTTGATTATTTGTAAGGCTATTGGGAGTAGAGAGAGCCAAATTGTTCCTCGGTTTTAAATTATTTACATTCGTACAACCAGAGAAGAGATGATGCTTGGCCGCTAAGCGCATAGAGGCCTTCGTCGAGTTCTTCGGCGTCGTGGAAATCACTGACAGATTAGATTTGAGGACTTTCGATTTTACGTTTTTTCTTTTCGACACCTTCTCAGCGATGGGTGTGCGGGTTCGAGTCGTCCTTGATTTGTTCATATTGGTTTTCGTTTCTTCGTCTTCGCAGCCACTCATAGGTGTCTCTCCGTTACCGCCTACACCAGCAATATCTCGCATCTCCACATCCTCTATCTCATTCCGCATATGCTTTCCTAACGCACTTAACGATTCTTCCGGATCGTTGTCATCATCGTCATCATCATCATCATCATCTTCGTCTTCGTCAATTTCATCATTATTTACCACATCATCCCCATCATCACTAGAATCATCATACTCTGAAACGGAGCCACTAACGCTAAATCCCGAGCAACTGCTGCACGGACTCCCAGATATGTCGCTTACATCTTCTTCATCACTCTCGCTAACATCGCGCATCGTGTTGGCCCGATAAACACGAAAACTATCTGGTATATTATTGTAGGGGAGGGAATCCGTTGCAGCTGTTGGCGGCAAACCCGTGGGTGTTGCGGCAGCGGGATGTGGAGACTTTTTGGGAGACGTCGATACGCTGCGACGTAACTCAGAGATACGTTTATTTCGCGTCCCACGTTTCGGTGACTTCACCGCAGCTGCAGATGTCGACGGACCGACATTGAGCGCGCTTAAAACATTTGTATTGGTTAACGGCGGTATGTGGCCCATTACCAATTTACTAGCACCCCCCAAGTTGGCTGATGATGAATTCGACGAAGAGGTAGAAGCTAATGATGTCATGGCTACTGTTGCGGACAACGTAGAAGAGGTTTCCTCTTTCACTGGTTGCTCGGAAGGACGTTTTAAGGCCGCTTGCGCTTTGCGGGTAAATAAAACCGCCGTTCTGTAAAAGAATCAACGTGGCGGAATAATTTTATAATCCATTTGGTTGTGAGAAAAGCGTTTCCTCTCAAAAGCGATTCTAAATCCTGCAAATGTCGCACAAAATGTTTTAACTTACCTGCGATTTACACCCGCTGGGGATGCGCTATTATTAAGACTTTTGATTGGACTACACGGAGGTGTTTGTACTGCATGATTCTCCCCTTTAGATTCCTCCTCATTGTCCACTCCGCCACATGTACTCATTGCATCATCATCGTCTTCAACTCGCAACCTTTTCTCTGACTTAGAAGACTTTGGACGGCCATTTTCTCGATCCTGCACCATAGTGTTTTCGCCACATACATCATCGTCTTCATCCGATTGGGAAACGTTATTCATAGAAGCATTTCGCTGAAAATTTGGGAAGAATTATGTAAATCAAACGAATCAATGATTTATTCATAAGAAAATGAAATTATTTAGCTATAAAAAATTACCGCTGCTGCTTTCGCTTTCTGGATCGTCTTCCGCAGACGTGAGATCTCTAAACGTATCTGCTTAATTTTCTTCGCTCGATACAATGGATTCTTAAGCACTTGTGATTTATCAGCCAAAATAAGCATTTTCTGTACGGTATCCTCGCAAGGAGGTGCCGCCAATAACTGCCTTAACTCTTCTTCCACCTCCAGCTCAACATGATCCTGCTGCGCTACTTCACTATTCTCAACTAGTCCTTCGCGCTTTAGTTCTTCACGCAATTGTTTGAACAGAGGCACCCCTTGGTCTCTCATGCGTATACCAGCGCGATAGAACATCGTATCCTTATTATTATAGGCCAAGCAATTCTGTATCATCAGATCGAAATCGGCCTCCATTTGTCCCAGTGTTGTGTACTCGGCACGCTTGAGCTTTTCACGCATTGTGCTCAAGTCCATCGGCTGCTTCACAATATCCAAATAATCGGGTACTTCTTCAGTGTCCACTGGCTCACGGAATATTTCCGCAGTATCTTTCGCTTCGAGAGCATCTAATAGTTTGCCCATAGCCGATTCCAGTGGATTCAGTTGCAACATGACTACTTGTTCGCAGATTTTCACATATTGCGCTTTAAGTTTTTCCCTCTTACGCACCAATTCGCAAAGCAAGCGAGCACGTTCGAGATCCTGACGTAAACATTGCCAATATTTGAGCTGCTGATAGAGCTCAACTGTATCCGATGAATCTAAGGAAATACGACGAATTAAGAGAATTAATAAAATCGCATGGTCTACAAATTTCAAGTCTACTCACTCTCAATGCAATTGCGCGTTGCTAAGGGAGCGTGATGATTACCCTGGCTTTGCAAACGCCGCAGCAGTGGAACACCATTACGATATTGTCTTTTTAGAGTCCAGTAGGCAATGAGTCGTTCTAAAAACTGTGACTTTTTCTGCATTGTGACGAGGCTGGATATTTCCTGCATACGTTCGGGAGGTATTGTTGGAATCAACACCACCGGCGCCGTTGATCTTTTCTTAGCTAAAGCTTTGCGTGCTTCACGCATTTTTTGACGAGTGTCTTCTACAACTTTTTCATTCGCTTTCAATTTAGCATCTGCAGGCGTGTGAGCGTGACAGTAAGCGTATTTTTGCACATGTATGGACGAATCGTTATGGCCCTCGTTTATTGTGTCCATTGTCATGTACAGGCCAGCCTGTTGTGCGCACGTTACGTGGAAGGCGGCGTAGCAGCTATTCCGATGACACTGAATGCAAGCACCGACACCTTTCTCTCTACAAACGTAGCAGGTGAGCCGCCAGCGCGCCTGGGGAATGGTTTCGATTGAATCTACAAAGATTATATTCGATTTCATAAAGTTAGGAGAAATTATATTAGTTTTTTACTCACCTATGGGTTCCAAGAAAACAGTATTAGCAAATCGTACTTCCGGTATCCAGAGCGCACATACAACATGCGCCCATTGCCCCCGATCTGTTTGCTTAAAGGCACCCCCAGAGTTTGGACAAAGCACACAATGGACCGGTGTGCTGGGCGACTGCAGGCACCGTCGGCACAGCCATTGACCTTCAGGTATATAAGGAACGCCATAGCAATCCTGATGAACGGCTAGATTACACATATCGCAGAAAAGTATGACATTAGTATTTTGACATTCGCCGTCCATGCAGATACAGCAAACTGCATCATCGTCCACCTCAACGCAGGTTGTTGTTCCGTTGGCGGCCGCCTAAAGTGATAATGAAATGCACACTTCTGGAATTCATTCTAGAGGAGGTACCAGTTATTGCTTACTTGAAAATATGACTCTTTTTCCAACCTATCTATCAGCAGTTCCAACGTGTCTATACTGACTGGGTTTAATCCTGCATCCTCGCGTCGTTCATTCATTATAGATAACCAAATAGTATCCTCCTCATCCACATCGTACTCTACTTCACCATCCAATTCTTCCGCTGATTTCTCGATAAAGCGATAGTAAGCAGAAGGCCTAGGAGGTGCATCACTAATATTATAGTCGTCAATTTTCCTGAACTTCGCCTCTGGCACTTTGACATTCGGCACGAACGCGTTATCAGGCAATTCCTCCGTTTTCAATATGAGCCCCTTTTCCATGAGGTCCACAAATTCCTCGTCCGTAACTACTGGTAATGGCTTGTCTGCCGCAGTACGTACGCTCTTCCCGTCGATGTTAAACGTCACGGTCTGATCATCCGAGTTATACGAAACTAAAGTTTCCGGATTAACTTGACTTAATCGTGGCTGCGACTTGGATTGCTGTGAATCCTTTAATGATTTGGGTGTTGAGTGGGCACGCGAACGGGCTTTTTTGCGATTAGGCGTCAGTACCGGTGTCATTGGTTGCGGGTTATCGTGATCATAGTTCAGGAGGTGATATTGCAATCCCACAACCGTTTTATAACTCCGATCACACTTCGACACGGGGCAGGCATAGGGAGGATTCGATTGCTTGAGTTTCACATTCTTGCAGTACTCCACTGCATCGAAATCGAGACCCATTCTGTTCTGTATGGATTTTGTCGTTATTAGCCTCCCGAGTGTTTCTAAACTAGCATTTTTGGATTTGTTCTGCTGTGGAGAGTATTCCGGCTGCGAATTCAAACAAATTATTATGGAAATTTGGCGTTTTTAGAAAATATCCACGAAGTTTTATGAATAAATGGCGCTAAAGTGACAGCTGTTGCGTTTTTGTCTTACTGTTTCTCTGATTCGACGTTTTGCGTGTTAAAATGTCAGCAACGTCAAACGAATGCCTCAATTGGGTAATGTTTATTTGAACCGTATTATCGACAGGATCGAATATATAATTATAATTGTCGTCCCACAGTAAAATTGATGCGGAAACAGGCCTAAACTATATTTTTATGACATCATTTTCAAGCTTGATCTTTAAAACTGGCAAAAAGGATATATTAACGTACATACTAAGTTTGTAACGCAGTGAAGGAGCTACAATAGATGTAGAAAAGTATATATATTCTGGCTCAGAATGATCCCCTGAGCCGATTTAGCCCTGTCGGCTCATACGTAAAAGTTACCATATTGCGTATTGTAAATAATTTTTTTATGTATTATACCACAATCACACATTACGTTAATCAAACGAGTTTGGCGTTTAAAGGATTTAAACCCATGTTCCATTACCGCGTTTGACGTGAACTAATATCTTTCTGCGACAGGGCCCTTAGCAAACATTGACTAACGCCTCTATGAAACGAGCGACAATAACAATTACAATCCAACAATGCATTGCTATTGCCCTATGTTTTTTTAGTTATTCTTTCACACTTTTTCTAAACGTTTGACACTTCACGTTTAAAATAATCGTTACATATGACGTTTGTCTGTGTGTTTAGTTACCGTATTTCCTTTTTCTTCAGTTGTTAAATGCATTTTAGTGTGTACAAACTATTGACAATTTGCAAAACAAGAGCTTTGCATACATGTTTTCGGTGAGACCCCTTGATTTTGTTAACAACGCTATGAAAAGACGTGGTTTATGCAAAAAGTACATCTATAGTGAGTGTTAAAATTCAGTTTACATCTTCAAAAACAATGTTTCCGTTCCCATTGAATGTATAGATCATACAAAGCTTTCGGGTTTTCTTCTTTAAAATTTATTTGTGTGAAGCTAGAAAAATTTATTTATTTATTATTTTCTTATATATTTTCCTATTTATTCTTAATTCTTTCCGAAAAGTGTTGTGTTGACGTTCGTTTAATCTATTGTCACGACGTGTGGGGGGAATGAAAGCATTCGCACAAGAGAATCGTTAAAATAGAATCGATAAAAGACGCCAAATTCAATCTAATTCATATACGAGAGACAAAGAGCTGTTGCATACAAATAGCAAAATTTAGTAAGACCACCAAGCAACCAATTGTCTTAAATTAGAAATCGAACAGTCGTTGCGTATGGAGACATTTTATTGTGTTGTCCTTCTTCGTAAAATCGAGTGATTTTGGCAGCGGTTTAACGCTAGCCGCTAGTGCAAAGTATATATATTGACCGTAAGGTATAAATCAAGATTATTTCGTAAATCCGATTTCACAGCACTGTTCCATTTTCCAAACAATTTGCAACACTCTTGTTGACGATATGGAACGGCGTCAGTTAGGGAATTTGAAATTGTGTACGTTGTTGAATAATATTTCTGGGTAGAGCTCACTCCGATAATTAACATTGTTTAACATCGAGAAAAATACGGAAACAAACACTTCGGACTTTTTGTTAAATGATACTTGTGGTAAAGAAAGAATCTTAGAGAAATTTAAAAGAATTGATCGAAATCACCTCGAGGAAAACTAAGCGCCAAAATGGAGGATCTGCTAGAAATATATAAATGCTTAGGTGAAGTTGATAAAAAACTGGAACAGGAATCTAATGTAAGGCGGTAATTTATTGCTTTATAAAATGTAGCAAAAAATCTCTTTTCCGTCAGGCATTCATGCAAAAGTTGCGTTGTCTGCTGCATGGACCAACGGCTTTACCAACCACGGTGGCACCAAGCGCATCTGATGAATCCACAACAATTTCGTCGCCGCAGCAAACAAAAAAACGCATTAAGTGCCTCTCGCTGGTAGACGAGGAAGAAGGTATGTGGGCAATCGATATTTTCTTCAAAACGAGTTTTAACCAAGTTTTTATTAGAACACCTAAAGCAAAGCAATAACAAATTGTTTGACAAAGGTACTGATTTTGTGCCATCTGCCAAAATAGAGGAAGGACCGAAGGAGGATTATCTGATGGAAAATACTGCAACCATTTCTTGTACGGAGGCAGATAATCAAATGCCTCCTCCGCCGCCACCCGCAGAGACACATGAATTTGTTCGTCCGCAGCGTGCCGCTAAACTTAAATCCGTAAATCTTCTGAAAGAAGCTCCGCTGAACACGAAATTACGCCGTCCCAACAATGAAGACGAGCTTAAAATCAAGAAGGAAGAGGAGCAGCGAAGGTCGCAGCAAATTCTTAACGCTACAACAACTCTTTCGCAGTCGAAACAATCGGGTGCAAGTGTTAAATCATCGGATTCTTCCATACTTATAATGCCAGAAAGCGAAGCATCCGTTGTCGATTTAACAGCACAAGAAGAACAATCAAATAATGTCCCAATGGAGGAAGGCGTGGAATCTAAATCTGAAAGTACGTATTTGTGGAAAAAAATTTCAATATATATTTTACTTTTAATGCTTTTGTGAATTTGCTTTGCACCTTTTTAGGAAAATCAGATAACGCCAGCGGCAAACTCAAGGAGCCACGCGTTAAAATAAAACGTGAAAAGATGAGTTCTATAGGGTCAACCCAATCGAACACCGATCTCCCTCAGGCATCGGAGAAAGAAGCAGAAAAAAACTTAACAAATAACGAAATCGTACCGAAACCAATTGTTGTAAATATTCTATAATTCCTGACAAAGTTTTTTGAAAAATAATGTTACTTAGGAGTATTAATTTCTACCATTTATAGGTGAAAGTCGAGCCTAATGAATCGTTGCCGGAATCAGCAAACGTAACTACAACTAATAGCTCATCGGCTGCGGTCGCGGCACCACCAGCATCGCACACAAAGAAATCTAAAAAGAAAAAGAATATACCGCACGTACCCATCAAAGTGGAACGTTGGAGTGAATTCGATGTAAAGCAATCGCCTATTTCATCTCGTACCAGAAATGGCAACAGCAGTCGTGTCCAAAGACAGGGTTCTATTTACGAGGATGCTCTTGATCAAGCCTCTGCACCGATTCCACCTAATAATTCGGCGCCAGAACCCGAAGGAACTACTAAAGATACAGACAACCAAACCACACAGGCTTCACATGCATCGAAGGAAGAATTGATTCAAGCCAGTGAGAAATGTAATGCAACCGTGGTAATAGAAGCCAAAGATGCAACATTCACAGCAAATTCAGCACTTCATAATACATTTCAAGTGCCTAATCTTCAACCGGCTAATAGCCAGGCAACATTCATCGTGGATAATCCGAATGCTACCGTCACTATTTCTACGAAGGATTGTGGCGCTCCACTAGCGGATGCCACTTTTAATGTCGCTTCCCAGAGACGATCCCCATCCAAAGATAATCAGTCAATGGAAACTGCTAAAGACACTTCAAATGTTGGCGGTGGTGGGGACAGTCTGGTTACTGAAGATGAATCCTATAGGAGCCCACAAGCAATACTGCCACCTCCCGTAATTCCAGTGCAAGCGAAGTCGACGACATCAAATCGGCAACCGAATTCGACTAAAGCTTACAAATTACCAACACGTACCAACGAGCTTTTCAATCCGCTCGTGCAAAGTCCGGTGAAGAAGAAGGTAGAGGCTTTTGAAGCCGCTGCGGTACAGCAGACGAAGACTTTAAGGTCTAAGCGTACCAAGGAGAATGCAATACCAACAGTAAGTATCAATAATGATTTTAGCTTTTCGTCATTGAGACATAATGTTTTTTATTTGCTTTAGCCACCTTTACAGGATAGCTCTACCAAAGTATCAAACAGTAAACTAGGCGTTCCAGCTCGTTTCTTGACGCCTACTCAGTCGTCGAATGTAACACCCAACGCCGCTCAGACTTTAGCCCAAGCAAAGAAACAGTCTAGTAGTGCCTCAAAAATCATGCCATTCTCGAAAACATTGACTTCGTCATTGAAATCGTCAGCAAGCAGCAGTGGTTCAACAAAATCAAATCTCTCGCGGGAGAACAGTGCCGATGATTTTCGACGTTGTCTTCAACAAATGGCTGAGGCACGCAAAAAACAACGAGAGCAAAAACATTTTTTGGCGGCACAACAGCGTGAAGCAAAGGAGAAAGAACGAGCCGAACGAATTGCTAAATTGGCTAAGGAGCGAGAAGAAAAACGGCTTAAGAAACAGGCTGAGCTGGATCAGCAAAAGAAAGGCCTCGAAGAAATACAACGTAAATTGAAGCAAAGCGAAGATATGGATCTTTTGAAACAGGCTCAAATGCAGTCAACCAAGTCGAAGGTCATTCAAGAGCAAGAGCGTGTGATGCTTCAACAAATGAAACCTCCAAGGACAGTTGTACCACACAATCCCAAAGTACCTTCGAATTACACATTTGAAATGTTACATGAGGATGATTCGACTGACTCCGAGGAAAAAGTAACCTATAAGCGACCGCCACCACCCGCTTGGAGTCGACGTAAGAAACGAATGACTCGCATTAGAAAGAACCTTTCGTTAAAACATTTCAAATCTAAATTTTCAGGTGCAGTACGCGGACAAGCTATAAATTTACAACAACATTTCCCTACTGACATTGTTGACAGCCTATTTTCGGTGCAAGCGATGACGCCCGATCTGAAATTGATCTTTCCAAATATTGATGATCGCTATCTCAAAAGGAATTCCAGTGCGTTTTGGTCAACACCGCCAAGATATTCAGAATTGCCGAAATATTGAGCGAATAATAATTTATTGTTTTTCTTTTTAAAAAAATTTGTTTAGATTTAGGAGTTTTTGAAATTGATTTAGTTTAAGGCGGTCTTTGCAGTGCATATGGTTTCAGCACTTCTTGGTATTGGCCTCTTTCGATTATATCAATAACTATTCTCAATTATAATTATTTTTAAAGGGCGAATTGAAGCACATAATTGTCATTAATAAAAATAAATAATTGCGGCATCCAATTTAGAACTATTTCAGTCATAAAAATATTTCAATTATTCCATTTTATATTAATGGTTTTATATTAATTATATAGAAGTATATTTAAGAGAAAATATGCAAACAAGCAACCGTTTTTTATTTTTTTTAATACTGGTAATTCGCAACATTCATTTATGGAGTTAGGGATACACTTTATATTTGTTTAATAATTAGTTATAATTACATTGCTTCGTTTAATTTCTATTAATTTGCATAATTTAGTTAATTATGCATACGTCACACATAATGTCTACGTCACGGATCAATGCGTAGATGCATTTCATTTCTGTGAACAGTCTACAGATAAGCAAGTCTACAAACAAGCCATTTCAATTCCGCTCTTACGACCCTGCAAAGAAGAAACATGAAAAACGAAAGACTTAAGAACAAAACTTCCATTTCAAAACAAAACACTTTTCCTTTATATCGTACAAGAAAAAACTTTATGATCATTGATGCGTGCTCGCATTCGCATTCGCCTTCTCTACTTTTGTGCTTATTCTAGTTTATTTTTTTTTATTGATACTACGATGCAAATGCGTACGCAAGCAATGCATTCACTTTGCTAATTTCTCTTAAGCCTCTTTGTGCATTCCATCTGATTTTCATTTTATATTGCGTTAGCGGTATTCGATCGATTGTTATGATACTCGGCAACCATGACCAGTGAAATTTCTTGCATTCAACTTTTCTGTCTTCCTTACATTCAGCAACAATTTCTTGGGCTCGATGATTTCAAATTAAAAATTTACTCACATTTCTGATGAAGTTAGTAAATTGCTCAGTTTTGTTTATTACATTTTTAACGAAAACATTTTTATTTGGTACGAGAGCGATAAAGCAATAAATCAGGTATCGAATTAAGAAATCGTATTTTTTTAAGCTTGGGAGAGATTTATTCTCCGAAGAGAAACATAATTTTGGTTTAAGTTTTTTTGAATTAAATTAATTTGCCACATTTTCATTATCTACATTTGCTTCTTTTTTCATTATCTTCGCCTGACTGCTTTAGTCCATTTTCACTTTGTTATACATCCTCCTTACTTCCGACTCCACCATTCTCACCCGTCCAGCATTATTTTCTTCCTTTCTTTGGCTTCTTCTCTTTTGCATTTTTCCAACGCAATGCAGTCGACTTAACTCAATCTGAAGGCCGTCTACGCTGTGAAGTTTCAAGACAGTAAACAGTTTTTAACGAACCGGCTCGGAGTTAACGTCGTTCCCGGTAAAACGAATTCTTCGTTTAATCTGAAAACGCGCGCGAGTGCGGATTTGCTGCTCTCAAAAAGTGGAAAACCAACAACAACAACAACAAAAAAGAAGCGAAAGACCAAAAGAAGCCGGTTAGTGATTTTGTCTTTCTTATTTTGGTTTCTGTACTACTTATTGCTTTTAACGTGAATTGTGTTGCATGTGTGTGTCTATAAGTTCAGGTGTGCGTTGACCATATATATATATTGATGATGGATACATATCTGTGTGTTGGATTGTGTTAGTGCACTAAAAAGTGAATAACGATTAAGACACACACACATACAAATATTAATTAAGAGAAGACACAAAAAACTAGATAAAAAACTTTCTTTTTACGTGTTACAAGTGTTTTCGGCGTGTGTATGCGAGTGGATATCTTTGAGCAACATAAAACAACAATGAAAATAACAACAACTTGTAATAATAAAAATAACTTCAAACAACAATAACAGCAACAATAAGATCAACAACAACTGCATTAACTGTAATAGAGCATCGTAGCTTTTTCCTAAGGTTTTTCTGTTTCTTTATAATTCTTGCAGTTGTTTCTGATCATTGTCCGTTACAAACACAAAAGCTTATTCACCCTAAACCCATCAAAAGCTGTTTAAGTCTATCAAACTTTTAAAAGAAATTGCGAAAGCTTTGGTTTTGCAAATTACAAATACTTATTTTCAGCATTTGAGAAAGATAGAAGATGAACAATATATATATTTCCTTAAAGTAAATAAAACTTGCTTACTCTTGTAATCCTTAAGAAGAGTGCTTCTAAATTCTAATCCAAATTAATGAGAAACAAATTGTGCAAGAATAATTAAATTCGAAACGCAACTTTTTTACGCTCTTCTCCTTCTTTTCTTAAATTCCTTAATTTTAATTTTTTAAAACAAATTTTTTAAACTAATTATCACTTAAACCTTAACCATTAAAATAATAGTTAAAAAACCACTGATCAATCAATGACTGATTGCATAAATAATTGAAACGCAAAAAATCGACGGAGACAAAAAAGTGAAAGTCTTTACAAAAGCTCTTTTCAGAAATGAAAAAGATTTATCCAACCAAATGAAATCCATAAAATCAAATTATTTACACGAATCTTTATTCTTTCTCCTTTTTTTACACGAATATTTTTTGAGGTTTGCCTGTATTGTGAAATTATCGATCATTAAATGATCAATTTAATACCATGACGCACCAATTTTGTCTAATAATAATTAACATTTTACATCAATTTAAAAAAAATATATGGAGACACTCATTCAATCAAAATTAATTGAAAAAATATAGAAATTTCAAATTTCTTCCAAAAATGGTATTGTATAAGTGATTGCTTTTGTGCTGTTGCCGTTGCTGTCACTGCTGATGTTGCCCAATATTTTTAATGCTATTAAGCCGTCCATCAACTTTTTTCTCTCAACAAATAGGAAAACATGTTTTGCTGATTGTTGATCAACCAGTAATTGGTCAGCATTTCTAATACTTAACGGCATCAACTGATATATTGGTAATAACAAATCAACAGCAATAATTTTCTTGAAACAAAATTGCTTTCGTGAACTGTTACTTGTGCCAGATTTTCCAATGCGATTTGTTGAAAAATGTTATTTTTTACCTTGAAAATTTTACAACATATAATTTTAAAACTTAAAATTTAACTGCAAATTTAATTTCTCTTTGCGTTTTTTAAATGAATTTAAGAATTGTGAATAAATGTTAAATCATACGCTAAAGGATAGATAAAGTTTTGACATACATTTTTATATAAACGAAAAAGTTAATATTGGATCATAAAAATATAAAAAAAATTATACGAGTTCTTCATATAATTGAAATTTTCAATTAAAATAAATAGAACTGTCCCGTAGGTGTTCAAATTTCTTTTTCTTGTTTTTCAAGTAATTCAGGTTTGTGTCTTAAGTCTAAGAATTGAGATGCGCTAAGTTCGCTTCTTGGATCTTTATATTGTTTAAAGAAAATGTGGTTTTCCTTTGGTATACACACAGAAACACACACAAACACACACACACACAAACAAATACACACACGCAATACCCATTCCTATTAGTTGAGAATTCATTTAATATCACGTGAGTTCTGTACATAAATTAAAACAATGTAAAACAAGAAGAAACAAAGAAAAAATTGTAGAAGAAAAAATTGGCTTTTTTGTTATTATTGGGTAACATGAGATTAGGGAAAACCCGACCAAAGAAAGAAAAAATAGGCCAAGTACGAGTTGAAACCGTTTTCGACATAAAATTATTTTATAAGAATTAAAAACAAAATTAAATGCGTTTAACATAAAAGACAAATCAAGATATTTAATATAAATATAAATGTATGAAAACGCAGTGTTTCTCTCAATAAAAAATCATAAATTCTAATCGATCAAGTTAAATCGAATTGTAAAATTTAAGACTAAATTAAAAAAAAAGTAATTTCGCAATTCTCAAATATTAGAAACAATTCATTATTATTTTGGAAATATTATTTGTGCAATATATGATGCATAAAATATATAAAGATCTATGTAAAATAGTAATAAGTTCTAAAAAATGCTTTTCTTCCGTTCTTTGATATTTTCCTACGATTTTTACACCAATTAGAAGTTTTAAAAACAAAAACAAAAATCGCGTTGGTAAGGTGGATTAAATTCATTCATTGAAAGTCACAATATTGAAATTTTTCATAGAGTTTCCCACTATTGCTTTTTTCAAATTTTCAAAGTTAATTCAAGGTCTTTTTTACGTCAGAGGACCTTTTTTAGAAGAACTTTCTATTTCATTTATGACTGAGATATTCACATTTATTTAATAAAAAATTTCATGGGATTATAAATTATCTTTGCCTAACATCGAATTAACAAACAACAAAAAAAAACATAGACCTTGCTTACGGCAATCGCTTTATAAAATTCACAAGTCTACCTTAATAAGCAACGCAACAACATGGAGCATTAAATGGAGTAGCCATAAATAATCCACCAACGTAAAATCCAATTAAAAAAGGCTTTTTCAATTTTACTGTCTCTGTTTTCTTATTATCGTTTTTGTTTGTGCTCTGTCGTGTCATTTTATGTTTTACTGTATTTTTTATTTCCATCTGGAGCACACAGTGATGTGTCTGTCGATACACATTTGTGTCGGTATCCGCCTGAAGTATGTATCTATTGGTATATTTCGGTTTTTACATCTTGCCCACGACAAGTAGCTCGACGTAATACTTTCACTTTCAGCACAAACTAAAAGTAATTCGTTTCAGTTCGTCAACTTCGAGTATTTTCAGTCTTGCTTTTTTGGTTTTTTGTTTTTAATTTTATTTAGATTTTATTTTTCCCTTTCTTTTTCCGGTAATTTAAAACTTGCCAGTTTTTATCTTTTGCTGATTAAATTTGTCGGTTTTTTTCTATACAAAACAACTATGACACGTCATTGAACTGAAATGCTGTGAAGTGTAATAAAATAAAAGGAAAATATATTTTTGTTTTCAGTCATCTCTTTCTTTTTTCCATTTAGTTTAATTATCTCTTCCCCTTGGGAGTTAAATTAAGCGCCATAATTTTTGTTATCATCTTTTCCGGGGTCTTATGGTGGAATTCATCTACAGGACACCTCCTTAGTACAAGAATATGAGGGTTCTTAACCTTTGAGAGCATTGATACCTCTGTAACCCGGTCACTAGTGGTGCCTTTCACTGGCAGCTGGCTATAATATTTGTCAATTTCAAAAATATTTTCACATTCAATAAATTTCAAACTTGAACATTTTGGATTAATAAAAGACTTAAGACACAAACTACAAGAAGGAAATATGCTACAAGAAACATTTTTAACTGATTTTCTGTCTTTCAAAATTGTGATTATTCAAAATATTTGCAGATATTAAACTATCCTGATAAAAGGACGAATTATACAAATAACACTAATGTATAAATAAAATTAAATACGAATATAAACAACGTAATAAATATACACATAATGAGACTAACCAAGTATTATAATTTGGCATTATTTACTTTTATAGTTTGCAGATAAAATTCCGCACCGTCTTTAGAACGGTCACTGGAGCCACGCCACGCAAAATGGCTACAATGATTTGATTGAAGAAGCATTACAAATAATTTTTATAAATTAAATAAACAATATTTTATAACGATTTCATCGTGCAATACGCTGATAAGCTAAAGTAAATAAGTGTTTTTGAATGAAATATAACAATTAATTTCTAATTCAACTAAGCGATAATTAATAAAAATTTAATAATTAATTTTCTTTTAGATAAAAACAAATAAATATTTAAAGCTTAGGAATGGAAAAATGAAAAATATTAACTATATCTTCTAAACTAAATGATAAAAAGTATTTGAAATAACATTTTTAATATAAAGTACGAGAACGAAAAAGATAACATTATTATAAGCAAACATTATTTTAAAAATGAAACGAATACCGCCAAACATCAATCGAAAAACGACAATTATTACACAAAAGCGGATTTGGTGCAATTGCAATATAATGTTGATGATATTAATAACGGTGACAGCCGTCACCTGCACTGGTAAGTTTTCCTCTCTCGTTAAAAAAATTAGCATAGTATTTAGTGAAATGTACAATAATGAAATTCTTATTAAGGAAAGACATTTGAAATCGTGTATAATATTGATAGAGATGGATATTTATATAGATGCTGATCATGCTTTGTTAGCAGAATTACTTGACCCAAATAATAGTCCTTCTTCACTCAACTCGTATCATGTTTGTGATTTTTCAAACTATTATTGTTAAAAACTTCTTTCTTAAAGACAAAATATTTTGAAAACAAAAAAGTGGACTATGTCCAAATATTTGTCCAAATATTTTTTAATTTCTTAACAACTAATATAAACTCCTAAAAAGTGATGAAATTGTTAACCTTGGTGAAGGTTCTTGCATTGTGGAACCTTGAATTATATGCAAAATCGTTATGTGCTTACTGGAAAACTAAACTTATTTACATTAACCGGAAAAGCTTATACAACATTCCTTAAAAATTAAACGCCAAGCCTCATGGTCTTTTGCCTAATAAATTATGGAGGCAACAATATTAACAATATTAAGCAACAACTGAGCCAAAATACTAAACCAAAAGCTAAAAAACCGAAGTAGAATAAACTGATAAGAATTTAAAAGCGCTAACACTTGCTTGCCCGCCGATTTTGTCATAGTTAAAATTAATTTAAATTTAAAAATGCGGGCATGGATAATGTCTTATACATGAATTAACTGCTGCCGCCATCGCATACAAAAACGATAACAACCAATATCATAAACAAAGCTGGAGCAACAACTAATGGCAACTACTAGAGCATGCCAAGCGTATTGGCAACAAACTTAATTTCACTTAAGTCAATTACAAAAATGGCTGCCAAACGGTTGGTTCAATAATAATGACACTGCTGTTGTGTTAGAGTTAATTTTTTTTATTAAATTGTTCTTAAACGTTGGTAAAGTCTCCAGTAGAAATTTCAATATATTCCTTAAAGAACTTGCTCTCTTACGAATCTCTTTTAAATGATTCTCTCGGAGAGTTTATTTCTGCAGAATTGTTGAAGGAATGCATAGAAATGAAATGGAATGGAATGGAGTTAAATGGAATAGAAGGCATGTGGCAACTATTAAAGCGACGATATGGGACAACTAATGTGCCGACTTATTCTTGCTTAGAAAGTCCTAACACAACTCGTTCTGACGCTTTATGTTCCTCTTCGCGGAGACACGAGCTGAATGACCTTAATCAAGGTCTAAACCAGCATAGAATTTTTTTTGCATTCTACTCTCTGTTACGCTCAGTTTACTCAGGAGCAGTTCTTCGTCTCACCACCAGGCAAACTGTGACTTAACTAGAAATCATAAATGTCAACAAATATTGACGAAGGAAACGACGATGCAGAAAATTGCTGTAATAGAAGCATAAACATCAGTACTAGCATCATCAGCAACAGATAGAGCAAACACGACAATGCCATTAGGAGATATTAATGAACCTAAACGATGCACTGGTGCAATATAATCGCCATAAAAGCAGTTTCTTTTCTTCAACTTCATTTTGTTTTAATTTCTTCTATTAATCTTTGTTGTAGTGGTAACAATTGTGACCATTAAAATTACAAGATTGCACAGGGGTACACATAAAATTAGATGAGACTTGCTTCACTTTTGAAAAATTTAGAATATTGTTGTGAACCGCTTTGGATACTTTTATGATAAATTTATTGACTGATTGACCGAAGATCATGATCCTGCTAATTCACAACAAAAATACCAGATGCAACCCCGCGTCAAAGGTCATTGCCACAGAGCCTCAAATCGCTGCCCTCGCAGCAAAACTCATAAACCTTAAGATTAAGGTCATCGACATGCGGTCACATACCATTCATGTTTGGCGAAAGGTCATTGACCCCAGCTACAAAGTCATTAAGGCCAGCTTAAATACCTTGAATACCGAGTAAAAGACTACTAACCATTAAGTTATTAATCTCGGGTCAAAGGTTGTCAAATTGCTCATAAACATAAGCCAATGCATCACATTTTTGCACCAATTTTTTCATTTGTAATTTTCATTTTTTGTAATGTATTTTTTTCTTTTTTGAACATATGCCACTTCGAATTATTTATTCTCTTACAAGAAATAATTTAAAACTGTTTATATTTTTTTTCAATTCCTAAAAAAGAGAACTTGTTTCGCTTGTTTTTTTCATTTATCATGTTCTTCGTCTTTCCTGCTTCTGCTGCTTCCTCTTCTTCTCCTATATATTACTCTGAATCAAAAGGAAATAAAATATCCCAAAATGGAAACAACGAAATCAACAACAACAACAACAACAGTAGAAACGTAAGATGAACGGCACTAACGATGACAACTCGGAAACCAGTCTTTCAATTCCGTTAAAAAAACATTCAACGGTTCATTTCGCGTTTAAGGAAATCAACAACCTGACAAAATTGCTAGAGAGCATCATGACAATGACAGATGGCGTAGAAGACAGTCTGTAAAACGGTAGATTTCAAATTGTCGAGCAGAATTTTTTATTGATTTCTTTTCTGGTGGTTTTTATATAAAAATTTCGGGCATAGAAAACGAAAAAGAATTATTATTATGTGCGTTGAAAATATTTTGAATATGTTTTATTAATTTGGGTTAGACTGAATTTAGGTTAGATTCGATTAAGTCGAATACTTCTACCAGAACAAAACACGAATCTGATCAGTCGACATCAGTGATATCTCGTTTGCTTTTATAATCAAGCAGCATTCTTTGTGGCTTTTAGAGAATAATTAATATGATCATTATCGTCTTCTTTCATTGGTATGACCAATATTGCTCACATACACACACACATGCATCTTCGTGGTTGTGTCACCAGTCACCAGTACGGATGAACGACTATTAGCGAATTGCTTCGTTATTTCCGCACAATTGAACCACTTGCATTGAGTTTATTGGCCCAGTTAATATCAACACCAACATCAATACTAATGGTTTTTATTTCTGTTCCTATTTTTGTGTCATCTGCTCTGTATTGTATACAAAGTTGGTCGTGCGCAGAGCTCCAGAAATCAGAGTGTCATTATAGTAAATTAGTGTTAACAACTTGTGCGTATATCGATTGGAATAGTTTTAATTGCCTGAAAATAACGGTTATTTGGGCAAAGAAAAAAGGGGCAATGGCACTAATTAAAAAAAATTAAACACGCATTTTTCAGACCCACACATGATAGAATGAGAGCAAGGGAGATGCTGTGCCAGATTTGGTTAATTAATCGAGATAGAATTAAAAGCAAATTAAAATAAATAACTCTTGGTAATTTTGGATTTCGTTCATTTACAAACAAAGAGACAAGAAAGACAATTTAGGTTAAAATTCAAATTAAATGTATTCATTTATATCTTTGGAATTCCGATCCCAAGAATTCATTAAACGATTTATTATTATTATTGCTTTGTTAGCCTTCTGGTTTTTTAACTGGTTTGATTAATTGGTTTTTTTGTTAGCTCACCATTCTTGGATTTGTTTATATTAGTTGATAATTTAGGTTGCCAATTTGTCATGTAATATATGTCCTTTCAGGCAGAACACATGCGACAAAACATGGCCATTGTGCGCCGGAAACGGAAACCTCTGGTTAAAATCTGTTGCTCTCGAAGGTAGAATATTTTTTGAATTAATGTTTCAGAATTAATTCAGACAGAATTAATGTTTCAATTTATTTAATAAGCGAAAATATATTCATATTAATTTCGGGCCTTCACAAACATAAAGTTTTTCTGGATTTCGAATGCTATCAATACCGATGCATATCAGTTTTGGGTTCTGAGGCTTGGGATCTTTTCTGCAAGGCAACATCCACGTCAAAACTTCAAATTATTCACCAATCGCATCAAGAATTTCCCCTTCGTTCAAAATTCATAGATTTTTTTTATCGATACATTTCGTATCGGGACCACAGTGCATAGAGAAAACAAATGATTGGAGCAAAAAGAAAGGATAAAAGATGCCAAGAAAATATGCATCAAGAATTCCATAAGTGGAATTTGTATTTTTTCTCTTTCCTTTCTTATACTTTTTAATAAAAGACATTACTTTTTTTGCTTTTTGTTCGTCGAAATGTAAGGTAATTGTCTCTATATTCTTTAGTTGCTTGTTTTGTTATCACATTACTGAAGAAAAAGAGCGTAAAGGAGATAATAAAGGCCTTTCTGTTTTTCTCTTTCACCTAAATGCATTCAATTCAAACTTAATTATTTTAATTTTACAAAAACTTGAAAAGAATTAAGAAAAACTCTTAGAAGAAAAAACTTGAAGAAAAGCTTGAATTCTGAAAATTAGCATTTTTAAACAATTTAGATCGTAATTATAGTAATTTTTAATGCATAAAAATTAACAAAATTTCACTTTCAAATTTTAAATTATTAGTAGAAAATTGAACACTTTTAACGTTTTAAAGTGAAACTGAAGTAAAAGAGAGACTGAAACGCGAATGGATTTGAAGATAGTTTGAGCAAAAATGTTGTAGACAAAGCAAAAATATGTTTTATTTTAAAGATAACGAAAAGTAATATGAAGGAAAAATCATTAATCATTGGCAAAAAAAATTTCTTCGAATTTGAATTTTTAATAAACTTTCATTCATTCATTCATATTTATTTCATGGATGAAATGAAAAAAGAACTAAAAATATGGTTTTAATAGTTGGATAAATATTTAAGAATAAATAAATACTAATTCAAAAAGCATATAATTTTTAGAAACCTACTAAGAATGTCACTATAAATATTACTGGCCCCTTTTCCCCGCCCCTCCTATTGTATTCTCTAATATAAAATTAACTAATAAATTATGCGCAACGCTCATTCATTATTAGTAAATTTAAAATTTTCTTATTTTCACATTTTATATAAGAGAAAAGTGCGCAGTCTGTTTTTTACAAAAAAAAAATCCAAAAACTAATTCATTTTTCCTAAAGGTTATCTAAGAAAAAATTTAATTAACTAAAAAATACTTTCTCACTTACGATTTTTTCTGTAAATTAAAATTTATAGAAAGTAAAATAATATAATTTTTTTCTCTAAAAAAAAGAAAAAATTGAGAAGAAATCAGAAATCAGAGATAGAAATCAGAACCACTAAAAATTTCGTTGATGGTAAAAAATTATGCAAATGCTGCTAAATATGAAATAGAGAAATTATTAAGAATTAGAAAAAAGAAACTTTCAAAAGGAAAAGAAATACTAAAGAACGATAAATTAACGAAGATCAGAAAAAGAGAAAATTTAAATTGAAAATTAATGAAGATGTAAAACAGAAAAATTCGAACAAATAAAAAACAGACATAAACAAAATAACTAGAAGAATAATTCGAGAAGAAACATAATTTCGCATTTTTGTGTTTGTTTTTCTCTTTGCGCTGTAGCGTTTGTATCATTTGTAAAGAATGAATAAGATTTTAACCGCTATTTTTAGTAAAATAAAAATTAAAAAAAAATAATAAATCTAACTTTAGCCCGTCTGGAATTTATATAATATGCATTTATTTTATGAACGTACAGTTTAATTTCAATCATCAATTGGAGATTATTTTCTAAAACGAACTCTTTATTTTAGAAAAAAACTACAAATCTCTTAAAACAGTTTTGTTTCTTACGAATTCAATTTTCTTTTTAGATTTCATTTATAAATGTTGGTTTTTATTCGACGATAAAATCCTGAAATAAACAAGGCATACACACAATAAACAAATACAACAATAAACAAATATAACAATAAAAACATACAAGAACAACAAACACAACAAAAGATATTTAGCTAACTTCTACCCCAAAAAGAAATCAACAAATTACACCGAAATGTTATGCTTGGTTGTTCAAACTGTTGTTGAATCAAGCATGCGTAGCCGCGACATCATCACTTCCTCCTTCACCATCCGCAACGTTAGCACCCTCTTTCGCACTTTTCGACTCAGATTTCGACAGTTGAATTTATTTATTCCCGATGTTTTCTCTCATTTTCGAAATGAAATTTAATTGCAATTCTTCTTTGGAATTTTCTTTGATATTAGTTCCTATACGTGTATGCATCAAAATGTTGCGAGCAGTAGCTGAAAAGTTATTTGAATTGAGTATTTGAAATTTACAGATAATTTGATAAATTCCATTAAAAAAAAACAACAAGACCCAAAGACATCGGGTGTTCTTGTGATTACCTAATAGGATTATTAACAAAAATTCGAGCTGATTTTTTTATTTGCAAAATATGAAAAAACAAACTTATACAAAAGCCTAAAATGTCTGAAAATTATATAATTCTCATTTTTTTTAATTGCCTCTTTTCAAAACAATCACGACCGACAATATTAATTTCAGCATAACGTCCCATAGTAATTGTCTCGAATTTCGTAATCACGGATTGTGTGTTAATTTTTTAATGGCATTATTAAACCCATTAGGAATATTAATGAGTGACTAAGTACGAAGCCAATTGAAATTAGACACTGAATTTTCCTAGCCTTTAATTGTTTTGAAGTTTTATATTTTTTTTGTATGTACGTTTTTTTCTTTGCATAACAACCTAACACTTCCCTTTCTTTTCTTCTTTTTCTCCTTCTTGGGTTTTTGTCTATCTGTCGCAATATTGGATGAGTATTTCACACTATTGCTATGAGTACGTCCATGAGTCCATACAAGTCCATAAGACATCAGAAAGAGGAACAAATATTTAAATGGATAGTTGTTGTTGTTGTTGTTTGCCGTTGGAAATATTTTTAAAGACACTTTATGTGGTATAAAGTATTCCATGATTACTTATGGGCTATAATGGATATGCAAAGTTTTTAATATGAGTTCACATTAGTTATAAATGTTATAATTAGCTATAATGATTTTTTAATTATTGATTACTTCCTTAATTTTTGTTCATTCGATGACAATTTGAGAAAGTTATTCATTCAATTTCAAGGAATTTAAAATGTTTTGATTTTTTCTTTTTCTTTTTTTATTTAAAGAAATAATCTTCGTGTGATGAATCATATTTTCAGCGAGTTTTTTTTAATTTTTGTTTGGACATGCTCTTCGACAACATTTTAGTTACGCATCCACTTGCATAATTTACGTAACTAAGTGTGGTAAACGCTTTAGCTACTTTTACGTGGCTCAAAAGTACGTTGGAGTTTTTTGTACCGCTCGTATGAGTATTACAAAAACAACAAGCGAGATTTTAGTCGGAATTGAGTATAGTTTCAATTGACTAAAGCAATAGCTGACGATAAGTATTATGTTTATCTTCATTATTATTATTATAATTGTTATTATTATTTTTATATTCATTATTTTTTTTATTTCTATTATTATTATCAGTTTCATTTTGGTGGAATTAAATTTTTTATTTTATTTAAGTTAGAATTTAAGGCTTTAACTTTGGCCAAGTTAAAATTAATGAAGACATTTTTAAAATATCTCTCCAAAATCTTCATAAAATATTCCAACCTTTTTCAGTTCTTCTTAATTATAAAATAATAAATAAAATAAATAAGAGCAGTAACTGTCTTCTGAAGATAACCCACAAATTAATAATAAGGAGAAAAAGAAGCGTAAGAATTGAAAAAATTCTAAAAAAAGAGAAATAAATAGGAATGGCTTAAAGGAAACTTTATAAAAAGGTGAAACGGAAACTAATAAATTAAACATGTCAAGCAAATATGAGAATGAAAATGAAAACCATAATGAATATAAGCTCATCAATCTTTACGAACAACCAGACAATTGTTAAGGGTTCTTCCCCGAAAGGGAGGCGCAGCACCTGCTTCTATCATTATTGATATCAATTCCTGGGCGGCAAAGGAGAAATCTTTAATTCCGAATACGTTTTAAGTAAACAAAAACAAGAACAACTACAACAAGCCAACATTATGAATTTATTGCTTTCGCGGTTTATTGTAAAAACCAACACTTGTTGGATTTTTCGTTTATTTGTTTCTTTCTATCTCTCACAGATCTTTTACACATCTTCATAAAAAGCTTCGGATTAAAAACTTGTGCATCCGTGTGTGGGTATATGTGTACGTGTTTGGGTGTTCAAGTATATGTGCGCGCTTGTGTGTGTGCTTGTTTGCGTGCTCGCGTGTGCTTGAGTCTGTGCTTATGCTTTTGTAAGTAAAGAGTTGTGGCATACTCGAAGAGAGGGAGAGGGAGAGAGCGAGTGAGAAAAAACCACGGGAATAAGATAAAGAAATAAAGTAAAATTTCACTTTTCACAAACGCTTTTCGTTTGTCTTTCTGTAGATGTAGTCGCTTTTATCTTAATTTTTGTGTTTAACACATCTATCATAGCTTTTTTTCTCATCGTTCAGCATCTTCTTCTTAGGCATCTTCGCCTTTGCCTTCTACCATCTGAAATGCTTGACATAGATAAGATTCAATACTAGACAACATTAAAGTAGAGAGAAAATAAAAAAATAAATAATATAGACGACTGGCAAAAACCTTGTGTCCGCATTTCTTTCATAAAACTGTGTGTGTGTGTATTCGCATACATACGAGCACATGTATCCGACAATACTCTTTGTCTGTATGGGTGTTAATGAAGTGTTTACATATAATCCTATAAATCTCTTTGGATTGGAATTTATTTATTCAACGGACAGTTCGAGATATTCTTCTATTCGATAAAAGAAGATGTTTGTTTCTTAAGTCTTTTGTGTTTAGTTCTGAGAAATTAGGAAAGGTCTTTGCTGAAATCAAATAGAAAAGAATAATAACCAAAAAAAGGAACGTATAAAACGTAAACGTACACTGGTTGAGTTTTAATTAAATTAATCATGTTCAATTAAAATTCAGCCAGTGTACGTTTACGTTTTATACGTTCCTTATTTTGTTTTTTTTTTTAAGCCACTAATAGTCAAGTCTTTGCAGTTTCAATTTTCGAACTGCGTCACGATTTCACTTCATTTCATATTCAACTCATATATAATCTTATTATTCTCTCAATGGATTTATCTCTTTGTTTTATATTAGTTGCTGGCAACAACAATATTTACGGGATTCTGTTCGTTTTCGAAATTTTCTAAATGTGATTTTTCTTTTATTCTAATTCTGTTCTCTTTTATAAATTAATCAGATCAAAAATCAAATTTCTCTCCGAAAAAGTGGAGCACAAATATAATTCGAATATAAATTTTAAAATTTCGTAATAATTTCAAAGCTGAAGAATATGTTTTAATTCTTCAAAAGCTCGGAATCGTCAGAAATCAGTCTAAATAATTTTAAATAATTAAAAATTGAAAATTATAAAGCTTGTTTTAGTAAATATTTTGAAACGCGCGTAGAAATAGGTGGTCATTCATGCAATATCATGATTAATTGAAAAGTTGGATGCCTTTCAACAAGAACCCAAATTTCCAAGCAAATTAACAATTTATTTCCTTCTCTCTCTCTTTCTCTCCGTCTGGCCTTGATATTTCTTCAAGAAAATTCCATTATTAAACTATTCAATTACACTCCACACGTCATTAAATTTAATAGGCTGCAAAATTCTATTAAAACCAAACCGTACACGATTTGCAATTAAAATTAATTAAACATTACCGGTGCCGATGGTAATTCGGCATCGGGTGGCGACCTAATTCAAACAGTTGAATTTAATAACTTACCAGAACATAAGAGAAGTTTTATATTTATTGGGAAAGCCAACTTTCGCATTACCGTCGACTCAATTGATTGAACAACTGGCTCGCAATTGATGTTGCTTTCAAAACAAACAATTTCTATATATGGTCTCGTTTAGATGAAGCTATTTCTTATAGTCATTAACTCTTCGAATATTTGTTTTTGATAAAGAGTGAAAATTAATTAATAAGAATAGAAGTATAAATACTATAGAATTAATTAATAGAAGAATTAATAAGAAGTAGAAAATAATGTAAATTCAATTTTTGCTTTGTATCAAAATTCTTTGTGTTTCATCATTACAGATATTTTACAATCCGATGTTCATCTATCCATATCTCAAATATCACCCAAATCGAGCGAATATATCGCTGGTGTCAATCCGACCCCTGACGATGCTTCCCAATGGAGCATTTCTCACACCAGTCTCAGCAGTGTAAAACCCCAAGACGAAATGCTAGTTCATTTAGGGATAGTCTCGACATTGCCGTCTATCTCCGAGACACCGCACAAAAAGAGCACAAAAGAAAATCAATCCCAAATGGGAACCCATAGACGTATCGAACGTTCCGCTCAGCCAATACTTAATGAACATTTATCCAGGTCGAGTTTTAATAATGTGGATCTTCGTAACGTAAAACAGAACGAATTATCGGCGGGAAGACAATACGTTAAATATAATATTAAACCGACTGGTACCAGCGCCGCCACAGACACTGTAAAGCAATCCTTGGTAATCGATCACACACAACGTGTCCGCCAAGCAAAAACTCTTGCAACAAAAACACCAACCATAACGAGTACCGAAGGCGTGAGTAAGTCGAGTTCTTTTTTATCGGCTGGGGGTCCTCGACCAGATACGTCGGGGTCCCCTATCAGTCCGAGCAGTACGATCAATACTGCTATCTCGATGACGGCAACTGCCACAGCTACGGTGAATGGAACGAAGGTGGAACTGCCGCATAATGGACGACAAAATCCTAGCCCCGATATTCAAGAAATTATCACGGGCATCGTGAAATTACTGAACGGAAATGTGAACGTGCACGCCAATACGCAGGGATTACGCCGGCCCACAGCCAGTCGTATAAATAATCGTGGGCCACCCCGAATATCGGAAGCTCAGACTCTCCCGGTAGACTACGATATACAAAAACCACCATTGGGTAGCTCTATGCGACCGCCTCCGTATCCTTTCGATCGCCCCGATCGTCCATTTATCACAGGCGTACCAATACCGGAACAAATAGTACCCTATCGGCCAAATTTTGTAAGCGGTCGTCCACCTTGGTATCGCCACAAACCCCGGCCGCCAATTACAACCACTCTAGGTGGGGCAGGTGGTGGAGGTGGCGGTAACATAAGGCGCCCAATACCGCAATACAAACCATTACCAGCTTCCTCAATGAATCCACCGCAGAGTGTAGAGGAACCGGAAGTGCCACAACGCAAACAACAGCCGCCGTCACCACCAGCAAATCATAGGGTCGAGGAGGAAGTCGAATCGACAGCAATGGGTTCCGTACCTCCAAAACCCACTGATACGACGTATGACTCGGAATTCTCCAACGAAGAAGACGACAAGAACACGCAATACATCGAAGTTTCAGAGAATGAATCAGGAACGCTGATAGAGAATGAACCGGGAGAACGTGATAAGGATTTAAAGCCACCTCCACCATCTCCATCATCTACATCAATACCTCCAAAGAAGGAGGAACATAAGAAGAAACCGTCTAGACATAAAACAAATGACAGAAAGAAGCTTGCCATTGTGGAATACACGACAATCACAGATAGCAATTCAGTGTCTACAAGTGCTCCATCGACATATATCCCAATATCGATAAAAAACCCGCAGAGTTCTGTGAGTATCGATTCCTCAATGGAAGAAGTTATATTCATGACAACCTCCAGAACACCAACACTTGAAACAGCATCCACGATGTCCGCAACAAACCAAACACCAAACATGGAATCAACAATCACATCCAGCTCATCGCCCACTATCATCACAACACCAATCTCTACCAGCGAAATGACGAAGGAATCCACCAGAAGCAATTCAATGACAAATAATGAATTAAAAGTCACCATCGCAGCCACACCATCCTCTTCTATCTCTTCCACAACTTCTACCATCACAAAAACCAAGGCGTCTACTGCCTCAACAACTGCAACCACAACCGCTTTAGCGAACTCAACATCCTCAAACGAATACCAGCCCCGCCCGGGCATAGTCTTGGACGATCCGGAATTTAAGCCCGGAGGACGGCCACGTCCTCAGCAACGTCATCCCCAACAACAGCCATCGCCACGACCCACTCCAACCGTACCGCATCAAATTCATTCAACACGTAGCCCGGTCTTACCACCCGGCTATGGTGAAATATTCGATGTGACACTCTCCGCCATACAGGGTCCTGGCTCAGGGGGAGGTTCGCAGCAAACTATCAACATTAAACCGTATGGTGTTTACGATAGCGGGAATGCTGGATCACCGCCGTCTCAAGCCGATATCATTGTTTCGGGCCTAGGTGACGATGGTTTTGTTTCGATCGATGGTAAACGCACTTACATCAATCTCTTTGGTGATCCCACAGATCCGCCCGGTGCGGCTAAACCGCCCACAACCACGGCGAGTACAACGCCAGCAAAACTTCCTGGTTCTGGTTCCGTTACTGGTATCGCTAGTGTTGGAGACAATGGGAATGAAGGTGCGATAACACCTTCGGTTACGGGCCAGAAAACGGGCAATGGCTTTGCTGTACCAGAAACAGAAATTGTTGAACTGAAAGCGACACAAACCAATAACCACACGCCGGTAGCAGTAGTGCCACAATCACCCACCACACTTTCGGGCCTATCCAGACCGCATTACCGGCCCCGGACAACACAACCGCCTGTGCGTATCGATACTTGTATTGTAGGCGATGACTCGACTTGTGATCAAGCCCAACATGAACGCTGCAAAACCGAGAATGGCGTGTCCAGTTGCCACTGTCGACCAGGTTAGTTTAATCTAGAGGAATATCGTAATATTTCTTCTTGTCTATGGATTCTCGATAACTTCGAGATGTTTCTCTTTTCTTCTCTGGTGGTAGGCTACTCCCGTCGGAAACATCGTGAGCCTTGCCGGAGAGTAATTTCCTTCTTCCTGAGTTTGCGCGTAGACCGAATTTATGATCATCGAATAGTTTGGGATAAGAAATTCTTGGATCGAAATACTGAGCCTTACTCTCAGTTAAGCTACGAGTCCATAAGAGCTGTAAGTCGGTCAATCCCTAGAAGATCCATCGAATGGGGTGGTTTTTATTTTTTGATATTTGGAATTTCTCCTTCTTAGATCGACTCCGCAATGTCGATGACTCCGTATTCCGATGAGTTTATGAAGGCCAAAGTAAACAACATTTACCGCGGTGAACAGAAATTTGGTGGCAGTGGCGTCTTTGTCAATCTGACAATAAAGGTGAGTAAGCATATCAATGACCCCACGCCCATTCCCGAAGGGCTTTTGCATTTAATATCGTCTAATACTTATTCCTCTGCCTTCCTCAGCTCGATGAGAGTGTCGAAGCATTGCGCACAAATTTACGTAGCGATGTTCAGAAACACCTCCTCGGTGTCATACATCGTCGTAATAACAATATAGGTAATTCTGTCCTCTACGTTAGCACGCCCGAAGGTTCGGTTTCTCCGCTTCACGACTTGGACGAATGCCAATCGCCTGAATACAATGATTGTCACTCGAGAGCCAGCTGTAGCAATTTATGGGGCAGTTTCAGGTGCGTGTGTGAGGCAGGTTTACGTGACCCATGGTCGGATCAACCTCAACGTTCTGGCCGTGAATGCCAAACGTGTCCCGACGCGCACTGCAACAACCACGGAAGCTGCAGTTATAACAACGAAGCTATCCAAGAATGCGTATGCGATTCCGGACATTACGGTAGTCAATGCGAGATTGATGGTGAAGTTTTGGGCGTGGCAATTGGAGCATCAGTCGCAGCCGTTATTATAATCGTACTGACGCTGGTATGTTTAATCATGTGGTCACGTCGGTGGCAATACGAGCAAAAGAATGCTTTGGGTTCACCGGTTTTTGGTTACATGAATCCGGCGCCACTGAAATCAGCGGGTGCTCTGGCGCAACCCGGTTATCAAGTGACACTTGAAGATCGTATGCGTTGGGCACAGATTGCCGATGTAATGGCTCAAACCGGCAATCACTATGGGGTGAGTTGACTAAAAAGCACTGCAACTAGAACAGTTTTGTATTGACTGGAAGTTCATAACTCTCTAAATTTTCCACATGAAATTACCAGGCAGAGCCCATCGCACCGACACGACCCTCATCGGCAATGTTTGCTTATCCCAATCTACAAGCTATGGGTATGAGTGCCATGGAAGCGATGACCGCCACCATGCAATCAAATATGCAAATGCATCAAAATGCGACTCTTCCGCCAGTTCCTTTGCCACGGTATGAATGATTGTTTTTTTCTAAATCATCAATTTTTATTCTGTTTCGGTCTTTTCCAGAAGACTGGGGCTGAGTTCTCGTTCGAATGGTATGCGCACTTTAGAGAACTCCAGTTCGAGCGAAGAAGAAGATCGTGCAGATCTATTGGGTAGAAATTTTCAAGTGCCACGCCCAAAAAGTCGAAGTAATGCTAGCATAGCGGTAAGTGGAGAAAAATAAGCAACTCACACTCGTATACTCGTACACACGCTCCTCCAAACCTCCCTCTTCCCAATCACTACCTTACATGTTTTATTATCACTACTACTATTTTTCAGAACCAATCCGGCATCTACTACGATGTTGATTATGAACCCTCGGGTAATGGCATTGGTAATACCAGCGTTGACCATTTATACAGTTCTCAAAATCAGTCATCGTCGCACCCACATACACACGGTCATTCGCATAGCAATCATATACCCGGACCTCAGGGCATACCCATGAGTACATATACAGCGGGTCGTGCACCCAGTAGTTATTACATGAAATGAATCTACCGGTCTTCTGCAATACATCTGAGAACATTTTTAAATCAACGAGTTTTGATTTGAAGAACAGTCTGATTCATTTGTGAGCCACCTGTTTAACAGTGACTGATTCATTTGTGGCCACTACTATTTATTTTTCTGCAAAAAAAACGATTATTTATTTTTAGATTTAATAAAACGTATTATTATAACAGTTATAAACTAAAGTCTCCATCCTCTTCACTCCCAGAGGGAGAGCTTATGATAATACTTATAATGACTGAACAGCACTTGAATAGTGATGAATGCCATTATATTTCACAGAATTAAATCTTCGAAAGAATGTAAAGAATTAAAATAAATTAAAATTATAGCCGATAACCTTAATCCTCACACGATATACTCACTCGTTGAAACTGTTTTGCCTACTTGTGAATTGTTTTGTAATGTGTGAGGTTTCCAACGAACGACACGAAACGAAACGAGCGAACGAGATCCAACGTGTGAGGTTTGAGGTTGGGACAAAATTATCAAAAAAATATTGTAGTATCATAATTTTTTTTCTTATTTTCTTTTTCTAGTCGCTAAGTATGATTTATTGTGTATAAATATCTATTTAAAAAATGTTATCTATTAAAATATAAATAATCATAGGATATTACAGTAATATACATTTAAATAATTGAACTCAAGCTGTTCAATTTCTATAAAAAATAGTCGTTTTTGTTTTGACTTTGATAAATGGCCAAGTCGTTGTAAATAAAATTTATAATTTTTGTTTCAAGTTTGATAAAATGGCTTGATATCTGATACAAATATCGGAATTTATTTACAATCTGAATAGCGCCGTATTTTATAAACACACATGAGTAACGAATCACTTCAACTGACCGCGAAAGTTATTTAAATAAATATTAATCTTAATCTAACGAATTTGGCAAGCCTGCTTAATATTATATTGTTAAAAATCAATGTTTTTACCTTTAAATTATTTAATAATTTTAAAATTAAGTCGTAAAAATATTGTGTATAAAATTTATTTTCTATCAATAAATATTAAATTATTTTGAAACTAATTTGGCTTTTTGTCTGTGGGTAAACACTCATTTCTATATTTGTGGGTAATGCAGTTCTCACTAGATGGTATGTTAACGAATCGGATAAAAACATTCATACCATCAACAACTGTCTTATCATTTCAATGCAAAAGAAATCGATATGCCTACAATGACTCAGATGTTATTAGTTATGACGCAATTGGATAACAGATGGCGTCATTCTGTCAATTAATTTATATATTTTCTCGCCGTTATTCCACCGCTCGTTTCGACTACTGATGATTCATCGGATGTAGACTGTCATTTATACAATTTGGCCAAGGATATAAATTTTTTAAATTTCATTCTCACCTTCATTCTGTTCCATGGCTCCACAGAGGTTTCAACAGACGATATACATTCGTTAACCAATTGCTTCGTCTCATCATAATCTTTGAAATATAAATTCACAGGTTTTTATTCATTTAAAAAGCGACAAAATCACTTTTTAAATGATTACTTCTCGTAATTAAAAACACTAATATAAACGCTATTTAATTTAAAAATTAAAATTAAAAATATTTTAATTAAAATAAAAAATAAATTACAAACATTGAGAAAAAGATCTTAATGCGTACATTTTATAGGAATAGGTTGAGGCAGTGGAACGGATTAGTTTGTGATTTATTTGATTTCGTTTTATATGTTTTTTATTTTATTAAAATTCTTTGTTATTTATTTACTTGAATTGCGAAACCTGCAAATTTGCAAGCTGTTTTTTTAAAGCCAGCAAAATATCGACTTCTGGTTTCCAAACCGAAGGCTCCGAGGAAGCTTTCAGAGCGCGTACTTGCTCTGCCTGCAGATTGTAATTGCTTTAGAAAATTGCGACATAAAAACGAATAAATGTACTCACTTGTTTCGCTATTTGGGCTTCTAAAGCTTGCACCTTAATAGAATCCACACTCTTGACTTTATTTTGCTCCCAAGCCAGTTTCTTTTTTAATTCTAATAAAATGTTAACTTCCGGTTGCCAAACAGCTTTGTCTTTCGTCTTTGCCTTAAGTTCACGAACCTTAGCACCCTGTCTCTGTATCGCCTCTTCCAATTTTTCTACAGATTCAATACCATTTTGCACCATTTCGATACCTTCGTTCTTTTCAGAGGCATTCGTTTGTGAAATTTTCTGCGCCTCAGTCAATTTTTTCTTTAGATTCAATAAAATGTCAACTTCTGGCTGCCAAACGGTTTTATCTTTAACAGTTGCTTTTAATTGGCGCACTTTCTCACCCTGGTTCTTAATGGCTCCTTCTAGTTGGGCGATTGTTTGCGTTCGATCGTTCGCAACAGAAGACTGGCAATTCTCTGACGACACTTGAGAACCAGCATACTTTTTCTTAAGCTCATCAATATAGGAGTGCTCGAGTTTAGTAAACAGTGGCGAAGGCTTGCCAATTTTGTGACCGGCTTTAAGCAAGATCGTCATAAAAGGTTTTCTGAAAGAATTTCAAAACTAGAAAAAAAACACAAATTCAAAAATAAAAAGGCAACCCACTCTGGATTCAGCATTGTCTGCTTCGTATTTAGTTGACTGAACATGGTCCTTGCGGTTGTGGGCATGAAGGGAAAGAGGAGATTTGCCAGCAGACATGCTATATTGCAGCAGATGCCAATAATGGTGGCGGCACGTGTTTTCTCTTCATTCGTTCCTTTCAAAAGGACCCACGGCTGTTGACCCTGCAAGTAGCCATTGCCGTGACGTGAGATAGAAAGCAGGTGGCGTATTCCATCGCGAAATTTAGCCTTTTCCAATGAGTTAATGAAGCCGCGTAATTCGCGGTTAACCAACGCCAATAAAATAATTTCATCATTGGTCAAAATCATTGCGGGAATAACTCCATCATAATTCTTTTCACAGAAAACCAAAGCGCGATTTACAAAATTACCAAGATTATTTAGAAGCTCGCTATTATTGCGTGCCGCCAAATCATTCCAACTGAAGCTCGAATCTTGTCCCTCGGGACGTGCTGAAGCTAAATAGAAACGCCAGACATCCGCAGGTATGCCAGTATCCTGAGCATCATTGCCAAAAACGCCGACACCGCGACTCTTACTGAATTTGCCATCTTCATAATTCAAATATTCGGTGGCCATAATGTGTGACACGAGGGTATGACCACGATTCATAGCCAATAAAGAAGCAGGCCACATAACCGAATGGAACGGTACATTATCCTTGGCCATAAATTGAAAGAGTTCTACCTTAACATCCGGCGAAGGCTGCCACCATTTCAGATAGTCTTTTGTATAGCGTTTGGTTATCGAGGGATAACCGAAAGGGGCATCAAACCACACGTAGAATACTTTATTTTCGAAACCGGTATGAGGTACGGGAATGCCCCATTTTAGATCGCGTGTGATGCAACGCGGCTTTAGACCCTCACGCAGCCACGCGCGGGTAATCACACGGGCATTATTTGTCCAACCACTTTCAGATTTCTCCACCCAAACACGCAAACGTTCCTCAATTTTCGGCAGATCAAGAAAAAGTTGTTCGGAAGAACGAATGACAGGAGCAGTATTGCACATCTTACAACGTGGTTTTATGAGTTCGGTAGCGTTAACGAGACGACCACATTTATCACACTGATCACCACGAGCATCTTCGTAACCACAGCCTGAATGTGGACAAGTGCCCTCCACGAAACTACAGACGGGGCAAAAATAAGGGGAAGATTAATTATATTTTTAACAATTATCAACATCTATTAAAAATTTCACCAACCGATCGGCCAAAAAACGATCGCATTTCTGGCATAACAATTGCTCCACACTATCCTTTAAGATATAACCGGCATCATAAACATGTTTGAAAGCCTCTTGGACAATCCTGAAAACATATCATTGTTGATTTTTAATGAAATGAATAGAATTAAGTTATTGCATTACTCTCACTCTGTTTGCTCGTGAAATGTGGTGCGTCCAAAATAATCGAAACCGATACCAAACCAACGATAAATTGAATTGTGCAATTCGAAATATTTATCGCAAATCTCTCTAGGCGTTACATTTTCCGCGAGAGCTTTATTTTCAGTCGCTGTACCGTATTCATCGGTGCCACTAATGAACAGGGTATTATAGCCCACTGATCGAGCGTATCTAAATGAAAAAGGGTCAGGAAATTAATAGTTCTCCCTCGTACATTTCAAATAAATGAATATCTTTACCTCGCATATATATCCGCAGATAAAACGCATCCAATAATATTCCCTAAATGGGGTACGTTATTGACGTAAGGCAGTGCCGATGTGACCAGAATATTTCGTTCACCCGCGACAGGCAATACCGTACGAACTTCTTTACGTTCCGGTATCTCCACGTGAACGAACGCATTACGAGCCACCTCCATTTCATCATCAGTGATAGTTTCGAAAGTAGTGGAGACATTATCGATCAATGGTTTCGATGCACTCGTTGAAGTGGTAGAGCATGGGAGCGTTATATGCTGGAGACCACGATAACGATTTGAATTTTGACATGAAGAAAATACCAAGCTTTTGAGCGAATGCTCAGCCAAAACAGCTTGGACTTCCGGTAGTCCATGAACACGTTTAAACCAAGCATGTAAATTGTCCAAATTTTGAGCTATTTTTAAAGTGTTCTCTGGAGCCAAAAGAGACCATATGGCTAAATCTGCTGCAGATATTTTATCGCCAATTAAGTATACTACATTCTTTAGATGATCATCCAGTTTCTTTAAAAGGCCTTTAATCACGAGCAGTGCATCAGGATCATCACGATTAGCTCCTAAGGACCAATGTTGAGCGAGAGCAGGTGCCAACTGAGTGGCAGACCATTCCAGCCACTAAAAGAGCAATAGCAGTGAGATACTTGACTCATTCAATTGTTGTTGTTTTAAGCTGTACAACTTACTTCATCACGACGAGTATCCTCGTTGGGAAAAAGATATTTTGCTACTGCGTCTGTGGAGAACAATTTCAGGCCTCCCTCCAGTTCTGCAGTTGGTAGGATGAGAAAATGTTCACCAGACGGTTCTGAAAGCAACCGTAAAGGACATCTCATTAACGAATCATTTTAGAATACAAAACCGAACATTGTATACCATTCAAACTAACTTTCTCCAGAACCACGTCACGTTTCGCAAATTTCGCTAGCAAAAGCAATTTTAAGCTCAGCGGATTCCCTTCATTTGTATAAATTTTCATCTTTATACAGAAGTTCGGTTTTTCTTTTCACTACTTGAAACGTGTCGAAAAGAGTTAAATGAGAAGAGGAGCACAAATGTCATTCCCTTAACAGAAATGGAATTAATGTTAATGCAGCGTTCTTAAGATTCACTTTATATAAAAAGTAATGTTAAATAACATTTTATCAGCTGTTTTTTATATGTTAGTTAGTGTTACAGGGATCTGAATACGCATTTCCAAATCTAACAATTTTGTCAAGAGGATGAATTATATATCTCCAATATGCACAAACTAAAGAGCTTCACTCCCGGTGGAAAGTGTAGAAATCGTACATTATTTCAACACACATCAAACGTATCTGTAACGAAACAAAACAATTAAATTTTTTCCTTTTGGTTTTGGTTTGGTATACACTAACGTGAATAACATTGAATACGTTTATTTTGTATCAAACAACAATATCAAACAGTACATAAAATACTATTAAAAATAAAGAATAATAATCTACATTTACGTTACATTTTAAGGCTATAAATTTGGAGAAAATGAAACAGTCTTGCCATTCTTATCTCTCTCTTCTTTCTTGCATAACTAAATCTCTGATATTACTGATCATTTTCATCAATAATTTGCAGTAGTCAAAAATAGATGTATCAAAATTTTGTGTCAAAAAACAACTCCCTAGTTTTGTTCTGTTTCGCATTGTTTTGTTGGTGCGTCTAGTGCAGATTATGTTTACAATGTAAGACAATACAAATTTATTAACAATTTCAAATTCTAAAACAAAATAGTTGCATTCGGTGTGGGTTGACCCTACGCTTTAGATATGCGTCTCTGCTAAGCATTTTCGTTCGTCAACACTGTATCAGACGAAACGAAACAACTTTATGTTTTTTGTGTGACTGCCCCTAAGAAACAATATTTCATTGATTTATAATAAAAGTTAAATGCTTGGCATGAATGGCCGTTCCGGACTAATAAAAGTGTCATGAACAGAATCTGTCAGCTTTTGGATTTGAAAACAGCAATAGACAATTCTTGATTGAATTATAAAAATTTGGATTTTTGGAATTTGGGAGTAAATATAATACACTTACGGTCCACCACTGCAAATTGCATGTTGAATAAAATTTGTGTTGTTTCTACTGTTATTGATTTCACACATATCGGCGTCAGTATTATTTACGGATATGTCAACAAATTCCGCAGGAGCAAGTGAAGACCGAAATAAGATTCCTCGTATCATGATTTTTCGACCAACATTTGATCAATTTAAGAATTTTTCATTGTACATCGACTACATGGAATCCAGAGGTGCCCATCGTGCCGGCTTGGCAAAAGTAATACCACCACCGGAATGGGTGCCGCGGCGTTCGGGTTACTCAATCGATGAAATCAATATGACAATTCCAGCACCGATATGTCAAGTCGTATCAGGTTAGGTTCACTTAGTATTCGGTCGATATTATAAATACCTTTGCAATCATTAGGGAAACAAGGCGAATACCAACAGATCAATGTGATCAAGCGCACCATGACTTTGAGACAATTCAAAGAATTGGCCGAATCGGAACGTTATCAAACCCCACGACATTTTGATTATGAAGATTTGGAAAGGAAATATTGGAAAAATGTTACTTACATAGCGCCATGGTATGCAGCCGACGTTAAAGGTTCCTTAAGTGATCCAGATTTGAGTATATGGAACATAGATCATTTAGATACTATTCTTGACTATGTTAACAAAGATTACGGTATCGAAATAGACGGCGTGAACACTGCATACTTATATTTTGGCATGTGGAAGAGTTCATTTGCTTGGCATACCGAGGATATGGATTTATATTCTATAAATTATTTACATTTCGGAGCCCCAAAAACTTGGTATGCTATACCACCAGCCTTTGGCAAGCGATTTGAAAAGTTGGCTAATCGAATATTTTATGAAAACTATCAGAACTGCAACGCTCATCTCAGGCATAAGATGACTCTAATCAGTCCACAAGTTTTGAGGCAAAACAAAATACCTTTTAATAAAATAACGCAAGAATCGGGCGAAATAATGATAACATTTCCATTTGGTTATCATGCCGGATTTAATCATGGTTTCAATTGTGCCGAATCAACTAATTTTGCTATGAAACGGTGGATTGAATACGGCAAGCGAGCCAGTATTTGTCATTGTCGTAAAGATATGGTAAAAATATCAATGGAAACATTCGTGAAACGTTTCCAACCCGAACGTTATGAGGCCTGGTTGAATGGAGCTGATTTTGGTTGTCATCCAGAAGAGCCGGGAAAAGTTTGTGCTGCACCTGCCCCAACAATAAATAAATACTTTTATCCAAAAAGGTTTTGGTTTATATTTAGAGTTTTAATTTTGTACTAATGATGTGCGTCTTTTCTTCTAATTTAAAGAAAATATTCCGAATCTGGTGAATCAATTATTTCGCAGAATTCTGCCTGTGACCAAACGACAAACAAATCAATCTCGAATACGGCAGATATGGCGCAGAAACGTGGCTGCTCAGCAATATTGGTTCAAGATGATCTGAATAGTTTAGCAAAAATACCGAAAGTAATTCTCAAAAAAGTTGATTCGGAAGTTAAGAACTTCGATTTTAATGCAGTTGCGGTAGTACGTTTAAAACGCCTGTGGAATAATTTACCGTGTGAAACAAATGGAAAAAATTTGCTTACAAATGGTATTACAAAAAATACGAAACGTATGCGTTTTCAAACCAAAGCTATAACACTTGATGACGAAGAATAACGTAATAGAAAGTAAAATAACCGTTACATTTTATATTTTAAATTTGATTAACCACTTAAAATATTATTTATGATATTATTTTATTTATATCTATCATTTAGCTGCTTCTGAAATAAGTATAGGTCGCATAGACAGTAAATTATTTATATTTGGTTAAGTTTTCGATATCCTGCGAAAGGTTTTTCATATTAATTATGTTATTTTAATATATTATTATTAATATATTTCAAAAAAGAATATTAAATTGTATATAGTCAAAAATATAAAAAGGTAAATTACTCGCTTAAAAGTATTCAATATAAATTTGTTATTGAAGAAATCGATACAGAGAATTTTATCAATGGGTTCAAACATGTTTTAAACCTTTGTAATTAAAATTTTGAAATCCGAGAAATTGACAGGACTTCGAATATATATTCCAGTAAAAGGATTTCTAATACATTTCGGAGTCCTTTCAAATAAAATGAAATTTCACACAATTCCCACAAGGTTTCTTGCAATTCAAACTGAACTGTCTTCAACCAGTTCTGATCACAGTAAGACATAGCTTATTTATAATAGGCGTTTCAAATGTCTTCGGTTGATAGAAGAAAACCAAGGAATTGTCATTAGTGCTTGAAACGCAAACTAGGGAAACTCTGTGGGAGGCCTAACACATTGGTTTGAAATTGATCTTAATCTGATCACTAAGATTTGAGGAATTCTAGTCATCGCGACATACTGGACCCGACATTACGATTATATAAGATTAATATTACCCAAAACTTGAATTTAGTCCAGCTCTCTCTCACAATCTGTCTGTTCTCACTACGACTTCACTACAAAATTTGTGGGAGACATAAAATTTGTTTTGAGATAATTGAAAAAAATTTCTTTGTTTTACCACTTATTTATACATATATATTTTTTGCATTTTCATTTTTTTTTGCCTTTCAATTTTTATATAAAAAAATGTTTTAATTCGCTAAAACTGTCTCTTTCTTTATTTTTTTATTTCGTTTAGGCTTCTATACCTAAACAAATGAAATAAAAGACAAAATTAATATCTAGTCATTGAAAGTTAATTATTTTAATTGTTTTATAATTAAAAACACTAGAAGGGCAGCTCGCTTATCTGAATCATGTTCCTTTCATTGCTGCTGGCTGGGTGGCTTAATAACTTAAGCGGTATGATATTTTGTCCAATTCTTTTTGTTTACAAGGATTAGTTTTAATTTTTTCAAAAAGTTTTCAACTAAACTGCATAATATTTACTCGCATTAAAAGCAATAGACATTTCTTATTTTTCTTCATCCTTTCCATCGCACATTGAATTGAAACATGTAATAAAAATTTAAGCCAAATAGCTATAAGTATCCTTTTGTCCTTCCATCCTCTCAAGATATTCCTTTTCTATAAGAATATCAATACATTTCTTAATGACCGGGACTTTCGGTTTGAAACGGGTCGACAACTGATTGAGTACTTCGCTGATCAATTGTGTATGATTGAGTTTCTTTCGCATTTTCATAATTCGCACGATTGCCGCTTGAATTAAGAGCTTACGATCGTCTTCTATATGCTTTTGGACTGCTTCCTGCTCAACTTTGAGCTCAGTCTTGAGTGGTTGATTAATATTAATACGTAGCTTTTTGTTTTTATAACCCAAAAACAATTCCATCACAGAGTTTCCATTTATAGAATTTTCATCATCGGTACTGGTGAGTAATTTAGCTTTTAGTAAAATTTGCAGCACCTGCAAAATATGAATGTTAAGCTAAAATATGGCACTACTAACCTCTCAATTACCTGAATGAGATTCTCCAGCTGACTTTGTGTATTTTCTCCCAGCTGTTGGACCGTAAACTTGGTTTGATCATTGAATTGTAGAAGCACAGCCATTTGGAACGTACTGGCCTGTAGGGTATATTTGTTTTTAAAGCAATTTGTTACAAGTTCACCTTTGCACATGTGATAGAGCCAGTTCAATTTCCGGCCCGAATGTCTGGTGGCATAGAAATTGTTGAAGCGCTGAACTGAGCGTTCCAGTTCTGAAGGAAGCAGAAAATTACTGCTTTGATTGAAAGGCCAACTACCGGAGGAAAGTACTTCGATACTAAAATCAAGCTCTTGTGGAATATTTGACGCTTGCAAGTGTTTCTTGAACTGATTGTTAAGATCCTTAGAGACACCAATATCTTGAAACATGCGCTGCAATTTAATCGTATACTCATAGCCGCAAGTCTGTTTTAACTTCGAAATCATTACGGCCTCAGCATCGTCTGATGCCGAAGTGTGATTAACAAGTCGTTTGGCAAGCATTTTGGAATAGAATTTTTGAAAAACATCTTTGTCTTCAATATATTTGAATACAACCATAACTTGATTTAAATTGTCCTCCAGCTCTTTCTCCTCTGGATTCTTCGACGACTTCTTCAACAGGAGATCGCAATATTTGGCAAGCAGTTCAGGCGATTTACTGGCAGAATTCGCCTGTGTAACGACGTTCGAATTGATGAATTTTCCACACGCTTTGTCAAGGGCCGCAACAAAACCGTTGTCATTATTAAATGCTGTCAGAACGAGGGCATTATACTTCTTATGCACCTCCAAAATTGTTTGAACGTATACTTTCGGGTCATTAGCTGCCTCAGTATTGCCACATTTTTCGATAGCTTGTATACCTTGTTGCAGTATGTGTTCCTCCAATATTGTCTTCAGTTCAGCTAGATTCTTGGGAATGCGCGCAACTAAAGAGTACATGCGTTTTAAGTCCGCATTCTTGTCCAAATTAAGCAAATTTTGAAATTCAGTCCGGAAAATGTCCAAATGTTTTTCAATCAGAACCTAAATGGGAGTGCAAAATTTAAGGAAGGAAATTAACAAAAGGATTCACTCCTCTCCGCTAAAATGGCACACAAGTACTTACCTGTTCGCATGTGTTGATGAGGAGATCATGAGTGCTCTCGTGTAAATATGATGTGAGCACACAATTCAAATCTCCACGGTCCACACGTTTACGTTCTTCATCTAAGCGCTGGTCGACATGTTTCATATACTCCGTAACGGTATTATTGCTTAAATAAGCATCAGATTCGTGTTCATAAAACGTTGCCGTTTCAGCAATAAATTTCTTTTCAAAATTCTCTTTGTACACAGCCAATTTCTGTTCTTTCGGATCGGAATCTTCTTCATTAAAGCCTAATTCCACGTAACAGTTTATGACACTCCGAACAAGAGAGCGATTAATGCTTTTTCCATTACGTTCTTCTTCGATCGATTTAAGTACTGCATTGGTTACGGGCTCATTTAAAATTTTGAATAAATGTTCTTTCCAAGTCACTAAAGCCAAGCGATAGATTTCGTAAATGCCCTTTTGACCTTCCTCGCATTCGCGTTTCACCCAATGACGATTTAAATAAGAACAGATGCCATTCAATACCGTGCTTGAAAATTGATAAGCGACCCATTGCTTAGTGTAATGAGAGAGTAAAACTTCTTCACCTTTAATCGAAACAAAGTTCTGAAGTAATTGGCTAAGATAATTTTTTAAAAATTCCTTTAAGCGATCGTAGAGTTTCTTGCCAACTAATTGGGCGCCACCCGATTTATTCGATGAACGATTATTTTGATTTGTATTTACGCTAGTGCAATAGTCATAAACGTACGTGTATAATTGCATGTAGCGCACTTTCGTTAGCGATTGTTCAGGTTGGAATACCTGTATTATTCCCTGTTCTAAATCGGTCCATATTTCCTCCAGATTTGTATGTTTCAAAATCGTTGAAGTTCCGTGGGAACTTTGACGTTGCATTTTATTGACAGACGTGCGTTTATTTGTGTTTGCTGGCCTTTTGATCGGTTTTATTTTTACGGCTTTGATGTAAAAGACGGGATGAATGGAATACGAAACTGGAAGAAATTTTTTTATTTAAAGCCTAACACATAAACATATCAAATACCGAAATATTGAATCTGTTATTTCTTTTCAAAGCATACAATAAATACCAAATATTTTCAAAGTTCAAAAAGTGCACTCTTGATGTTTTATGTCAGCTGTAAGCACTCACGATATATAGCGATTTCGCTTACTTTTGAGTTGTAACCAATCGTTTAACACTTTGCTAGAACAGTGCGAAGGAGCCTGTCAAACTACTTCCTTCGTTTACGAAAAAATTCCAATGATTTTCAGCAAAACTTTTGAAAGCAAAATTATATTGAATCAAAAAATTTCAATCACCGCCAGAAATTTACTATATTTTACAGTTTCAAAATTTAAAATTATACTGGGAATATATAAACAAATACTCTGTTTAATTGCTCCCTTTCCATTTTAGAATTGTAATGTATACTTTTACAATGAAGCTTTTGTAAGATATTTTCTCCCATTACCTTTTGACAACTAAGAGTACTTAAAACTTGAATTTTATTAATATTTAGTTATACTTTCAGGTTTATAAATAATTGCACACACGAAATTACAAAAAACTAATCAAATTTTATTTTTGCTAATCCACAACAACTACGACCAGCAACGATGTTGTATGACAAAAAGTGAAACTTGCGCACTCTTGATTTACTGAACTATCTTCCACTTTTTCACTTTGTCTACGAAGAATAGCTGCACTCTTTTAGCTGTCAAAGGAATAATGAGTTACCCATTAATTGTGTTGATTCGGGTAATTGTTGTATCACGAACGCATTATGTTCGAAACAAACTGGACAAGGGAAGCAGTGTTTGTGATTACTTTCGATAAAAATTTTGCTTTCAGTTTTATGAGAAAGAATTCGTCGGTGTAATCCACGTTTAATACGGCTACAGAGTATTTTCAAACCAAAATGCAGTGCCACTTTGAGAGAATAAGTAAATGAATCAAGAAACCCAAATTTATCTGATGTTTCATGAAAGCGGTTTTCAACAGTTTTAGGAAATCCTATTATTTAGGCAAAACTGGGTTTCACTGGCAAAACTAAAGTCAAGCCTAAAAAATCCATTTGAATTGTTGTGAAATCAAATAAAAACCAGAATTCTTTTGTCTCCCTCTACATTTGGATTGAGAGAAAGAGTGAAATGCTGAACACAAAAATATCATATCGTGCGATATATCCGCAAATATTAGTTGCTTTTTAAAATTTGAATATTGGCGTCCTGTATTACTAGCTATTGATTAATTTTATCAATTATTGAAATGAAAATTTGTACAAATTTGGGATAGGCTTGAAATTTGTGAACTTTTATTTCTTTATTTAAACTAATTTTACTTTTGCAATTAAAATTTTTATGCACCACACAGCCGCCTAAAATAAAACCAGTTTGTATTGGCAGCCACCCACAAAATAACCAAAGTTCGATGGGATTACCCATCAGCAACGATCCTAAAAGTGACCTAAACGCCAAAAGAAAACGACAAATAATTTTTTTGAAATCATTGAATTTTAAAATTATTTTTTATTTTTAAACAACTGATAAACAAAAAAATGAGAGTAAATAGATACTGAAAACGAATCCACACAATTTATTTATTATCATAAATGAGAAACCAATTTTCGGGTACGAAATGAAACTCAGGCGAAAAATATTTCGCTGTAACAAACTCAGTAACTCTTTAATGTTAAAAATTAATTATATACGTTTAAACTTTTCCGCAAGATTTTTAAAAATAGATATTTTACCTAGAAATCCTATTATGTGTGTCGGAAATTACACAAATAGGTAAGCAAAATGCTTGCAATGCAAACAATGACGGTTGTGTCTATAAATTTATATCAGTCATTCGTTAAACACGTTCTTCTAATTTAACCGTCTAACCTTTTTTTAAATTATTTTAATCTCATGACGTGAAAAAGTGCTAGTGCTAATTCGGGGATTAGAGAAATTACTGATCACAATTGAATTGCAAACTGTACAAAAATAATAACATCTCAAGTAAGCAGAAATTGTTGAATTTTTTAAAAATAATTTATTTTCACATATTCATATTTGATTCATTATATTTAAAAGAAAGAGGAAATTAGGAATTTTAGGTGTTTAGCATATTTGTTAAATGTTACTTCAGGTATCACATTTCTTCTAGAATGCAAATTAACAGCTTTCGTATACGAATATAAAAGTAATGCATTATACAAACTACAAAGATTTTGCATATGTATATATGTACAGCACATGGCAAGAGCCCAGTATATAATATCAATAGGCCAAGAGATATTAGATACTTTTTGCCGAATTTATATCTAAATTTTTCAAGGCTTTCATAAAATTCGTATTTGTTCACGATTGATTTCGAATAAGGTTTGATCATCATCATCACTGTTACCGTCTTCAACTGATATTGGAAGTGGAGTTAACTCTTGAGCAGTACGATCACCCTGTACACCATACTTACGCTCTGCACGAGATAACCTTAATCTGGAGTAAAAAGGAGAAACAAAATTATGCTTAAATTAGTTATACGTTGTCTACGACGACTCATACTCACCTATGAACTTTAAAGAGTATTAAAAGTAATGCCGTCGTGCTTAATCCGACAAAGAAATAGAAGGCTGTCTTAAATGACTCCGGAAATTCTTCATTTTTTTGCGGCAATATTTTACTCTTGTATTTGGATTCCTCGACTTGAACTTGACCATTTGCGATAAAAGCAGTTGGTGTAACCGTGTTTAGTGAGGTGGTTACATTTACAGTAACATGCTTAGTCGGCTCATCATTCTTTAGCAGATTGTCGACAATACTGTCGTTATCAGCAGAGTGTCGCGTGTCAATTGATGTGATTGTCGATGCCTTCACGCTGATGGTGTTGTCATTGGTCGGTTTACCCTCACTATATGAATCATTACTCTTGTAGGCAAGTCTTATTGCCTTTTGACTATAGGTGGGTGATGGAGACGAACAAAACAAAATTAATACTAGACAAATAAAAACGATTGACTTTAGTTTCAGTTCAAGATCCATGTGAGCCCGCTTGGAGTGAAATAAGAATATGAATTCATTTATGACACACAGCAATTTTGCAAGAACGAGAAATTTACGTGAGTTCTGTGCGTTTTCCAAAATATTTCAGTTTCGCGTTTTCCAAATATTCATATTAGCAAATACAAAACATGGTTGAACAGACGTTATTGCCAAAGCGGCAGTCTACAATGAATTAGTATGGTTTACACAATGTCATATCGTTGTTTACACGCATGATACGAATGTTGTCCAGAGAAGATTTTTGAACCGTTTTTAGCACTAGCCAGGAGTTGAATGCAATTACAATATTCTTAATGGGGAAATTATATATAGTATTTAGGTAGGCTGAGAAATTATAAAACCAAACAATGACTATTTTTTCGTCGTCCGCGACAGTGGCTTAGTAATATCTAAGGCGCCCAGGGTCCACAGAAAATAGTTTAAAGAACTATGGTTTAGGAGATGTTTGTCTGGAAATTTTAAATTGCTATTCTACATACACGTATATTTAAGAGTTAATTCAAAATATACGACGAACAATGTAAGGCAATAATACCAATGACCAAAATTCCTTGGCGGTTTAAATGTTATATGTAGAAATTATTGTTTCGTATCACATTAATTTATGTAATCAAAGGATAAAGGATAAAAATCAAATTGAGCACAATCGCTTTATATGAGAGCTTAAATTTAACCATTATTTAAAAATGTATGATACAGAATTTGTTTTTGAGCTTTGAACTTGATCTTCAATTCTGGAATTTAAATTTTGAAAATGAAATATCTATTGGATTACTTTAAAAGGTCCCATGGGCACCTTCTGCCCCATCCTAATTCCGCTTTGCAGAATTTGCTATCAATGGGCTGAAGAAACTTATTTGAAAAAGTTAATTACAACCACTTTAGGAAACCATACTCACCACTCGCACCTCTTTCACATTTTAAACTAACTATTCTTAAGATTTAAATGCTTTGAAGTCTTCAGAGCTCTGAATAAAAAGTATACGCGAGGGGTGTTCAATATACCAATATCGGCATATACCCCTATCGGTATAGGGGTGTTCAATATACCCAATATCGGTGTGAGAATTTGCAAATAAATAATAATCCGAAATAGAGTGCGGATGATTAATTACCTTCAAACTAGATCATTTACATAGTTTCGTATGTAATTAACCTATACCGAGAAAACATTGAAGGAAAGCCGTAAATTTATTAGTCATTTACGTATGCTTTGCCGGAGGCATCAACTTTGGAAGGAATTCCTTAAAATGTCTTTATTGTAATTAAAAAGTTCTGCTAAAAACTTTTAAAACGTTAAAACGTTAATTCACAGAGAAACGATAAAACTGTTTTGTTTTTAAAATACAAATATATTTAATAACGATAATGAAGCGAATCGTTTTTAAGGGCGTGCTTGCAACAGAATGTCTTCGCCTTCTCAAATCAAAAGCCTTTTTTAAATCAAATTTTTCCCACGAGTGCTTTCAAAGTATTCCACCTAAAATGAAAATAATGAAGTATCCTCTAGATTATTGACTCACTCGTTATTTCGTGTGTTTCTACGATTTTACACGTTCCCACGCTCGACGGCGCGTTGGTGAATAGATGCACGTTGCACGTTGATCAGAATGATGATGACCTTTAAATAAAATGTAGAGCGTTTGCACGAAGTAAATAAAAGTTAAAATCGCGTGAGGCAAAGGCATAGAAAAGATAGAAGACGTAGACGAAAGTAGAACAAATTAAATTTCAAAATCAAGTAAGGAATCAAGGTCAAAATGAAGAAGGGCTATCGACTGAGATAAAGTCATGTCTATCTCGGTTTGAAGTTGGAAATGTAGACAAAAGTGGGGTGGGGGTGGGCTTGATGAATAATAAAAGGCAAGTAACAAGACGTTAAGAAACTCGTTAAATGCGATGAATGATAATCATGTAGGAGACGAGGTCAAGGCAAAGCATTTTGTGTATCAGGCAAAATAAATAGGAAATGCCAACGAAATTTCATTTGAAATGTTTTCTTTCTGAATTTTTAAAATGCGAATGAGGAAGAGGAAGAGGAGGAGAGAGGGAGAGAGAGAGAATGGGTGGTCCTGGGTATGGTAGATTAGGTTAGGGAAAAGGAAAATATAAATTTGAGGAAGGAGGAGAGGAAATAAAATTGGGCTTGGGGTAATTGAAAATTTCGAAAGTTTTTTGAATTTCTTGGTTTTTTATTCAAATGAGATAGAAAAATGCCGTTAATCAGAAATCTGAACGTTTCAGCTGCATCACACGCAGCGTTCCACTTGAAGGACATGCAAGCAATCATTTTTATATCCAAAGAAAACAAAAATCTCGCTTTAAAAAAATCGAAATCAGCAGAAGAGATTGAAGACGAGAAATAAGAAAATACATCGTTTTAGTAGCTTGGGAAAATAAAATATTTAATAGTTTACATTCCTTCCCTCTATTCACTCCCTTCACCAACACATCCCCACAGACATTTGATTTTACTTTCCACTTCTTCAGCATCCATTTTTACCGTTTGTACGTGTCTCACGTCCAAGTCAAGTCTTCGGTATTTTCTGCAATATTGCTATTCTAAACATAAAAATATATAGAATAACAAAAAATTCATGGTAAAAGATGACGATAAATGTTATGGAGCACCCCACGGTAGTGCAATGGTGGTAGTAATTTTCCAATTAAATTCGAAAAATACGAACTATTGCAATATCTACGATTTCTTTTTGCAATTTGCATCCAGTACGCATTAAATGATTTTATTGAAGCACCTTCGGTCTTGCAGAGTCTTGTAGAGACAATTTTCAAGTTTGCTACGGATCCTTGTGCGTGGTAAATATCAGAATATGATATCAGAATTATGAGAAGTTTGTTAGCTAGCGTTGTTAATTCTTAACGCTACTTTTCAATTTGAATTTTTTTCGACCATGTCTCACCCTTGATAATAGTTTTTCTTGTTAATTTATCGAGGAAATTGTTAAATTACAAACGATCATCAAGAATGTTACCGATCTTTTGCTTTGTTTCATTCCACACCGTCGTATGAATCAGGAAAAATTGTTTGAAACCCTGAAAAACTTTAGACAGAAAAAGGAGCTTAGAATATGGAGAAGAGCTTTAATTTAAGTTATTTTGCGCTCCTTTTTAAAATCCAAAACCACACTGAATTGAATTTCTATAATTTTAAGAACGAACGATGCTCTCATTATGAATTCTTTAGAGAAATCGTTTCATTTCAGATTTTACAAATTTCTCCAGAGAAAATCTGGAGAAAAAAGAAAATACAACAGAGCAGATAACTAAAAATCTACAAATGACAACTATTCAAACATTTCGACAATCTCCTGGTTTGCTCCCAATCGTTTTAGGTCTTTATGCGTGGTGGTTTTAAAACTCTCAACTACTAAGATATAATATTTTTATTGATTTTCCATTGCACTGCTTCGGGTATGGTAACCTATTTATTGCGGTATTCAAAATGATCAGGTTTAATCTTTAGTCGATTTGCTAAGCCGTTTTATCACGCTGTGTTAACATTTTCATAAACGTAGTTTTACACATATTTTTATTAATATCTATTCTTAATCTCTTAACGTTCTTTTACCAAATATTATTTAAAACTATGTTCCAAATATCAGAATGATTTTTTAGTATATTTTTTCCTTTCAACATTAACTAAAACAATAACAACAGCAACACTAGTAACAATCACAACAATAACAAATTCTCTTTTTATTCGTTCATGAACTTTTAACCTTAAGAATGATAAACTTGGACGAGTACTTAAGTAGTTCATCCACACAGTTACACTAACACGCGCATACAAACACCTACACTACCACAGATTCATTGCTCTTACAAAACACTCTCAACAAATTTCTAGCTATTACGAAATTTAAATTGAAGTTGTTTCAAAATGAATGACAAAAAGACGAACAAGAAAAACTGAAAAAACAAAAATTACAAAACGAAAACTGAACAACATTGAAACTTGTAAAGAAAGTAATGTCGATGCTTTTCCGTATGTTAGATATTGCATCATTTGGAAGGGGGTGGGGTGGGGTATGGTCTGCCGTAGATTACTACATGTGCAGTCCTTGATGCTAGCGATGAGCGATATTTATCAAAAGTAATGAAGGAAGTATCTGAATTTTTAGTTTCCATTTGGATTAGAAAAATTATTGATTTTGTGCGTGATCTCGTATTGGCAAAAATGTGCTTGAGGAATTTTTAATTAAAATGCTGATAATATAAGATAATGCTGATAAGTTGGCGATAAATAATATTAATGTTATATTGGCGATAAATAATATTGAAGATATATAAGAGTAATGATAAATAATATTAATGATAAATAATATTGGCGATAAATAATATGGATTATAAATAATACTGATAAATAATGTTGATGAGAATTGATATTGATGATAAATAATAATAATCACAAGAAATATTGACGATATATAATAATGTTCATAAGTAATATTGGTGATAAAAAATATTGACAATAAACAATATTGACAGCAAATTATATTGATGACAAATAATAATAATGATATGAAATTATATTGATGACAAATAATAATATTGAGTGATAAGTACTATTACTGATAAATGTTATTGATCATATGTAACGTTGACGATTCATAATATCGGTAATACATAATGCTGTTAAATAGTATTCATAATAATGATAACGAATATATGATATATGATAACGAAATTGATAACAAATAGTATTGGTGATATTAAACACTTCTGTGAATTTTTGCAGGCAACTTTAAATCAAGTTATTCCTTCGTGAGTTTTTATTATCGGGTAATCACCCCTACAGCATGTTTTCGCGCTCTATTGCCCTGCCTGTCTTAGATGAATCTGCTCCTAATGTTCTAAAGGATCTTAACAGTACACTAAATACTGGTCCTGTCAATATTAGTTATGCACATTGAAGCTTTGCGCCGTTGACGTTTAGCCGGTCAGTCAATTCTTCGATCCTCGATCTTCGATCCTATCTCTGTCAATTCTTCTATTTCGGCTATTTAACATGGTTTTCACGTGGAAAATCTACTACATCAAACCTATTGGGATTTGTATTTGAATCTATCATTACATTCAGTCGTTTTATTCAGACGGATAGCTTTTATACCGATTTAAGTGAAGTTTCTGATGTTTTAAATAATAATCCACTGATAATAAAATGAAGATTATTTGGCTTACTTGAAACACTTGTATGCCGGCTCCTATCCTACCTAAGTAATCGGGGTCAAATGTTTGTGTTTAGTAATACCACATTCAGATCACCAAACCATACCGAAACATACGTTATTCATATAATTTCAGTTCCTTATTACTTCAGCCATCCCTTGTCAAATCTGGTTAGGAGATAAACCGGTTTCCACGATGTGTCATTTTCAGTGCGATTATTAAAGATGAAAAGTATATTGAGTATAAATAATATCAATGATTAATAACATATTCGATAAATTATATTAGTGAGGAATAATATTGAGAAAATTTTACGAAAACGAATTTTAACGTTTAACAATATTGGTGATAAATACTAGCGATGATCAATAATGTCGGCGATCGCTGGTGTCGCTACGAGTTCGTATTAAATGCTCTCTTGTAGTTTCTCCTATGCTTCCACAGTTTCAGGCTACGCTGTCTACAAGTGTGCCAGTTAATCCTGCAGGAAGTGTAAATAATCGATTAGTCTCTCCAGCAATCAAGTCAAAGGGTTGAATTCCTATAAGTGGAATAATTTTTTCAAGGTTACGCAATGCAGTTTGAATCACAGCTGAGTTTGAAAACAAACTAAACGCGGATAAACTGAAGAGTATCTCTATGAACGGTACGTACAAAAACAAAACGACACGAAGGGTCGTTAAGGTCTGTACGCGACATAATATTGGTGCCAGCATTCTACACATTTTATCATTTATGTCCATCATCAGAACGTATGTTAAATTTTTACGACATTCGTGATGTTCCAAAAAATTCGTTTATATTCTCGTATTCAGATCGCATAAATTGTATTTTATACAGTCTCAGAATGAAAACAACACAAAACAACACACACATGTACGCATACACACACATACAAATATACACAACAAATTCCAAGACTGCCATTATTTGAGATTTGTTACAAATTCGTTTTCGTGTTTTTCTTTCTCTTTGTATAATATTTTACTGAGAAGGTTTTTGAATCGTGCGACAAAACCTCGGATGACAAAAGCTGAAGATGAAATAGAATAATAAAACGCAGATAAAAACGTGAATACAAAATAGCAACAGTATCCTCGAGATTGATTGACCCAAAAGGAAAATACAAATTTATATACCGAATATATTTGAATTTTTTATTATGATTAAAACATCACTATTATCGATGCAATTATCAATAACATAACAATATAATCAGAACAATATAAATATTTGTGTTTATTGCGAGATAAGTGCATGAATTTGAAAATATCAGGAATTATTAGTGCTAAGGTTTATGCATGCATGCATAGGAAAACGCCTGTGAAAATTTTATTCTGGGAGAATTTTTTATATGTATTTATTGTACGTATTGTTTAAGATTGTATTTGACTGCAAGGGTGTGCGTGTGCACTTGTTGTAGGGGTATATAAATAGGTTGCAAGGGATGCATTCTCAGTATCTTCAGTATGGAAAATGCATAAAAAATTAGGTTTCCGGGTGAATGCAAGCGTATTAACTGGATATTTATCTACTGTACATGTGAATTACATATGGAAATTTACATAAACGCAAACACAAAAATTTTCACAGGCATGGACGTAGTTTTAGGTCGTAGGGATTTGCATCTGTTCTCATTCATTTCGGCTTTAAATGCAATCGCTTCTGTATTTGCAATACTTTTGCATAAGTATATTTTGTGTGATTACAATGGAAGCTTGCTTGTGTTTGTATATCTGTGGATTTGTGCGTTTGCCTAAGTTTGTGGGTTTGCCTAAGTCTGTGCGTTGTCTTCAATGACAAATCTATAGACATGTACCATTTGTTGTTGTTCTGTTTCTGCTGTTATTGTTGTTGCATTCCTACAGTTTAATGTTGATTGCGGTTAATACTTGGTGTTTGATTTTTGCACCCTATATCCCGAAGGATTTAGAATATATGCGTTTTTTAATTTTATGATAGACATTGAAAAAATTAATACATTTCACACTCTCATATAATTGATATCTTTCCGGGTGTGCCTCACTGTCTCTGTATCATCAATATTATGTCTCCCCCTATGTCTCCCTTTTCTGTCTTTTTCAGATGAGAAAATTATTCCCAAAAAATGAGGCGATTTTCAACCATTAATTCTATGAACACAATGCAATATAAATTTTCACCGCTGGTGTAGGGTGTATATAAACCTTTACTAGACCGAATTTAGTCTCCTTATTTGTTGGTTGAATTTGTGATGTTGATATTATTCATATTATTTTTGCCATTGGCCATAAATCATTACAAATTGATGAGGAAAATATTCGATGTAATTGAGCATAAACTTGCTGTATTGAATTTCCGGGATTATAATTTAAAAACTCGTTAGTTTTAAATTCGTTATTTTTTGTTTTTGAAATTAAGAAAAGATTGTTCTTTTATTTTCCTCGAAATAAATTTCAAAGAATGCTATTACTGCCTGAATCTTGAATGTCTTTTCATTGCCGTTACCTGTGGTGAAAGTTGGGATGATGTTGTGGGGATGTTTAATTTGGTTTTTAATTATTTGTATGCTGTTATCTGTTTTTTATTTATCAAAATATCCTCCTATTACACTTTCGTTTACGAATGCTAAATTTCGTTCTTGAAAAATTTGTAAAAACAATGCTAAATTTTTGTCGGAGTAATAATCTTTTTTTGTATCTTCACGTTGAGCTGCGCTACTTTTTGGGTTGTTCTGTTTATTACAAGCTTTTTGTGTACGTTTACGTTGATTACGAAATATCAAAATTGAAGCAAAATCCAATTTCTAGAGTATATTTTATTCTCTCGACAGTTTCTTCTGTTTTTGTTTGCTTTGAAAATAGCATTGGCCATTTTAAAGTACCTAACACGCTTCAAAATTTATTAAATTCTTACAACAATCTTCGATTCCTCTTTAATGTCATCAAGTTTGGCAAATTATTCGATGAGTGGCCATTTTTCCCCTTCGAAGTCTATCCATAGGCTGACCTTAAAACAAATCTCAATTTGAATTCTTCGCATTTGATCTCCTTGAATACGTTGCTGAGAGAAATTGTTTAAAGTCGCCATTGGTTCTTTAATATTCTATAAAATATATAAATTAAAGGATACACTAAATTTGTTTCAGCAAAAAATAAAACAGAAGGCAGAAGTTCTGGTATTGAAAAATAGAAAAAGTAGTGGAAGATAGAAAGATAGAAAAGAAGGATTAAAAAATATGTTACGGCGTGAACCAGTAGTACTTTTTTAACAATTACAGGTCGATGTAAGGAAAAAAAATATATCCTACCTGTTTATTAAATTTACCCTACATTCAAAGAGACACGACAGATACAGAAACATCTCTTAAATTGACTTAGCTTTATCTGTCTATCTGCCTGTCCATCTGTTCGTCCCCTACCTATCTTTTCGCCGGTCTGTCTGTTAGAACTACGATTATGGGTGCATGAATATAGACGACGCTATGAAATCTGGCAAGTGTATTTAACAAAAAGCTAATGGTATTGAAATTGACGTAACTCGTTTAATTTGTTCTCAGCTATCCCAATATAATTGAAATGACAATTTTACCAGCACGGGAATGAAGCAACGGGAGAACGAATAAGATCTCTGAAGAGATATGCGGAACGAATAGAAAGTAATGAATATTTTCTTTAATATAAAGTTGAAGAAAATTAGCCTACCTCGCGCTTTCCTATAAAGTTAAGAGATGTGGTTGTAGCGTATGTGAACTTCATCTAAACCGACGATTAACACTCTATTTATTTTGGTTTAGTTAAGTCCTTTTTGAAAATGTCGACTTCCAAATTTCGGTTGGAATAAATATTAAAATAATAAAAATATATAGAAATGATGATGACGGTAATAATGGAATAAATAATGATGGAATAAATATTAAACATTTCTTTTATGTCACTCTTCAGGACGAAAGGGTTAGCAAATTTACAAAACCAAACACAAACACAAACACACTTATAAATTTTCGTTTACTCAACTTCATCCGATTTCCATTTTTATTCAATAAGAGTGAGTGTCCTTTTGTAAGGACTTTATAAGCAAAACACTGTTGCAAATTACAGCCTCTCTAGTTTAGCTTTTATAATAGTTGCTGTTGGTGGTGATGAGAATTATAACGGCATATAAATAAGACTATATATATGTATATATATAAGTTTATTAGGGTTTACAAATGCATCAGATGCAGTTGGTTCCTTTGAAGCTCGTGGAGCTTCTGCTGCTGCTGGAGATGCTAAAACCGCAACGAATAGCCCGGTAAACGATGTTAGGCATAAAAAAATGGGTTATCAGGTTTTTGCTCTCTGCTGGAAAAAACACTTATTTTCTCAAATACGCACACACAAACATGGAAATCTGTAATAATGTTATTTATGCAGTATTTTCTATATGAAATGCAAATCCAAACCGCAGGTTACTCGAATATTTCCAGAGATAATTGTGGGTTAAATGTAAAAAGGAAACGAAAAGAAACAGAAGCAAGGTCTTTCATTTAAACTACTTGCAAAATAAATTAAATTAGGATAATTTGAAAAGTTTCAGAAGAAATATAACACAACTTTAACAGAGTTTATAGGAATATTTTAATGATAATTTTGATTATGATCATTTCAGTAATTTTGAATCATAAAATTCCCTTTTATGCAAACATCTTCATTTAGTGTTGCTTTCACTGCATTTCTTTTAATGTATTCAATTATTTTCGCTTATTATAAAAGAGCAAATTCTTTTTACACACACACTTTTTGCTTCAAGTTCCTCACCGAGCTGTGATTTTCCTTCTCTTTCAAATGACAGGAGAAAAACAAATTATTATGGAACCTTGAAATTCAAGGAACATATCCCACCCCACCCTATTAAGCATTGATTACAATTTCACCTCAGCCCATCTTGTTTTCTTACAGTTTCTCATAAAAGAGAGAAGTACAGAGTGGTGGGGCGACCAACGAGTGCGGTTATTTGCTGTTTCGTACGGATAGAGAGAGCGCATGAATTTCCTTGCTTCTCTTCTGGTGCGTTGGAATTTAGTTGCGTTCAAATTTCAGTTCAAAAATTATAAGGTGTGTTGAGTAGAAATAATTTTTGGTAATAATCATAGTTTGGACTCTAAAAAAGAAGTTCCATGAGGTACTATTTGGTGGGCAGGCGATTATCAAAATTATAGAAAATTAAACTATGAAACTAAACTATGATAATAATGAAGGAGAGGAAGAGGAAAAAGAAAACTCTGAACTAAGGCAATAAATTTGGGCTAACAGCAGTAGAATTTTTGAAAAATGGAGAACTAGTTCTGGAGATCCATACAACAAGTCATTCTCGTTCTCAAAACCCCTTGGGAGCTCTTGAATTCTCCTTAGATACGATGTAGTTCTGGATATATCTCCTACGTAAAGTAGTGCATATAAATACTTCACGAATTGGACTACATTTTCGAATGTGACCGATAATTTCTGGTGCTGTAAACAATAATAGAGTGATTGCTTAAAAACAATACTCGACCATTTCGTTGTTTTCACCTTTTTGCTTTGTTTCTGCAGACCCGCATAAATTAGCTTATTCTGAGGTTTACAATATTTTCTCTAAATTTTTTACGATGACTTTTTTTGTGTGTGGCTTTATTCAGTGACTCTTCGTCCAGCCCAGAGATTGACAATCAAAACACGTGAAAAATGAGAGAGCGAAGGAAAGACAGGAAGTAAGAGAGGCCGAAAAGAGAGAGTGAGAATTTTATAAAAAAATTCCTGCGCCTTTCAAAATTTGTGCAGACTTGTTGGCGCCATTGTTTTGTATTGCTTAGTCAGCCACACGTGAAAGCACGCGGAGGAAATAGTAAGGTATTTTTGGTAGAACTTTTTCATTAAAGCTCAATCGCTCTCTTTCGACTGACTCAGAGTGTTAAAACGCGCAACAAAAGAAGTTCAATAAATTTTGCAGCCAACAGAAATGTGTTAAATTTCGTGGCGAAAGGTTGCGCGCGTGTGGGAACTTTTTTTAATAAATAAACACTTTTGCCAAAAATTGTAATAGTTCTGGTTGTTGGCGTAGACAACAAGAAAAATATATACAAAAAACAAGGAAAATAAACGGAAAGAACGCACGCCATAATCAAATATTCTTATATGGAAGCGATAAAAAAGCGCGAACGTGAGTTTATAAAGAAAAGAAGAAAATTTTCTCGTTTTTTTGTTAATTTTTTTAAATAAAAATACTTATTTTAAATGAAAAAATATTAATTTTTTAAGATGAAAGTAACTGTGGTGAACAAGTTTATTATTTGGAATAATTTCTGGCTTTTAGAAGACGGCAGGAAAGAAAAAAGTGAGGGAAGGTTGGAAGTAAGTGGTAGAAATAGACAGCTTCCTTAAGTTTCAATCAAATTTGTGACTGGACGACTTCAGAATGAAAACAGGCAACGGTATCGGGAAATTGGGTCAATCACTGCTTCGTAAAAGGCGCTATAAATCAAAGAAAATAAAATTTTAATACGTTTTCAAATATCGGCCATGCATCTTTATTCCATAAAGAAAACAGCCCAAAACTAAAAGAAAATTATTACTCACAAAACATCGAAATTTGTGATATTTGTGTGAAAGAAAAATAAAGAAAAGAGAGAAATCAAAGGAAAAAGAGAGAGTGAGACAAGCGTAAATTTAATTCTAGTTAAGATAATTTTCAGGAGAAAGTGAAAAGCAATAGCAGAAACAAGAAATTAATTTAATCTTAATTAATAGCATTTTATTATGATTAATTATTAAAAAATGAAATAACATCAAAGGTGGGATTTTATTAAAATGTTCTCTCTAATTAGTTCCCTCTGATGGTGCATCTTGTGATGAGAGATCTAGCGAGAGAATGAAAATATAGCAAATTAAACATTATGAGAGAGAAGAAATTGGAGCGGATAACTAGTATAGAATGAGAGTATCTGTGATTATTAAGAGAAATAAAAAAAATCGAATGGTGGTTTGATTGTCATAGAAGGATAAAGGGAGAACAACAGAGGGGTACAAAGGGAAAGCAGGAAGAGTAAAGACAAACCATATCATACGCACATTTAGCCTTGAAAATTCATACACACGACATTACACGCCATTATTCATACGCCATGGTGAACGATTTAAGGCAATATTAATGTTAAGGGTAAGGAAGAGATAAAGTGACGGTGAGAGGGGAAAGCGAAATAAAGGAAGAGATAAAGTGACGGTGAGAGGGGAAAGCGAAATAAAGGCAACAATAGGAGAAATTTAATAATTAGTAGAGTAGTAGGAATTTACAAGAAAACTATCTCAGAGGGTTTATTGAAAAAGAAAAATAAATGAAGTTTCAAAACGTAT